>JAMXDD010000005.1:16454535-17064713 GCA_024733475.1 Syzygium grande | reverse complement strand
ATAGATATGAACATTTCCATCCATATCAATTTTCTTCTTGAAAACCCACTTACATCCTATAGGTTTTACACCTTCGAGTGGATCAATCAAAGTCCAAACTTTGTTTTGATACATTGAGTCCATTTCGGATTTCATGGCCTGAAGCCATTTATCGGAGTCTGGGCCCATCATAGCTTCTGTATAGGTCGTAGGTTCGTCATTTTCTATTAACAATAAATGACGATGTTCTGTTACGTGAAAACCATATCTCATAGGCTCACGATGTGTCTTTCAGACCTACGAACTATAGGTGCCACTGGAGTAGACTCTACAACTCTTTGTAGATCTAATTGAGGTTCCTCATGAATTAGAACACCCTCTTGTAGCACTATAACTTCTTCTAGGTTTACCTTACTCCTACTAGTTCCTTTAGTAAGAAACTCTTTCTCTAAAAAGACACCATTTTGAGCAACAAACACTTTGTTCTCTGATGGATTGTAAAAGTAATATCCTTTCGTTTCTTTAGGATATCCCACAAAGAAGCATTTATCAGATTTGGGTCCAAGCTTATCGGAAAGTAAACATTTTACATAAGCTTTACAACCCCAAATCTTTAGAAAAGACGTACTAGGAACTTTTCCTGTCCACATCTCATATGGTGTCTTCTCTACAACTTTTGATGGACTTCTATTTAGTGTAAATGCAGCTGTCTCAAGTGCATATCCCCAGAAAGATAATGGAAGATCTGAATGACTCATCATTGATCGAACCATGTCTAACAAAGTTCGATTTCTTCTCTTAGAGACACCATTTCATTGTGGTGTTCCAGGAGAAGAGAGCTGTGAAACAATTCCACACTCTTTGAGATGGTCATAGAACTCTTGGCTTAAATATTCTCCTCCTCGATCATATCGAAGATCCTTGATATTTTTGCCAAGTTGATTCTGTACTTCATTCTGAAATTCCTTGAACTTTTCAAAGGAGTCAGACTTATGTTTCATCAAGTAAATATATCCATATCTACTGAAATCATTAGTAAATGTAATGAAGTACTGATAACCTCCTCTAGCGGTAGAACTTAGTGGTCCACACACATCAGTATGTATAAGGGCCAATAATTCTTTTATCCTCTCACTTTGATTAGTAAAAGGAGCTTTTGTCATTTTTCCAATTAAACAAGATTCACATGTATCAAATGATTCAAAATCAAATGAATTTAATAGTCCGTCTCTATGAAGCTTGTGAATTCGTTTCTCGTTTAATTGGCCTAATCGACAATATCATAGGTAGGTTGGATTCAAATCATTAGATTTAAACCTTTTTGTATTTATATTATAGATTGGCACATCAAGATTTAGAACATATATCCCATCCACAATATGGGCACTACCATAAAATAATCCATTAAGATAAAACGAACAACTATTGTTCTTTATATCAAAACAAAAACCTTCCTTGTCCAAACAAGAAACAGAAATAATATTCCTACGTATAACAGGTACATAGTAGCAATTATTCAGTTCTAAAATCATGCCAGAAGGTAAAGTTACATCATATGTTCCTACGGCTAATGCAGCAACTATTGCTCTATTTCCAACTCGTAGTTCCACTTTACCTTTTGCAAGTGTTCTACTTCGTTTTAGTCCTTGCACATCTATACAAATGTGAGTACCACAATCGGTATTCAATACCCATGAAGTAGAACTAGTAGTAACATTTACTTCTATAACATAAATACCTGAATCGGAAGTCTCACTTCCCTTTTTCTTCAAATCCTCCAAATATTTCTTGCAATTCCTCTTCCAATGTCCATTCTCACCACAATGGAAGCATACAGCATCAACAGTCGGATCCGGTTTGGTCTTGGATTTGGGTTTGGGCTTAGTGCCCTTGCCCTTGCCCTTGCCCTTGACCTTACTTGGCTTCTTAAAGTCTTTCCCCTTTTGAACCATGAGAACATTAGGGGTAGGGTCCTTCTTGATATTCTTTCAGCAGTTTTGAGCATCCCATGCGTTCGGTCAATTGGTTATTTGTGTTCCATGTAATATAGGATGTTTGCACTTTGCTTGGGCATTTCAAAAACTTTGCCCTCGGTAATATATGTTGAGTATTTGCTTGCCGTGAGCTTTCCTTTGTTAAACTTCTAAGTGTTCTCTTATGCAATCTAACATTGCCATGTCCCGCAAGCACGAAGAATTTGTTCATACTCCTAAACCCTCAGCCAACATAGATGCGCCGACTAGAATAAGATTAATAATTGATGAAAGACATAAATAGGTTTTGCTTATTTAGAAAAGAGACAGCAGATCCTCATCTAAACAGAGGTACCGAAGATCTAAAATTTCTGATCAACTGCTTTTGACTCACTTGTGAAGAATAAAAGAAGGAATAATGAATTTTAACCTACTGATATCAGGACATACATGAGAAGATAACAATGGATATATTAGAAACATTAATTTTTTCTATTTGGATAATTTAATTACTTAAGACTATGTTAACAGAATTATATTATTCTAAAAAGATATGTTTTACTTGCCCACAACTAAAAGCTACTCTACCGGACATACACCCGAAGGACTTTCAAAAGGACCGAATTGAGGAGCTATAGAGGGGGTAGAAAGGAAAAGGTGCGAAGCAGAGTAACTAGCTAGTTGATTTAAAAGACATTCCTCTGGCCAGTTTGGAAAGCAATAGAGGTAAGATCAAAGCGGATGTATGAGGAGCAGTAGCGAATGGATTCCCGGGTTGTTGATCGGAGGTCATTTTTTGATTTCAATCACCACCGGGCGGCAAGCTCCACGCTTCTCAATAAACTTCTAGCCATACCCCGTCCGCCAATCTGCACTGTTCGGGGTCTGTCAATCCAATTCTATCCCGCGAGCGGGAAGAAAGACGGAAGAGAAATTACAGTATCATACGATATTTAGTCAATCAGGCAAGCTAAAGTTTTGTGGCACGGTTGGCAGCCAGTCTCAGTCAATCAAGGAAGCAAGGAAGTAGCAATCCTCTCTCCTATCTGTGAAAGGCACGGAGCGGCCTAAGTCAAAGAAGAAGAAGTCGATGCACATGAATCGATACGAAAGAGCCCTCGCGATACGGAAATCTTTCCTCAAGGAAAAGGTAGCTTAAGCGACATGGGACTGCACCCCAAGCAAGAAAGAAAAAGAATTTATTAAGGCAGGTGGGAATTTCAACAACTCAAAGAAAGAAAAGGACCTCGCTCCAACACACCACTTCCAACACATGTCCCCACAGACTGATCCGATCTTAACTTTTGTAGATCTGCTTCAGCTGAAGTTTAACAATTGGCCTAACTGCTCTTGGAAAGAATTACCCAATGGTCCACTTATTCCTTTGTTGAGCATTAATCTTAGTCAAAATATGAATTTTCATGTAACATAATCTAGATTGGGTTGAGCTTTTCCTTATGTACCTAGTTATAGAGTTAGAATGTGCAATAGTTTATTTTGAAAGTTCTAACAAAGATGGCCTATCTTTTACATTTGGAATGGTATTAGTTTTGCTTTTTTTTCGATGACCAATTTCATATCTTTACTTGAATTTATACCGGTTTGCTACCTCTAGACAAAACCCTTAGAATTATAAGACAAAATTACCCTCCTTTACAAATGCTTAAGCCTGCAACCTCTCTCATGAACCCTAGCCTCCATCTCCAACAAATCCCATCACTCCTTTAACACGCATCACTATCCTTTGCCATCAACCCTTGTCACGACCTCCTCAAATCGATCGGTTAGACTAAGAGGTATTTGTCTAAGGATGTGAACGTTAATTGATTCGTTTGAAGGACGAGCTAAATAGTTCATTAATCCAAAGACCAAGGCACTCCCGAGCCTCATGCCTCGCACGATGAGAATTGTCAAATTTACGCATTCGATTGGAGTCTCTAGTAGTCATAATCAAGAGTCAACTAGAAACCCTAATCAAGACGTGGGAGTATTATCTCGATATGCACGAAGACTAGAGATTCTAAAGTTCGAAAACTTGATTACACTAGCAATCTAACTAGTGCTCTTTTCGGTACCTAAACTTGAACATTCGCAAACTAACGTATCGGGCAGCTTATCGAAAAAAACTAAAATTCGACCTAACCATGCTAGCAAGGGAAAATAACAACCATTGTATTAAAGATGCGCAATCAAATAATCATAAAGAAAATAAAGAACTAGCGACCTAACATCGTCTCTAAAAAGAAAACACAATCAAAAGCCTCAAAGTAAAGCCCTAATGGTTTGTCTGAATTTTTGGGAAATTTTTAAGAGGTTTTCTCAATTTTTACAAATTTTCAACTAAGTCTAGAATGAAATAAATACTAATATCTAGTGAAGTTAAGCCCAAAAGTGATTTTTGAACATTTCCTAATTTTCTAGTTTTTTTTTGGAATTTTTCTGAATTTTTTTAATTTTTTAATTTTCTGAATTTTTTAAATATTTTTTTAATGTTTTTTCAGACTTTTAATATTTTTTGGATTTTTAAACATTTTCGAATTTTTTTGGAATTTTTTATATTTCTTAATGTTTTAATATTTTTAATAATGTAATAATTCCGGACCGGGTCCCCTGACCCGATCTGCCCGACACTTGACCCGGGCTTTCTCTGACCCTCCCGGATCCCTTTCTCTTATTTCATTTTCGATTTTTTTATCCCTCTTTTCTTTTTTTGTTTCTTTTCCTTTTTCTCTTTACTTTTTTATTACTTTTCTTCATCCCTTGCATGCCTTCTGCCATGCACGTCCCTTTTGCTTCTTCACCGAGAGTTCTTCATGCCGTGACTGGGATTTCGCCGAACGCTTCTCAACCCCGACCACCGTCGCGTGCCGTCAACATCAATGGCGGACACCGGGCTCACGTTCCCACTGCCGTACAACACAGCCTCCGGACTGTCAACTAACCTCGACCAAAAATGACGCCGGCAGCTAAAACTCGATTTCCAGCCCCCAAACTTCCGGCCCTGAGGAAACGTGCTAAGTCTAAACAACCAAGCATACGCGCCAAGAAGCAGAGATAGTGATCTAACGGGGCGGCTTCAAACCGCGGGCATCACCCGGCAAGGGGAATGGAGCATCCGGCGAGGGAATGCGTACACGCGTGGCCGACTCGAACAATACGCGAACAATGGCATAAGAGCAAAAGAAAAACATCGAGTCAGTCATAGAATGTCGAGCCAACCCAAACGAAGCATCAAACTAAGCTAACAAGAACAGATTTTGTTGATAAAAGTCTCGGCGTTCATTCGAGCATTTTATCAAACAGGTGGAGGGCTGGTTCAAATCAGAGCCCAAAACTGACATTCAACGGCTCGAAGCAGCTTCTTTGAGTATAAAACGAGTGCTATCCTCCGTTGGTGGAGCCGGGCAATCACCGAATAGACTCGATGTGCCCGACACCCAAGAGGCAGGGGAGGGGGACCCGAAACAGAGCAAAACGAGGAAGACCCACGTGGTTCGGGGCTGATCGGGATGAAGCACGGCAGTTGGAGGCTCGATGGGAGCCGACGGCAACTCAGATGGATGACCGGCGAAGGATGAAGGCTCTCCTCCTTTTTTCTATTCACTCTCAAATTCTCCTCTCCAAAACTCTCTCCGGTGCTCTCTGTTCCTGTTTTTTTTCTTGTTTCTCGGTCACTTCGCTCTTGCTCAAAACTCTTCTCTCCGCTCCTTTTGAATCTTCACCCTATTCCCTCTCTCCCGTCCCCTTCCAGACAACTTTTGATGGTCAACAATATCAGCTATCTTACTTTTCAATTCCCAGCTCCCGTTGATCAGTGCGCTTTCCCTATTTCGGTCTATGTCAGCAGCCGTTCCTCTTCTTGGGGACTGAATCAGATTCATTTCCTTGCTAAAACGGCTGCAGCGCTGTGCCATTGCTTTTTCCCTTCTGGAAACGCGGCTATCAATCTCCTCGTGCAGAGTGCAATGTTGTTTTTTTCCTAAAATGTAGCTAGAAAAAATGTCTCACAATATATCATCTTATCTTTTAATATCTAACCATATCTTTTAATATCTGACCATATCTCTAAAAGCAATTATTTCACCTAAAAACACGAAAAATCAAAATACGAATAGACTCACAAAAGAAACAAGTACCAACAAATTTGGTTTAATTTCTAACAGAAACCACCCCACCACCACCACCCCCACCACCCCGGCCAAATACTTGCCGAGGAAGTGGTAGCCAATGAAAAATAGAAGCCGTTCCCTGGGGAAAAGTGCCAAAAAAGTCCTAAACCTTTTACATTAGTGCCAATTTAGTCCTAAACCTTTTTTTTGTGTCAATTCAGTTCTAAACCTTTTGCATTGGTGCCAATTTAGTCCTAAACCTTTTTTTGGTGCCAATTTAGTCCTAAACCTTTTAAATTGGTGCCAATTCAATCCTAAACCTTTTGTTTTTGTGCCAATTTAATCCTTCCGGCCAATTTTGATCGGAATTTCTTGACGTGGGATGCCTACCGAACGGTGCAAAATTTACCTAAACGTGGACAACTTAAATAATATTTTAATAAATTTTGAATTTTTCTTTTTTTTTCCTTTTTTTTTTTTTTCCTCATTTTTTTTTCTTTTTTTTTTTGCCTAAAATTTGGGTTGGCGACCGAGTGACGTGTCGAAAAAGGTGCTTGACGACGACCATAGGGGGGGGCCTCGCTTGAGTTGGGGTGACTATAAATTGAGAGGTCGGGCCTCGCCGACCATCAGGCTCCGCCGCGATCCAAAGGTCGCCATCAGCGAGGCTGCCCTCCTCTTCTCTGGAGGGCGAGCGCCCCGCTGGCCGAGGAGCTCGACCTTTTCGGTCCTGGGGGACCGCAACCGCCAAAGGAAGATAAAGAAAAAAAAACAAAAAAAAAAAAAAAAAAAAAAAAAAAAGGAAAAAAATAGAAAATTCAAAATTTATTAAAATATTATTTGTTGTCCACGCGCCGCCACGGGTGACATGCCACCGCCTGCTAGGCATCCAAAAAGCAAATTCCGATCAAAATTGGCCGGAAGGACTAAATTGGCACAAAAACAAAAGGTTTAGGACTGAATTAGCACCAATTTAAAAGGTTTAAGACTAAATTGGCACAAAAAAAAGGTTTAGGACTAAATTGGCACCAATGCAAAAGGTTTAGGACTGAATTGACAAAAAAAAAGGTTTAGGACTAAATTGGCACTAATGCAAAAGGTTTAGGACTTTTTTGGCACTTTTCCCCCGTTCCCTGACCACAAGCCACCGAAGAAAGGCGAGGAGCCGAAGAAGGGCAAGGGAGAGAAGCCGCACCACCACAAGCCACCGCACAAGCCCCCCATCGAGGACTGAGTGTGCGTTCTTCAATGAATGTATATTTTGTGTGCTCATTACGTGTTCCAACGAGAGCTGGTCCATATAGAGTATCTGGTACTACCATGTTAGCAGGTTGGCTATTTGTGTTCCATGTAATATAGGATGTTTGTACTTTGCTTGAGCATTTCCTTTGACTTTACCCTCGTTAATATATGCTGAGTACTTGCTAGTCGTGAGCTTTCCTTTGTTAAAATCTTCTAAGTGTCCTCTTATGCAATCTAACATTGCCATGTCCCGCAAGCATGAACAATTTGTTCATAGTTCTAAACCCTTAGCCAACATAGATGCACGACTGGAATATGATTAATAGTTAATGAAAGACTTAAATACAAAGTTAATTTGCACCATTCATTTGAAAATGGCATGCGGCAAGTGTTTATCAAAGTGCTTAGATAGGACTTGCTTATTTAGAAAAGACACAGCAGATCTTCAATTAAAAAGGGGTACCAAGTACACTTTACTCCTAAAAGCTCAGTTTGATCATGAAAGACGTAAAAATTTTGATCAACTGCTTTTGAGTCACTTGTGAAGTATAATAAAAGAAGGAATATTGAATTTTTAACGTATTAATAGCAATACATAGATGACATGATAACAATGGATGTATTAGAAATATTAATTTTTCTATATCGATATTTTTACTACTGAAGATTGTGTTAGCAGAATCATATTAACCTAAATAGATATTTCTTTTACTTACCCGCAATTAAAGGCTACACACAGATTGATCCGATTTTACTTTTTGTAGATCTGCTTCGGTTGAAGTTTGACACTTGGCCAAACTGTTTTTGGAAAGATTTACCCAATGGTCCACCGATTGATTTGTTTAGCCTTAATCTTAGTTAAAATATGAATTTTCATATAACATAATCTAGATTGGGTTGAGCTTTTCCTTATGTACCTAGTTATAGAGTTAAAATGTGCCACAATTTATTTTGAAAGTTCTAACAGAGATGATCTATCTTTTACATTTGGAATGGTACTAATTTCGATCTTTTTTTTCGATGACCAATTTCATATCTTTACTTGAATTTATACCGGTTTGCTACCTCTAGAGAAAACCCTTAGAATTATATGACCAAATTACCCTCCTTTACAAATGCCCAAGCCCCACGAACTCTCTCTCGAATCCTAGCCTCCATCTCCAACAAATCCCATCACCATCTTTCGCCATCAACCCCCTACCTCACCTTTATAGATCTTCAAGCCCGAAACCTCACACTTTCAATACCAATGTATAGGATGTAATGAGATATGCAAGTTTGTTTTATGAAGGATGATCATATTCGGTCTATCATATCGTCTTACTATAAGAAAATAAATTCCAACTATTTCATAAAATTAGTATGTTCACCACGTAGAATAAGATTGACCATATATTTGTAGGTTGTATGGTCCTACATCCTATCAAGACAAACACCTCTGTGACCTACCTAGGTGGTCGGTACTACCACTAGCTCAATCTGCCCCAGTTGCCGCATGTGCATGGATTTGAAACGGTTGCAATCAACTTGTATGTCTATCCTAGTCAATTTATATATTTTGAATTATTTCGTAAGTGATTACGTCAACCCGGTTAATCACAATGTGGAATCATATGGGACGATAAAAGCACCACATGTGATCTAAAGGATATAGTGGTTCATATACGAGATCTTATATGTAACGATTATTGATAGACATTTGATGTGAGCCCATTTGCCTCGGGGAATGATACCGGGGAAGTCGAAAGAAGTGTACAATATCCTAGACTAACCAGCCCAATTCCAATTCACCTGGTTATAACTCGATCTTCTACACTATCTTTTCATGCCTCCTTTGTCAGTTACCTTGCCTAATTTAAGGTTACCATCCCAACTAATACACATCATAATAAAGAATTTTACTAATTTAAATATGCATTATGTTCAAGACACAATCCCCAAACCAAAACCCTAGAAAGTGTCATAGCCAATACACTCCCTTGTTTCTCGCCCATGTGAGCATAAGTTAAATCTACTAATTTCAACGCCGTTAACGGAAAATGAAGAAAATGGCACCTTGTTGACCTCGATGCACAAGCAAAAGTTGTTTATTATACTCTTAGGAGGACAATGATTAAATAAAGTTGTTAATGGTGGCGTGAGTTGTTAACTAAGACTAACTGGAGAAGTTGTAGGATTGATTAGTTGCTAAATTTGTATTGTATGATATCCTTATTTAGAGGATACACCATATTCTTAGCTTAAGATTGTGCATATCCTAGAATAGTTTTGGTAGTTTTTTTCTCTATACAATTATATATGTTTTTGTATTCATTCAGAAAAGAAATATAGAAGAGACAAAAACATCTCCATAAATCATAGTATCAAAGAAGAGATCCTAGGGGTTTTCTGCTATGATTAGACATCGACCCAAAAATTAGAAAAGGGAGGAACTAGACCTTATCAAAAACTATGACAGGACCAACTGATTTGGTGGCACACCAGCAACACGGCGAGGATTCTTCTACAATTGCCACCCTTGATGACTTAACAACCCGAACGACACGGGTCTTGACCCAGAAAGTTGTAGAAGAACCCAAGTCAAACCTAGGCATCAAACAACGATTCATCCGCTGCACAGGTTGGCATTAAGTTAGACGTTATCACCTATGCCTTTTGGGCCAAAGTTGTTGAGATGTATATATCTGGCAAAGACAAGTTGTGATATATCAATGGAGACTTCCTAGAGCCTCAACCGATAGATCCAACCCTTAGAAAATGGAGAAATGAAAATGCAATTGTGAAAGGATGGTTGTTGATTCCATGGACCCGACCCTAATAAGAAATTTCATTCGTCATCCAACCACAAAAATGGTATGAGATTTGATTAATGCAATTTTTTTTTATGAACTCATACCTCTCAAATGTATCATTTGAAAAGATGTGTGACTAGAATTAGACAAGCCGAAGGGCCCAATGAAAAATATTATAAAGGTCTTCAAGGCTTTTGGAGAGATATTGACTTCCATCACCCTAAGCCAATAGAGTTGTAACATCCTCAATTTCAGTCTCTGGGAAATGACTATAATTTAAGTTTTGTAGTTTTCCATTTGGAACCAATTTTTACTCTTGTTCTGGAAAATCCAGTTTCAGATCCCTAGTATCTCTTCATTTTGTTATTTTTGTGGATACTTTTGTGATCCGAATTTCCAAATACTTCCTTCTAAAAAGTTTCTCCAAACATCATTAAGTTTCACATACTTTAATTTCAAAATTTTTGGATTTGATTTGAGTAGTACAATAGCTTAATTTCAGACCGTGTAAAATTGCCCAAAATGGGTATTTCTGTGATGTTTACACTTTCTCAATTCTCTAAAAAATTTCCTTGGTCGAGTTTGAACAAACTTCCTTCACAAAAGTTGTTGAAGACTTCTTTCTCTATAACATATATAAATTTGGGAATTTTTGGAGATGGTTTTGATTCTAGAAAAAGCTTACTTTTAGAATCAAAGATTGTGTTCCAACGAACTATTTTTAGTCTGTCTTTGAGCTACTAAAAGTTATATTTACAGAAAGATTCAGATTTTGTGTTCTTCATGAAAAATGTTTTTAAAGCCTTTTTTATGACATATTCAAATTTGAGAATTTTTGAAGTTCATTTATTATGTTTTCAAGTCTAATTTAATGAACAGTGCAAAACTGCCCAGTTTTGCCAGATTTTAAGGATTCATCAATTTCTATATGAGAACATTGGAATTTCAAATTTATGTCTTTTAGTGATTTAATGTGCACATTCTTAGCTTTCAAATGAGCTATTCCAAGCTTTAATTAGAGAATTCTAGAAAATCAAAGTTTGGAAAATAAGTTGGAGAATTCTAGAGAGAGTCAAAGCTTGACGAGCAAGTTTGACTTATAAACTTGGGGAGCAAGTTGGGAAGAACCTATAAATAGAGGAGCCCCTCTTGGCTCACTATTCCAAAGACACACCACTTCCTCTCTCATCTCTCATTCCCACCCTCACGCCTCGCCAGTTGATGCTGCCGACCACCGTAGACGTTTTCTTATTATTATAGGTGAGTAGATTCCCCTAACACTTAGATAGGACGGTGTGTTATGTAACGCCTTGAATTCGCCCATTTCTGAGATTAATAAAATAGATGATTATTTCTCATTTTATTTTAATGAGTCTCGCCCAGAACTGATCATTCTCAGGATACTAACTATTAGGGAATGGCTAACTAGGAAAACAATGCGTGGACCCAAGAACTCGATCGCAAATCGAGTCCGATTTTAGGAAGTGACGAGGGAATATTTTGTGCCAATGTGGGCTAATCTAAGGAGAGTGACGGATTCAGTTTGACCAACGACGTACAATCGGACCGCGGGTGATTTCGCACGATTAAGAGTACGCACGGCGAACGATCCCGAACTTGTTTCGGATGACCGCGACCCCTAAGACTAGTGATAAATCCTTGTGCTCTCTGAAGAATCGAGACCGACACGACTCGGGTATCCCTAGGTCAATACACGTAGCCCCTAAACAGCCGCCCATTAGTGAGAGACGCTGAAACTGAAAATTGAGCTAAATCGATCGTGAAATTGAGTCCAGACTTCGATGTCGAATTTTGCGAGCGTACGCGACCATTTTGCGAGGACGACATCATTTTTATGTGGCCACGCATATTTGGGATTGATAGAGTCAAAAAATTGAAAATTTGACCCGGGACCGAAAAATTACCGTTTTGCCCCTAGGCCTAATTTTAGTGTTGCGAATTTTGAGATTATTTGGGTCATATTTTGGGGTTTTATATTGCTGTATTTTAGACCAATAATGCTGAAATTTGGGGTCCAAATTGCCCCTAAGATATTTAACAAGTTTGATCCTAGCCTTTGATTTAGGGGTAGGATTGTCAATTTTGCTTGGTTGGTCAACCACCCCACCATCTCACTCTCTCTATATACTCTCTAGTCTCTCTCTCTCTCCTCCTCATTCTCACCTCACCATCACCGGCCAGCCCTCTCCTCCCATGCCCTCACTCTCTCCCGTTTCCTCCCCCTCTCGGCCTCACGCTACAACCACCACCGAAGCGCCGCCGCCGCCAGTGCTGCTCGTCGAGATCGCCCACCGTCGCCAGCCTTACCCCACCATCACCATTCCATCCCTCTCTCCTCTCCCTCTCACCGTGTCTCTCCCTCTCCTGCTCTCTCTCTCTCTCTCTCGGCCGCTTAAGGACCTCGCCGGAGTCGCCAGGGTATTTTAGGGGTTAAAATTGTGGAGATTATTAGAGGCTGATGTGGTGGTTGATTTCGTGGCTTAGGGTGATAATTTAATTGAGGTTTAGCGACTTAGAATGTGCCGGGTTGTGGCTGAAATTGTCGGATTGAAATTGCCCGAGTTCGGTTAAGTTCGGGCTCAATTGTGGAATATTGAGCGCGCCTCGCATTGTTCTCATGGTGTCTATTTTGGATGATGTTTTGGGAGCCAAAGGGAGTAATTTGAGGATATTTATTGGCCTAGAATGACCTATTTAGTGGCTGTCCATATTGGGGTTTAATTAGACTAAGAGTGATCAATTCGAGGTTTAATTGTGTAACTACCGGGATGACTTAGAATGACTATTTGGGTGGCTGAATTACCTTAGGTTGTAATCAATTTTGTGGTGCCGCGTCGTGTGCCTAGTGTGACTAAGAATGGAGTAGCTTAGCAGGTCTCGAGTGCATGAATTCATGTTAATCCAATTGTGTGACTTATGTGTGTAAAATTTTGTGTCAAGTTTGTGCCATGGCTGGACTGGATGGTTTGATTAGTTGGACTTGTGATTTATTAAACTGAGCATATTGTGTTGTGAATTGAATAAGTGGTGTTGTGCAATTGGATGCTCATTGTGAAATTCGTGAATGCCCAAGTGTGAACATTGTGGCCATGGGTGTGCATATCGAGCATTAGCATGGCATGTGCATATACGAGTGTGTACGAATGACATGAGCATGTGATCACCTAAAACACCCTGATACGTTTTACGTGGGGTTCAGACAATAACTGGTGTATGTGAATGTGTGATCACATAAAGCCCTGATGCGTTTTACGCGAGATAGTGAACCCGTCCCCGATGATTATTTGTTGGAATGCCGGGTTACGGAAGATGACCAGCCTGATGCATTTTACGCGGGCGTAGATCGATCTCAAACTGTTAGACTTGATGATTGAAATTGGTAATTGCAAGTGTGCAAGAGTGCAAGTGTGTGAAATGCATTGTGAGCCTGAGCACGAGTGTGAGCATGAGCATAGCATATGCATGATATGCATTATGACCAAGTGAGGTCATGTGTGTGCCATGAGTGGGTCTTGTGTTATTCTATGATTTGTAATTGTCTAACCTGCAGGGTCAAGAAAGTACTGGATTTGGGCCCGAGGGCCCGAGTCATTTATGTTTTAGCTTACATATTGTTTAGTGATCGTAAGGAGGTGCATGTTAGTCTAGTTTAGGTTTAGGGAACCTACTCGCTGAGATTTATTCTCACTGTTGTTGAAATCCAATCTTTCAGACCCCCAACCTTGAGATGCCTAAAGTTCCGGTAAGTTTTGGGATTCCGCATCAGATAGAGCGGACGAGGATGATACACTCCGTAGGGAACAGGGAGTCGTATGTTAGATATTACACTTTAGTATGGGTGGATGGGGGGGAAACATATTATCAGACCCATGAATATGTAACTTGGTGCTTAAGGGATAGTCTCGGAGAGTATGGTCCTCTCCGAACTTTCGATCTCCCATTTATCAGGCTAGGCACGAGGTACCCCCGGTGTCCCAATGGAGAGGTGACCAACCCTAGTACTTCAGTTGAGGAGAGCGCGAGCTCTGATGGTGTACCCGTAGAGTACGAGGTGGATGAGCCCGATCCGATGGACTTAGAGCCAGCTGACTGGGATGCTGTTCTGGAGCCGATGGAATCGGATGATGAAGAGCCGGAGTCGATCGAGGAGGATTCTGTACCAGAGGCCGAGCCTGAGGATATGGACTCGGAGGAGGAGGCTACGGAGGCTGAGTCCGAGCCAGACTCGTCAGATTCTGAGAAGGAGATGCCTGATAGCTCTTCATCTTCTGAGTCTTCCGATTCCAAGCCGGACTAGGCACCTGAGGGTTTAGCTTTAGTCTCAAACTAGTAGGGCCAGTACCTTTTTGATCGGAGCCCCACCTTAAGTAGTAGATTGACCCCCAAGCCACTTATCCCTTTTTGTTAGTAGTGACCATTGACCCGCTTTTGATTTTTTAGCGCAAGCTATAAATGGATGATGTATATGGTTCCCTGTATCAATACAAGTGTATATCCGTTCATGTTGTTTGTTGCATGTCTATCCTTAGTTTCGTGGTTTTCAAAATGTTCGGGTGTTCTATTGCTTCCTCATGTGCTTTAATCTCTATGTTGGGCGTTGGGTCAGCGACGCGTCCTGGGACGTTGCACTCAAATCGACCTTTGCAAAGGATGTGGCGCGTCGTAGGGTGCAGGGCGTGACATGTTACATGGTTGGAACGCAGCATATAAGTGGATTCCCTAATCTCGGGATAGGAAGTTATGATGCATTATTGGCTTGAGCTCTCACCCAAGCCTTTGTTGAGATTTGCTTGTTGTTGTATTGTCTCGATGTTGCACGCATCGTTTGTTTCCATGCTTGTCACTTTATAAGAGGATAGGACGTGGTGTTATTTGTTTGGGTCGAGTAGTGACCGTGTTTGCGATGCTCAATGTTTGCATGAATGCTTGTTGTTTTGCTTTATGAGTGTAAGTCAAGGCACGTATGAATCACAAAACGGGGTATCATAGGGTCTCGTACTCATGTTATGGTGTCACGGGACGAGTTCCGCTTGGTGCGGGTTTACATTGAGGTGTGTAGATTCGGGCCAAATCCGACTCTGAGCCAGCGCTCGGCATGGCGAACCGAGCCACGTGCCCTCGACTGCAACCCACATGTTAGGCGAATGTCTTAGAGATTATGATTACATAAGCACGGCACGCCTTTGGGCTTAATTGCATGGACTAATGAAATTAAGATAATAAACCGGCTTGTGTGACCCATAATGTGTGATCACTAAATGAAAGAAGAAAACCGTCATCACATAGCGTTGGTAGCGATGCTTCGGTAAACTAGCGCCGGGATACCCTAGTTGAGGCCCGATGCCTCGGTAAACTAGTGCTGGGATGCCCTAGTTGAGCTAGGATGCCTTGGTTGAGTCAGGATGCCTCGGGTGAGCTAGCCCCGGGATGCCTCGATTAAGCCAAGATACATTGGTTGAGCCATGATGCCTAACATGAAGCTGGGTGCATCGATTGAACCAAGATACCCTAGTTGAGCCAAGATGATGATAAATTAATTATATATGTGTTGGTATGTGATAAATGAATTCTATATGTGTATGTGTGTTTCTCGATAAGCCGAATTTATGTGACCGGATAAAGGTGAGCTTCTATGTGAACATAACAAGGGCAAGGTCAAAGTTTTTGCTATTGATTTACCATCAACATAAGGTGAGGAAAATATTTGTATGCGTTGGTACAACAACGAGGCATTATCCTACAAGAGTATTAGTGAATTTACTCATTGAGTCTTCCCGACTCATTCCCCGTTGTTTTCCTTTTTAGGTCCGTAAGATGGAGGATGACATAGAGGAGCTAGGGTTAACCTCGACCTTCGCTTGTGATATGATTTGTATGGCCCATGGAAAAAGGGCTTATAAAATATGTTTAAGTAAAATGGCAATAGTATGTTATGCTTGTTGTCTTTTCCAACTATTATACAAGATTTGCTTATGATGCTTGTCGTAATTCTGCTGTTTGTCCCAATTTCACGTTTCCACGTGTGCTTAATAATCAAATGAAAGAAACAGGATAGCGACGTGTCTATGTTGTCGCATTAATAACCCCAAGGTAAGGTAAGGACGTTACAAGAGTGTCCACTAATATAGAGAGGTATAACTTGGCTCTACGAGAAAATAGAGCCTATATTTTTCTTGATGGGTTCAATGATCATCCAGACAAGATACGAGCGGATTTGCTTCAAATTTGACCATTCCCTACAGTTGAACAAGCTTATGCTCATGTTCAAATGGAGAACGTAAGACAAGCAGTTATGATGTTCAACATGTAACCTACACATGCCACTGCCATGTCCTCTAAAGGATTCAGGATGGAACCTTAGTGACCACTAGCACTTTAGATGTCAAAGACAGATTTTTCCTCTTATGGAGGTGGAAAGATGAATACAACCTCAAGGGAAAAGGCACAATTAGAAGGAGGTTGTACACACTATGGGAACATGAAGCATACTCATGAAACTTGCTTTGGGTTACATCGAAACCCAAAATGATGGATAGAACTCAAGGCACATAAATTACATGAATCCGATGCTAATAGCGGATTAGGGCGAGCTTTGGTAAATGCTGAACCTCACTTATATTTGATTCCACAAGTGGAATCACCTGATGATTCAACTACTCTCAATAATCAATGTAATCATGGCTATGCATTGCTAAGTTCTAATCAGGATAATTACAGTGGCTAGATTGTTAACTTGGGGGCAATTTACCACATGACTTTCAGTTCAAATGAATTTGTCAAGATTACCAAAACAAAACATAGTAGTGTCGTCAATGCTAATGCAATCATATACCTTCTTCGACTGTTGCTCTCTCACCCTCTTTTCGTTTATCTAATACTTTGTTGGTTCAATCTCTCTCAAATAAATTGATGTCTGTAGACCAAGTCACTAAAGAGCTAAATTGTGTTGCTCTAATCTATCATACTTTTTGTCTTTTTCAAGATATTTTTGCAGAGGAGATCATTGAGCATAGTACTAAGAAGAGGGGTTGTACTACATGTATGATTTTAGTCCTTGTATAACAAATAACATGCAACACTCAACTGTATCAAGGAGAGATAGATTTGGCAATGGCATGAAGTACCTATTTCTTTACTTATTTCCCAACTTAAATGATTCAGCTTTAAATGTGAAACTTGCATTTTAGCTAAAAGTAATCGTGTAACTTTCCCAATAAGCTTGCATAAAAGAGATATTCCCTTTGCCCTAATCATTATGATATTTGGGGACCTTCTCCAATTACCATGTTTTTCGGAATTTGTTGGTTTGTGACTTTTGTTGATGATTGTACTCGAATGACTTGGTTATATTCGTTGAAACATAAAGATGACGTGTTGAGTGTGTTTCGAACTTTTCATGCTATGATTCAAACTCAATTTTCAACTAAAGCTAATATTCTTCGTATTGACAATGGTGGAGAGTATGCTGACCAAGAATTACTTCAAGAATCAAGGTCTTCTTCATGAAATCTCATGAACTCAAACACCACAACAGAATAGAGTTGTTGAATTGACGAATAGACATATCTCAAAAACTGCTCATATATGATTGATTGGCAGACATGTGCTGAATGGATACAGGGATAATGTTGTGGTCACAGCAATACATCTATTGAACCGTATGCCTTCAAAGGTGTTGAGTTTTAAGACTGCATTACAAGTTCTTTCAACCATGTTTCTCTACCATCTTTTTTGTTAATTCCTCCTCGACTCTTCGAAAGTGTTGCTTTTGTTTATCTCTGTAAAATCAACGTACTAAACTTGAACCTTACGCAGTTCATAGTGTTTATTGGGGTATGGCACAAAAAAAAGGGATATCGATATTACAATCCTACTACCAGGCGTACCTATGTCACCATGGACATGACTTTCATGGGGTTTGAAAGTTTTTCTTGTTACCGGCATCCAATTCTTCCTTTCAGGGGAGATACTAGTTGAAAGGCAAATTGGTAGAATTGTGTTGTATTTGAAGACACTCTAGTACAAATTGAAACTAGATAACCTAGCAGCATAGTGAGTGGAAAAAATGAAACAGTGGTCAGTGAGGAGAATATAACTAGTATTGAGCAAGAGACTGAGGAGGAAGTTGGGAGAAATGGACAATGATACTACATAGATTGTTGAACCCCCTCACTCTTTAGTACCCAATGATTCGTCTCCTAAGGATATTCCTAAGGTAAGCTCTACAACTACAACTTCTCCTCTTGATGACTCAAATACCTCTGTTAATTATCACTTACCTTTCAAGCATACTCATGAAAAGCCCTCAAATCAGTACTCCTACGCCCTACCCAGCTGACTTGGCCAACCCGACTCATGCAGCAGCCAAGCACAACAAGACGATGCCTCAACATCGGCGGAGAGCTAACTTCTTGTCCAGTAGCCACCCAACGTCACTTCAGCCAGCCTAAGTTGAACACTTGGCCCTCGTTTGGCCAGCAACCATGCTGGGGCTTTCGCAGGACACCTAATCCAGTGAGATCCACAGCTTCCGCCGGCAGCCACAACGATGGCCATTGACCGAACAAAACACAGCCATTCCTGACTGTGACACTAACGCCTATATCGTTACTGCCTGCCTGGCCCTGATGCCACAAGCCAAGGACAACCCCTCTTGGCTGAATGCAAAAATAACAAAGGAGGGGGGATGAAAATATAGCAAAATGACCAAATGGTCGATGCTTGGGAATACCAAACGCGACAAAAATGCCTCAACAAAACGAAATTGCGCACAAACTACTCAATTTTGGCCACAAAATGGGGATACGAAAACCATATTGTCGCGACCGACCTCCGGCTTTTTGGTCATAGAAAAAGGAGGTCTTTCCTAGTACGCGCTCAGTCTAGGTTTAGGATTTAACTTGGGCTCTTCCAAGCTCATATCATATCGCGACTTAGGGTTTAAGTTTTTAATTTGCAAGTGATTTTTATTGAGGAGTTGCCACAAATCGATTTGGGGTGGGGTCGATTAGAAATCCAAGTAAGATGATAGGAGAATCATCCTACTCCTACGAACCAGAGATTAATTGAGTTTGGAGACTTGGTCACACTAGTTGGATAACTAATGCCCTTTTGATACTTTTTTACCCAAGTCATTTCTGAAAATATTTATCAGGCAATTTGAATTGATTTTAGAACTTTTCTCATAACATGTGAGGTGATCAAGCGAGTGCATAATCCTAAACATTAAGCAGTCAAAATAGATTTGCAACTTAGGGTCCTAAACCTAATTAAGGTGACAACATTCAAAATATAACAATTTATGCAATTATACTCTAATTAAAAATATGCATAATAATAACATAACAATAATCTAAACATTCAGATATATCACATTATTTAGAAAAATATTAGGCAATACTATATCTAAATTATATCTTAATTTTAAAACGAAAAAATCGAAATTTTTTTAAAATATTTTTTATTTTTTTTATTTTTTAATTAAAAATAATATAATATTAATATAATAATCGATAGGGTCGGGTCAGAGGATTCGAGTCGAATCAAAATCGACTCGGGTCAATGGACCCAATCTAACTGCGTTGACTTGGGTCGAATCTTCGGATCTGACTAGGTCGGCGGTCAACCTGGGTAGTTGACTGATGAAATAAAAATAAAATAAATAATAAATTTAAAAAAGGGGAATTGGGTCTAGCTTTTTGCCCGGCCTGGCTCTGCACCCCCATAGACCCGACTTTTCCTATTTTCCCCTTGTTTTGTGGGGATTCGCCAGAGTCGGCCGAGACGCCGTTCATCTCGGCCCAGCAACACCCTACTTAGGTGTCACCCCAGCCAGCCTGGATCGAGGCCCGACCACCATCTGGGCCTCTGTTCCCCGGCTAGCTTTGACATCGCTGGCCAGAGGTACCTCCGGTCAACCTCCAAACAAAGCAACGACGGTGGCTTGGTCGCGTCTGACGGCTAGGCGGCCGACTACAGGAACCCTAAAACACCATGAGGATGCCAAAAAGGAATGCGCGACACATGGGTGACTCGACGTCGGCCAAAAACGAATGGACCAAAATCAGATCTCACTCGGGCATTTCATCGAACAAGTAGAGTGCACAGTCTGAAATAGGGGACTTTTGACTTGTTCCAGAGCTCCGCCGTTTTCCAGCCACCATGACTTGCTTCCAACGGCATGTCTGGATCGGGGGTGGTGTCGGTATGGACCGGGATTCGCGCGAAATTGTTGATGCGAGTCCTAGCCAAACTGCAATAAAGAACAAGGGGAAATAGGGTAAATGAAAGGCCCGGAAAGCTCACTGATGTCTTCGGTTGTCGCCCGGTTGTCTGCGAACAGCAGTGGGCTTGGTGTCCCTTGGGGACCAGCCAACTCTCTCGACTCGTTTTGTTAGTCTCTGTTCTCTCTATGATTCTCTCTTTTCCTCTCTATGCTCTGTTTTTCTCAGAGGGGTTCGGCCCTCTCTCTCTACTTTCTCCGCCTTTTATGGTGGTCGCCGGTTGTCGACCCTGCTCCATTGAATGCTCTGCACCGGCCTTAGCTCCTACCATGACTTTTGTGGCCAATTTGCGCGGTGGAGCAAGTATTCTGCGCTTCTCCAGTGGAGGTCAGGATAGAGGAGAACAGAGGAGAGAGGGGGAGGCCAGACCGGGGAAGGTAGAGAAGAAGGAGCTGGGCCGGGCTAGGCCTAACTTGAGCAAAGGGGAAGAAGAAAATGGAAAGAAGAGCTGAGCTAGTGCAGGGGGAAGAAAGGGAAGGGCCGGGTCGACCCGGGCAGACCCGAATTTTTTATTATTTTTTGTTATTTATTTTTATTTTTTTGAAAAATTTTTTAAAATTTTTTTGAATTTTTTTTAATTTTTAAGAAAATATGCTTTAATTAATGTAAAAATATCTATATGCAATGTAATTAAATGGAAATATTTTTTGTTTTGGGAATTAAAGAATTTAATTCTTAATTTTTGTATAATTAACTTTGGGTAATTTAAAAATAGATATTAACAGCTATCTCTCTTTGAAAGTGAGCTCGTAGAGATTAAGCTCGCAGAAGTTACGTTCAAAAATAAAATGACACCTGATTTTGACCCATGCATATATGATGAATGCTATTTTTGGCGGGACTATAGGTCCCATTTTTTATGATGCAATAAGATTTTTTTTTAATCGAAATCGAAACGGCAAGCGATGACTTTAGTCCTTAGTGATGCTAGAACTTATCGTGCTAAAGCAAATAAAAATATACCTGAGGCTACTTACCTTACTAAAGGGTAGAGTAATTTCAAATAGTTGGTATCATGTGTCGAGGACTCAAACTTATCTTCGGTCATCTTGACTGGATTTCATTCGTCTAGAACTCGAACCTATCTTTTGTCGCCTTGACGAGAGAAATTGTTTGTTTAGGACCTAAACCTCTATTCGGCTATCTTGACTGGGGAAATTGCTTACCTTGGACCCAAATCTATCTTCTTCGCCTTGACTGGATTTCGTTTATTTAGGACCCGAACCTTTCTTTGGTCGCCTTGATTGGGGAAATCGTTTATTTAGGATCCGAACTTATCTTCGATTGCCTTGACTAAGGTTTGTTTATCGACGTACCTACATCTTATCTAAGGTACCTGCTTAGTACTCGAATCTTTCTTCGAGCACACCACAGAGCGATGAGTGCTTGCTTAGTCCTCAAAGCCTTCTTCGAGTGCACCACAAGGCGATTAAATGTGCCTGCTTAGTACTTGAATCTTTTGTTCAGGCACACCGCAGGACGATTGAAGTGCCTGTTTAGTATTCGAATTTTTCTCCAGACGCACCACAGGGCGATTAAATGTGCCTACTTAGTACCTGAATCTTTTGTTCAAGCACACCATAGGGTGATTAAAAGTGTCTGTTTAGTATCCGAACTTTTCTTCGGACACACCACAGGGTGAGTGAAGTGCCTATTTAGTATCCAAACTTTTCTTCGGACGCACCACAAGGCGATGAGTGCCTGTTTAGCATCCGAACTTTTCTCCAAACGCACCACAGGGCGATTAAATGTGCCTACTTAGTACCTGAATCTTTTGTTTGGGCACATCGCAGGGCAATTGAAAGTGCCTGTTTAGTATCCGAACTTTTCTTCGGACATACCATAGAGAGATTAAATGGCTCGAAGGGAATACCTGGCTAGTATCTCTGATCTTTGAGGGCATGTCTTCCGTTGGACATGTTTCTATGTAAAAAGCATATATATTCGTCGAAAAAATAGACAATTAAGGCTATCGTAGAATACATATATCTTTTGAGACATCTGGGTTGTATTTTGTGCAATGAGAAATGCTTTTCTTTTTCAAAGAAACATTTTGTTTACCCTTCAGGTGATTTGAAAAGAATTTTGATGAAATACCTAGGGTTTCTTACCCAAAGGTTTGGATGTATCATTTGCTGAATAATTGACCTTTCTCGGGACACTTCTCTTGGGATGGTAAAGAGGGCTTCTCCAGTGTCCGAATTTTCGTGTCCTACCACTAGGAATTAAGATTCCGAGATGTTGTGTCAATTCCACCTGGGGAACAGGAGAATTTTTGGGAGATCTTTGGAGACACTTCAAAGGTCAAGCGCTCTTTGAGTCTTTGAGGACATTTGACCTATCACAGACGATTGGCGCAAATATGCATACATCCATAAAGGATATAGACAAGTTAAGCTATTCTAGAATGGGCATTTGAAAGTTCATGTGTGATTATTCTGCCATGTTTGCATCACCAAATATCCACCGAGGGTAATTATCAGTTTAAGACAATTTTCGCTCGTAAGGTGGACTTCTCGATATGCTGAACGAGAGACCTTTAGTTAGAAAGGGCTTTTCACTTGCTCTCATTGAAAAGCATTATTTTGTCCCGACCACTAACGTAGGAATAATGAAAATACTCATCTTAACCATCGTCACATAAATAAGTGTCTAAGTTTTCTCACAATCGGTACAATCTTACCAATTTGAGAGGTCTTTATCGAGATTGTAATGTAAGCTTAGTCAATGGCTTAACAAAGGAGACTGTCCGAGTCAAGGCCATGAAAGAAAATACTCCACGACCATCTCTGAGTTTACAAGTCAAGAACCCTGCAAAATGAGATAGAAGTAGGTTTGCTTGCACTTCCTCGAACGATGTTTATAAATATTTGAAATTCCATGTTAATTCAAGTGCTTTAGTTAGAAGAGACATCATGAGGGACGTAACGTAGGCTCGGCTCACAGGTTGAGAAACAAAAAGATCGTTAGGCTAAAAAATGTGTGTATGATGGGTGAGAATTGGTGATCATCTTAGCATTGTCACCAGTCTTCTAATCCACCATTAAGACCCTCTTGGACAACTTCCACCGGATACTTTCAAGCTTTGGTTTCTTGGACTTTTTGTCCATCAATTGCAACTTAGCTTAGGGGTGTGAATTTCTTTTATGATTAAAGTCATTTATTTTTTAATCATTTGTTTGGGACATTGGCCTTTGCTTTTACCTGGCATACTGCTTTTTCATGCCCCCTGGTTTGACATTTTTGTTCATTTTAAGGGTGTTGGCCTTGCTTTTACCAAACACACTGCTTTTTTACTCCTCCTAGTTTTCAACATTTTTTAGCATTTGTTTTCATTTTACTCAACTCATGGATTGGCCTGGGTAAGTTAAAATAATGCAGTGCTATTTGACTCCTAAGTTCTTTGTCTTTAGTTAGCACTCCAGATATTGCCGCTTGAATTGGAATAATTTTTGCATTGCCCTGGCATGGGGAATGATCACCAACTGGGTTCGTATGAAATGAAATTGTTGACTCAATTAGGCTAACAAGGGATATAAGTATATGGGATAGAAGAATAACTGCTCTCCATCATCTTAGGGCACTTAAGCCATCGTGAGAGTTCATTTGCAATAATAATACTCAAAGATTAATGCAAGTGAGAGCAAGAAAATTTCTGTCTATTTTTCTCACCTTGCGATGCCGACTTACCTCTAATTGCCCCAGTGTGGGATGGTTCTTGACATGAGTAATTTGAAAAGAAACCTCAGGTGTATGGGCTTAAAATGGCTAAGCAAATGATCGTCGGTAGTGTATGGGGCAAAGAAATGAATTGCCTCTTGTCACTTTGGCTACCGTACCTTATGCGAGAAATCCCTTGACCTTGTAGAGATAGAATCTTTTCACTTGTCTTGCCAGGGATTAGTACATTAGGATGTGTATGGACCAAGGATTGCCTTTCATCATCCTGACACATCTCGTTTAGCATATCTGACCTGTTTAACACCATTCGTCGAATTGTCAAAATTTTCACATGAAATTGATGAATTAAATAGATAAAGTTACCATATAAAATTCTTTTCCAAAAGACATGTAAGGTACTAGGGGAGGACTAAGCGTCTATTTGCTTTAAATTGCTTCCTCTTTCTTTGATTCTTTCTACACTTATAAAAGAATTTTAAGGGAAAGAAATACTTACCTATGTTGCAGCAGCGACAAGGCAAACCTGCAAGGCAATAAGAAAGACCATGTTAATGAACGGCTCTTTAAGGGACAAAAGTTGGGGAACGATACAACATTACTTTTCGTGTCTCCCTTCATTTAAGCTTAAGCTGGCAATTCCTTGAGCTTTCTTGAATGTTAACAATTTCTCTAGCGCGCGGTGTGCTTAGAAGATTGACCGTACTTCTTTTTGTAACATGTACTGACCATTCTGGCTGGTGGATAGTTATAGAATTGTAACAAAAATTAGGAGCACTTTTAGTACTCCCAATTCTGAGAAAGTAAAATGGAAAAGCAATCCAACTAGAGCTTGTCCAAAATGCCAACATGTCATTGATAATAATGCTGTATGTTGCTCCAGTCTTGCTCATTACTCTGGCATGTTGGGGATCTTCTCAGGAATCCTCTACTTCCTAACTGCACAGTGCATGTGCAATTGCTTGCATAGGGATCTTTGCAGCAAAGCGTCAAGACTTCCATGACTGTCAGGATTAGGATCGGCGCTACCTTATCATACACAAAGTCCCTTCTAGCTACTTGTACAGAACCTTTACTCAAATTTGTCCTATATATAAAAGGAAAGGATGTGTTATTTCTATATTAAAGTGGATGAACTTTAGGAGCGAAATATATCTTTTTTGATGGACTAGGGGATTGTATGCCCTATAGTCTACCCTCCTAATTAAACGCTCCTTTTAGCACTCCATCGTTGGGGTCTCAATACTTATGCTCCATCAGGTTCGCTAGCATGTCAAAGTCTAATGTACCCCTCAGTTCGTCATCCATCATGGAGTCAAGGAATACTCAGCACTCCCTCTGACTCTCTAGACTGATATTTGCCCCACATTTTATCTTGAAAGTTGGATGATCTTCATTCGGACTGCCTTTATCGGATTAGTCAGTTTGCGATCATTATCAAGGCCTGATGTGTTCTCCAGTTTGTGTTATTTCCAAATGCCCCTTTGTAATAACAAATCAAAAAGGGGGTATGCTCTGAGACATAAAGTAAGCGAATTAGAAAAACAGAACATGGCTATGAGCATGTACATCTTTCTAACACGATTCTTTCTTCGATCCTTTTGAAAATGATAAAACGTTCATTCTATTTTCAAAAGTTTGGAAACGAGGAAGTATGAGGAAGCTCAGGCCTCAAAACACTTTCTTTTACATTGCTGAATATCATCAACGGACTGGTTTGGGATACTTCCTCAAGACCTCAAAACATTATTTATTTAGAACAAGTGCATTACAACCTCAAGGGAGGGGGAGCTCAAAAAGGCATTTCTTTCGGTAGAAATGATGACAAAAAACAAAATACAATGATGGTCCCTTTTCAGGGATTCACATAAAAGGGTGAGAGGAGTTCTACTCAAGCGGGCTTGCACCTATTCTCTCCACTGGTCTGGAATGAGAAAGCTTTCTTATTCAACAAACTCTAGATTCGGCGCTTAAGAGTGTAGCACTCATCAGTTGAATGCCCTACCTCACCAATATGATAGTCACATTTCTTGAACAAATCATAGTTGGAGAAGTTCCCAAGATCAGGACGCGTTGGCTCGGTAGAGGGTAAGTCCTTCTTCCGGAGAATTGCCAACACCTAAGATGGGGATTCGGGGAGTGGAGTGAACTGCTTTGTGTTACTTTGCCTTTGGGGCGACTAGCGGTTTGAGGCCGGCTGCTGTCCACCGCTCATCTGAACTATCGGGGGGGAGGGCGAGTGGTCTGGGTATATGTGAAATCCACATCTGCTAGGAGCTCATTCTCCTCTTTCGTGTCGAGTTTATTGCTTGTGGAGGCGGGGTTAGTAAACCACCCTTTGCGTAATTCTATTTCAATGCGTTTGCCCACCAGAACGAGTCAAGTAAGTGACTCAGCAATGGCACCAACTAGTTGGTTTCTGCATTCAGACGTAAGAGACTTAATGAACAGCTTCATTTGTTCATGATTAGAGAGTTCTAGGGTGACCTGGGCAGCCAAGTTCCTCCATTTAGTAGCATATTCTTTGAACGACTCACTTTTCTTCTTCTTAGTGTGTTTGAGGTCGTCACGAGAAAATATGACATCAAGGTTGAATTGGTATTGCTTAAGGAATGCATCAGTGACATCATCCCAAGATTTGAAGGCATCTTTTGACATATACCATGTCAAAGCTTACCCGTCAAACTTGTATAAAATGTTTGGATCATGAGGAGTTCATATCGACATACTGGATCATTCGCACATGATACATGTGCAAGTGATGCCTGGGGTATGAGGTGTCATTATATTTCTCGAATTCTAGCATCTTGAACTTTTCTGGCACCTTGACCCTTTTGGACACAGATAGGTCAAGTGGGATAGAATATTGCGAGCCTCGTAACTATTTCAACGTCTCCTTGACCTTCGCAAGGTGTTTATCATGTTCTGTCATAGGGTCATCGGTGCGCTTACAAATTCAGTCTTCCTAATGGCAAGTGGAAACGGATTGTCCTTTAATAGGGGCATTTTGTTGTCGCTGGCGAAGGCTTGCCCTTTTTCAGTAAACGGTGGCGGTAACATTACCTCAGTTGATGCAGGCATGGGTGTGAGTTTGCCATGAATGGACTCCACCTGCTTCGTGAAATTTTCAATTGCATTGAGGACTAACTTCATCTCGCTTTCCACGTTAGTGAGATGAATTGGCACGTTTTCCTCGGCTATTTTTGCTTGGTGAAGGGGCATAATTTGTAACTACCTATCAAAAAAAAAAAAAAGGCAACGAATGAGTATAAGACCTCATAAGGGATCAGTCCATGACTTAGTCTAGTTTTGCATCTTTCTACCACATATTTTCTTTATTTGCAAAAAATAAGAGAAGCAAAAAAAATTTATTTATATTTTCATTACAATGACGACCCTAAGATTCGAACCCTGGGTGCCTCGGATCATTCATTCCCCAGATACCACTCGGCTAAGGCCGCTGTGGTGTTAATGGGGTGTGCGATTTTTATTTATACACAAATTTTCTCCCTTTTTTGAAAATGACAAAAAATCGCATGGTAAAATAATGATTTATAATGTGCTTATAAAAACAAGGGTTTGAATTGGAAGTGAATATTCTGAAAATGTTTTAGTGACTATTTCTTCCCACATGACCATGGTATTAAATACACAATTAACCTAGACTAATCATGGATCAACCGAGACATATGAAAATAAATAAATTGCAAAATGCAGAAATAGAAAACTTACTTTACTGGGAACTATGGTAATCACAGAAACATACACATCAAACATGAGGTTCAACTTCTGTCTAGACTGGTTCAGCAGAGTGAAGCTAAAAGGATAATTGACCGTTGCAGTCTTGCGTTGGTGTCAAGTCCTTTTAACTTTGGCCAAGTCGAAAGAAATATCTTATAGTCACATGGATAGCGACTAAAGATAGACACTTTACGGCATTGAGAAAGAAATTTCGGAGAAAAGAAAGGCAACCTCCGCATTGCAGGTTCGCGTTCGAGGTTGTATCTTTCTTAACACCATCCTAAAATGCCCTATCGTGGCCCAGGTCTAACGCGTGGTTGTGTGTGTGATAGTGTAGTTCTAAATCATTAAAGCATGCACAACAATTCATAAACAATCATCACTTCAAATTAGAAAATAAATCCTCACTCCCAAACTCCTAACCTGTAAAACAAGGAGTTAACAAAAACTATATCCCTCATAACTATCAACTACAAGAACATTTAACACCTCAAAAGTTGGGGACAAACTTGAAATCCTTGCTGTCAAACAAAAATATTTTTTGAACATGATAAAAATTTTTGCCTAAGTCCACTTAAAAATATGAAGTCCCCAGTGGAGTCGTCAGTCTGTCGCGACCGACCTCCGGCTTTTTGGTCATAAAAAAGGGGGTCTTGCTTGGTACATCCTAAGTCTAGGTTCAGGACTTAACTCGGGCTCTCCCAAGCTCATACCATATCACGACTTAAGGTTTATATTTTTAACCTACAAGTGATTTCTATCAAGGAGTCACCATTAATCGATTTGGGGTGGGTCGATTAGAAACCCAAGCAAGATGATGAGAGAATCACCATACTCCTACGAACCAGAGATTAAATGAGTTCAGGGACCTGGTTACACTAGTTGAATAACTAATACCCTTTCGGTACCTTTTTACCATGTTCATTTTTGAAAAAATTTGTCAGGTAATTTGAATTGATTTTAGGACATTTATCCTAATCTGTGAGGTGATCAAGCGAGTGCATAATCATAAACGATTAGCATTCAAGATAGATATTCAACTTAGGGATCTAAACATAACTAAGGTGACAACATTCAAAACATAACAATTTATGCAATTATACTTTAATTAAAAACATGCATAGTAATAACATAACAATAATCTAAACATTCAGATATATCACATTATTTAGAAAAATATTAGATAATACTATATCTAAATTATATCATAATTTTAAAATAAAAATTAAAAATATATATTTTTTATATTTTATATTTTTAATTAAAAATAATATAATATCACTATAATAATCAACCGGGTCAGGTCAGAGGATCCGGGTTGGATCAGAACCGACCCAGGTCAATGAACCCAATCCAACCGCGTTGACCCGGGTTAGATCTTCATATCCAAACTGGTCAGCGGTCAACCTGGGTTGTTGACCGGTGAAATAAAAATAAAATAAAATAAAATAAAATAAATAATAATTTAAAAAAGAGAAATCGGGTCGAGCTTTTCGCCCGACCTGGATCCGACCTAGCTCTACACCTCCATAGACCCGACTTTTCCTGTTTTCCTCTATTTCGTGGGGACTCACCAAAGGCGGTCGAGATGCCGCTCGTCTCGGCCTAATGACGCCCTACTCCGGTGTCGCCCCAGCCAACCCGGACTAAGGCCCAACCTCCACCTGGGCCTCTGTTCCCCTACTAGCTTTGACACTGCCGGTCGGAGGTACCTCTAGTCAACCTCCAAACAAAGCAACAATGGTGGCTAGGATGCATCCGATGGCTAGGCAGCCGACTCCTAGAGCCCTAAAACACCATGGGGACCCCAAAAAGGAATGCAACACACACGGCAGACTCAACATCAGCCAAAAATGGACAGACCAAAATCGGATCTTACTCGAGCATTTCATCGAACAAGTGGAGTGCACAGACTAAAACAAGGGACTTTTGACTTGTTCCAGAGCTCCGCCGTTTTCAGGCCCCTATGACTCGCTTTCGACGGCGAGTCTAGGTCGGGGGTGGTGTCAGCATGGATCGAGATTCTTGCGAAACTATCGGCGCGAATCCCGGCCAAACTGCAATAAAGAACAAGGAAAAACAAGGTAAATGAGAGGGCCGGAAAGCTCACCGGTTGGTAGTGCATTTGGGGCTGTCTCCGGTGGTCTGCAGGCGGCGGCCGGGGCTGCTTGGTGTCCCCTAGTGACCGGTCAACTCTCTCGGCTCACTCTCTTAGTTTCTGTTCTCTCTCCGATTCTCTCTTCTCCTCTTCGTGCTCTGTTTTTCTCAAAGGGGTCTGGCCCTCTCTCTCCTCTTTCTCCGTCGTTTATGGTGGTCACCGATTGTCCACCCTGCTCCATTGAATGCTCTACATTGGCCTCAGCTCCTACCATTACTTTTATGGCCAATTTGCAAAGTGGAGCAAGTATTCTGCGCTTCTCTAGTGGTGGGCGGGACAGAGGAGAACAGAGGGGGAAGGCCAAGCCGGGGAAGGTGGAGAAGAAGGGGTTGGGCCATGCCAGGCCCAATTTGCACAAAAGGGGAAGAAGAAAATGGAGGGATTTGGGCTGGGGGGGGAAGAAAGGGAAGGAAGGGGGCTGCAGAGGGGAAGAAAGGGAAGGGCCGAGTCGACCTGGCCCTAACCCAGCCAAACCTGGATTTTTTGTTATTTATTTGAAATTTTTTCTTATAAAATTTTTTGAATTTTTTTAATTAATTAAGAAAATATGCTTTAATAGGCCCTATTAATGTAAATGTGCCTAATATCTATATGTAATGTAATTAAATGGAAATATTTTTTGTATTCTTTAATTTCTAATTTTTGTATAATTAACTTTGGGCAATTTAAAAATAGGTATGAACACATATCTCATTGAAGCAATTTGTCGAACAAGTGGAATACTCTACTGAAATGTGAGGTTTTTAGCTCAACCGGGACGCGAACGTACACTAGGACTCTCGACAAACAACCAACAAGACACACGACAACCAAACAAAGGATGGATAGGGGCTAGAGTTCACGTGAGCTGAACGTTCGCGAACCCTAGCCCGTTGTCCCCCAAATAGGGCACAACCAAAGGGAAAAAAAAAACAGGGGGTTCGCGATGGTACAACCTTCCTGGCTTGGTAGCGGTGAAGGGAGGACAAGCTCGATAAATCGGATTATGTCTAGCCGCCTCACACATCTCCGAGCTGGATCCTTGAGAAAGCTGACCCTACCCACAAAGGGGAAAGAAAAAAAATAGGGGGGACTCACCGGTTTGGACCTGAAGATGTCAGACGGGGCTCGTGTGCGAGTGAGGTATTGACCTAGGCTCCCTGTCGCTCTCTGTTCTCTCTCAACTCTCAGTCTCTCGATCTCACCTCTCTCGATCTTTCCATTTCTCACTCTCTCTCTACCTTCCGATGACCGCCCCTCTCACTCTCTTCCTCTCTCCTTTTGAACAGCCACTTGTAGGCGCGCATGGCCTCTGCCACTGCCAGCTTCCCTGCCAGCTTGGTCCCAACCTCTAACTCCGGTCAGACTGCTCCCCCTTGCCCTGCTTTGCTTCCTCCTTGTACAAGTGAGCAGTTGCTCGTCCTTGCTTCGGCCAATGCCAGGGAAGAAAAGAGAGGGGAAAGAAAGAAAGAGAAGGATGGGCCGTGGGAAAGAAAAGAAAAGGAAGAGGACCGAGCCTAGGCAGGGGGAAAGAAAGGAAGGAAAGGGAGCCCAAGGCCAGGCAGGCTGGGTTGGATCAACGCCAATTGGATCGGGTCGAACCTGCCTTTTTTTAGATAACCCTATTACTATTTTCTAATTTATATAAAGTTTCATAAGAAAATAACAACCTATTGAACAGAAAAAATTAGGTGTCAACAGCTAGGAAATAATGTGTATTATATGCATGATTTCCTAAATTACTACAGATTTTTAATGCATCAAACATATGAAATCCTAAATTAAAAAACATATAGAGATGAATATAACCGAAAATATGCAACATGCATTAATATTTGATAAAAGCGCAAATTTAATAAAAGCGCAATATTATTGAGTAACTTCAAGAATTATTATTATGCGTCATTGCTTATGGAAATCATGCAATATGGTTCAATACGCAATACTTATTAAATTTTGACATTATGGTGCAGAGATAATATTCTTGATTAACCCTAGATGTAAATTACTATACGCAGTACATGAATAACATAATTGAGGGTCCAGCCTTTAGGCTCAAAGGTCCGATGCCCCAATATGCCTAGTTAATGCAAGGAATAATGCAAAAAGAATTAAAATAATGTAATGTTCAATAACTATGGATTAATTATATCAAGCGATACAAAAAATTATTTTTTGAAAAATGTTTTTCAAGTCGTTCATTTTTCGCAAAATAAACGGAGCTTTAGTTCAAGCCACAAGGCTAACTAAAACATGAACTTTTTAATCGGTAACTTATGTTATGTTTATATTGGTTTTCTATAAAAAAATCAATGGCATGCCTTTGATTATAAGTGAATATATCCTCTTACAGTAACTCTTCTTAGTAGGACACACGATGGGTTTTCTGGTACTATAATTAGAATAACTTTTTTCACTCTTAATTAAAATATGAGATTTCTATCCTAATTGTAGATTTTCTTCTAGGTAACCTTTTATTTCCTATGCAAATCTCTATGTTCATCACATAAGATTAGATATAAATTTTGGAGGTGTTGTGGTCCCAGAACAATAATGCCACTTCCACCTATATAAGCCACAAAGGTGGTGGACAATATTTCTTTCTCTGCTTTCAATTTTTTGGAACCCGGAACCTATCATATCTATCCAATACAATTTCAATGTCTACCAGGGAGTCGGCTAGTTCCTTTCTTTTTTTATTTTTTTTATTATAAAGCATTTCAAAAGATTGATGTTCCAATTACTTCATACTTTTTTTTAAAAAAAAAGTTTGATGTGTTACATTCTCTATTCAAAAGCGGGAGTGAGAAATGAGAGAAGGAAGACTGCAACTTGAGAAATAAGAAAGTAACGGGGTTTGAGTTTCTAAAACAGGTTCTAGATTGCCAGTTGCTAGGTGAGTGGGTGGGTTTGGCACCCAAAATCGGAAATCTACCCTGAAAGTACTGGTTCCAAAATTTGGAGCCGAAGACCAATGAAACTAGAGTAGAACTAGCTGGCTAGGGCCGATTTGGTCTGGTTTCCCGGTGGACTGATTTGGTAGACCCTAAATCAGTGTTTACCCCTATTTGTCACACGTGCATGGATCATCAAAGGTTACCGTCAACTTGTAGTTGTGCATGCTTGTCGCTAGTTGCCTTGTGGCACATGGAACTCAATCTAGTTAAGTAGTACACGCCAGCCTAATTCTTATTTGCCCGGTTATAACTCAATCTAGCTTGGCTTCACAATTTCCTTTTTTGGTCGGTACACGTTAAAGGTTACCGCGTCCAAACTGATATCAGCAGTGACGTCAAATTAGAAAATGAATTAGTCGTATCATAATACCACATATACTCAATTCAAGTTCTTTAAACCTAGAGCCCCGAAATAATTAATGGTTGCACTTGTTTGTTTCTCAAACCCATGTGGGGTTCTATTATAATCCACCGCGTTGATGTTGGAAATGAAGAAATGCGTCTTGCCAACTTCGGAATAGAAAAACCTAAAATTTTCCGTTTATAATATTCTCTGTGCAACATGTGTAGATGTTGTAGGGTTTTCATGTGTCATGTGATGCGTTTACTCGTAACATGAAAATGTTAGTTATATAATAATCTGGCATTCACTAACACATTTTCAAACGTGCTAGTTGTTGAAGCAAACGTGGAAAAAACAAAATACAGAACACAAGAATTTATGTAATTCAATCACAAGGTGATTTACGTCCACGGGCGAGGCAAAATAAAAGTCAACTATAATCAAAGAGAATATAGTTTTCAAAAGTCGGAAAACAACTTAACAAAACCTCATGGCTCACTGATCTCTCCCAAAACAAAAATCTCTCTTAATCAATGAAAAAACCTAGCCGCAGTATAAATTGAGCCTATCGGCCTAACCCTTCACGTCATGAACTAAATCTCAATTTTTTCTCCACTTTTGGGTCGCACAAAAAATGTCGGGTCAGGTGATGAACCGGACCGAGTACATAAAATTCAAGATATATTTAACACTAGTGAATACTAGTGCAGAATTTCCGTTGCATAATTACCACATTGATGTGACATTGATAAAAAATTTCGCTTGCGTGCCGACTACATCAGTCGGGAGTTTGTCCATTGCATGCATTGACATGAAGCTAGCACAAATTCGTCTTCTGGTGAACAATCAGTATTGACCCACTATTGATTGAAGCTATTGAAGCTTTCAACTTGAACCGGAATAATAAGGATTTTTCTCAAATCCACAATGATTGGAAAAAGAATCTACGTGGACAATTTTAGATTGGCAAGATATGTGACAATTTCATACACAAGAAATCGGTAAGTTCAAGCATAAAGCGAAGTTCTTCATGAACATTTATATACTCAAAGATGGACTCGCACGATGCAAAATTGGAGTAAAACATTCGATTAGAGAGTAATACGGCCAGTAGAAAGCAAGGGGTCCAGCGAAGCAGCCCACTTTCTTATTCAATGGATGCTGTCTCATATGCCTTGTCCGATTTATTCATTCTCAGTGATTGGAAAGCGCAAGTGGGGCCCTATCAAAATCTTGATTAACCTAAACGAAAAATCCAAAACGGAGTGACGTGATCGCTGACGACGACAATAGTCCGAAACCACTATAAATTGAGACGCTCCCATCACTCCATTCCCACACCATCAGCTCTCTCACACATCCTCCCCAATGTCTTCCAAGTACCTGCTAGTTTTGCTCCTGGGAGCGGTGCTTTTTGCCGCCGCCGTCCTCTCCGACGGCCACCACCCTTTCAAAAAAGAGCACAAACCACACCACGAGCACCACCACAAGCACCACCCTGGCGGTCGCCGTCTGTTGGAGACCGTCGAAGTCGAGGACTCACACAAGCCATTCCCCGAACACAAGCCCCCCCCACCACCACCACCACCACCACCCTCATGAGCACATTCTCGCCGAGGAGGTCGAAAAAGAAGACTCCCACAAAAAGCCATTCCCAGGAAAGAAGCCGCCCCACCACCCTGGCCACATGCTCGCTGAGGAAGTGGAAGCCGATGAAAAAAAGAAGCCATTCCCCGAGCACAAACCCCCGAAGAAAGGCGACAAGCCTCCACCGAAGCACAAGCCTCCCCACGAGGGACACATTCTCGTAGAGGAGGTGGAAGAGGACTCGAAGAAGCCTTTCCCTGAGCACAAGCCGCCCAAGAAAGGTGAGGAGCCGAAGAAGGGAAAGGGAGAGAAACCACCACCGAAGCACAAGCCACCACACGAGGGACACATGCTCGTAGAGGAGGTGGAAGAGGACTCAAAGAAGCCGTTCCCTGAGCACAAGCCACCGAAGAAAGGCGAGGAGCCGAAGAAGGGCAAGGGAGAGAAGCCACCACCAAAGCACAAGCCGCCACACGAGGGACACATTCTCGTGGAGGAGGTGGAAGAGGACTCGAAGAAGCCATTCCCAGATCACAAGCCGCCGAAGAAAGGCGAGGAGCCAAAGAAGGGCAAGGGAGAGAAGCCGCCGCACCACAAGCCACCGCACAAGCCCCCCCACCGAGAACTGAGTGTCTGTTCTTCAATGAATGTATACGTCGTGTGCTTCTCACGCGTTCAAATAAGAGCTGGTCCGTAGAGTATGTGGTACTACCCCGTTAGCTGGTTGGCTATTTGTGTTCTATGTGATATAGGATGTTCGTACTTTGCTTGGGCATTTCCTTACTTTGCCTACGTTAATATATGCTGAGTACTTGCTAGCCGTGAGATTTCCTTTGTTAAACATGTCCCGCAAGCACGAAGAATTGTTCATACTCCTAAACCCTCAGGCAACATAGATGCGCGACTGGAATTTGATTAATAGTTAATAAAGACGTAAATACATAGTTGATTTGCACTATTCATTTGAAAAATTCATGCGGCAAGTGTTTATCGGAGTGCTTAGACAGGACTTGCTTATTTAGAAAAGACAAAGGAGATCTTCATCTAGAAAGGGGTACCAAGTACACTTTAATTCTAAAAGCTTGGTTTGATTTTCGAAGATCTAAAAATTCTGATCAACTGCTTTTGACTCACTTGTGAAGTATAATAAAAGAAGGAATAATGAATTTTTAACCTACTGATATCAGGACATACATGAGAAGATAACAATGGATGTATTAGAAACATTAATTTTTTCTATTTGGATAATTTAACTACTTAAGACTATGTTAACAGAATCGTGTTATTCTAAATTGATATTTTTTACTTGCCCACGACTAAAACCTACACTACATGTCCGCACGTATTGATCCGATTTTACTTTTTATAGATCTGCTTCAGCTGATGTTTGACAATTTGGCCTAACTGCTTTTGGAAAGGTTTACCAAATGGTCCACTGATTCCTTCGTTTAGCATATTAAGCCTAGTCAAAATATGGATTTTCATATAACATAATCTAGATTGGGTCGAGCTTTTCCTATGTAACTAGTTATTTTGAAAGTTCTAACAAAGATAGTCCATCTTTTACATTTCGAATCGTATTAATTTCGGTTTTTTTTTTCGATGACCATTTTATATCTTTACTTTTATTTATTCCAGTTTGCTACCTCTACACCAAACCCTTAGGATAAAAAGACCAAATTATCCTCCTTTACAAATACCCACGCCCGCAAACTCGCTCACGAACCCTAGCATCCATCGCCAACAACCCCACCTTTATTAATCTTCAAACCCCAAAACTCTCCCACTTTTGAAATGATATATAAGATGTAACGAGATTTGCAAGATTGTTTTTCGACGGATGATCATGTTCGATCTATCATATCATCTCAAAAAAAAAAAAAAAGATAAACTTTACCTATTTCATGAAATCAATACGTTCGACATGTAGATTAAGATTGGCCACATGTCTGTAGGTGGTATGGTCCCACGTCCTATCCATACAAACACCTATGTGACCCACCAAGGTGGTCGGTACTACCAATAACTCAATTGGCCCCCAATTGCCACACATGCATGGATTTGGGCAGTTATAACTCGATCTTGTACACTATGTTTTAATGCCTCATTTGTCGGGTACCTTGCCTAATTAAAGGTCATAGTCGCAAATGACATCGGCAGTGACGTCATATTAAGGCAATTCACTATTTTGAATATGCTTTATATTCAAGACACAATCGCTAAATCTGAGGCCCTAGAAAGTGCTATAGCCAAGATACACTCCTTTGTATCTTGCCCATGTGAGCATAACTTTTTAAATGTGATTCACGTCGTCAATGGAAAATGAACAATGTTGCACCATGCCGACTTCCGATAAGACAAGCTAAAGTTGTTTGTTATATCCTTAGGAGGTGCCATCTGTACGAATATTTAATAAAGTAATCTCTCCTCTATATCATGTGATTTACGCTCGTAACATAAGAACAATGATATCAATCGAGTGTGTAAGTCTTAGGTCTAGAAGTTCCGAGAATCGGGTATAAGAATTTTTCTAATCCTATCGTCAGTGAAGAATCTCTATTACACAAGCATTGTCGATCCTGTTATGTTAGTGCACTCAACACAAATTTTTATTAGGTCTGTCATCAAAGTGAAAAGATTTTCCAAAACCACAATTTAGATCGATGATACCGTGAGAATTCATTCACATAAGACAGTTCTCTTCAAGCATACACATCTTCCATCCATGCAAGGATACTTTACTATAGTAAAATAGGGTAGTCAAGGATAGATCCACAAAATTCCTAGTAACTTTCCATACATGAAAAAAGTCATGGCCAAAAAGGAAAAGCAAAAGGTGGGAATAGCACATGATTTTCTCCTCTCCGGTGTGCTGTGTCTTGTCGATTTTTGTCCACAACCTAATGGGCCCTAATCAATATTATAACCTAGATCGAGTCCCCGCTTTCTTATTTATCCGATTACGTGCCGCAGTCGTAACGTTTATGAGTGACTTTCTATCTATTCTAATAATTTGGACCGTCAAGATGCTCTTGTCATGAAATGATGACAGAGTCTATCTTTATATTTTGATACTACTATGTCAAGTTGATGGAAATTGAAGATGTAGATTAGTGCAAGAAAGAAGAATGTGAAGTGTTTCGTGCCTATTGACAATTGGCTAGTCCTTTTCTAGAAGTGGGAGTTTCCCGTCCCACACAAATTGAGATAGTCATTAGAAAAGTGATGTCAATTTAGTCCTAAACTTTTTAATTTGGCTAATTGAATTCTAAACCGTTTGACGATTTGACAATATAGTCCTTCTAGTTAATTTTGACCAGTGATCACTGATGTGGACGCCGACCGCCCCATGTGATATAGTCGGTACTATCACGAATATTATTTTGATTTCTTTATATATTTTTTTTCTTTTGTTTTTGCCCTTCTTCCATGGCCGGTTAGCTAGCCGTGCCGACCACCCATAGGCGAGGGCCGGCCATGTCAGGCCTCGCCCGATGATGGTGAGGTCCACCCTTACTAGCATTTGGCGAGTTAAATAGATAAGCTAAAGTTGCACTGTGCTTACTTCATATAAGTCAAGCTAAAATTGTTTATTATACTCTTAGGAGGTGCAATATGTTCGATGATGTAATGAAGTTGTTTACTCTCTCTATGCCATGTGATTTTTGCTCGTCACATAAGAACATCGATATCAATCAAGTGCGCAAGTCTAAGGAATTTCCAAGATTCAGCCATAAGAATTTTAGTAATTCTATCATCAATGAAGAATTCTATTACACAAACACTATCGATCTCATGGTGTTGGTGAACTTGACACAAACTCTTATTAAGTCTATCATTAAGTAGAAAAATTTATCGAAACTGCATTTTAGATCGATGATACATGAAAATTCATTCACATGAGTTAGTTCTCTTCAAGCATACACATATTACATTTATGCAGTAATGCAGTACAATAAAAAATCGTCCATTACACATTAAGTTGATACAAACCCTTAATATGATGCATGGTTGTCTTATGGTAGACTATCGGCATTGATATATCTCAAAAACTGTCTACTCTTGTTATGTCAGTGTACTCAACACAAATTTTTTTTAATTAGATCTATCATCAAAATGGGAAAATTTACCAAAACCACACTTTTAAATAGAAATTCATTCACATATGTTAGTTATCTTCAAGCATACACAGCTTTCATCCATACTTACTACTCAAGGATAGATTGATAAAAATTTCAAATAACTTTCCACATATGGAAAGAAAGTCAAGGCCGAAAAAGAAAAGCAAAAGGAGCAATAGCACATCATATTCTCTTCTCCAGTGTACGTAGTCGTAAAGTTAATTCTATTTTAATAATTCAAACCGTTAAGATGCTCTTGTCCTGATACGATAACACAGTCTAACTTTATATTTTGATGCCACCATGATGATAAAGATGATAGAAACGTAAAGTGTGATAAGGTTGACAAATTGGTTGAAATTGAAGACGTATATTACTGCATGAAAGAAGAATGTGAACACCACGTTGCGGGTGTCTGGCGACCATTGACAATCGACTAATCCTTCACGATGTGAAAGTTTTCCCATCCCATGCAAATTAGGTAACTAATGGAGGACATATAGGTTTGTGCTTCTCGGCGACATCAAAACAATGTTCAAATGTTGCGGCTAGTCGTTCGCCGGATGTGGAAGCGGTTTTGTCCTACACATACCGAGCAATCAATACAGTGCAAAGGTCCGTGCTTCCAAGGGTGACCCTGAAAGGGTACATAAATATAATTATTCAAGAGCAAAAGCTATCAAAAATCCTAAATCACATCAACTGTGACAAATTTAACCTAAACTTTTAAATCTCAAATTTGTACCTGTATGACACATTTACCTTCCGTTAAAATTTTGTCAATGAAAACCGTTAAAAATTTGCTTATACAGATGCTAGAAAGCAAATAGTGTTGATATTGTTCCCATTTGACTTAAGTGAAATAAAGACAACCTTGTTTTGCCTGAAAAATCATCTGACATAAGTTCAACGGAGGGCAAATATGTCACACACGTACAAGTTTGGGACTTTTTATGTCACAAAAAAAGTTTAGGTAATGTGTCATAGTAAGTATAGTTTGGGATTTTTGATGTCATAAAAAAAAATTCAGGGTAAATGTATCATATTAGACCTAGTTTGGAGTTTTTTGTGTTTTTTTTTTATTATTCAAATCCAAAAACTTAAGCAAGCTTCTCACTAAAGAAACCATTTAGGGTTTTGAATTTGATGCTTCCCTTTTTGGATTACAATATCATTTCAAGATGGACTAAGTAGCCGTTTGTCTAATCTTATTCTAATTTTTAACTGAAATCAGGGAAGCAATGTCGCCATCTCCTGAAGCAATTGCAATCACATTGACCCACAGAATGTGCACCAAACTTTCTCGAGACGGAATTCAGGAGGGATTTCCATTGAGGGGGACATGACTTAAACGTTAGACATTGATTTATAAGCATAACACTTGGGGGAGGTAAGAAAAGATGCCGTAGACAAAAAGCCGAAAGCTACTTCATAGCTCTGCTGAAGCATTTTAATGCATGCTACGTATTGAATTCTCCAAGTAGATTCTATGCGACGTGTAAAGGTCGCCCCTTTCTTCTTAAAGTGCTCATTGCGCGGCGTCACTGCTGATCTCAGCTATGACAGCGACCCTAGTGAGGTTCTTAGACATTGAATAAGTGGAGAACAAGAGGGGATCGGATGGACAAGATGATAATGGATTTTGGACCCTATAGGATTTAGCAAGCTGTGGTTACATAACTTGGGCAAGCCATTAGATTTCTTGGATTTAATTGTATTATCCTCCTATCTCATAATAGGATGGACTCCACTCATGCATTTCTTATTTTGGCGTGTCGATATTCGCACTCGTTAGCCCCCTGTTCAGTCTTAATCTTTTTTTGACCCTGGCCCCAACAATACCCAAAATCCATTTATACCCCGTGGTCGGTGTAGCCTTTAAGGGATATGCTAAGGTTCGGGTTGGCCTCTTTAGGCTAAGACAAAATCTAATTCAAGACTTACAAGGTGAATTGGCTAATTAAAAAAACCTTCCTTCTATTGGCATTTATCGAAAATTATTGAACAAATAGGTTGTATAATCAAAATCTTACACATCCCGCGTCTATTCTAAAATTTTGTCGGACCGTTGTTAACCCATGAATAAAAAATGTCCCAAGTGCAAAGTGAAATGGTCTTAACCCATGAAAATCAAAGGAGATATTCAGAAGGAATTGTGTTAATTGCAGATTTGCTTCTTTCTCTCACCATTTTTTAGAAAAATAATAATTTTGTGTTTCGGATCAGTATCCAACTCGAACGATTCTCATTTTGGTGTTTCGACAAGATGAAACACATATACGATCGACCCGACTCGGCCCGATCCAAAGAAACTCAATTCGAGCGGTTCGGATCAGATCGGAATTCACCCTTTTTGACGCTCTCATCTGCCACCACAAGCCGCAAGGCACGACCATCCCAAACTGTCGGCACTGTCGAGTCGAAAGAAGTCACGCAAATCAAGCTCACGTGACCAACGCGTGGTGTCCTTTTTGGCTGCAATGGGAACAGTAGCTTTCCAAGGATGGCCCCCCGAAAAACAAGAAAACAACGAAGATCGGTATCTAATCAAGGTTTTTGTAGCCCTTTCCCTTGTCTCGAGGATGCCCTAATTTAAGGTCACTTTCCCAGCTGAGATGGGCAGTGACGCCACATTTTCTAACTATTTACAAGTTAAATAACGCGAAACACATTTTCATTAAAAACCACGGCAACCCCATTGATTGCAATTATTTAAAAGTCTGGCGCAAAAGATTAAACTAATAAATAGAAAGAAATCACATTTATATATAAAATATATATAATATTTTTATACTAAATTAGAAGTGACACGTGAAATTTGACTAACGGGGTTAGATGCACGTGCGAAAGGGTTGAAACCCTAATTCTGATATTATATTTAAAAGTCCAATTTAAAAGTTTAAACTAATAAGTGAACAGAGATAGCATATATATAAAGAGCATATTACCTATATTATCTAGTGATGTGGGATATTTTCAACAAGAGTGATTGCAAATTTTATTAGCTCGATCTTAATGATTTATGAAGCTTGTTGGATATTTCGAGGTCTTTCATGTCCGGAGGTTTTCTATTTTAAAGTCCACCGTTGCAATGGGAAATGAATAGAAGCACACCATGCATGGTGCACATTATATTTACGTACGAAAATAACATTTAATAATGTGCACTATTAATTAAAATCATTAACTATATTCTAGCCAACGAAAAATGAAAAATGAAAATATTCCTCTAGTGGAATGTGACATTGATTCTAGGGTTTCATGTGGATGTGGGGCACGAAACCTCGTGAAAAGAAACACACTCGATTTTCAACTTATATGCTGTCGGTACAAAAAATCAATTTTCATAGCCGCATTATTACGGCGACATATGCATTTCAATCAAAAAAGCAAATAAATCATTGGATTTATGATTATATATGGCGAGTACAATCAACTTTATGAAAGCGGAGGTTACTAAGGGATGTCAATGGATCGGGTCGGGTTGGATCGGATCGGGTCGGATCGTGTTTTCATGATAGCTAACCCGACCCGAGACCCTGTTCAGCATATACCCCAAGAGACGGGATTGGGTCATATAAGGCCGGGTCGGGTTTCGGGTTTTTTTTTTTTTGCAGATAGATTGGAAAATGGGTGTCAACCTTAAATATGTATGATCATGGAATCAACCCTCACCTCAGATTTCCCCATTTTTGTTCTTATTATATTGCATGTTCGTCACTTGAATTGGCTTGTGACTCTCGAGCTCGTACAGGGAATCTTGTCTTTGCCTCCTTTTTGAACATGTTAGATGGGATCTTGTGAAGATTCTTGAGGTGAGAGCTTGAGAAATTGCAAGAGAATGTAGAAGCACAAGCACGTCGTGACGCTCGGATAAGAATCGCATCATAATGCACATAAACAGAAAGTTTCATGGTGCAAATGGGTGGGACAATGATCTCAGAAAACTAACCTCAATCTTCATTTCAGTCTACTCCCAACAACAGTGCAAACACAGAGGGAGTAATAAACAACGTTCTCTCATTGACTCTGGCGGTACAATGAATCTCACTTTCCTAACCTCTAGTTATTCTATATATGTTGCTAGGCCAAGCAGGAACAAAAGAACAAGAAGTCAAAAATAACACTACGTACATAAGCCTCCCACAGCAGTCCATGTATATAAAGGTAGAGTGTAGGACAGTTTAATCACGTTCAAACATGATAAGTTAATGTCGGGCAGATCTGACAATTGAAATATTAGATCAGACAAATGCTAAAGACAGGAACTCAACTGCACAAATGGAAGGGTAGAAAGACCTATCGTCCGACAGATGACACTTGCACTGTGCTTGGGAAAAGAGTATGGACAAAAAGAAAGTGAAATCAGTGAAACGGGAAGGAATGAGAATTGTGGCCTTATTTTTTTTGTCCCCAGTATTTCCTCCTCCTAGCATTTCCAACAATTCCTCCACTAAAATGGACAATTTGCACTTAACCCCAGTATGTTCAGCAACCCATCTGACAAAGATCTTGTCCTGTGGCTATCCATCCTCATAGCTCATGCTCATAATCTAAATCAGATTCGTATCTCTAAGCCTCTAAATGCCGCTTCCACTCGTACTTCATCTTAGTAGGAAAAGTGTCGATCAAGGGCCTTCACAATCGCACGACTAGTTAATTCAAAATGTAAAATATTAAGACGGAACTTAATCATGGTCTGGATAGAAGAGACTTACCTAATTGCAGGGTCAACAAATGTAGAGAGGAACTCTTAATAGCCCAGCATGAAGAAGTGTCCAAACCAGTCAAGAAGCACGGGATCTCCAACCTGACAGCGAGTCGAAGCATTTCTACCAATATCAGCTGGACTACTCAATAATTGAAACTCATTCTCCACCAAAAGACTGCATTTTAATAAGATCAAACCATCAAAATAGACAAAATGGCAAAGCATAAACTCAAAAATGTCAAATATCTCCTGGCTAGACGATCTCATGAAAATGCATTCACTTGAAAGAAACATTACACGAGCTTCAACTTCAAAAATGACACCAACCCATCTTGAAAAAGACTCATTGCGAATCAGAATTTGAGCTCCCAAAACAGAACCCTTCGCTTGCACATTCGAAAGAGAGAACATTTGGGGGGCAAAAACTCGCTTCTAGCAAATCTCGACTTCCAAAACAAACTCACAATCTACTCCACCTCCGCGTCACCGCACTCCTCAAAGACCACCACACAAGCCCCGCCGACCCTCCAAACCTCACCGTCCTCTCTATCTCCGCCACAAACCGCAACAGGAGCAGAGTCTCCTCCAAATTCCCACTAAACGCCAAATCGAAAACCCCATCGAAGAAGGGCAAATTGTGCGGATCAGTGCGGCTTACCAGAGGTGGCAAGTCAATCAATTCGACCCCAGTGACGTCGGTGACACTCGACTCAGACAGCGCCACGACCTCGTGGCTGGTTTCAGCGGAGACGTAGAGGACCTTGGAGAGGTCGGGGAGGAAGGCCTAGATCGCGGATCGAGTCGAAGAAGCGCCGGTAGGAGAAGACTTGGCCGGGTAAGGCATCGGAACAGAAATCCACGGTGAGCGGAGGGGCGATCCGGTCCGTCGCGCTTGCGCAAAAAGAGAGAGAGAGAGGGAAATGTTCTCTCTGCCGCTCACTCTGGCCCTAGTGGTGTCAAAAAAAGCCCACGCCGGCCTGGCCCGGCCCGACCCCAAAAAACCCGAAATTTTAGGATAGGGTCGAGCCGGGTCGGTCCGGCGCGGGCTTTTTTCACACCCCGTAGGTTCTAATAGCAGCAACTTTTGACTCAAATCCTTAAAGCCAGAAGCATAGCTACAAGGGGCATCAGCAAAAGGTCTGATATGAGTTTGAAATGTCTGATATGAGATTTCCTACCGACTCTCAAGTCTCAACCCAAGCAAGAATGCCGCTCGCAGACATGCCCCGCTCGATCGCCTCGTGTTGAAATCGATCCATGTTTATGGGGTTGTAAATCATTCCATGTTTTTGTGTTTCAAGATGACTCAATTGGTTAAGATATAAAATATATTCTACACCATAATCAAACAACTTCAGCTTTTGGAGGAAATGGTTGCATATATAATGTTAAGTTCATCCATTAATATAAACACAATGTACCCATCCGATCATTAATTAGCGCAAAGAGTATGGGAAAAATCACTTATAAATATTGATTTAAGAAAATCGGGGTAGACTCTATGTGAAAGTATATGATCTCAACACTTACATATCCTGCTTATTTCTATTATTTAGAAGTGAATCCGACCTCTCATTATAATAAGCAAATGACACTGGATTGAGATACAAGAGAACGGTCAAGGCAATTATTGATCCACAATTCATTGCATACGCTTGATAAATCCACTTTGTAAGTCAATCTCTATACCTTCCAGCATTTTCCCATGAGTTCTTCCTTGCACCAACATCTTTCATATATGCTCTGTGTTCCTAAATTTAATCTTCTAAAATATGTGCATGCGTGCAAAGATAAGTTAGCAAAAGCACTGCAATCTTCTGTTATTCCATGGCGATGATATTCATTGTCTTCTTACGGAGCAAGCAAGGGTCCCGATCGGTCAATCTCGAGCGAGCGGCTAAGCCAAATTGTCAAACTTTTCAACTCGTTGGGCCCCATCAATCAAGCAATCACTTTTTAGACCCAAAAAAAAAAAAATCAAGCAATCGCTTTGTCTTTGCCGCACACATTCTAAAAACAAAACCTTGATTTTCACACTCTTTAAGTCCAAATTTCAAAGACCAATCAGTCCAAACCTAGAGTGACACGTGTGCTGACATCATTGGTGCAAAGACACTATAAATATAACCCAACTCTCCCGCCTCTTCACTTCACTTCACTTCACTTCACCCTTCACTGCCCAAAACCAGAATCATGTCTCTCAAGTACTTGCTAGTGTTGTTCCTAGGCCTGGTGCTCTTCACGAGCGCCATCGCGGAGGAGCTCGACCACCGCCACCACCCGTTCAAGAAGGAAAGGCCCCCAAAGGAGCACAAGCCGCCCCACAAGCACCACCCCAGCGGCGGCCGACTCCTCTTGGAGTACGCTGAGGAAGATGGACACAAGCCGTTCCCCAAGCACAAGCCTCCACATCACCACCACCCTCACGGCCATATCCTCGCCGAGGAGGTCGCTGAGGAGGACCACAAGCCATTCCCCGAGCACAAGCCGCCCAAGAAGGAGGACAAGCCACCAAAGGGTAAGGGCGAGAAGCTGCCGAAGGAGCACAAGCCACCGTTTGCGCACCACCCAGAGCCGAAGCCGAAGGGCCCTCCTTTCCACGACAAGCCGCCCAAGAAGGAGCACATGCCACCAAAGGGTATGGGCAAGAAGCCCCCGATGAAGCACAAGCCACCGTTTGAGCACCCCCCCAGAGAAGAAGCCAAAGGGCCCTCCTTTCCCCCACAAGCCTCCCACTGAGAACTGAAGAAGCTGCCTTGTCCCTCTTGATGAGTTCTATGAATGTGTCCATCAGGACTTAAATAAAGTGCTCTTTCACGTACTTTAGATTATAATCTTCAATGTGTTTTAGAGGCCAATGCAGCTCATGCCAGTGGTTTCATCTCATAACGTTCTGTAATTTTCACTGGCCAGTTTTCATATACTATGCTTGAGCTTTAAACTTTCATTTATCCTTGCCATTATGGGAAGAGAATAGACGGGTTTTGGGGAATCGTACCTCAAGTCCTAAAATTCGAGATTGCTCTAAGTAATACTTGTATATCCAGGCCGCTCGAAAGTCTACATGCACTCGGATTAACACCCGTATGTTCACCAAATATGCCCCTTGATCTCACAAAACATTATCTTCTCTCTCTTGTCTCGGCACCAATACAAACACAAGCACTATGTTTCTTTGTTTTTCATTTCGATCGAACTCCAACATTACAATCACACAGGAGCACTTCCTCTTTTTCAGGAAACATGCTCTACGTGCATTTTGTGCCAAAGAGAAGTTTTCCTCTTGTTGACTGGTCCCTCCAGGGAACTTTGGAAGACTCTGGGTTGGGCTTGGGTCAAGCCCATTATGGGCTCAAAGCCCAAGAAGAGAAGAAAGGTTTATAAAAACCGGTGTACAATTCTAGTTTATAAAGTGATGTGATAAATCCTGACAGAGTATTTAAATTAGTGAATGCATATTCAAGAATAGAAGTTCACTGCAATAACTTTTAAACTTAGCTTTATTGTGTCTATGTACGTAGCAAAATGTGAGTTTTTGAAAACATTGAAGTATGTATATACATATATGTATCTGATATAATTTTTCTCATTTCTTGTTACATACAAGTTGCGCCATACACATGTGAACGGGCGACTCTTTAGACAAATAACATAAGAGTTACCACAATGAGAGTAAAAACACGAACAATAACAATTATAGGAAGTAGACCTAATCATGGACATGGAGAACCATAGGCCTGTCTTGGTCATATGGAACCGGAGGGAACTTTTGGCCTGGGCTTGGACAAGGCTATTTAATTATGAAGCCGACCTGGCCAAGTTAGGCCAGTGAAGATTCGACCAAACCTGAACATTTTACACATGAAATTATTGTTATGGATGGACCTAGGCAACAAAATTAGGCCTAATCTAAAGGCTCCGCCAAGTTCAGATCCACTCATTGATCACCTCTAATAAGAAGTGCATAAACTTTGAACTCTTTCTCTATTTTCACTTTCTCAACCTTTCCCCTAAAGTTAACTAATTTTCTGGATGTTCCCAAAATCTTGACATCTAATGTGACCATAGCTTTGATCTTTCTCTACGTCCAGGGATCGAGTGACTCACTTCTATCCTGATTTTGTCAATGACAATATTCTCGAGAACGAGTTCGAGTTAAATTTGTGGACTGAGAGGGAAACCGGAAGAAATCCATCTCGAGGAAAAGTAATTGAGCATAAGTAACCTAAGTTCTTGTAACAAAGTTTGGCTGTTTGGCAATTGGCAATAGACTTCTGAGGCTTAATTAAAAAACTTTTGTCAAACTCAGGATCCAATTGAACAAGATGGAAGTTGAAGCCGTTAAGTGAGAGACTCCACATCATTAAAGGTGCAAAGTGTAATTGCCCCATTCATAAAAGTGAATTTGACACTCTTAGAACTTAAATGTAGGGGTAAGCGGTCCCAGGATAGATTCTGGTTCCATCTAGACCGGTTCTCAAATTTTGCAATCAGGAACTTACCCTGTATACCCCAGAACCGCACGGTCTACTTGGAAACCAACCATTTTTTGTTTTTTGTTTCATTTTTTATTCCTTTTTTTGTTTCATTTTAAGTCAAGAAAAATGAAATATAAAGTAACAACAAAAACCCATCCACCGTTGGCAACAATTAGTAATAGACGGACACGTAAAATAAAGCAAACAATAAAAGGTTCAAAACACTTAACATAAAAAGTTCAGTTCTCAATCCGGTTCTTAGATTATTTGATTCTCAGTTCGGTTCAGTTCGGTTCGTATCCAAGAATTGAGAACCAAACTGCAAAGTATAGATTCAAAAAATTTAGAATTGGGAACTGGACTAATTCTCACTAGAACTGGACCAATTCCCATGACCGGTTCGGTCCGACTCCCAATTTTAATCGGGACCATACTCATTCCTACTTAGATGGTGTGGGACCAAAACAAGAAATGGGGAGTTAATTGGTCAACGTACAATAACAAGTCAATTGCAATGCAATTGCAATCGGGAACAAGTAATTATGTTGTTGAATTTTAGTGGCCAATTTTTACGTCGGTGAACAGACATACCAATTGCCTCCCCAAAAACAAAATGCTGACGGGAGCATATATCATGTGCAAAAGAAGGCAAGGCCCATGAACCTAACCGTGAACACGGACCTTGCCATATGGAGAACGAGCCGAGAAGGGCCAATGGGCCTTTTTAACGAGCCTCAAAAGGTGGTGAGAAGCTTTCAAGACCATGGTAAGTTAAAATATGGCCCGTTATGTAGCTGACCATACATGAGAGGAGACTAGGAGTGATAGGTTCCCGATTTGGTCCGGTCTAATGGAACTGGTCACTTAGGAATTAATTTATATTTTACTAATTTATGTCAATGAAGTTCACTTAGGATTTAGCTCACATTTTACTAATTTTTTTAAAGAAATAAAAATTAAAAAAATATATGTAGTCGGTCCAGTTCCCCCTTGGAATCGGGAACCGGACCCTCCGGACACCAGTTCTACTTTTAGGAACCAATAATCAGATCGACACTCTCGAAAATCGGACCCAACCGCCAGTTCAGTCCGGTCCGATTGGTTTCCGGTTTGAATGGTCCGTTTTACACACCTCTAGAGAAGACAAGTTTTGAAAAACATAATAGGAATATATAAGAATACTACCAAAAAATTATTTAATACACTAAAAAACAAAACAAGGGAAATACTTAACTATGAAAACTAGATCCTAAAGAAAATAGAAAAATGAAGGAATAGGGCCATTACTTTACAATTGAATGATTGAGAGCAAGTTTATCTTTTTAGTGTAAACGGGGTGGACTTAGTCATATAAGGTTGGCCCTTAAAAGTTCTGTGTAGTTTATGCGTCAAATGTCCTATGTAACGTCTTACATGACGGGCCCATGCTCTATCAAGCTTGGACTTCTTACCGCATGAAGCATCCCCACAAAATGACCTATTTGCCTTGATCCATCTTCTTCTTCACCATAAAAGACCCCACCTTCCAATTCCTCGACATCGCCATTTGGTGGCTTCAACGGCGAAACCCTCGTGGCCGACAAGCCCATCCCCTCTCTCTAATTGTGTCACATGCACATATCTAAATTTCTAATATCTCCCATCTCGACAAAACCATCGCCTCACTCCGACATGTCAAATAAAAATTCTTTCTGCAAATAAATGAATAACCAACAAGATTTGGTTTTAAAATAGAGCACGTTTGATCTAACAATTAGAAAGGTACAATGAGGTCATCGCTAGTGCACATTCTATGTACATTAAAGTGATTGGGTGGGGAATAGTAATAGGGGTGATGGGGCCACTTTGGGGATTTTTATATATTATCTTTTCTTCTAATCTTGAACATTGGAGTTGGTAACTTGTGCAATTATTAATATTTTACTCTTTTACTTGGTCAAAATAAGAACATTCCCTCTTCTTCTGTTTCCTGGTTTGTCAAACGAGGAATTTTTGTATAATTACAGGGAGAGTCCTTAAAACTTCACGGACGTACGAGGTGTACCAGAGTAATGTAAAGTGAGACAACTGCTCACATAGTTAATGGAAAACAAATTTCTAGAGGAAGCTCTATGCTAGAACGATGAATTATTATCGAGAAAAAGAAATTGGATTGAATTCCATCCGTTGGATTGGACTTCGGATCTTGAAGTTGATGCGCATCTACAGTTCGATAGCCATCATAGACGGTACAAACTCGTGCGCTGCAATATAATATGGCAACAAGCACCGGGCACACACATGGAATGTTCCCAAAAACAAAGCGTATGAACCACATGAAATCGTCTGCTGATCGAGCTTAAGGCTATGCATGCTATAAGAGGGAAAGGAAATTCATACATGCAAAGTGCACCCTCTTTAGACTGTTTTGATATGACACAAAGTTAGGTCCAATTTAGTAGAGAAAACGTCTAAAAAAGAAGAAGTGAATATGGGCGATTCGGTATGCATTTTAGGGTTATATTACAGTTTCACTTAGAATGGCAAATGGTACTAGCGTGATCAAATCTGTCCTAAACACTCAGAAAATAAGAGGCTGCCATTATTCTCCAAGTTTGTCCATGATTTTCCATAGAAAACCTTCATGCAAAATTTCTCAATCGTTAACTTAAAAGACTATTATCTAACCCTAATCATCTCTCTCTCTCTCTCTCTAGACTTTGCTTTTATTCAATTGCGTCCTCAAACTAAAAGCAAACTAGGGTTTAGGTTTTGCAGCATTCGCAATCACGTCTCCCCATCCCTATCGGCCGAAGATGCTACAGGCATATCCGTCATTGTTGGTCGCCGTTTCACGTGTGGGAAATCAAGAAATATCAGACGGGTATCTCGCCCGCTTTCATCTCAAATCTTCCAACTCTGATCTCGGGTGATGATGGAAGTGACGCTTTGTGAATGGGAAATCGCTTCCAAGATTAGATGAATTGTGATATTAGAGGAGAGCATCGTTGACTTTGGGAATGTGAAAATGGCTTAAGAGAGACGAATCAGCACGTTTTCGATCATTTGCGGCTGATCTTCTGCCATATGAACCCACAAGCACGCATTGATTCGCTCCACAATTCCAGAACCGAGATGCTTAAGTTTAAAGTATCATGTAAACATCAGCCTAGAAGATAGGAATAAGGTTTTCAAGGGGAAAATTTTAGTTATTACCAAAAAAAATTTCAAACCTATTTCACTTGTGCTAATCAATCCTTAATATTTCAATTTGGCCAATTTAGTTCTAAACCTTTTGACAATTTGCCAATTTATTCTTTCTGGCTAATTTTGACTAGAAATCACTGAAGTGGACGTCAGCAATTCCACGTGACAACCAGAAGTGGTCAATTTCTATAATTTTTTAAAATCATGGTCCTTGTAGTTCGGTTCACTTTGGTTTGGAGATGACTTTTAACCCACAATTCTGTTCGTTGGTTTGAGAAGAATCTCAACCCAAGCCCCAAGTTAAACTAATAAAATCAAAACACACACGAATTGATGACTTCAGTTCATAATTATTTCAATTCGTGTATGTTAAGCTCACAATCATATAAGAAGCTTAAACATCAACCTAAGAATGTCTAAATTTGTAATTGATCTGCTATCAAGTCGAATCGTGTCGACACCATTATATACTCAAGCATGACTCAACCTGAACATTGGAGGCTCAATACTTCTGCTCTATTGGGATTTATGTTCCAAGCTCAAGCTCAACTGGAATAAATCTTCCACAACCTCGAGCCCAACTCAACTTTAACTACTACATTAGTCAATAAATTGTACTCGAAACTCAAATTAAACTCAAGAGTGAGGTCAAAATCTGAAAATACATAGAAAAATTTACAATTTTAAACAAATTTGTTGATTTATTCATTAATAACATTGAACGTGTATAATTTGGCTGAAAATAGTTTACATGGATGCCGACCATCCTACATGCTACGTGGCATGGTTGGCATGGACATGGACCATTTTTTCAATTTTTAAAAAATTTTCTATAATTATTTCTTTCTTTTTTTCTATTTCCCTCCTCCAGTTGCTGGGCGGCCCTCACCAGATTGGGCGAGGCCGACGCTCACTAGAGGCTATTGAGGGTGGCCCTCGTCAATTTTGGCAAGGGTATTGCAGCCCTCACCGACCTCCACTAGCAATTGCCAAGGACCGGCGACTAGTGGAGGGAAATAGGGATAAAACGAAAGAAATAAATAAAATTTAAAATGATAGCGTTAGTCATGCCACACAGGATAGCCAGCGCTAATTGGACCACCACGTTGTGTTTTCTGGCAAAAATTGATTAGATGAACTACATTCGCAAATTGTCAGAGGGTTTAGAACTAAATTGGTTAAAGTAAAAAGTTTATGATTAAATTGGTATTCATATAATAGGTTTATGACTTTTTTTGTAAATATCCTGATTGAATTCCTTGGATTGGACTTTGGATCTAGTAGTTGATTTGCATCTACATTTCAATAACCATCATAGTTCAAACTCATGTGCACTGCAAATATAATATGGCAACAGGCATTGTGTACACACATGGGGTGTTCAAAAAAAAAAAAGCGTATGAACTACGCAATATCGTAAGGAAATGAAATTCATACATGCAAAGTACACCTGCTGTAGACTATATACAACGAGAAGTTAGGTCCAATTTGGTAGACAAGACATCTAAACAAAGTAAAAATGTGCAATTGCTATCTGGTACACATTTTGAGGTTATATTACAATTCACTTAGAATGATAAAAATAAAATTTGACAAAACTCTTTATCTATTCACTATTCAGCACTTTCGTTGTTAGAAAGCCCAATTCAAAAGTTTAAGCTAATAGTTGAAGGAAAATCACATATATATTTATATATATAAATAACATATAAATACCATTGTCAAGCAATATGAGATATTTCAATATTTATGATCAAATGTGTCTTATATACCTAAAAAACACTTAAGAGGCCATCATTATTCTCCATGTTCATCCATGATGTTCCATAAAGAACCTCCATGCAAATTTTTCGCCCGTTAAGTTGAAGACTATTAGCTAACCCTATCCATATCTCTCTCTCTATAGACACTACCATTGACCCAGTTCTTTCTTAGACATGCCACGTCCTTCATTGTGTAGGCTCCTAACTCTATTTCGGGTCAATGGACTAGCTGCATTTGATTTTATTTAATTGCGTCCTTAAATAAAAAGAAACTAGGGTTAGGTTATCTGTATCGCAATCACATGTCCCTGCCCCAACGGATCAAAGATGCTACAGGCACATCCGTTCGAGTTAGTCGCCATTTCCCATGTGGGAAATCAAGAAATCAGACGGGTGTTTCGCCGCTTCATTTCGATTTTCAACTCTGATCTTAGATGATAATCAAAGTGACGTTTTGTGAACGTGAAATTTGCTGCACATATAAATTGTGAGATTAGATGAGAGTAACATTGACTTTGGGGATGTGAAAATGGCTTAAGAGTGATGAATCAGCATGTCTTCCATCAGTTGCGGTTGATCTTCTGCCATATGAACCCACAATCACGCATTGATATGCTCCACAATTCCAGAACCGAGGTGCATTAAGTTCATAGTATCATGAAAACATCACCCTAGAGATATAGATAGGGTTTTCAAGAGGAAAATTTTATTTTATAGGTAATCTACCATGATTAAAACTGTTTTTAGAAAATGAAAAAATTATTCTTTTTTTTACATCAAAGAAATCAGAAGTAATAGATGTTGAGTGTTTGTGATTTGGTTCACCTGGCTGTGGAGATAACTTTTAACTGGCAATTTAGTTCGTTGCTTTGAAAAGAATCTCTATTAAATTATGTTTCGAGTTTGAGTCTGTATGCACTTTTTTATTTGAATTAGGATTAATTTGATGAAGTAGTTTTCTAGACTGGCTTCCAGGGATTAGAATTATATTAACACAAGAAAGAGGAGTCTGACTAAAGCTTTAATCCCTCTCCTTTAACCGTACTAAAGGAAAGAGTTCATATAAGTCCATAATATATATTTTATACATGGGGTCAAGAGGAAAAAGAAAATTATAAATATATAATAAATATATATAATATATATATATATACATATGAAATTGTGGGGCCAGTAGGTTCTGTTAGAGAGAAAAGAATGATAAAGGTATTTCGCCCGCTTTCATCTCAAATTTTCCAACTCTAATATGTGATGATGAAGTTGCCATATGACTAATATGTGGGGACTAGTGATTATGTCAACATGATGATAAAAGTGGAAAGTTGCCATATGGCAAAGGGACATGTCATGCTTTGAGTGTCATGAATAAGGACAGTGATTTGAGATTATTTGAGGACAAACATTGAGGGAATAATAGCAGCGGTGTTGCAAAGCAGTGGTAAAAGCAAAGTTGAAGTGACATGTCATTGGAAAGTTCTAAAGGGACATGTCATCTCTTAGAAATTGGTTTAATATTTGCCAAAACAAAAATAGAGTTGTGGGGATATGGACAGTTAGAATTTAAATGCATATGTAATGGTGCGCACACTGACAAACATGAGGCATATACCGGAGTTCAAGAAGAACCTTATTTCTCTAAGGACACTCGACGATATTGAGTATAAGTGCACCACTAAAGGTGGAGTTATGAAGATCTTTCAAGGTGCCATGATAGTAATGAAAGGAAGAAAGAAAATACTCTCTATCGTTTATTAGGAGAGACCATGACAGGAGCTACTGCAGTTTCATCAGATGAGTTGGACTATGACTTGACTCAATTATGACATATGTGATTACGGTACATAAGTGATGTAGTTATGACGATACTGAGTGAAAGGGGGTTGCTAAAGGGTGAGAAGACACGCTGGATTTGTGTGAGTACTGCATCTTTGAGAAGTAGCGTCAAATTAAATTTACTATGGCTATTCATTCGAGCAAACAACTAATTAAATACATTCATTCGAACGTATAGGGGCCATCTCCGATTCCTTCGAAAGGAGGTGTCCGATATATGCTGACATTTATCGACGACTGTTTAAGAAAGGTATGGGTATATCTTATTAAGCACAAATATGATGGATTTGATTGGTTCAAGAAATTTAAAACATTGATTGAGAAACAATCAGGTAAACAAATCAAGTGCCTAAGAACCAATAACGACATAGTAAAGATTTTACCGACTTCTGTCAGAAAGAAAAGATTGTGAGACATCGCACAGTGCCTAGGATACCACAGTGAATGGCCTCTCAAAACATAAGAACATAACTTTACTTGAGTGAGCTCAATTCATGCTTTCACATGCAGGACTAGGTAAAAAATTTTGGGCCGAAGTAGTGATGGCCCGTTACTTGGTTAATTGATCTCTATCATCTACTATTGAATGGAAGACTCTAAGGAAGCATGGTAAGGAAAACCTGTTGATTACTCAGGATTATAAGTATTCGAATGTCCTATATATGCTTATGCGAGTGATGATAAGCTTGAGCCGAAAGCGAAGAAGTGCATATTTCTGGGTTATGTGGGGGTAAAAAGCTACCGACTATGGTGCACCGATCCCAGATCACCTGGTTTTCTAATCGATGGACATGTGATCTTTGACAAGACTACTATACTTTGATGTAGGAGTCTTGAAGCACAATCAATATAGCATACAGATTGTTGTGTCAATAGTGAGATGGTGCTTCATATGAAGACTTCGGAGACCTCAAAGGTAATAGGAGGTTGAGACTACATATAAGGATGTAGTTTCTAAAATTGGTGATATAGAATTACCAGCAAAGCCACAATGCACATAGCCACAGGCAGATAAAGAAGGCAAATTAGACCACTGGTACATTATGGTTATATAAATATTGCTTATGTATTGACTATAGGTGATGAGATGGAGACAGATGAGCCTTCATCTTACTCTGAGGTGATGGGTACCAAACAGCCACAAGATTGTTGGAAGCAAGTGTCTACAAATGGAAAAAGGTCATTATCAGTGTCAAGACAGCGTTGTATAAGGCAAGACTGTGGATTTTGGGCTAAATCTAGATGTGAGAGAAACGCTCAAGCATATAAGCGATTGTAACATTGATTCTCCTATTATAATAAATTATTTTCTGTTGGCTCTTCCTGTGGAGTAGGTATCGATATTCGAATCGAACTACATAAATTTCCTTTTTCTTTATTGTTCCTCGTTTATTTCTTTAGTGATTTCACATTGATTTAATTGCAAGATCCGATATTTTTTGCATTAATTTTACAACAATCTCAACCGAAGCTAAAATTAAACTAATAAAATCATATCAAAAACAAATTGATGACTTCAGCTTGTTTAATAATTTCAATTCGTGTATGTTAAGCCCACACTCAGATAGGATTCTTAACATCGACATGAGAATGTCTACTTTTGAATTTGATAAGTACTAACCAAAGGGTGCTATTGAGTTGAATCATGTCGACACCATCAAATTTGCAAAGCTTGATTCAACCCGAATGTTCGAGGCTCGATTCTTGATTCGTGCTCTATTGAGGTTGATTTTTCGAGCTCAAGCTCAATGGGGATTAGATTACAACAACCTCGAGCTTGACCCAACTTTAATTACTCCATTAGTCAATAAATTTCACTCGGAACTCAAATACAACTTGAACTCGAGCTCAGTTTTTGAAACTACACTAACTTGGAAAAGTTAACCAGTTTTATACATTTAGTCATTACTATATATGTGCGTAACGTATGTGTTAGAAGATATGCAATATCATCGACATTATTTAGATTGAGTTTGATATGCAAGGATCAAGTGGGATTGGATTTGATTTGTAGAATATTTTATTTCCATTATTCATTTATGCATTGTATTATAAATGTGTACATTGTGTATCAAACAAACACAAAAAAATACACATTGAATTTCTCCCAAAGCCATCTCTCCTTGTCTTCGATCTTGCTTTCTTTCAGTATGTCATATGGCTAAACTATATAAAAATACATTCATTCGGTTAGGCTCTTCATTTACTTGAATAAAGGATTTTCAAGCTCGAGCTTGACACGATTAAGTACTCGTTCAATTCGAATTTGATATAACAGTTGAGCAAAGTTTAAGTTCTGAGTCAAGTATGAGTAATATGTCAGTCGAACTCAAGTAGCTCCTGAATAAGCTGACTCGCATGCACGTTTAGTACCAACGGAGGAAAACGAGTTCTATCGGCCTCCACGATACAAATACCATGAACTTAAATTTATCCATTCATAACACTACTATGAAGAGTTGTAACATTTTACTAATGTGTATCGGTTTGGTTCAATTCAGTTTACAGTCTTTTTTTAATTTTTAAACCAAATCTAAACTGACAAACGAAAATTTCGCTCCTTCTTTGAATGATACAAGGAACCCTTTTTTCTTTTTCAATTACAGGATCACATTATTTATTTTTCAGGCACGCATAAAAGAAGCTATAAAAATAACCACAGCGCAATAAAGCAGATGTTGTACACCAGACGAAAGCACCTGCATTCGTTAGGTCGAGGGCCTGAGCTTCTTTAAGTCTAAGAAAGTTAGGTTGGATTGAAGGAAGCGACTGATGATCGTTGAAACATGCATGAGAAAATGAAGGTCCAACGAACCTAAAACGAGGAATCATCGGCAGATTCTAGGGTTTGCTAGTTAGGCATGCTACGAGAGTTGGGAGGGGTTGAGGCGGTCTAGGTTTTCCCTAATTTAAGAGAAATTCCTTCTCAGCTAGTTCTACCACATTTTATCTAATTAATTTTTATAGTGGTATGAACATCTTTGATGTGGAAAGAGAACCATGGAATCAATCACAATAGTGAAATAAATGGAGAATATGCAAAAAATAGTGGGAACAACGCATCAGGATTTTCGAGATTTCCTTCGAGTGTTCAGAACCTACTCCACAGGAGAGCAATGACAATAAATCTACTATGAACAACAGAGATACAAGCTTAGATCGAAAGCTCTCTCACATTCAAGCCCTAGATGACACCCACTCAATACTTACATAGAGTTTCACTCAATCTTTCAAGTGTTTTCCAAAAAGTAAATTCTCAGAGAGACTTTAGAAACACCCTCAAGAGACTCTAATGTGTAATCTCTCTATGCATACTCAAAAAAGGTAGAAGTTAGGTTTAAATCGAGGTGTCAGCCTTGCATTCGGGATGGGCCAGGCGCTTGCCATATGACCAATATGAAACTGGATTAACCATTTACTACTTAATAGTATATTTATGATTGACTAATAACATTTATATAATATGAGATACATTATAAACATTATATTGCCATATCATCACTAGTGATATATATCTTAATTATCATTCGTTTACGATATCACTGACAGTTATACTTAAATTAGTTATGTCAAGTGTTTTTATAGTTGATATTCTCCAACTACATGTAGAACAACAAGGATTAAAGAGAGGAGGGCACCATTGCAAATACTTTATGACTTTTATGCTTAATAAACACATAAAATAAATACCTATTACAACTATCACCATAATACGATTATTAACTTGAGAGTTACTACTGTAAGCAAATATGGTCATCCTAATAGGCCGAGAGCATAATAGCTGATAGTGCAACAAAAGATGTTATTATTGTACGTTTGAGGTGATTTTCTACTCTTTACTAAGTTCATATTTAATTTTTACCTTTAATGTTGAAGGCTTCACTTAGCACTTCAAATCGTAACTAATATGTAACTATTAATATCTAAGATCATTTAAATTAATGTGAACTTAATTGTTACCTTTCCCAAATCTAAAAAGTATTAGATATTTAAAAAGTGGAACCTAAAGAAAACTTGAGGCACTGACAAAAACCTACAAATCCATAAATTGGAAAAAAAGAAGAAGGGAATGGTCAAAATGACCACAAAAAAACCTCGAATACAAAATATCTATCAGAGAATGCGAAATTAAATCCAAGACGACAAGTCGAAGCCTTAGCTACATTTGACCTGTAAAACCTAACGTATTTCACATGAATTTCCCAGATCGCGATAGGACAAAGTCAATCGGACCCCCATTTCGGTGAACATACTTACGTGTCGTCCCAGGATTGTGGGAATCAACAGAAAATCAAAGGTCATGTCTCCATTTTCAAACAATTACAAAGACAATATGACGACATTAAGGTGTGAAACCCACTCGAAGGAAAATTCATTTACTCCATGATTAGCCGCAATTCTCATGATATTCTTGACCCAAGATTCACGCGTAGATTGATACTCCTCAAATGCGTGTTGACATTCGCTCTTATGTCATCAGATACAAGTTAACAACCAGACAATTATGATCTTATAAACTATAGTTTATTAGTGGGGTTATTAGTATTTTAATTATCGAATTTAGTAATGGAAGAAAAAGGGAGAAGCTTCACGAATTCGGAACCTCACCGGCCAAGATCGAACATAACTTCCTCAATATTCGAAGCCGAAACCCCTTTTTTTCCAACTTTTCAACTGCAGAGACGTCGCAGCAATTGACGCGATTTTGTGGACCTGGATTAAGGAAATTCTTTATTGGCAAAGTTGACAATTACATGTCATGCATGAGGTAGTGTGAACCGAAACATGGACTCGTTCGAAGGAGACTTCGAATGGGATCGTACACATGCATGCTAGGCTGAGGACAAGTATAAAAAGGGTGTCGAGTTTGGGTCTTTTGGCTCATCCCACATCCAAACACTTAGCGTAATAGCAAAATCACATTGCATTCGGTGGGAAAGAAGATGTCTTCCAAGCACTTGTTGCTCTTGATCCTCAGCTTGGTGGTGGCTCTCGCAGCCCCGGCCCTAGCTGAGTATGCCATGCCGCCCGAGCACGGCAAGCACAAGCCCCACCACCATGGGGCCATGCCGCCCGCTTGGGCGCCACACCACGGGCACAAGCCCCACCACCATGGGGCTATGCCGCCTGCTTGGGCGCCACACCATGGGCACAGGCCACACCACAAGCCTGGCGCCCCAGGGCCGATGCCCGAGCTTTTGGAGAAGCCATTCCCAGGCCACCACCACCCGCCTGCCCATGCCCCCTTCCCGCATCATGGTCACCACCCAGCTCACGGCCGTTCCCGCACCACGGACACCACCACCACGGAGCGCACCCGCCAATGGAGAGTGGCAAGGGCCCTCACAAGCCGCACATGCCGCATGCGCCAGCCCCCAGTCATCCCTACTGAGTTTTTGAACGTTTGATGGCTCATGGATATGCATGTTTTCTGTTAGAATAAGAGCCCATTAGATGTTCTTATGATTCATCCATGTATTACTTGACTAAATGGCATGGCTTTTTACCGGCCATTACCATATTCTAGATTATGCAGAGCTTGTGTAGCTCGTATTATATCCTGTTTCTTGATTACTATCATAGTTATGCACTGCTTTTTTAATCTTTGTGTTTGATTGAGCTCATCTATGCATTCATATCATGCCCTCTCGCGGTCACATTTACATTTTCGTGTGTGATCCTTCCTTTAGTAGTTTACCCTTCATTTTTCCCAATGAAAGAATACGCATGATGAAGAAGGCTGTAGCAGTAGCTTGACTTCTCACAATGGATAAGTTTGCACAAGTGAAATGGTATATACTGTTGGTATTGCGGTTCTAAATGTCATGCGTCATCTTGGAAGTGAAAAGTTCAAAACGTGGGTGATGGAGATATAAGATCATTGGACGCAATGAAATGCAAATACTTTAAGAAAAATGTATCAAGTCGGTCATGTATTTCGAACATGATATATTTGAACTAATCTGTATATAGTCCATATAAAACCATCAAATTAGGGTTTATATAGTGTCACGCCCCGGGCCCCGCCGAGCTCGCGACATCCCTCTATTCTAGATTATACAGAGCTTGTGTAGCTCGTATTATATCCTGTTTCTTGATTACTATCATAGTTATGCACTGCTTTTTTTAATCTTTGTGTTTGATTGAGCTCATCTATGTATTCATATCATGCCCTCTCGCGGTCACATTTACATTTTCGTGTGTGATCCTTCCTTTAGTAGTTTACCCTTCATTTTTCCCAATGAAAGAATACGCATGATATGGTATATACTGTTGGTATTGCGGTTCTGAATGTCATGCGTCATCTTGGAAGTGAAAAGTTCAAAACGTGGGTGATGGAGATATAAGATCATTGACGCAATGAAATGCAAATACTTTAAGAAAAATGTATCAAGTCGGTCATGTATTTCGAACATGATATATTTGAACTAATCTGTATATAGTCCATATAAAACCATCAAATTAGGGTTTATATAGTGTTTATATAGTCCAGATAAAACCATTTTCGCTTGATTTTGCTTTTTGAATTTAGGATTTGATTTTTAATCTCGTCTTCTCCAAAAGCCAGTGATGGAGCAAAACGAATTTGTGAGTGGATGCAATAAATTAAAGAGCAAGTGTAGTAAATGTGAATATTAATGAAAAATTTTTTTTTTTGATAACCTGAATATTAATGAAAACTTTTATATTTTTCACTACGCAAAACAAGTAAAATCATTTCAAGAAAATGTAAGATTACAAGCACAACCACCAGAGCCTCAAAATAAATGATCAAAACATGATAACATGAAGTATAGAATCAAACAATATAATATTGTCGGTTCTAACAATCCTCACAATGACCAAATTGAGCGTTCGTTTCCTCCTTTTTCTTTTATAATTTTATGTATTTTTTTAAGATTTGAGATGGATTAATGGATCATTAACTTTGGGCCTCTAGTGCCCTTGCTCGGGTAGGGTGGGCCCAAAAAACCACCGTTCTTACGATTGAGACCCCTGTGGCTTAGGTTTTTATTATACTACCTGAATATCGCATGTCTCTTTATGGAAAAACAAAATCAAGTTTTCCTTTCTAGATAATGGAAAATAATTTCTATTTCATTTTCAGATTTGAGCCAAATATTAGTTCCTAGAAATGACTTCTTGGAAAAAGTTTTCCACATAAAACAAATTTAGGACTAAAAAAAAACCTAAAAAAAGGTTTAGAACTAAATTGGCACCAATGTAAAAGGTTTAGGAATGAATTAGCACCAAAGAAAGGTTTAGGATTAAATTGGCGCAAACGCAAAAGATTTAGGACTTTTTTGACACTTTTTCTATATAAAAAGCCTATTTCCTAAAAAAACCCTTCCCTCTCTTTCTTCGTCTCCTTTGTAACTTTGATTCACGTAGAAATTTCATGACTCCTTCGTAACTCTTTGGTTCACGTTGAAGATTCACCAAAGTGATGAGAGAGTCAAGGCTTCCCTTCTCCTTCTTAGCTTTCTAGTTGAAGTCAAAATTTCACAAAAGTTGTGAGAGAGTCGAAGCAGTATGCTTTTTGGAATCGGGAAGGTGAATGATCATGGTTTCTCTCTCTTACAAGATTTGCCATTCTTTATCTAATCTATATCGTTGGTGTCCTTGTAGCTCATTTATAGTCTTGTGGTAGTCGATTTTGTGGGTATGGATGCTCTAATGAGCTACTTTGCTATCTAAGGTTTAGCCCTTTAAATTGTTGATCGACAGTGCATAACTTAGTTGTTAGTGGGAGTTTGTTTTCTCTGGGTTGAGAGAGGTGAACGAGAGTCGGTAATAATCATGGATTGAGAGTGTTTGTGCATTTTTTGGGTTCTTTAGTAGTGAATCGTAAGAGATTTTTACAATTTTCTTTTATGAATTTTCAGGTTATTTAGCAGTGAATAGTGAGAAAGAGTCAATAATACTTTCCATTTGTGCATTTCCGATAATAATCATGAACTGATTTAGTCAGAATCTGTGAGATTCTTCTCATTTTCAAATCTTGGCCTGCACTGTTCTCCGTTGGCTTGAAAAAGTTATATTGTGGGTTTTGGATGATTTTGCTATTATCTTGCACGTGTCTAATGTTTCTGTTTTTATTTTTCTCTTTTGATAGGGATCACGATAATAGCGAAGAATAAGTAGCAATATTCCTACATATACTTACCCATCATGTGAAAAATTCGTATGATCAAGTTCAGATTTATGATGTGTGAGGAGACATTAAGTAGGTACTATAACTTAGTTTTTAAGTGCAGTGATAAGAATGTATAGTGTTCTTCTTATCTCTCGTGGACTAATTCTTCAGGATTGTACTGACGAGAAATGAAAATGGTATATGGTATGTTTGTTGTACAGTTAGATATGGATTCATTTGATACTTAAAAAAGAAAGTTATTGCATTAATTTCGTGTTACTAGTTCCGATAAGAAATTTTTAGATAAGATGTATTTAAATTTTCTAAAGCAGTTGGATTTCGAAGGTTTTTTTTTCCTTTCTCTTTATGGATCAAGGAGATAATGATGATAATAATGATACTTTTTCATGGGCATTGCATAATGGTATAATTGTCATTTATAGTGATATGCAGTTTATACCAAATAATGGACATGATAAGATATAAAAATATTCGACTTTCTTACTGTGATTAACCAAATAATGAGTAGGATATAGCAAAATTTCTGAATTTCATATTCTAATTTATCATGGCTTATCTTAGTTGGAATTTCAAACAACTAAATACAACCTTAGTGTTCATACTATAAGCCCGCAACTTGAGTTCATGGGGGCCACACTTCCCTCGCCACATCTATGGTCACCGTTTTATTTATTTTTTTTTTGGCACCAGGAATCTGTAGGACTGCCATTGTCTTAGTGTTCAATTTCAATTTTAGCCAATGCACATCTTGTGACTTGACGGGGAAATTGTTCAATTAATTTTAAACCTATTATACAAATACCAATTTAGTCATTAACATTACAATTTTACCAACGTAGTCCTAGACCGTTGCATAAAAACTAATGTAGTCTTTCTGACCAATTTTCGCTGAAAATTGCTAATGTGGTGGTGTGCCACATTAGACGGCTAGCGATGATTGGATCGTTACGTTGGCGCTTTCCAGCAAAAATTAATTAAAATGAGTACATTGAAATTTCTTGTAAAAGTTTAGGATTACATTGATAAAATTGGAAAGTTTCTGATTGGATTAATATTCATACAATAGATTTGGGATCACAAAGCTTATTCCCCCGTGACTTCATTGCCCTGTACCGCGACTTGATTCACAACCCGATCTATGGGGCTGTTGCCCCGAGAGAGGCAAGTGAGCGCACGCAGGATGACGGTGATGGGTTGCTCGCACCAATTCGATAGTGGCGAGTAGTGAGCGACAAGGCAGTGAAGGAGACGATGAGCCGACACGCCGCGAAAATGAAGGCAGAGGGGAGAGAGTGGGTTAGGCATTTAAGAGTACATGTAGATAAAATGTAGGCGTGTTTTGCTCAATTTTGATAGCTGCACCAGGGTCAAAATTAGAGGTGCAAACGGGCAGGACCGGCGGGCGGGCCGGGCTTTTTGGCACTAACCAGACTATTGTTATCTTATATATACTAATTCATTTGTGGGAATATGTCAATTACCGAACGAACTTATGGAAGAAAACAGAACCTCACCGGCCCAAAACGAATATAACTTCCTCAATCTTCGAAACCAAAACCCCTTTTCCAACTTTTCAGCTAAAGAGACGTCGCAGCAGTTCACGCAATTCTGTCGGCCGAAATTTCAGAGATTTTTATGCTTAAAGTTGACAATTACATGTCATGCATGATGTAGTGTGAACCGAAACGTGGACTTCAATCGAAGGAGGCTTCGAATTGGATCGAACACATGCATGTTAGGCCGAGTATTATAACTATAAAAGGGTGCCTGTTTTGGATCTCTGGCTCATCCCACATCCACAGGTGCAATCACAACATCACATTGCATTCGGTGGAGAAAAAAGGATGTCTTCCAAGCACTTGTTGCTCTTGGTCCTCAGCTTGGTGGCTCTCACTGCCGTGGCCCTAGCCGACTACGCCAAGCCACCTGAGCATGGCAAGCACAAGCAACACCACCATGGGGCCATGCCGCCCACTTGGGCTCCACACCACGGGCACATGCCTCACCATAGGCCTGGCAGCCCAAGGCCGATGCCTGAGATGCTTTTGGAGAAGCCGGGCTTCGAGCACAAGCCGTTCCAAGGCCACCACCACCCACCGGCCCATGCCCCCTTCCCACATCACGGTCACCACGCAGCTCACGCGCCGTTCCTGCACCACGGCCACCGCCACGGAGCGCACCCACCGATGGAGAGCGGCAAGGGCCACCGCAAGCCCCACGTGCCGCATGCGCCAGCTCCGGGTCATCCCTTCTGAGTTTTTCACCATGTGATGGGTCATAAATATGCACGTTTTTCCGTTAGAATAAGAGCCTATTATATGGTCTTGTGATTCATCCATGTATTACGTGACTATATGGCCCGGCTTATTGACCGGCCATCACCACATTCCGGATTTTGCAGAGCTTGTGTAGCTCGGAACTATATCCTGTTTCTTGATTACTATCATAGTTATGCACTGGTCTTCTAATCTTTTTGTTTGATTGGGCTCCTCCATGCGTTCGGATCGTGCACTCTAGCACTCACATTTATATACGCGTGTGTGATCTTTCCTTTAGTAGTTTGCCCCTCATTTTTCTCAGTGAAAGAATAGGCACGATAAAGTTCATTGTGGTAGCTTGAGTTCCCACAATGGATAGGTGTGCACTAGTGAAATGGTATAAACGTGGGCGATAGTGATATAAGATCATTGGACGCAATATATTATATAAAAATAGAAAATTATGTCAACTCGATTATGTATTTTGAACGGGATATGTCCGGACTGATCTACATATAGGCCAGATAAAAAAATCCCAACTAAGATTCCGAGTGGTGATTTTATGGTTCTGTAGTAGTTCACCTCAACATTCCCCGCTTGTCCAACTGTTGTTGAGCAGTTTTTGGATATCAAGCAGACCTCCCCTAAAGGTACTTTTAATGTGGCCGATTTCACCCATCCATGGGTATCTGCTTCTACAAAAGTGCTGACCAATCATGGATTGATTTTATAATCTCTTATTGATATAGTTACCGATGGTGAATATCCGCCTGTTTCCTCCTCCTTCAACGGAACAACCTAGTTTACATTATCTTCTTTTGTTTTAAGATAAGTTCATTTTCTCAATATCCAAATGGAAAAAAGTTATTTTAAAAAATGTAAAATTACAAGTACAACCATCAGAGCCTCAAAATAAAAATCAAAATTTGATGACATGAATTGAAGCATCGAACGATATATGGTCGGTGGCCAAAGAAGGACTGGCTTAGAGTTCCATGATCACAACCAACAGCAACTTGTTGGGTGATTACTCCACTGCGGCATGAGGCCACTGATGCCTAGTCGGCTCTTATGCTGCTAGCTACGACCTGGTTGGTTCCCCGGTTCCGACAATTCTCAAAATAATCAAATTGAGTGCTCATTTTTCCTCTTTTTATTTTTTAATTTTATGTATTTTTAGAGTAAGACGGGTCAATTGATCTTTAACTTTTGGGCCCCCTGTTAATGTGAGATGGGCTTTTTTAAATTGGCATTCATCGACGATTTTAGTTTTAGTGTGTTCAAAATCCAACTCTAATGGGCTCATATTACTCAATTGAACATGCATTTGCATAATAATCTGGATCACCAAACATGTCCGAAAATTATTCGACGTCGAACTCCAACGCCGACAAGTTTTACTTCTCAAATTCTACGTCCTCCTCATGTATCCAGGTGCGTATATTGCCTTAGTTTGTCAGGGGGCTTAGACTTGAGTGAAAATAAGGCAATTTGCTTCCACGAGGAATGATATCACGGGAGAAAAGAAGAGCATAGCTGACGGCTTGGCTTGAAAACCGTTCTCCCGATAGCTACAAGGAACAACAGATTTCGTCACTTTAGTAGTAAGGCATATCAAATGAAGTGTCAACTCCTACATTTTGCGATGATTTGATGCGCAAAAAAAATGTCGCATCTCAATCTATAGCAAGACTTAGGGAATAAGATGGTCCATTAATTGTCAAACTAATGGAAGAAGAACAACAATGAGGCAGTTGATTGAATTAAGACTTACTCTCAAGGGGTTTGGATTTCGTTTGGTCGTAAGTTCAGATTTCCCGATCATTCCCCAAAATTCGTGCTAGCTCCAAAAGAAATCCAATTCCAGTGAACTCATTTTTATTTTGTAAATTATACATCAAAATCCTTTGTCAAAACTTAATGAAAAAAAATTCTAAAGTTGAGTGTTATTGTAGTATTTTCTCATTTGATTATTGATAATTTTTTAGTGAGGGCACTCTTTGATGTGCTCGTTTTTGTAACTTAGATTTAAATGATGGGCGTTCTAAACTTTGAGGGCAGATCAAAACACGATAACAGTTGATGGCCGAGAAGAATGGCAGTTCCTTAGTCTTTTGTCCAAGGAAGGCCACCCAGGTTGCGGACTGGGTGATGAAGGCCCATCGAAATGACTCCCTTAGCCCATATTGGCTTCGAAATCCCTCGTTCACTTTGGTCTTTATAATGTTCTGATGTTGGACGCTCTTATTGTTCAAGTTCTAGTTAGTGATGCAAGTAACTTACCTTTTTGACCCCAAAAAAAAAAAAAAAACACACGATAACATGAATTAAAGCATTAAACAATATGTGGTCGGTTCTAACAATCTTCATAAAAACCAAATTGGGCTCTCGTCTCCTCCTTTTTCTTTTTTAATTATATGTATTTTTTTTAGATATAGGACAGGTTAATGGATTTTTAAGTTTTGGCCGTTTTATTAATGTTAGATGGGCTTGTAAATTTGCTTGTAAGATTACGCCCTAAACGAGGAATTTACTTTGTGGGTTCAAAGTTCAACATTAGATGGGATCAAATTACTCAATTGAACATTTTTATACACAATAATTGTTCGTACAAAAGTATTTGATTGCGGTCAATTGACTCCACGTAAAGACATTAAGAACCACAATTGCCAAATTACACCGAGCAACTAATTGATCGGACGCTATTGCATTGTACCAAATAATTTATAGGACATGAGAAATCCTATCCATATCATTCTATCTTCTTTCACCCGGCCAAATAATCTGGATTACCCAATATGTCCTAGAATGATTCCACGTTGAATTCAAATATGGACCACTAAAAAAAAACAAGGGTTTTCCAACGAATTTTCCAACAAAAAATTTGGCAAAATTCGTTGGAAAACAAATTTCCAACAAAATTAGCAACAAACAAAAAATACAGCTAATTCCCGATTAAAGCAAATTTTTAGTCCGACAAAAACTTAAATTTTCGTTGGTAATTTCAAAATTTTTAATTGCAAAAGGGATGCTTCCAAAATTGGATGTCTGACCGCCCCAAGTCCTTAATTATTCATTTTGCAAAAAATGCTGGTCATCTTCGTTCTTAATTTCACTGGTAATGTTTGAATGGAAATTTGATTTTTCGTCAAAAAAAAAAATTACTCAATTGAACATTTTATACACAATAATTGTTCGTACAAAAAATTTTAATTTTGTTGGTCAATTTCTCACGTAAAGACATTAAGAACCAAAATTGCCAAATTACACCGAGCAACTAATTGATTGGAAAATTGCATTGTACCAAATAATTTATAGGACATGAGAAATCCTATCCATATCATTCTATCTTCTTTCACCCGGCCAAATAATCTGGATTACCCAATATGTCCTAGAATGATTCCAGTTTTGAATTCAAATATGGACCACTAAAAAAAAATAAGGGTTTTCTAAATAATTTTCCAAGGAAACATGGGCAAAATTTGCTTGTAAAATACGCCGCTAATCGAGGAATTCTTTTGGTTAAAAATTCAACATTAGATGGGATCAAATTATTCAATTGAAAAAATTTTTATACACAATAATTTTTCGACAAAAAAAATTTTATTTGGTAATTTGCGAAAACAAAATTGACTCCACGTAAAGACAATTAAAAATTACAATTGCCAAATTGAGTAATTTGATCGAACGCTAAATTGCATTAAATTCACCAAAAATTTATAGATTTGCAAAAAATCCTATCCATATCATTCTATCTTTTTCACCCGGCCAAAAATTCAATTTTACCCAATATGTTTAGAATGATTCAACGTTGAATGGAAAATATGGACCATTTTTCCAACAAGGGTTTTCAATATTTGTTGGTAAAAAATTGGCAAAAACTAAATTTGGAAATTTTGTCCAACAAAATTAGCAACAAATTAAAATTGGAAAAATCATGGGAAATTGCAAATTTTCCGACAAAAAATTTCAAGTTTTTGTTGGCAATTTCCGACGAAAAATGATATTCGTGGGATCCAGAACAAAATTTTGAAAAATTTGTCGTTAATTATTCATTGCAAAAATCGTGGCAAAATCGCGAATTTTTTTAAAAAAATTTCAATTTTCATTAGTAATTTGTAATGAAATATATTCGTGACAAAATTCGTCACTAAGTTTGCGACGAATTTTGTTTATGGACAATTTCAATTTGAGATATAATTATTAGCAATATTAATTTCTACAATGCATAAATTGCAAAGTCTCACATGATGATATTCGATATTCAATCTCATAATACAAAGAGGCAGCTAAGCACTAATGAACATCAGGTGATACACTCAAAACATTGAAAGAACGCGGGACAACTATAAAACGTTGGCAACTTCGGTACTCGGGAATGAACTAGGAAGGACTGACAATAAAATCATCAGCATCATCATCATCATCACCAATTGCCGCATCATTGTGTGGCTCAGCATTATGCCTATCATCTATTGGATTAATATGAGGTAGAGGAGGAACCTCATTGCGATCGATGTCAAGATGTCGCATGATAATTTGCATTGGTTGTTGCATTACCCTTATTTGTTCGTCCTTCTATCCAAGTAAATGCTTCATTTCTTCATCCTTCTGTACAAGCAACTCTTTCAGTTGGCTCAAGTCTTGGGTCACATGCTCCTTATGACATGTCCTCCTTGAAACAGCCATATTGGAGGATAAAGTTGCAGCAGCCTTCGTTTTGTACATTCTTGATAAGGATCCCATCCCAAATATTTTTTCTCTTTTTATCTCATCCGCTGCCTCCACCCATAATGCCATACTGTCAACCGATGGCTCAAACATGACAACACCATCACCACCACCACCACCACCACCACCATCACCACTAGCAGTGCTCATTAAAAGTTCATCATATTTTTTCTATATTAACATTATAGATGGAAATAAAATAAATTCATATATATTATCAAAATATTAAAAACATTCACGATTTTCATTCTAGTTTCCGTAAAGTCTTAAATATAACCTTACATAACTTAATAGCTTTTGCTCGAGTGTCAATCCATGTCTTATCCTTTTTTTGAAATGTGCATTCAAATATAGCTGTAAATGTGGGTTCCGTCCCTAAATCATCTGCCTACAAAATATAAACATATATGAGTAATCATTGAATTAAATGAACTGACATGTATAACCATTCTTCTTTTTGTTGCGACCCTAAAAAAATCGTGATATCCGATCTTAGGCTAATGGATTACTAGATCAATTAAATTAACTAATCTAGCTCGAGTTCTCTCAAACTCTACCAAATCGCAACTTAGGTCCAATTATGAGCATGCAAATATTTTCAATGGGAGTCGCCACTATTCATTTAAGGTAGGTTGATTAGAAACCTAAATAAAATAGCGGGAGTACTATTTTATTTCTGTGAACCAGAAATTATAGATTTGGGGACTTGGTTACGCTAGATTCCCTAACGCCCTTTCAGTACCAATTTCAAGAAAAATACTCAATTTGACAATTTTGATAAATCCTAACTTAGAGTTCAAAGGTGCAGAAATTTTTTTTATTTTCATTTATTTAAATGAAAGCTAACCTATATGTAATGACGTGCAAAAATTGATATGCGATTAATGCAACCTAACATGCAAACTATATGTCATGGACGACGTGACCTATTTCTAATGATGGGCATATTATTTTTTTATATATTTTAATGAAATTGGAATTAAAAATGTCAATTATCTAAACATGCAGTTTTAAACTAAAAAATTAACCTATAGGATTATTTGCATTTTTAAACAAGTTTAGGGGTTAATTAGGTATTTTAGGGGTTAAATTGTGAATGTGATTAGGAATTGTAATTGTGACCAATTTGGTGGATTAGTATATTTAATTAATGGAGGATTAGTGGCCCGAGTGGCGCGATAAGTGGACTGGACAATTTGGATTAAATCGCCCAAGTCCGGAAATGTTCGGGTTTAAAATGAGGATTATAATGCGTAAGAATTGACTTTTGTGGGGCCAATTGGAATGATACTTGGGGATTATAATGGAGTATTTGAGAATAATTATCGGCCTAAAATTTGTGGTTTAGTGACTATTGAATGGACCGGGTTGGATTTGATTTGGGGCAAGGCGAGATTATTTTGAGGTCTAATTGTGCAATTACCGGGAATGATTGATTAGTGTAAATTGGCTAATTGAGCCTCGGGTTGTGGTCCATTTGACGGTGTCTGTCACGCGGTCTAGCGGGACTAGAAATGGATCAGTTTGATGGGCCTCGAGTGCGCGAATGCTTGTTGACCTGGTTGTGTGAATTTGTGCATGGATAGTGTGCTGATTTGATGCTATGGCTAATTTAAATTGATTGTCTGACTTGAGCATGTGAATTTATGAATTTGAATATGCGCGGTACAAATTGAGTGTGCTACCTCGTAATTCGCGCATGTGGATGCCTAAGTGTGAATTTTATGGCCATGGGTGCACATATCAAGCATTGGCACGGCATTTGCATTTATAAGTGTGCCCGAGTGACATGTGCATTGTGATCACCTAAATTGCCCTGATGCGTGTTACGCGGGGTTCAGATAAAATTGAGGTTTGTGAATGTGTGATCACAATAAACCCTGATGCGTGTTACGCGGGGTAGTGAACCCGGCCCGAGGCGTGTTACGCGGGGACGATGCCCGGGACATGGAAGATGTCCTACCGACGCGTTTTACGCGGCTGTGGCATGAGCTGCGGGCTAGAGATCGAAGTGTGGACGCGCGTTTTACGCCGGTCGGATCCGGCGCGTTAACGCTGGTCGGAGGAGAAATTGAGAAATGGCTGAGTGCTAGTGTGCAAGTGTGCGATAATGCATTGTTGAGGCATGAGCATGAGTGCGAGTACTAGCATATGCATAACATGCGTTGTGACATAGAAATGCACGTGTATGTGCTGTGATTAAATTTATGTCGTGTAGCTACTTTTGTCGATTTGATGCCTAACCTGCAAGGTCTAGTGAGATTAGATTTAGGCCCGAGGGCCTGAGTCAGTTATGGGTGTATTTTGTGTTGTTTAGTACTTGTCAGGAGGTGCATGTTAGCCTAGTTTAGGTTTAGGGAATTACTCGCTGAGATTTATTCTCACGGTTGTTGTAAAACCGACTTTTCAGATCCCCGGCCTTGAGGACGACAGGCGTACCGATACATTTTTGGGAAGAGCCCCAGCTAGTCATAGTGGCCTTGAATCGTTTTTGATTTTTGGTAGTTGGGCTGTATATGAATATTGTAAATGATTCCCAGCATTAGTATAAGTGTTGATTTCTGTAGTTGCCCTTGGTTATGTATTCAGATATGTACGGGTGGTTTTAATTGCTTCCGCATGTGCTGTATATCTCTGTATTGGGTGTTGGGTCGGCGACGCGTCCTGGGACGTCGCACGCAAATCGACCTTTGCGAGGGATGTGCTACCGAAGCGCGGGCGGGGCAAAAAAATTTTAATTTTTGTTGGTAAATTTCCGACTAAAAAAATTCGTTGCAAAATTCGTAGATAGATTCGTGGCTAAATTTGTTGGAAAATTCATTGCTAATTATTCGTTGGAAACATCGTGGCAACATTCGTCGCTAATTATTCGTGGCAAATGAATTTCCAACGAAATTAGCGACCAACAAAAAAATTTGAATTTTCGTTGATAATTTGCGACGAAAATCAATTCGCGGGCAAAGGTCGTTGCAAAAATTTGTAGCAAAATTCGTCGCTAATAATTCGTTGGTAAAAATCACATATAAATTCATTGCTAATTATTCATTGAAAAAATCGTGAGAAATCACGAATTTTTTCGACAAAAAATTACAATTTTCGTTGGTAATTTCCAACGAAAACAAAATTCGTGGGAAATCGCGAATTTTTCCAACAAAAAATTACAATTTTTGTTAGTAATTTCCAACGAAACTAAATTCGTGGCTAAATTCATAGGAAAATTCGTTGCAAAAAATCGTGGGAAATCACGAGTTTTTCCGACAAAAAAATTGAATTTTTGTTGGTAATTTCCGATAAAAACAAAATTCATGGGAAATCGCGAATTTTTCCAACAAAAAATTTCAATTTTTGTTGGTAATTTCCGACGAAAACTAAATTCGTGGGAAATTTCGTTGTAAAATTTGTCGCTAATTATTCGTTGGAAAAATCATGGGAAATTGCGAATTTTTCTGACAAAAAATTTCAATTTTTGTTGGTAATTTCCGACGAAAATGATATTCGTGGGAAAGTTCATTGCAAAATTTGTCATTAATTATTCATTGCAAAAATTGTGGGAAATCGCGAATTTTTTCGAAAAAAAATTTCAATTTTCATTAGTAATTTGTAATGAAATATATTCGTGACAAAATTCGTCACTAAGTTTGCGACGAATTTTGTTTATGGACAATTTCAATTTTAGATATAATTATTAGCAATATTAATTTCTACAATGCATAAGTTGCAAAGTCTCACATGATGATATTCGATATTCAATCTCATAATACAAAGAGGCAGCTAAGCACTAATGAACATTAGGTGATACACTCAAAACATTGAAAGAACGCGGGACAACTATAAAACGTTGGCAACTTCGGTATTCGAGAATGAACTAGGAAGGACTGACAATAAAATCATCAGCATCATCATCATCAAAAATTTGCACTTCGGGTCGCGCCACATCCCTCGCAGAGGTCGATTTGTGTGCGACGTCCCAGTGCTAATCGCCGACCCAACACCCAACACACAATGATAAACAAGACATGCGAAGCAATTAAAACCACCCATACATAAATCAATACATGACCAAGGGTATTCCCCAAAATCAACACTTGTACTAATACCGAATTCATTTACAGTACCCCAGATACAGCCCAAATACCACAAATCAAAATGATTCAAGGCCACTACGACTAGCTAGGGCTCTTCCCAAAATGCATCATGGCAACCGTCGTCCCTCAAGGTCGGGGATCCGAAAATGTCGGTTTTACAACAACCAATTTGAGAATAAATCTCGTGCGAGTAATTCCCTAAACCTAAACTAGGCTAACATGCACCTCCCGACAAGTACTCACGCAGACAACACACAACAAACTAAAAGACAAAGACTCAGGCCCTCGGCCCGAATCTAGAAATCACAAGACCACTATAAGGCATTCCATGAATAATAACCAACACGCAACTAGGAACAACCAATAACCGCATTCCATGTCTGGCGCATCATGTCACCAATGCCGATCATTGTGGCTCAGCATCATGCCTCATCATCTATTGGATTAATATGAGGTAGAGGAGGAACCTCGCCCATTTCTCAATTTCTCCTCCGATGCGTTAAAAGAATTACGTTGTTGCATTCCGGTCTATTTCTTTAATCCTTCTATCCATGTAAATGTTATTTCTTCATCCAAGCGGCCCAAGCAACTCTAGGTTGGTCAAAAAGTCACATGCTCCGCAACACCATGTCCTCTTGAAACAGCCCATAAAAGGATAAAGTTTAGCAGTCTTCCTGACATTCTTGATAAGGATCCAATCCCCAAATATTTTTTCTCTTTTATCTCATTCACTACCCCACCCATAACACGCATCATGGTTGGCTCGTGATCACACACACGCAAGCACCGGTTCTACCACCCCGCGTAACACGCATCAGGGCATTTTAGGTGATCACAATGCAAATGTCATTCAGGCACATTCGTACATGCTCATGCCGTGCCAATGCTTGAGATGCATACTCATGGCTATCACATTCACACTTGGGCATCCACATGCTAAATTTACGATGTAACAGTTCAACTCATATACCGCATATTCACTTCCACGAATTAACATGCCCACTGCGGACAATCAATTTCAAATCAGCCATATCATCAAATTGACACACTACCCATGCAACGACGTCACATAATATATGCCTACGAATCACTCAATCACAAATTAGTGCAATCATGGAAGTCAAATCAAGCTTTTCGAGCACCATTCGTTTTGTTCACACATATCAGTCACTTAAGCCGTTCCACATAATACTGCGCAATTAAGGCCCACCAAGCCACACTAAACAAGTCACGACATTGCCAAATCACTCCCAATTAAAGACCATTCAATCGCTAACTCAGTTTATCCATCAATTTAACCACATCCGAGGCTCAATTAGTCAGTCAATTACACTAATCGACTAATCCCAGTAATTGCACAATTTAAACCCCAAAATAATCGCGCCTTATCCAATCGAGTCCCGATAGGGTCAGTCTCCAAACAATTTAATCCGGGCCTATCAATATCTTCAAAATATTCCATTAAAATCTCCCAAATTATCATCCAAGTCCGCCACCACTAGACCAAATACCACGCTCATCATAGTCCACATAATAACCCGAACATCCCCAAAATCGGGCCCATTTAAACTTAATTGTCCAGCCCATTTATCGCGCCTCTCGGGTCACTATTCCTCCACTAATTTATCATAATAATCCACCGAATCAACCACAAAAACAATCCCTAATCACATTTACAAATTAACCCCTAAATTAACCCCTAAACCGGTCTAGAAATGTAAATTATCCTAATTAGGGTTTAGGATTGTACTCACCGGGTGTCCCACGCTTTTAAACGGGCCGAACGGGCCAATTGGGTTCTTTGAACAAGAATGGCATGAATAAAATTCGCCGAAAAGTAGGTGAATAATTCTATCTAAAGGCGGTGAAGATTTACCGGCCGGAAAATGGACAGCGATGGGGAAGGCAAATGTGGCTGGGGGCGGCTGGCTGGTCGAAAAGATTTCGATGGGGCGCCACGGATGGTATTCAAAGGATTTTCAAAATTCTAAATTCTATTTCCGGCGATGGAGAGAGAGGGAGAGAGAGAGAGAGAAAAAAAAAATTTATACAAATAAAATTATTAAATCTAAACCGGGGTCCAATTCTAAACGGAAAATGGTCTACAAATTAAAGTAGAATATCCAAACAAAAAGGGACAAAGGCCAAATTAATTTGACCAAAATTTAACGAGGGGGTCTAATTAGTCCAAATTTGCACCCGGTCCGAAAACCCAAACTTTTCATTATTCCCGGATAATCTCGATACGGGTAATCTTATATCGACACCGTCCAATTTATTGATCCCGAAACACCGAAAATCGATCGCCAAGTTCAGGGTCCAAATAACGCGAAAAATTCGATCGAAAGTGCGATTCTAGCGAAATCTCTAGTTGAAAATAATAACCGAGAGTGATGGGTTCTCGGGCGAGATTTTACTATAAGCACATCGACAAATTATGCATTTTATAAACCCCAAAATTGGATTAAAAATTCGGGATGTTACAATCATCACCAATTGCCGCATCATTGTGTGGCTCGGCATTATGCCTATCATCTATTGGATTAATATGAGGTAGAGGAGGAACCTCATTGCGATCAATGTCGAGATGTCGCATGATAATTTGCATTTGTTGTTGCATTACCCTTATTTGTTCGTCCTTCTATCCAAGTAAATGCTTCATTTCTTCGTCCTTCTGTACAAGCAACTCTTTCAGTTGGCTCAATTCTTGGGTCATATGCTCCTTATGACATGTCCTCCTTGAAACAGCCATATTGGAGGATAAAGTTGCAGCAGCCTTCATTTTGTACATCCTTGATAAGGATCCCATCCCAAATATTTTTTCTCTTTTTATCCCATCCGCTGCCTCCACCCATAATGCCATACTATCAACCGATGGCTCAAACATGACAACACCACCACCACCACCACCACCACCACCACCATCACCACTAGCAGTGCTCATTAAAAGTTCATCATATTTTTTCTATATTAACATTATAGATGGAAATAAAATAAATTCATATATATATATTACCAAAATATTAAAAACATTCACGATTTTCATTCTAGTTTCCATAAAGTCTTAAATATAACCTTATGCAACTTAATAGCTTTTGCTCGAGTGTCAGTCCATGTCTTATCCTTTTTTTGAAATGTGCATTCAAATATAGCTGTAAATGTGGGTTCCGTCCCTAAATCATCTGCCTACAAAATATAAACATAAATGAGTAATCATTGAATTAAATGAACTGACATGTATAAACAGACTTACCATTCTTCTTTTTGTTGCGACCCTAAAATAATCGTGATGTCCGATCTTAGGCTAATGGATTACTAGATCAATTAAATTAACTAATCTAGCTCGAGTTCTCCCAAACTCTACCAAATCGCAACTTAAGTCCAATTATGAGCATGCAAATATTTTCAATGGGAGTCGCCACTATTCATTTAAGGTAGGTTGATTAGAAACCTAAATAAAATAGCGAGTACTATTTTATTTCTGCGAATCAGAAATTATAGATTTGGGGACTTGATTACGCTAGATTCCCTAATGCCCTTTCAGTACCAATTTCAAGAAAAATGCTCCATTTGACAATTTTGATAAATCCTAACTTAGAGTTCAAAGGTGCAGAAATTTTTTTATTTTCATTTATTTAAATGAAAGCTAACCTATATATAATGACGTGCAAAAATTGATATGCGATTAATGCAACCTAACATACAAACTATATGTCATGCGACGACGTGACCTATTTCTAATGATGGGCATATTATTTTTTTATATATTTTTAATGAAATTTGGAATTAAAAAATGTCAATTATCTAAACATGCAATTTTAAACTAAAGAAATTAACCTATTCTAGAGTAATCTTTTGGTATTTTTTTTTCAAAATTCGAAATTAAAATCAAGTAAAAAAACGCTAAATTTTTCGAATTAAGTTTTGATCTGAAGCCTGATAGATCGATCCTAAAATTCGAAATACCCGCTCTGGAAATAATTCTATCTAAAGTCTGATAGAAAGATTTATTTCCACGTGTGCGGTTGCGGATTAGGAAATTTTCCTAATCGATCACATCTTGAAAAGATTTCGCTATATTGAATATCTTGGATATATTCAAAGGATTTTCAAAATTCTAAATTCTATCCAAATTTGATGAGATCAGATATCCAAGATTTAAAAAAAAAAGAAATAAATCCTAATTGAAATATTGCCTATTATCTAAATATGCAAGATTAGATAGTAATAAACACAAATTAGGTAATAAAATATTCAAATCAAATTGGGATAAGATGATTATCTGATTTGCAGATTTCTTTCCTAATTTGAATTTGCAGCGGATCGGGATCGCGACGAGTGGACTGGCGACGGATGACCTACGACGGATGACGAGCGATCGGCGGCAAAAGCGGCAGCAATGGACTGGCTTGCGACCATGGAGTATGGCCGCAAGAATGACGAATAGTGTAAATGACTCGACAATGGGCTCTCGGTCAACTCGGGAGCAACAAATGCATATTGTTAAAATACTTTTGACCGAATCTAGGCTGGTCTTGTAATGATTTTTTTAAAATTTCGATTATAAAACTTTGACTATTTGAGCCCACAAATTTTTTAATTTTTTAAAATTGAGGTTTACATTTGTTTTACAAAAAATGAGTATCAAGAAAAGCCGATCTAAAGTCATGCGGGGACGCCAAAAAAATTAATATTTTTCATTTTTTTAAATCAAATTTGAAATTATTTTTGTTTTTCACAAAGTTTGATCAGGGCCACTTTGCATATTCGACCATGTTCCTCTATGCAAAGTTGAATGGGGCATGGGCAGCTGAGATCGGGATTTCTATCATGAACGAACTTAACTGGAAAGCACGAACATGGCATCATTTCTCCATCAATGGCAAGATTCCTAGTGCCAACATGAAGTTGACCGGCAATCAACAATGGGAAAGAAGGTCACAAAACATATGGCAAAAGGAGTCCGACATGCGACGATTGACGACGACGCCGGTCGCGGATCAAGGATGGCACGGCGCAAGGTGATATGATGAGACAACAATGAATCACTCTAGTTTTAAAGCAAAACAAGTTCTCTTTCCTAAGTGATCTTAAAGGAATTTCCGAAATTATGAAAGAACCCCTCACGATTATGAGACATAAACATATATTTATAGTGTAAACCTAGGTCAATTAGCCGAGCTTTCTAGTCCTAATGGGCTTAGGTTTAGGTTTTAATTTAATTCTAAGTGGGCTGAATTAATTTGGGCTTTTCTTTAATTAAGCATAATGGGCTAATTTAAGCTCAAATTAAGACAACCAAGCCCTTTTGCTTGTGATTTTCGGCCCATGCTTTCCGAGTGAGCTGAGTCTCATTCGATGCCCGAACTCGATTTACATCATGAATTTTAAGCTCACTTACCACTGCTGATCCGATGCGAAATGGAGTTAATGTATATGAACCTAAACTTTATGTTATGCGATTTGTAATATTTTTATTCAGGGGTTAAAATTTAATCCCTAAATTTCTATGCAATTAACCACTAAATGATGCGCCGAAATTTAGGTGTCAACAGCTGCCCCTCTTTGAGTGGAGGCTCGCAGAGGTTTCGCTCAAAGACTGAGACCTAAATTTAAACTATGCAAAATGATGAATGATTTTTTTTTTTTTTTTTTATTTTTTTAAATGCAATGATGCATGATACGCAAACAATAAAGAACGTATGCTAAGGCTTCTCACTTCGTGTAGAGTGGTGAAAGAGCCTTACATACGAATGGCACAAAAAACGTCCAAGTGAGGGAAAGATTTATATTGTTTTGACTTCCTTCGATCTCCAAACGTTTGGTCCACTGGAAGTAAGGTTCTCGAGGTACTGGATTGCCTATCTATTACCTGTAATTTCCTATAGATGCGAAATAGCGCATGATATAAAGAAAGAATGAGATGTGTTGCCCATACCACTGGGCAATCACTAAAAGGATCATGTCACCTCTTCCATTGGATGAATATGAAATGGTGTATGCCGCGTACTCGACTTAGCAATACCAAATGAGAAATTATGCTGCCTGTACTACTAGGCAAACATGTAATGGGGTGTGCCGGGTACTATCCTAAATGCCAAATGAGCAACACCAAGAGATATATCATTTAACTACCAAATGAGAAATTATGTTGCCTGTACCATCGGGCAAACATGAAATGGGGTGTGCCGGATACTCCACTTAGCAACACCAAATGAGAAATTATGCTACATGTATGAAATCGGGCAAACATGAAAATGGGATATATGCCGGATACTCCACTTAACAACGCGGAGATATGTCACCGTTTCTCTTGATGAACAAATGAAATAAGGTGTGCGGTGTATAGACTTGTTAAACATGCAACGGGAGATATGTAATATGCATTCATGGGCGGGTCATAAATGGTATAGACCCAAATTGACCCATTAACCCGTTTATTACCTATTTATTCATAGTGTAAATATCTCGACCCATACCCGACCCGACCCATACCCAACCTATACCCGACTTGACCCATATTGTTAAAATACTTTTATATTTAACCTAATCTAGGAATAAATGTTTCTTATGATTTTTTTTAAATTATACTGCTAAAATATTTTATGCAATACAAAGCTAGTGAAAAATTTTTATAATTTTTTTAAAAATTGAGGTTCTGTTTGTTTTACGAAAAATGAGACATTTTTAGAAAATATTTTCCATAAAGTCATTATCCAAGAAAATAAAAAAATTAATATTTTTCATTTTTTTAAATCAAATGTTTAATTATTTTTATTTTTATTTTCACAAAGTTTGATCATGCCACTTTGCAAGCGACGACCATGTTCCTCTAACCAAAGTAGCATGGCATCCTGCTGCAGATCAGCATTTCTATCATGCACCGAACTTATCAAAGCATTTAGAACACATGGCATCATTTCTCCATCAATGGGAAGATTCCTAGTGCCAACACGAAGTTGACCATCTATACAGTTGAGGAAAATTGCTTCTCTCTATATGTGCAAGAAGAACCCACGACTATGCTTTGTTGGATAGAACTTTCGAAAATCCAAGGTGCCATTATGATATGATTCTTCTCTAGAATCACTAGTTTTAAAGGTAACAAGTGCATATTTACTAAGTGATTACAAAAGGAATATCCGCCAATGATGCCTGGGGAACCGCCAAGCGTATTACTTGTGAAATCGTTTGTCAACAAAATCTTGACCATCATGAAAACGATAGAGCGGGATTCGGGAGAGGTAACTTTACTCTTAACACGCTCTCCAACTCTTGAATATCAGCTTTGAACACACCCTTTTTTGAGAGTGGCCGCAGCCTCAGGGAAATTCATCAACAACCTCGAGGTGTCCTGGAATCGGAGCTTCTCCTGGAGGCTCACCGGTCGGCAAGGCTTAAAGCCTCAACATGGAGGCCGGGAGCTTGAGCCGCCGGCCTCGGTGAGGTCATCCATCCGGAACCGGTGGGGTTGGAAAATGACCATCGGCTGGAACAAAAAAAAAGAAAAAGAAAGAAGAGAAAAAAAAAAATAAAAAAAAGAGAAAAAAATAATTAAATTTCGATTTTTTTAAAAACATTTTTGTAAAGAGGGAGAGAGTGTGTGGATGGGTCTAGTAGGTAGGTTGGACATGGGTTCCAAACTCAACCCATTTAGACCCATTTATCTTTAAGCTTTAAAATTTAAAATCCATTTAAGGTTAACTCTTTAAAATTAAAGTGACCCATATATGACCCATTTATTTTTAAATGGGTCATATATGGGTTTAAGACCCATTTTGACACCTCTAGCCGCGTACTCCACTTAGTAACACCAAATGAGAAACTATGCCGCCTGTTTTATTGGGCAAACACAAAGAGATATGCCACCTGTTCCACTTGGTAAACATATGACAGAAATCATGTCTCCTATTCCGAAAAGAGAAACAATGAAGAATAATTAGCAGACGTACCTGAATTCACTTACCTTGTAGGAGTGGTAAAGTAAATCGATGCATGATTCTGTACCATCTGACAATCACTTGGGCCTTGTTCCAAAGATATTGCTTGATGAATGTTGATGGACTTCGGTGGCCTTCCTCATAGGCGTGTCATGGGGGAATCTTCTGGATATCGTCTTGGACACTTAACAATTGGGTGAACCAGGGGCTATCCTAAATGCTCATGGGTTTTTCAACAAAATACCTGGATATCATCGGAGGTACCTAAAAAGGCTTGATCAATAGATACCTGGATATCGCTAGAGACATCTAGAGATAATCAAATATAGGATCTGACAATTGCTCGAATAGTTTAGGGATACATGGATAGTCACAGACATCCAAGGGATAGAGATATACTTACTTGATGATATCTCTGACTCTTGAGGGCGTGTCTCTTGCTAGACATGGTTATAGACAATAAGTAATATGCATTCATGGGCAATCAAGGACGCATATATTCATGCATTATAAATTCGATTGGTTTTCATGCATGATGATTTTATCGAGTCGGTATTACAAAATTTCACTGGGGAGAATCATGACAAGACAATCCGGATTCAAGCGGATATCTTGAAAAAATGTCGAATGAGGGACTTGAAATCATAGTAAAGGCTTTCTCTCATCCTCATCAAAAGTGGCTATTTTAGGGGAATCACTATATCTCACATTCATCCATGTGGACAAGGGTCTAAGTATTCTCACAAATGCCATTTTGGTCATACGACCTTACCAATCGAGAAGTCTTTGTCTGGAACTATAATGTGGGCTTGGTCAATGGCTTAGCAAAAGGGACTCTTCGAGTTGAGGCTATTGAAAGAAAATACTCCGCAATTGTCTCCGGGTTTACAAATCAAGAACCCTACAAAATGAGATAGAAATGGACTTGCTCGCACTTCTTCGAGTTAAGCTTATAAACATATGAAACTCTACGTTAGTTCAAGTGCCCTAATCTGAAGAGACTTTATAAGGGACGTAATGTAGGTTAGGCTCATGGGTTGAGAAATGAATGGATCATTAGGCTCAAAATGTGTATAATTAGGGCGAATAAGTTGGTGATCATCTTGGCATTATCACCGGCCTTCTCCTTCAAAGGAACAAAACGAATAGATGCTCCATTGGTTTGAGAATTGCCACTTGATTCCTTTGAAACTTGTAGAACCAATTTTGCTCTGATTGGGGATTCATTACTTTGACATGCCATATCTTGATATTTTTTCTCTAAAGATCTTGCTTTTTTTTCGACCTTTCTTTTTTTTTTAGGGGCATTTTGACACACACTGTCTATAATGCATATATTGGCCAACCACACTTTGGCTTGTTTTTACCAAATTACCCGACATTTGGACTCTCAAGGATCTTCATCTTTTATCGGCGCTCCAAATATGCTGTTTGAACAATGATGACTTTTGCCTTGCCCCGGTGTAGGGGATGATCACCAACTGGGTTCAAGAAACATATTTGCAGGCTCAATTGGGTTTATCAAAGGATAAGTGTGTATAGGATGGAGAAAGAAATGCTCTTCATCATCCTAAGGCACTCGAACTTCGTGTGAATTCATCTGAAAAAGCAACACTAGAAGATTGATGCAAGTGAGAGCAAGAAAATTTTTACTCATTTTTCACCTTATGATGCTGACTTACCTCCAGTTTGCCCCGATGTAGGGTGGTTCTTGACAGGGGTAATTTGAAAGGATTTCTCCAAGCGTTTAGGCTCAAAGTGGTGAAACAATGGACAACTTGTAGTATTTAAGGTAGAGAAATGAAATGCCTCATGTCATCTCGGTCGCCGTACCTTTTGCGAGATAACTCTTTACCTTGTAGACGTGAAATTTTTCCACTCAACTCACTGAGGATTAGTCCATGGGACTGTGTATAGGATAGAGCTTGCCTTTCATCATCCCAATGTACCTCATTCAACACATTCAATTCATTCTACATGAGTTATAAGATTGTCCAAATAGATCTCCCTTTTGAAGTCGATGATGCAGACCGACAAAATAACCATGCAGAATTTAAAGCCAAAGCAAACATCTTAACTTGAAATTGATTGATACCATTTATTCATCAGTGAAATGTTTGCAATTTAGAATATAAAACTAAACACTTGAAAGTTTTTGCTGCAAAATATTAGATTTTATCAGGACTAATACATTTCCACAGCAGCAGAATTAACAAGAGTGAAAAACTCACAACCATGCATCTGCTAAAACCAGGGCACCTCCGGAAAGCATATTTTTAACCTCATATGGACCAATGTAATTTGGGGCGAATTTGCCTCGGGAACAGAAAAGTCCGGGATTACATTCCTCAGGGCTAGATCACTTACCTTGAAATGTCGTTGATGCACTTTTTGGTTGAAAGACTTACCTACTCATACGGCAACTGGATTGGGCATTTCGTCTCACTCTTAAGGGGATTTGCCCTTCTCTTCACTTCTCTGGGTTCTCCGGAATTACTCAGATTAACGATGACAGTTTTGTCTGATGTGAGGACTTTGGGCCTTTCATGCCGCTCTAGATCACGCTGGATGTTTGAGGAATTATCAAGTTCGTCGGTGTCATTGGGATCAAGCTCGGCTGCACATAATTCATCAGATTGGATAGTTCCCATACCCTGATGTGTCACAAGATTGTCCTTTCGCTGGCTAGTGCCCATTTCATCCAATGATCCTTCCTCGATAGCTCCAATGAGCATCTTATTAAACAGAGCTGAAATTCCCTTCATCGCATCATCAGGATCTTCTGTCACTGGAGGTGTTAGATTATCCATACCTCCCCATCCATTGGGGACGATATCACGCGGGTCAATATAGAAGCTCGGGGGAGCCGAATATTTCACATAGTAGTCAAACTTGCCGCTCGGTTGCCCTAGGGTGTCGATCACCTCCTTCTCTTCATGTATCATTCTTGCAGGACTCGGGGATGTGATCTGGATGTTTGTAACTATGAGAAGATCATCTCGGCCTTGGCAGAGCCACGAAGCACGAAATGTGAATGCCCCAATATCTAATAGGTCCTGAACCTTATGCTTTGGAACATAGCAGTCATCAGTGGAGTGACCGACTTCTCCCATGTGATAGTCATAATTTTTGGATGGGTCATATTTGGAGAATCGCTCAGGATTAGACCGCTTCGGCTCAGTGGAAAGCAAGCCCTTTTCCCAGAGGATCGTCAATACTTGGGATAGAGACCTCGGGAGAGGAGTGAATTGTCTTCTAGTGCCTTATCGTGGATTAGAGAACGGGTGTCTTGGTGGGCTGTCTTGACATCTAGGGAGTAGTCGTGCTTTGCTTTGCTGAGGCCGCGATGTTGGAACGAGTGGATCCCAATCACCTTGTTCGTGCTTTACAAACTTTGGACACAAGGTGCTCAACTCCCTAGGGTTAGGGGACTCAATAGTACTTCCAGGTTACGACTGCTTTGTCATTCGAATCGGTGCTGAAAGGCTTCGTTTGAATCATCACCCTTGGCTCTTGAGGAAAGGGACGGGTCATGGTGAGTTGTTTCAAGTAGTCCGATAGATGCGCCGTTTGTCTCGAGAGTTGTTGGAGTATGACAGAGGCTTGCTTTAGGTCCTTCTCGATATTAGCAAGGCGGTTCGGCACTTCACTCTAAGCACTTTCTCTCATGGCCAGGCCGGAACGGCCGGTGGTTGACGATCCATAATCACTTAGCTTGAGTATCAACTTCCTCGCGATGGTGGCTCACAGCTAGGGGCGTTTCGGCTTGGCGGCTGGCCGACGTATGGGGCTCTGAGAAACAAAGACAAGGACGGCGTTTATGCAGAGAAGCCGCAATTGCCGCAAGAACGGCAAGTGGTGGATGGAGCTGCGGTTTATGTTGGGCGGCGAGCTCACGGTGGCGGAGGAGCAACAACAAAGGAACTCGGCGAGGTTGCCCCTTGGCAAGGCTCAAGCAATGGATCGATAACTATGGATGATCCGTAGTCACCTGATTCAAGAGAAATGAACTAAATAAGCACATGGTCAAGACAAGGTTAGTCCATGACACGCTTTCTAGTTTTTTTTTTATTTTTATTTTATTCATAAAAATACTCGTATATGAACAAGACTTTATGGAAAAGTGTTCTAAGCAAAGAAATATAAATAACACTCTAGACATAACCTAAGAAATAGACGCATCAAAATCCCTAATCATAAAACTAGGAAAACCAAAAATTAAGACTCCCTAGAAAGTATGAACTGAAAACAAATTCTCTAAAGCATTTTTTTTATTATAAAAACAATGACAACCTCTTGTGAAAATAATGACCTATGACACATCCAGGAAGATGAAGACAAATTGAAAATACATTCTCCAAAAAGCCTTCTTTCATTTTTATTTTTTTTATTTTCAAAGGACTCAATGATTATTACTTTCGAGTTGAAAACCGATCTAGACCCATCATGGACCGATCCAAAAAAAAACAAGAAAATAAGTAAACTACAAGATAAAAGTTCAGAAGACTTACTTTACCAGGTAAGACCATGACAATCACATAGACATGCACATGAATCGTGAGTTTAAATCTTAATCTATTTATCCTAATGGCTTTTGCAAAGTGAAATGATGAACGAAACAACACGTCACAGCCTCGCACACAATCATCATGACTAGTCGCAGCCTCACATACAATTGTCATGACTAGTCGGATCCAATCACTTCGGCTTGGTTTGGTTGACAAGGGCAACCTCCATGCGTAGTAGCCTCACGTGCATGAGGACGACCCTTGAGCCCTTTTTTTTGAAAAATTTTCAGGATCCAAATGGGATAACCTTTAGCGAAGTCTTACCGCCAAAGTTAAGGAACCATCTAAATACTATCTTAAAACTATGGGTGTGACCAAGGTCTGGTCACAGGTTGTGTGTGGTGTAGTGCAAATACTGTAAATCATGCAGAACAATTATATGCAAACACCACTTCAATAGCACGAAAATTAAACCAAATTCCAATCCACCAAACCTACAAAACAAAGGGTTAGTCAATCACTACTCCCCTTATAACTCCCATCCTGCAAAACCATTTAATACCTAAGAATGATAATTCAATCAAATTTTGCTAAATCGAGTGATTTTTCAATAAAAATTTTCTGGCCTAAGTCCTTAAATTTTCAAAAAAATTCAAGTTGTCCCTAGTGGAGTTGCCAAGCTATCGCGACCCTAAAAAAATCGTGATGTCCAATCTTAGGCTAATGGATTACTAGATCAATTAAATTAACTAACCTAACTCGAGTTCTCCCAAACTCTATCAAATCGCAACTTAGGTCCAATTGTGAACATACAAATATTTTCAATGAGAGTCGCCATTATTCATTTAAGGTAGGTTGATTAGAAACCTAAATAAAATAGCCGATCTAGTCATGCAGGGACGTCAAACCAATTGCTGGATGCTGTGGTCTCGCGTTGGCAAGAGAAGGAGAACGGTGACGTCGTGAGCGTTGAACTTGGAGCAGTAAGCGGCGCTCGATGGCTTCGTCGTCAGAGGGCTGGTTCAACGGCGTTGTGTAAGGACTTCTGGCTGGTGCAGGCTTGAACGGGGCATGGGCAACAGAGGTGCGGGTTCAGCAGAGATCGAGGCGAGGAGGGTCACGACTCATGGCCACAGGTCTAACCATGAGAGAAGCAGAGACAGGCGGCGGCTCGGCAATCAGCAGTAGGACGGCAACGTCATGGAACAGCATCAGCAGGACTCTGCGCGGTGCGGATGAAGGCGTCGGTGCGGATGCTGGATGGCACGGGCGCAAGGTGACGTGGGCACGAGGCAGCGCGGCGTTGGGGCAGGCGCGCGCAACCAATTCTCTCTCTTTCGTGTATCTTAATTTGATTTATGAAATTATGAAAGCTCCCTCACGATTATGAGACATAAACATATATTTATAGTGTAAACCTAGGTCAATTAGCCGGGCTTTCTATTCCTAATGGGCTTAGGTTTAGGTTTTAATTTAATTCTAAGTGGGTTGAATTAATTTGGGCTTTTCTTTAATTAAGCATAATGGGCTAATTTAAGCTCAAATTAAGACAACCAAGCCCTTTTGCTTGTGATTTTCGGCCCATGCTTTCCGAGTGAGCCGAGTCTCGTTCGATGCCCAAACTCGATTTACATAATGAATTTTAAGCTCACTTACCACTGCCGATCCGATGCGAAATCCAGTTAATCTATATGAACCTAAACTTTATGCTATGCGATTTGTAATATTTTTGTTCAGGGGTTAAAATTTAATCCCTAATTTTCTATGCAATTAACCACTAAATGATGCGCCGAAATTTAGGTGTCAACACTTTTATGCTCCCCGATGCTAATAGAGCCCCCAGCATATGTGGCAGACGCAGACCCGTCACTAGAACTAGAAGCTCGATTCTTTTTGTTCTGTTCACACCTTTGCTTATGCTTCTCAATTTCCCAAGTTCTTGTAATTTTCGTCCAATTGTTAGCCGTAAAAAAGGCCGGCTTTTCTTTTGTTCTCTCCTCTCTATTTATCACATATCACATGTGATTACCGATTTTCTTCTTGAAAATTCTTCTAACCTCATCCTCTTCCATTTCATCCCACATGAACTTACGCTACAATCAATAGAAAAGCAACTGAAAGTTATCAACTAGGGTTACATGTCATATATCCATTACAATGTACCAGATAATTCGTGAAAAAATTCATTATTAACCATCAGTATGCTACACTGAACTTAATTTGTGAGAAAATAGAAAAACAACACTAACCTTGAACTCATTCCACCACAAAATCTTTATTTATGCGGGAGCACTGTTGAAAGTAGTAAACTGGCCCATCCAACAGTTATTGACTATTTTATTAAATTCTCTCACAACATACGTAGAATCCGTAAATCTGAAAACATGTTATAACAATATGGACAATGAGACAATGAAGCATACGGATAATTCACAACATGGATAATTTTGTTTACATCGATAATTTTATATAACGTACAAAAAATGAAGTACTTACGAATCTCCACATGGGCATATAATGAATCGGGTATCTTCTTCATTATTTGAGTGTTGCACTGAAGAAGAAAGTGGAATCGAAGGAGATAAAATCGAAGATGGAACTGAAGTAAATTCAGTTCGCATGTCCTGAGGTTCTCCCCTAATGTGTTGTTAAGGGTTGGAGGATGGGCCAATGTGTTAGTGTTGTCCATGAACATGTTGTGGTTGAGGGTTACATGAAAGGGCAGGGGAAGAGGACGGGGACAGGGACGAGGATAAGGCAGCGGAAGGGGCTGATCTTCTTTGTGAACCCGCACCATGCATGAGACCTCCACATTTAAACTAACAAATAAGAAGGTTAGACAAATATATTTAAAAATATGAACATGCATTAGGGACAATGCTTACCATTTTGTTTCAGAGAGCAATAAATAAACTCGACAAATTGAAAAAAATTGAGTATCGCCTCTAATAAATAGCAATATTCGGTCCTTGTCAAAGGAACTCATTGAAATTTTGACCACATTAGATTCCACAAAAAATAAAATGAAGCATATTAAATGTGTAGAACAAATTACAACAAGTATCAACTCTGATGCCACATTTATACAAATTTATGCCCTAAATATGCTATTTCGCAAAGTTCTAGTATAGACCTAGAAAAAAGATCATAAATTACGTTCAACAAGCAAATTTGTCATGAATGCAACCCACAAATTTGTTCCCTTTTTAAGCTTCATTTTACCTAAGTTTAGATCTTAGCACAAAAATCATTAAAAAAAAAATCGACAACAGTGCCGAATCATGGCAGCGACCCCCCCTCCGGCGAGCTTGCGGCGACCCCCCCACGACCAGCTCGGCGACGACCCCTCCCATGGCGTGCTCGATGATGACAACCCCCTACGGCCAACTCGGCGGCGACCCCCCCTCCGGCCAACTCGACCGCAAACCCCCCCATCTAGCCCCCCTCGGTGGCGACCCCCCACCAGTCAACTCGACCACGACCCCTCCTCCGGCCAACTCGGCTACTACCCCCCTCCGGCCAACTCCACGGTGACCCCCTCTCGGAATCACGGCCGTGACCCCATTTTATTGAAGGAATAGTTTAAGGTTACCTACCGCGCTTGGCGAACTCGACGATGAGATGGACGACGAGAACACCGTCGTCGATGACGAGATGGGCCAACGGCGACAACGGCGGCAGGGGCGGCGGCGATGGTGACTAGGACAGCGACGAGGACGGCGCTGAGGAGTGAGGACCGCGAGGTATTTGCAACAAAAGTGAAGTCTCGGCAAAATAAACTATAGTGCAATATTTCCAATGAATTTGAAATTCGTGGGAAATTTCCCACAAATTTTGCCATGGAATTCAAATTTTGACGTTGGCGGGCTAGTTTAAAACTCGTGGGAAAATTCCCACAAATTTCCCCACAAATTTAAAATCCGTTGGAAAATTCAAACGAATTTCGAATTTGTGGGAAATTTCTCACGAATTTTCCCTCGAAGTTAAAATTCGTGGCAAAATATTACAGCATAGACTATTTTCATGTAAAAATTCGTGAAAAATTTCCCACGAATTTTCTCACGAATTTCAAAAATCTCAGCAAATGGTGGGTTTTTGAAATTCGTGGGAAATTTCCCACGAATTTTCCGATGAATTTAAAATCCATTGGAAAATTCTAACGAATTTCAAATTCATGGGGAATTTCTCACGAATTTCAAAAACCCATCATTTGCTGAGGTTTTTTGAAAATTGAATTTTTCCACGAATTTCAAAAACCTCGGCAAATGGTGGGTTTTTAAATTCGTGGCAAAATATTGCAGCATAGACTATTTTCGTGGGAAAATTCGTGGGAAATTTCTCACGAATTTCAAATCTGTTGGAAAATTCCAACGAATTTCAAATTTGTGGCAAAATATTCCAGTATAGACTATTTTCGTGGGAAAATTTGTGAGAAATTTCTCTCGAATTTTCCCACAAATTTCAAAAACCCACCATTGGTCGAGGTTTTTGAAATTCATGGGAAAATTTGTGGGAAATTTCCCACGAATTTTAAATCTATGGCAAAATATTGCGGTGTAAACTATTTTCGTGGGAAAATTCGTGGAAAATTTCCCATAAATTTTCTCACAAATTTCAAAAACCTCGGTCAATAGTGGGTTTTTGAAATTCGTGAAAAATTTCCCATGAATTTTCCCATGAAATACTATATAGTGCAATAATTGCACGAGTTTTTCAAATTCGTGGGAAAATTCGTGAGAAATTTCTCATGAATTTTCCCACGAATTTCAAAAAAGACCCCAAGGCCGAATATTTAAAATTTGTTGCAAAATTCGTGAGAAATTACCCATGAATTTTCCCACGAAAATAGTCTATAGTACAATACTCACCACGAAATTTGAAATTGGTGGGAAATTTGCCACGAGTTTTGCAACAAATTTCAAATTTCATGGAGAATTATATATTGCCCAAGGTTTTTTGAAATTCATGGGAAAATTCGTGGGAAATTTCCTACGAATTTCAAAAAAGCCCCCAAAGCCGAATATTGGAATTTCGTGGCAAAATTCGTGGAAAATTTCCCACGAATTTTGCCACGAAAATAGTCTATAGAGTAATATTTTGCCATGAATTTCAAATTCGTGGAAAAATTCGTGGGAGATTTCCAACAAATTTGAAATTCGTGGAAAATTTTCAACAAATTTGAAATTCACGAATTTTGTCACAAAAATAAGTCCTCTGGTGATACGACCTTTTTTACTATAATTCATGGCAAAATTTGTAGGAAATTTGCCACGGAATTATAGTCGCGTGGCTTTTTCCTGACTATTTCAATTTCGTGGATAAATCTGAGGCTAATTGCCACGGATTCTAATAATAACAACGACGACGACGACAACAATAATAATTATGACAACAACAATAATAAAAATTTATGATAAAAAAAACACATGTCGCAATAATAATAATAATTACACATAAATAGTAAAAAGTCTCAAAAATCATATTCTTCATCTTCATGTTCATGTTCATCTTCATCTTCAGTTTCATCTTCAGCTTCGTCTTTGTCTTCGTCTTCATCTTCATCTTCATCTTCATCTTCATTTTTTTAACGAGCATCATCTTCATCCTCTGTCTCATAATCAAATTCTGTACCAACTTCAAAATTTAATTCGCGAATTTCAGTTGGATCCACATCGATCATCGCTCCACATGGATCTCATAAAGTTGGAATAGTATATTCATCAGTTTCAATCGTGTGACGAACTTTCTTTTGTTGATATGCTGTGTACTTCTAGTGTTCCTCGATTTTTGTTCGTGCTTTGGTTTTACATATAACCCATCAATCGGTTTTGTCATGTTTCAAATTAGGATATGATACATAATATACTTGAATTGCTTATTGTGCCAAAACAAATGGTTCATATTTCATATATCTTTTCTTGTGATTTATTTCAACTAAATTAAATTTCGTATGTACATTTATTCTTTGACGGTGTCGAACCACATGCACTTAAATAACATAACCCGCAAAATTAATGGTCCATGGTATTCTATCTCTACAATTTCATCCAACAAGCTATAAAAATCATCTTTCAAACTGTCATTATTAGATGACTAAACACACACCACTATTCATTATGTCTTTTCCTATTCCATATTTTCGAGTGTGAAAATTGTACCCGTTTATAAAATATGTTGGTCGAGTTAGTACTCTTGACTTTGGACCCCACGATAAATGATATAGCAATTCTTACTCTCTAACATGATCATGATTACTGTGAACCTAAGGTTACATACGCAATGTCAATAATATATATTTTAATATATGATGTATAAAAAATTGAAATAACGTGGATTTCGTCAACATACAACTTACATATATTGTGAACCATGTTGCAAATTGTTCCTCGCACAAACGGTTAAACTCATTTGGTGGTAGTCCAAATATTGAATTTTGGAAAATCCTATTAACAAATACCATTTATATATTAGCAAATATTTGACATACAATACATATACTTGCAAATGTACATTTACTTGAAGTATGGCTCAACTTCTGGATAGTTTAGTAAAATATATGTATGGGCTGCCTGCTTTTCTTCACCTGCTAAGTGACAAAACTTATATGCGCTGCTTGGTCAACCCAAATAATTGAAAATAGAGAACAATTTGTAATTAGGATCAATGGAGCCCTCATCATTTTTTTCCTGTTCTCCGCTTTTTGCACTACACGTACGGCTCAAACTAGTATGATGCAAATATTGTCACTTCTTTCACAATATATGCATTACAAATTGAAGCTTTGACAAATGTCTTATTCTTCACTTTTTCTTCAAATGATATAAGAACCTAGTTGCAATAGAAAAAAATTTATCGGAACATAATATATAATGAAGTAATTTCAAATTTGTTTAAAAAAAAAACTTACCTCTCAAATGAATACATCCATCGAAATTGGACGGGACCTGCAACTTTGGCCTCACAAGGCAAGTGAATTAAGAGATGCTCCATTAAATCAAAGAACAATGGAGAAAATATCATTTCTAAGTTGCAAAGAATAATTGGAATATCTCTCTCTAATTTCTCCATGTGTGATGCTTTCAACATTGTTGAACAAATATCATACAGAAAATTACTTAACTCTATAATGGCGCTCCAAATAAAGTTTGGTAGAAGTTCCTTGAAGGCTGTTGGAATTAGTCTTTCCATAAATACGTGACAATCATAACTCTTCAGACCTGTCAACTTACATTCATTCAAATCAATGCATCTCCCTAGATTCGAAGCATATCCATTAGGAAATCGCATTGATTTCAACCATTGACAAACGACCCGTTTCTACTTATTGTTCAATGTATAAACTGTTTTTGGTTTTAGTCCCCTACTGCTTGCATCCACATCTAGTGTTGGCCGATCGCAAATATTTCTCATATCTTTTCTTGCAGTTTAAGTTATCTTTTATTTTTCCAGTGACATCTATCACAGTATTTATGACATTATCGAAAATGTTCTTCTCTATGTGCATGACATTAAGATTATCATGAATAAGATAGGCCTTCCAATATAGTAGATCCCAAAATATACTGCGTTTAGTCCACTTATATGTACTTCCGTACGCAATAGTTGTATCGTGAGGGTTTTCAACAACCGTTGGAAACTCCTGCACTCACTCCCAAATTTGATCACCGGTCAACCTCAATGGTGGATGTGTTCTTTCGATCCTATTCTTGATGAACTTTTTTTATTCCTTATGAATGTATGCTTTAGCGACAAAAATTGCCTATGACAGTCAAAATAGTTGGGCTTCTTACTGTGCTTTAATTTGAATAACTCCGATCTCTCCATACAGATCGAACATCCTAAGGTCCCAGTTATCCTCCACCTAGATAACATTCCATAAGCTGGAAAGTCATTTATCGTCCAAAGAAGAGAAGCCTTCATTACAAATATTTGATCGGTAAAAAGGTCATACATAGAGACACCTTCATCCCATAGCCATTGTAACTCTTCAATCAATGGTTGTATATAAATATCTATAAACTTTTTCGAATTTTGTGGGCTAGTCACGATCAATGTCAAAAACATATAAGGTGTCTTTACGCACATACCGGGTGAAAGATTATACGGAGTTAAGATAACTGGCCAACATGAATAACTTTTTCCTAATTTCCCAAATGGGGCAAATCTATCAGCACACAGACCTAACCTGATATTTCGAGGCTCTATCGCAAACTCGAGGTATGTTCTATCAAAATATTTCATGCCTCTACATATGAAAGATGACACATTAAATCATTTTTTGTTTCATGATTTGCATGTCAAGTCATTTGTTCAGCAATGGCTTGAGACGCATAAAGCCTTTGCAATCTAGGAATTAAGGGCAAGTAAAACATTTGCTTACATAGTCTATGCTTCTGATTACGACCTTGCCTCATGTTAATCTTGTACCTAGGTTGGCTACAGAATTTGCAAGATTTTGCATTTTCATCATTTCTTCAATATAACATACAACCCCTACTACATACATCAATCCTTATAACTAGAAGACCTAAGTTATCCACTAGCTTTTTCATATTATAAAAGTCACTTGGCATGATGTTATCATGAGGCATTATTTCTCGAATTACTTGAACAAAAGAGTTGAAGCAATCCACAGACACATTATGCTATGTCTTGATATTTAATAGTCTTGCTGCCACTGATACCTTCGTGTGGTTGTCACAATCTGCCCATAAAAGTTCATCTGCTGTTTTCAATACTTCCCCAGAACTGATTAGATTGAAAAGTTTCATCACACACATTCTCATCCAAACCTGTAACTCCTACCTCTTTCAATTATAATGCATGACTAGCTCCCACTTGTTCAAGTATAGGAGTAAAACTACTACTTGCATGATTCGATTCTGAAATAAAATTATAACCGTCTTCATCAAACACCATTTTCTGGTATGGGTTCAATTGGTTATAATAACTACATTCTTCCCCAACTAAAAATTGGTCGTTTTTTCGATATCTGTCATTAGATATAAATGGTTCATCATGGCAAGTTCAATTATAGTAGTTTAGAGTAAAACCTAATTTACAAAGATGTTCTCTAACTATATCAATGTCTTGAAATTTTTCATTACTGCACTTTTTACATGGATACCTTAATTTATTTCCATCCATGAACTCATATTAACTACTAGTAAAGTTCAAAAATAGTTTCAACCTGATATGAAAATTATCGGTCAATCCTCGACGTCCAAGTAAGTTCTTATTAGACATCCAACCCCTGTCTCTTTGCATTGTATCTGTATAAAAATAAAAAAAATTCTGGTAAAATATTAAAAATATCATATCTATTGTTTAACATTGTTAATTAAAACCATAAATTTCTAAAAATTAAAATTTTTTTTACGAAACAATTACTTTCACATTGAAAAAAATGAAAAAAATTACGATGTCAAGAAGAATCACCAAGTATTTGATTGAAATCTTTGTAGTATAAATAGGTTAATTTAATGAGAATTGCAACGTTCACTTGGATTGCAGACCTTTAAATGGACACGTACCTAAAATAAAAATAAATTACTTAAGATGCTTTTTTAATTATTTTTTATTTTTTTCTCTTTCTTTTTCTTTTCCTTTTCTTTTTATTTTATTTCCATTCTTCTTGGCCGGTCGTTGGTCCAGCCACCGGTGACCGATGAGCTCGCCATGGCCGTCGAGCTCACCCGGGCAAGTTATGGGCGAGCTCAAGTTCGTTGGCCATGGCGAGCTCAAGCTCGCCCAAATCTGGGCGAGTTCAGGGGCGAGCCTCGAGTTCCCCGCCCATGGCGAGGCTAGCCCTCGCCGTCATCCCATGCAAGGCTAGCCCTTGCCAGCACCGCCGAGGGCCAAGCTTGCCATGGCCGGCGAGCTCGAGCTTGCCGGCCATGGCAAGGCTAGCCCACTTGGGTGTTGGTGAGGTGGACCGGCGAGGGCTGATCTGCTGGACCTCGCCCCATGGCTGGAGATGTCTCCAGCGACCAGCCAAACCAGAAAGGAAGAGAAAAAAAAAATTTCAATAACACCAAAAAATACAAATCCAGTGATGAATAGAATTGGTGATGAACAGTATTCGTCATCAATTAGTAACGAAATTAGCCACGACACTTATTGGCGGAAAAACTTTATCGAGATTGATTTGAGCATGCGCAGATAGGTAAATCGAGAGAAACGAAAGAGAGAGGGAGAGAGAACATTGAGGAGGATATGAGGAATCGGTAGGGATGGATATCATAAAAATTATTTTCCGTGTTGAAAGTTCGTTAGCGACAAATTTCTTTTTTCATCGCAAATTAGCCACAAATAACTTTCCATCACTAATTTCAGCGGAAATTTGCGACGAAAATTTTTTGTCACAAAATTCGTCGGAAATTTCCGATGAATTTTGTGACCCAATATTTTTCATCGCTAATTTTTGATGAATTTTGCGACAAGAAATTTTTCGTCGCAAAATTCCGACGAATTTCGCAACGGAAAATTTTTCCATCGAAATGTTCTGACAAATTTTGTGACGAATAATTTTTCGTCGCTAATTTCTCACGAATTTGGTTTTCGTCGCAAAAGTCGTTTCTAATTTCCGACAAAAAAATTTTCATCGCAAAATCCTTTTTTTTTTTTTTGTAGTGGACCGGTTTTGCTTCTCAAATTCTACATGATTGAACAAAACAATTTGCTTTCATGAGAAATGATATCGATGCAGAAAAAAGAGCAAAAAGGACAGCTTTGTGACGAGGCACACCTGTACTTTGCGATGATTTTATGAGAAAGAAATGTTGCGTATCAATTCATCGCAAGTCTTTGGGATAAAAAGTTCATTATCAAACTAACGAGAGAAAAACAACTAGGTAGTTGATCGAATTAAATAAGGCTTGCTCTCATGTGGTTTGAAGTCCCTTTGCTTGCCAATGAACTTTTTTTTGAATGTGTGAATTATAAATTAAAATTCTCTCACGAAAACTTAATAAGAAAATCTAAAGTTCAATGATATTGTAATATATTTTCATTTCATTATTGACAAACTTTCCATTAGGCCACTTTTTTATGTACTCATATTTGGACTTAGACTTAAATGATCGGTGTTGTAAACTTTGAAGGAAGATCATCAGTATTAGAATTTATATTTGAAGACTAAGAACACTGGGCACTGGTACGGTTGACCGTCCCTTAAAGTGTAATGCCATCGGTAAATGCTAAGGAGTCCAAAACCCCCTCCTTCAATGTGTTGTTGTCGCTACTTGCTCTGTAGCCAATTTTTTTTGCAAAACATCTTACCATAATACAAAACCATAGTAACGATGCATGTTTTGTATCTTACCTTTATCACTGAACAACTTAACGTCATTACAACCCTAATAAGATGGAGAACATTGCAAAACATTGAAAAAGGATAACCTAAAAGTAATTCATTTTCAGTAAGGCGTGATTCTACAAATGAAGTAACGTTATAGTATCGTATGTTAAACATCAATTAATAGCAAAAGTAGAACAAGGATTAACCAAGCAAATCGAATAAACAGAAAGATAAATCTCAATGAGGGTCCCAAGGCCCAAGTGAGAGATTATCTTATAACCGCTAAAGCCAGCATCAAGAAACAGGTTTTCCCATTCCTTTTCATCCCTTTCTTTCCCACTGAGGTTCACCATGATCCCTATGTCAAAGAAGAGTTGTGTTTTAGTGGATTGTGATTCCCTACTACCATATCTATAATAGTCAATTTTACGACCATGCCTTGACCCGACATCGCTTCTTTGCTTTCCACTGCATTCCAATGCGTTTTGTTCAACTTGTTGGAGCTTAAAGTTCTTATTGAAATGGTAATGTAAAAATAGAATAATGTCCATATGTAGAGTTTTTCTGTTCCGCTCATAGGTTACTAAGATTTGCACTCAAATGGAGTACTGTCCATGGAATTTAGCAGATGGACGTCAAATGCAATTATAGTCCTCGTAAGCGGAACACATACGCATATTCTAACCACATATAACAATAAAGGGATAATGATATAAACAGTTCCTGAACTTTGGTCCAATGTATAATTTAATCCCTAAATTTTTAATTTATTTAATGTAGTCCCTGAACTTTAACTTAATATTCAATTTAATCCATGAACTTTTAATTTGTTCAATGTGGTCCCTGGTCTTTTGGTACATGTTCAATTTAGTTCATGAATTATATGAAAATATTCAATGTAGTTCCTGAATTTGAATTAATGGAAGAACTACGTTGAACATTTTTGTATAGTTTAATGACTAAATCGAACATGTACAAAAAGTCTAGGGACCACATTGAACAAATTAAAAGTGTAGAAACCACATTGTACATTGAGCTAAAGTTCAAGGATTACATTAAACAAATTAAAAGTTTAGGAATCATATTGCACATTAAGCCAAAGTTCAGGGATTATTTGTGTCATTCTCCCAACAATAAATGGTCAAAATCCAACTTATGATAATTAAGATGGTTGACAACTAATTAAAATTTGTTTTACTATCTAAATTGACATTTAAAATTATTGCAACGTAATACAAAAATCTCTTACGTCTCCTTTTCCGGCAATTGAAATTATATTTGAAAAGATGGACTAAAATCCTTTCATACCAAACAATTCGTGTTCTGGTTTTTTATATTTATAAAAAAGATGGACATAAAATTTTCCTCTTCCTTAATGTACTTGTGATAGTTTTTCTTTCATGTTAATCCATGTTAAATCCAAAACAAGTATAAAATTCTTTAATGAATAACTGTAAACTCAAATGATTGTTCCATTACATTTCTAGCATATCATTTTGTTTCTTAGATAAGGACGAAAGAGAAAGCAAGTTAGCAACAATAGTTTAGGACTGTAAGCATAATTTATACAAGCTATTTTATGTAATATGCATAAATCATGAAATATTTAAAGACAGTCATGTTAAGATATCAAGATTAATTGGTCTAGAAATTACTATACCATATGATTTGAATAACTATAATTAATCATTTATGTGAGCCATAATCAGCATATAAAAATGACTCTATCTCATGACTAAGCATGTTAATTTTATGATTTTATAGAGTCCAAACCTATTGAACATAAAGGCGTTCTCTTTCCATGATACATAACGAGCGTCCAGCACAATCCTTTGCCCAAACGTGCAGAAGGAGCCCATGTCGTCATTGAGAAAATTAAAGACTCAACTTCTCAAAGGGAGAATTTTTAAGGATTAATATCACGAAAAACCTCAAACTGGTACACCTGTGACAAATTTATCCCAAACTATCTTTTTGATCACAAAAAACCTTAAACTAATATATCTGTAACAAATTTACCCCGAACTATTTTTTTGACCATAAAAAACCCCACACTGGTATGCATGTAAAAATTTTACCCCCGAACCAATTTTTTAGCCATCAAAAAAGCTAAACTGGTACAGCTGTGACAAATTTACTTTCTGTTAGTTTCTGTTAAATTTTACTATCAAATTGCTAAGTTTAATGACACGTGATAATTGACATGTGTACCAATTTTGGGTTTTACCCCTCTGTTTGTCACAAGTTTATCAATTTGTGATTTTTTGTGATATCAATATAATTTAACAGACACTAACAGAGGATAAATTTATCACAAATGGACCAATTTGGGGTTTTTAGTGGTCAAAAAATTAGTTCGGGGGTAAAATTGTCATAGGTGTACCAGTGTGAGGTTTTTGATGGTTAAAGAAATAGTTCGGGGTAAAATTGTCACAAGTATACCAGTTTAGGGTTTTTGGTGGTTAAAAAAATAGTTCGGGATAAATTTGTCACAAATGTACAAGTTTGGGATTTTTTGTGGTCAAAAAAATAGTTCGGAGTAAAATTGTCACATATGTACCAGTTTAGGGTTTTTCGTGGTATTAACCCCCAATTTTTAATTATTGGTATCTTCCCTTGCGTGGGAGCATTTCCTGCTTTTTAGGATTTCAATTTTTGCTTATGTTTTCATTATTAATATTTGATTACTTTCATTTCCTTTTCAAGTAATGTAATTCATTTGTCTCAAAACCTTTTCGAATAAGAAAAATTTTTTTCTAAGCATGCATCGGATTAACCCTCTTGTTTTTCTGATCCACTTCAAGTTTCAGACTTAACTCTCTGACTTGTTACAGTATGGAAGCATTTGAATACGATTAATCAAGTTCCAATGGTGATGAACCTGTTGATCCATCAAATGATCAACAAATTTGGGAATACACCATCAAAAGAAAATAAAATTAATGTGGGGCAAATCTTGTGATATTCCGGATTTTGGCCCATTTTTGGGGTTTACAAAACGTGTAATTCGTTAATGCGCTTGTAATAGAATTTCGCCCGGGAACTGATCACTCTTGGGTTCTTGTTTTTAAAAATAGAAATTTTGCTAGAATCGCACTCGATCGAATTTGGCCGTTATTTATACCCTGAAATTGGCAGTCAATTTTCGGGAGTTTCGGGACTAAATAAATTGGACAATGTCGATATTATTGTGGCCAGCATCGAGATTGTCAGGAATAGTGGAAAAGTGAATTTTTGATCGGGTGCAAATTTGGACTAGTAGACCTCCCTCGTAGTGTGGTTTAGGTTATTTTATTTTGGCCGTATGCCCTAGAATATTGTTGGGATTTATCGTGGACCGTTAGGCCTTTTTCCGAATTTAAGTCGGGACCAATAAGTCGATTTTTTTAGTTTGGACCGTGTCCGTTGGTTCGCGCTTGAAGTTAAAATTTAAATTCTTTTTCTCTCTCTTTCTCCCTCCTCTCTCGTCGACCCCTCGCGCGTGCGTCCTCTCTCTCTCTTCCTTCTCTCTCTCTCTCTTCCTTTTCTCTCTCTCTCTCTCTCTCTCTCTCTCTCTCTCTCTCTCTCTCTCTCTCTCCTCTCTCTCTCTCTCTTTCCCTCCCCGTCCCTCCCCGTGCCTCGGTCCCCCCTCGCTCCGTCCCCTCCCCATGCAATCGTCCCCTCCCCTTCTTCACTTCTTCTCTCTCTCCTTTCTCCTCCTCCTCCCTCCTCCTCCTCCTCCTCCCCTTCTTCTTGTTCGCCGCGTCTGCCGATTTTCCGTCATTGCCATCGTCCGTCGCCCAGCTTCATTGCTGTTGCGCCAGCGCCCGCCCGGCTAACCCGCCCGCGTCCGTCGCCCGCCTCGGCGTTGGCTTCTTCCCTCTCTCTCGCGTCTTGGCGCGCCGCAAACGTCGCGAATTTGCCGCCCCGCGTCCGACCTCGCCTAGCTTCGTTGGCGTGCCCGTCGAATCCATCCCGCCATCGTCCCGTCGCCGCCCGCCCCTCGGACTCGCTTGACCCCCTCTCCCTTCCCGGCCTCCTCTGGTCGGTTGTGCGAGCCGAGCCAGCCCCATCGTCGCTGTTGCCCAGCGTGCAAACACGCCCGATCGGCCATTATGCCCACTTTGGCCGGTCGGTAGCGCTCGTGTGCGCCAGCGCCTAGTTTGAACTTCTCACCGGGCCATTTTGGGCCCGAGCCACTTTTCCCGGGCCAAAATTTAGTAAGTGACTCCCTAAACCTTACCTAGTACTTTGGGTATTATTAGACTTATCTAGGTGATAATTAGAACCGGTTTAGGGGCTTAACGTGGTTTGTGGGCAATTTTTATACGTGCATCCTTAATAGATTAAATTGTGAGAATTGAGGAGCTTAATTAGCGACTAATTATGGTAGGCTAATTGATAATATTGTTGTGGCATTCGTGGGTGGGCTTGATGTTCGTAGGTAGTAGGCGTGAATAACGGACTTGTGGGCAAGTGTGAGGGGCTGTGATGTGAATTGGATTGGCACGTGGGTATTTCATTAACTCGTCTCGGGTTTAGAACGGCTAGGATGCGTTTAATTTAATTATATTATTTTATAATTGTGCTACTTGGATTTGATTAAATAATATGCTTGATTGGACAATTATGCGTGGCCGACTTGAACGTCGGGTTTGTGGATTGAGGTGGTGAAGTGTGAATTGAACTAAGTTGAATTGAGTAAGGTGGCATGTCAGTGTGACATTGGTGGAATATAATGTGGTGAGCATGATCGAGTTTGATTTGTACGATGTGTTGATTGGCGAATTGTGTTATGGTGCATGTGCATGAGAAAAACCCAGTTCGATCGGAGGGCTGCCAACCTGAGGCGTAGGTTACGTAGGTGTGGCGAATAAGGCATGACTAGACCTGAGGCGTAGGTTATGCGGGTCATTAGAATGGGAAAATGTCCTGAGGCGTGGTTACGCGGGACGGAGCCCGACTTGATTTGAGGGCTGAGCCTGAGGCGCAGTGGCGCGGGCAGTGAGAATGGACCTGAGACGCAGTGGCGCGGGTCATCAGAAAGATGTTCGACCACGTATGCGGATTGTGTGATTGAATTGGCTGGTTGAGCATGTGATTGGATTGGCTTGTTGAACGTGTGATTAGATTGGCTAGTTGAGCATGTGATTGAATTGGCTGGTTGAGCGTGTAATTGAACTGACTGGTTGAAAGTGTTACTGAATTGGCTGGTGGAGCGTGTGATTGAACTAACTGGTTGAATGTGTGGTCGAATTAGTAAGATGAATCGCGTGCAAGTGTGGTTGGCATTTGAGCAATTACAATATGCTATTTAGTTACCATTACTGCATTACCATGTTTTGATTAACGTGTAGAGTTGGCATGGGTTTGATGGCAAGGTAAGCATAATGATGCAAATCTTATATGTTATGGGGTAGACTGCATGTACGACTTGTCTGGGTACGCATTGGCCTACGTGGGGTTTAGGGTGTTGCTTATTGAGACTCGTTCTCACGGTTATTATATAACCACTTTCAGATCCGCGATCGTGAGTGAATGAAGACGCTACAAGGGTATCTCAGAGATCGAGGACGAGTCAAGTATACTGTATTTTGAGTCCCCCCTTGTAGAGGAGTTAAGTTGCGAACCATTGTCTTTTGTGGACATCATATGTATCTGCTAAGTATAGAAATTTTAGTTATTGTTTCGTGCTATTGCTACCCCATTGTTGTTATTAATTGTCTGGGTTGTTTCAATTTGTTTCCGCGTGTGCCTAATCTCTGATGTTTGGGTTGGGTCGGCGACATATCTGGGACGTCGCATTCAATGATTGACCATCGAGGGATGTCGCGAGCTCGGCGGGGTCCAGGGCGTGACAAATCTCATTACTACTTGTGAGATATCAATCCTGAAGAGCCAAAAGAGTTCTCAACAGTTCTCAACCATGCTCATCGCAAGCCCCCTTCCCTGCACACCAATAAGAAAGTGGGGGGCAAGTCAAAAGAGGATCATCCATCTTTGAAGAAAAAGGTAGATCTCGTTCGCACTCTATTCTTTTCCATACAGACGACAGATTGGGGGTATGACAGACTCCGATAGTGGCCTCATTGAGATAGTGCCTTGATTTTAGCCGAAATGGATGATTGAAATTTACCGACTCACTTCACATTGCTTAGTATCCTATTCATGTACATTCTCTTTTGCAAGGGCAAGAGCAAAAACAAAGTATCTATCAAATTCAAGATCAGGCTTTCATTTATGTATCTTTTCCCGTTTCAAATAGGGGCAATCCATGGACATCCATTTCTAAGAACGTCCCTCTGCGTTTGATATTTTGGAGATCTAACACTTTTTGGAGGGACAATTTAAAAAAATGAAAAAAATGATTGCTCAAAATTATGCATCTCACGCTTTTGATGAATTTTTTAGTATGATTGTTTGTTTTGAAAATACAAATTTTCTCACGCTTAAAGCTGACGAGCTCTTAAAATGCTCACATCTTTTGAAGGGGATTTTGCACGAAGATTTGCATGTTTAATTCACTATCTTCCATGCCGTAATTATCAAAATAGACAATTCAATGAATGATATGGAATAATTGAGAATGCTAAATGAGACGTGTTAGGATGATAAAAGGCAAGCCTGATCCTACACACAATCCCCTATTTATACACTATGAGATGAGTGAAAAAATTCCATATTCTCAAGTTAAAGTTTTCTCGTGAAAGGTACACAAACTAAACTGACAAGGGGCATTTCATTCTCTATTTTAAATAGTGCAGGTAAACCATTGTTTAACCCATTATAGGTTGAGTATTTGAAGAATTCTTTTGAAATTAACCGAATCAAGAGCCACCCCACATCAGAGCAAACTGGAAGTAAATATGACATTACAAGGTGAAAAAAATGGATAAAATTTTACTGCCCTTACTTGCATCAATCTTTGAGTGTCTTTACTGCAAATCAACTCACACAAAAATTTAACCGCTTTAATGTGATAAACAACATTTATTTATCCATCATACACACATTTATCCATTGCATAGCCCAATTGAGCTTGCAAATTGATTTGTAAACCTAGTTGACAAAACAGATAAGTCACTATGTTGGAATGGTATGGCCCGGAGTGTCGATTAAAGGTGAAAGCACCGAGAATACCAATGGTGCTGAATTTATTCAAGAGTTGACAGAGCCATAAAAGTCGAAGTCCAGCTGGCTCTTGAGCGTGTTGCAAAAAAGAAATCATCCTTAATGTTGAAAAAGAATGAACGATGTGGCCGAAGGCCAAGTCTACAAAAATCATCCTTAACGGAGAAACAATGATCTCCCAAGCTGCGAAGAACAAGTGTTAATTTAAGGTGGCCGATGGAGCATCTACACGAGAAGGCAATCTCTCGTGAAGGAGAAGATTGGTAACAATGCCACCAGCTTCAAACCCCTTCAATGAAAAATTTTTGAGCAGGATGAATCATTTTGTTTCTTAAACCATTAATTGAGCTTATGTTATTTTTCTTACAAAGTCTCTTCAAATTATAGCACTTAAATTGACGTAGGGGTTTCAAATATTATAAGCTTAGCCTGAGGAAGCGAACAAGATTGCTTCTATCTCATTTTACAGGTTTTTTGAATTGTAAACTTGGCGAAAATAATGAATGAAAAACATTTCTTTCAAAGCCATGGGCCACTCTTTAGTGTACTCTTATTTGAACTAAGATTTGGATGATTGGTGACCTAAACTATGAAAGAAGATCGTGCATATTAGATATAGATTTTGGGACGGACTACTCATTGGCCCCACTAAAGCTAAATTCACTGGGGACTGGTAGGATTGGCCGTCCTAATAAGTAAGTCCATCTGCAAATGCTTTGGAGATTGGAGAGCCACCTGTAATCTGTCAATTGTTGGGGCTCCCTTCTTGCTCTATGGTGGATTTTCCTAGGAAAAGATACAGCCACAATAAAACTATGAAACCCATCTGCAAATGCTTTGGAGATTGGAGAGCCACCTGTAATCTGTCAATTGTTGGGGCTCCCTTCTTGCTCTATAGTGGATTTTCCTAGGAAAACATCCAACCACAATAAAACTATGAAACCCTCGCCTTTTAACTATTTGACAAAGTGAGTCTATTTATATATACACTTCAAGAGATATTCATTTTGTGCTAAAGATAAGGAAAGGATCGTATCCTGTGCTGAAGATGAGGATAAGATCAAGATCATATCTTGTTTAGAGGCCTAATACCCTAAAAAAACCTTTAACTTTAACTCTTGTTCCAATTTTACCTTTTATCTCATAAAAAACCTCCAACTTTAGGTCATGTCCCAATTATACCCGAAACTTTTTTTGGTCCTATAAAAATCCCCAACTTTGGATCCAGTCCCATTCTACCATAAACTTTTTTTGTCTTATAAAAAATCCTTTACTTTATGTCCAATATCAATTCTACCATAAACTTTGTTTGTCTCATAAAAAAAATCCAAGCTTTAGGTCCAATTTCAATTTCACTCTAATTTTTTTGTCTCGTAAAAGATCACTAATTTTTACTCGAGTTCCAAATCTTCTTTCCATTAACTCTCCATCAAAATTGCCCTTAATGATTTTGCGCTCGGTCTTCAATTTCTCATGCTTGAGAATGTTCCATCTGTCACAATCGGAAAGCTCGCGCTTAGGAAGGTAAAACAACTCGTGTTTGAGAGTTTTCCATCTCTCGGTTGTCAACAAGAAATTTTTGATGGAGAGTTAATGGGGACAAATTTGTGACTCTAATAAAAGTTTGTGATTTTTTATTGTAAAAATGTTAGGGTAAAATTGGGACTGGATAGAAAAATTGAGAGAAGACTTAAAGTTTGGGGTTTTTCATAGATTAAAAAAATGTTTAGAGTATAATTAGGACAATAACTAAAATTGAGAGTTTTTTATTGGACGAAAAAAAGCTTATAATAGAATTGAGAAATGACCTAAAGTTGGAGCTTTTTTATGATACAAAAATCAAAATTAGAATAAAAGGTAAAGTTAGCGGTTTTTTAAGGTATTAGGCCCTTGTTTAGATATATGCACTTCAAGAAATATTTGTCTTGTGCTGAGAGGAAAAGATCAAGAATCAAGATCATATCTTGTTAGGAAAAGATCTTGCTGAAGATAAGGAAAAAATGAAGATCATATCTTGTTAGGAAAAGATCGTATCTTTAACTTGTTCAACATGATACATGGATCATATTTTGTCAGGAAAAGATCATAGCTTTGACTTGCTCAACATGGTACATGCCTTGTATCTTACTTAATTATTGAACAAGGATAACCTAAAAATAATTCTTTTACAGTAAGGCATGATTCTACAAATAAAGTATTGTTGTAGTTGACGAAGGAAGAGATGGAGGGACCCAATTTGGAAGTGCCACTCAATAATTCAAAGATAAAATACGTAGACTAAATTATAACATCAATATAGGTTCCAATACAATCGATCGTCAAGTAATAGCAAAAGTAGAACAAAAATTAACCAAGCAAATAAAATAAGCAGAAATATAATCAAGGATAAATCTCAATGAGAGATCGAAGGCCCAGGTGGGAGACAATCTTGTAACCGCTAAAGCCAGCATCAACAAACAGCTTTTTCCATTCCTTTTCATCCCTTTCTTTCCCATTGAATGTCACCATCATCAACATGTCAAAGAAGAGTTGCGTTTGGGTGGATGTATGATCTTCTGTTTGATTGCCTACTACCATATCTATCATAATGACTTTTCCAAACTTGCCTCGGCCTGACACCGCTTCTTTGCATCGCTTCAGTATCTCAATGCATTTTTCATCACTCCAGTCGTGTAATATCCACTGTATCCACAAGAGTCTTGGTCAACTGGTTGGAGGTTAAGGTTCTTATTGGAATGGTAATGTAAAAACAAAATAATGTCCATAGAAAGAGTTTCTCTTTTTAACTCATTTAAGTAGGTTACCAAGATTTGCACTAAAATGGAGTACTATTTACGTGGTTGCCATATGGACTTTCAATGCGATTATAGTTCATGTAAGAGTTGCTCATTGATACATTCATGAAATGGAAAGATCTGACCAAATTTAGTTGTACTCATCTGTACTTTTGATTAAGTAAATTCAATGGCCACTTTAAACTCAAATATTTTGCAAAAATATTCCATGAAAAAACGCGTACATGTATTCGGACAACACATAACAATACAGACAAAATCTAGTTATTGACAACAAGATGATTGACAAGTAATCAGTACAATTTTACTATCTATATCTATATTCAAAATGATTGTAAAGAAATCCATAGACAAGTTATGAATATTGTAAAAATCAAATTATTCGGTCAGCAGATTTGAACTGCAACCATGGACAACCTATATCATTTGAGACACAGCATAGAGGCATAGTACTTGCCTTGAGAATGATTGCATCCGCTGGGGGAATCTCCACAAACATGTCGCCTCCGACAAACTTCAACCTCTCACTTCCGACCAAACCATCCACCACGTGAGGTTGATCGAACACGGTGCACTCCAAGTGTGGGAATGCCTCCGTGATGGCCTTACCCATCGTCCCAGTCCCACCTCCAACGTCGACCACCGAGCTCAGCCCCTCAAACACTCCCCCACATGTATCCACCACCACCTTCACTATTAGACTTGAGTCGCTCGCCATCGCCTCGTTGAATAAGCAATTGGCCTTAGGATCGCGCCATGCATCCCATGCGGGTACGCCATGCGCCATCTCGAATGTTGATGAATGGACATCTTCTCCATCCCCCAACCATGCGCTTAGCCACTGGCCCGTGTAGAAAGGTTTGAGTGCGAACAACGCCAAGGGCGCTAAACTCAAGGGGTTGTGCTTTACAAGGAGCTGGGACACACAGGTGAGCGCGTAACCAGTTTGGCAATCTGCTTCTTCAATGTCCCGTACCTCGAAGAAGCCGGAGTGGATGAGGGTGCGCATGAGGCGATGGATGCAATGAGCTTTGGTGGGTTGAATATGGAGTGCGGAGACGAGTTCAAGGAGGGTCATGGGTCGGCCATGGTTATGGATTAGGTCAGGTATACCTAGTTCAATGGCACAATTTAGACACATTGAGTTGATGAAGCTATAAATGTGGTTCCATATGTGGGCTTGAGCTCGGAGGAGCTCGCTAGCGGTCGCATCCCCGTGTCCATTACCCAAATTCATGTTGAAAACACCTTCCTCTGTAGTCGTAGAACCTCTTACAACATATGTGTTTGCTACCTTTATGTTATATATGGAAATAGACCACGAAAACACCTTCCCCGTGAAAACATACGATATATCCAATAATGGTCGATATTGTTGGGTAATTTTATAATTTGTTGCTCGTCTTTTCCCGGAACGCCATTATGAAGCCACAATGGGCATCGTCTAGTGTACTTTGCGACGCCTCCAACGCATCTTTATGGGATACCACCATTTAACAACGTGCAGGTGTGTCCAAGGAACAATGCATAAAAGGCATTAAAGGTCCTTTAACTATTAAAAATATTCAATCAAGTTCCTCAACTTGTGTAAGCTAAAATATGTAGAATGGTGGAACAAATGTGCACACATGGAAGGAAATGAGGTATGAGATAAAAAAGAACTTATCTACGAAATAAATCATTAAATGGGACAAGTAGTTATTCGAATAAAACACTAATACCCTATAAAATGTCCCAATATAAGAGACTACACGCATACGAGGTACGTTGTGATCTCGTATTTCGAGCAATATGGAGTGTATTTTTTGACACTAGCTGTCATAGAGATAAAAATTCCAGGGACAACTCAAAAGTTCACCACGCTTGAACTAGTGATACCCAAGTCTCGAAAATCAGCAAAATCACAACCCGAAGGTACTTAGCCCTCTCCTGCATGTTGCTCGAAGCACTTCTTCGAATCACCAACGATAAAACAACATTAAACTGATGTTGTAAGAGTTAATTCTCAGTTCAAATCACTAGCTTGCTACATGCAAACAAAAGCACTGCAATTCAGTATTATAATTCAAGAAAGGCTATCACATATTCTCTTCCTACTACATTTACAGCTCCAAGAGCTCAACGTGAACAAAGACGATGAAAGTCCAATGTAATATACGATTGACTCAGTCACTACAGAAGAAAATAAAAAGAAAAAGAAAAAAAATAACAGCGCGTGATGGAGAAAGACCGCCGGCAGATGTCTCGTGAACTGTCGCTAAGGACCTCTTGGGCTTCCGCCAACAAAACGTTGACTTTTTTTTTGATCGGTAACAAAACATTGACTTATCATCTATCTTATTATACCCGGTCTGCCAGAAAGGCTTCGTCATCTTTTTCCGGCTCACCTATCTATATTATTTTCCTCGGTCTGCAAGAGGAGTCTACTAATTCCTTACATAAATGAACTGAGCTTATTCGTCAATTTGAGCTGACGGGGAGCCGTGCTTTCCAGTAGAAAGAACACATCTACCGGATGCGTTACATAATACGAAAGGAACATCTACCTTTGTTTATACAAGTCTACGGTCTACCTTTTCTTTTTCCTTGACCAAACTACAGTCTCCTTAATTCAGACGTTTCTTACTTACGCAATAATTCAATGACGAGAAGCCCTAGCAAACAAGCTTACGGAAGTTGTTGATCTTTCAAACGCAAAAGAGAATTCAAGAGTACGTTTGTTTCATGGAAAATAAATGATTTGAAAAATATATTTCTTAAAACGATCATTCGTATTTTTTGCAAAAAAACAAATGAACGAAAGATATTTTCATTGTCAATGAAAATGTTTCTACGTAAATTGTTATCAATAATAAAAACATTTCTTATTAACTAATTATTTCACAAAACAAATGGAGCCTCAAGGCGATACCTGTCCAGGAAGAAAGAGCTCTAGGAAATTTCAATGCAAAACACAAGCAATGAAAACAGCTAAAAATAGAAGTAAAAGACAAACGTTGTTCTAGTAACCTCAAATATGGAAAACATTAGGGAAGACGGAATGTTTCTCTATGGTTGTATAACCCATATTACCCAATTTATGTCTACCGCACATTGGTTTGTTGATGCTGAGAGGCCTAGTTTGGACATTTTTATTCCCTGGCAAGCATCGCATTGACTTGAGGGCGAGGTTCAGAAGAGGTGTAACTGTAATCAACGTTATTATTCCGAATACTGTGGTAACTGTGATGAACACTTATCTTTGTAATCGTTGAAATATCGCACGTCACCAAATATATGTCTTAACATATAGCTTATCTCTGTGGTTGTTGAAATATCCCACATCCCGAATATATGTCTTCTGCACATTGGTATGCTAATGCTGCGAGGCCTAGTTTGAACATTTTTATTCCCAAGCCTAGTTTGAACATTGACTTGAGGGCAAGGTTGAGAATAGGTGTAAATGTAATGAACAATTTTATTCCCAGTATCTGGCAACTGTAATGAACACTTTAAAATATAGCTTATCTCAATGGTTGTTGAAACATTTTTATTCCCACGCCTAGTTTGAACATTGACTCGAGAGCGAGGTTCACAAGAGGTGCAAATGTAATGAACATTTTATTCCTGGTACCACGGCAACTATAATGAACACTTAAAATATAGCTTATCTCTATGGTTGTTGAAATATCCCACATTCCCAAACATATGACTTTCACACATTGGTATACTGATGCTGAGAAGCCTAGTTTGAACTTTTTTATTCCCAGACCTAATTTGAACACTAACCTGAGGGTGAGGTCATAAGAGGTGTAAATGTAATGAACATTTTTATTCCCAATACCTGGCAACTATAATGAACACTTAAAATATAGCTTATCTCTATGCCTATTGAAATATCCCATATTCCCAAATATATGCCTTTCACACATTGATATGTTGATACTGAGTAGGGGTGAGCATGATTTCAAGGTAGAACTTAAAACCTGAAAACCAGACCGGTGGAAACCTGTCGGTTCCAGATTCTAGGGTCTGCAGGGTACGTTCCAAGCTCCAAAATAGAGAATCTGTTTCGACGGGTAGGTTCTAGATTTTAGGTAGATGGAATCTGGAACCTGAAACAAGTTTTTGTGTTTTTCTTAGTATATGTCTTCATGCAATCCTGCGATATTTCATGGCGTTTAATGATAAGTATATAATATGGAGTCACTAGTCTGAGCTTCAATTTTATGACTGAGACTTTTATTTTGTTAATAATTCATATTCTTCGTATATCTAACTATAAGTTGTAGTCAATGGATTGTAGCAGCAAGTAATGATTATTAAAGGTGATAATTCATTACAATTGTTTAATAATTAGGTGGAACCTGAGTAGACTCCAAAACCCGTGACACGGTAGGTTCTAAATTTCAAGGTATGTAGAGTAGGTTCCACATTCCAAAAAATGATTAACCTATTTCAACAATTAGGTTCCAGGTTTCAAATGAAACCTTTACGAAACCTGAAATCACTCACCTCTTTTTTTTTTTTTGTCCTACTCTAGCTCTTAATCCATTCTCAGACTTTTGTCCTATCTCCTTGCAGAGCGCGAAAGTCAAAACCTACATCTGAAACTAAACGTCCCTACCTCTAATATTGAGAGGCATAATTTGAACGTTTTTATTCCCCGGCCTAGTTTGAACATTGACTTGAGGGCGAGGTCCATAAGAGTTGTGAATGTTACGAACATTATTATTCTCAATCACGTGGCAACTGCAATGAATACTTAAGAATATAGGTGACCCGAATAATACGGGTTATCTGTACCTCCAAGTGCATAAAGGATTGAACATTTTTTTTCAATTTAATGAGAAGAAGTCGAGGAGCTTTGCCAGTTTTTCTTCCCCCTCTTTTGGTGGCTGGGTCCCACCTTTGTTTCTTAGGCGGTGGTTGGGTCCGCCACCCTTCTCTCAATTACCTCTCTTTTCTCTACTTAATCGATAAATTACCAATTAGTTTTTTTTGGCTTTCGTAGATGTCAACTTATTGATTTCCTTTACTCAAATTTATCGCTTTTATTGTTTCTTAATGAAGCCAAAGCCAAATCAATGTGTCAAAATTTTCAGCTTTTCCAGATACAAGTTTTTTCTTGGTTTTTAGGGTAACGATTTTAATCTCCCTTACACACCTGTAATCTATTTTGTGTGTTTCCTCAAATATTTATAAAAATTGTGAAAAAGCAAATCGTGCAATCTTAGTTCATTTAGATTATAGATAACTGTTTTAATAATGATCATGTATAGAAAAGAGATAAAAGAAAAAAAGAGGAACATCCGATGATTAACATGGTTCAAACGACCAAGAGAATAATCCCTTGGAAGTTTAGCTCCACAGTGGTAAATCCCAATTCATCTTGTTACCTTTGGGAAGGATTTATTATCTTTTAATAGATAACAATACAATGGGTTACGGTTATTAATTTGGTAACTACAACTATTGCATAACCCAATCAGATTTCCTACTATATTGAGATTGGGACAATCTGGCATCCTTATAGTTCCAATACTCTCCCTCCAAAATGGAATGAATACGTCCTCGGAGGTTAAGTTTGTATACCATTGTTTCACCAACGACGATGAATTGCATTTCGCCAACTTAAATAACCAACATTTACAAGTGTGCCCGATCTGATTGAAATTCTTATTAAGATTAATGACATCGTATGCAAGTCTTTACAATCGATATGATACGGAGATGTTGATGATACTATATTTTGAATGTTTCTTATAAAGTCTGTCAAATAATTTAAGTTAAAGCTGTGGTTAAATTATTTTAAAATGATCTTTTTTGTCTAAAAGTAGTTCTAGATAATGTTATATGGATCTATATTGAAAATTTGGATGTAAGATTATTGCATATGATGGAATTAATTGTAATGGGGCCATCAATCCGATAATGCACACTTGTAAACGTATGAATCACAATTAATAGTTGTTTCAAATTGACATTTATTTAAAATTTTCAGATAAATATGGGATGAACGAAATGAACTTTTTATTGAGAAATAACTTAAGGACTGGTTTTATAACTAAAATATTGTACATGGACTAAAGTGGAACATTCCGTTCTTAAATGTGCGACGACCAAAAGTGTAATTTTTTTGGATACACGTACACTTAAGTGCCATGTATCAATTTGTCAGTGCTAACTTAGCATATCCCGCCCATATTCAATCGGGAAGTTGACTTTTGTCTTTGCATTGTCGCGGAGATAAGTCGGGGGACCAAAACTGAATTCGTGCAACAGTGCCACGAGTTTTATTGTTTCCCCTTCTTGTTTTAGTTTTTGTCTAAATAGCCAATCCAAATGCTTTTAAACAAGAATAGCAAATGACGGGATAATTTTCTGGAAACTATAGTGTGAGCTAAAATATGTAGAATGGTGGAACAAATGTCCGTGCATGGAAAGGACACGAGGAATGAGATAAAAAAAAAAAAGAAATCATCTATGAAATGAATCATTAAATGGGACAAGTAGTTATTCGAATCAAACACTAATATCCTATAAAATGTCCCAATATAAGAGACTACACGATACGAGGGAACATTGTGATCCCGTATTTCAAACAATATAGGGTCGTTTTTTTTAACACTGGCGGTCATAGAAATCAAAATTTGAGAGACAACTCAAAATTTTACCACTTTTGAACTAGTGATAACCAGAATGTCGAAATTAAATTAGTAGAATCACCATCCAAAGGTACTTAGCCCTCTCCAGCATGTTGCTCAAAGTACTTTGTTCGAATCACAAAAACATTAAACTGATGTTGTAAGAGTAAATTCTCAGTTCATATCACAAGCTTGCCACATGCAAACGAAAACATTGCAATTTCAGTGTTATAATTTAAGAAAGGTTATCCCAAAACTTTGATTTAGACCAATGGGAAAGGTGAAACGTGTCGAAAGGCTACGCCATGAAAGGAACGCGTTACATAATACGAAAGGACAATTTACTTTTGATTATAAAAGTCTACGGTCTACTCTTTCTTTTTCTTTGACCAAACTGCAGTCTCCTTAGTTCGGACGTTTCTTACCTACCTGATAATTCATTGACGAGCAGCACCAGCGAACACGTGTGGATATTTCTGACACAGAATGATTTTTAACCCAACATTATTTTTTTTATAAACTTATTTCGCAAAAAATAAATAATTTAAAATATATTTTTAAAAAATAATTATTTCTATCATTTATGAAAATAAATTATCGAAAAATATTTTTATTGTGAGTGAAAAAGTTTCTACGCAAATTATTATTGATAATAAAAATATCTCTAGTTAACTAATTATTTCATAAAACAAACGAAAACTTAAGTGGATATCTGTCCAAAAAGAAAGAGCTCCAAGAAGTTTCAATACTAAACACGAGTAATGAAAACAACTAAAAATAAAAGTAACAGATGAGTGTCATTCTGATAACCTTAAACGTGGAAAATGTCAGGGATGATGGAAAAATTATCTCTATGATTGTTGAAATATCTCACGTTCCCTAATAAATATCATCCACACATTGGTATGTTGATGTTGAGAGGCCTAGTTTGAACATTCTTATTCCCAGGCAAGCATCGCACTGACTTGAGGGCGAGGTTAAGAAGAGGTGTAGCTGTAATTGAACACTTAAAAATATAGCTGACCAGAAAAATACGATCCATATCAATGGGTCATAATTTTCAAATTTTCCCAACACAAGTATTTTCTTGGTTTTTAATTTCAATCTCCCTTACACACCTATAATTTATGATGTGTGTATCTTCAACTATTTATAAGCATTGTAAAAAAGAGCAGATCGTGCAATCTTAATTTATTTAGATTAAAGATAACATCATATATACAATATACTCATGTGATTCCTATACAATAACGAGGGTTGGTTATTTTTATAAATATGTTTAAAAAGGTTTTACTTACCACTCAAAATATACCTAAGCATATTCTCATTGAACAATTCATTTAATATACAATCTATTCTACAATGTAATAAGACATTTATGTAGTTATGTTGTTATCCGACTCGGTTGGTGCAAGATGGGAAGCAATTTGTCTGTTCAATGGTGAGTCCATCCATTTACATTCAATTCAATGAATATTTTGTTTGATTACTCAATAAAACAATGCTCTTTAGACATTGAATTAACTCAAGTTAAAAGAATTGTATCAAGAAATTCTTTAAAGTTGCCTTTTATTAGATAATCTGGAGTTAATTGCTATTGCATTTTAAATGATTAGCCCCTCCATTTAAATTCTTAAACATGTAGTCTTTCAGCTAGTAAATGTCACAGAAAACTTGTATCTTTTTTTAACTTTTTCGACGCCCTTCTCTTCCAATTATGCACGACAGGCCTTTTCCCCCCTATAATTTATCTTTGTTCACTCTCTCTCTCTCTGCACGCAAATACACACATAATGAATAGCCTTTTCCTTTTTTATGTGCCTTTTTTATATTATTCATTTACAATTTCTTATAAGTGCTAAATTATCACCGTAAATTCAAGAGCTTAAATGCATTATACCCTAAAGCTAATCAACTCTAGTTCATCGTTGTAGGTGCAACAATGGTGACAAATCGAATTTCATTGTCGTAGGTGCTCCAACAAAGAACAACTGGATGATGTTCTCATAGATCATCTACGGCTTCAAAAAAATGTCAGGGCTATATCGGATATTAAATGTCGTTATCACTATCGAGGCAGTGAAAATATAAATTGTCGCCACCAAGGTTGACATTACAAACTTTTCGTGACCAAACCTTGGGCACGAAAATTACCAATTTATAAACTAAGCAGTTGTAACTAGTAAGCAATTATGAAACCAATAGGGAGATAGCGCGGGCTGCTAATCATATTAACAATTAAATGTCAACATGAATCCGCCTATACTACTATTATTTTACGATGCTCCCAATCAAATCGTACTTTTTGTACACACAAGACCGTGCTCCCAAGGATAGCCTCCGTAATGGGGAAAAATTATAATAGCGACTTTGAGCGAGAAAGATAATCATCATATGCACTTTCTTGTGTTCTATTAAGATCGATAAGTTCTTTAGATTGTGGTCTTTGTCAAAAACAAAGATTATGTTAAGTATCATGGCAATAACATAAAGGCGGAAAAAAGTAATTCTAAAATTTGGACAACAAGAATATAAGTTCAATCTCCTATTGGACTGGACAACGAATAACTGGGCCTCCTTATAAATAAATTGGGCCTATCGTCATATGAGATTGGGCCTCCTTCCTTATGCGTCAATTTCCAAATTGAGATCGAAATCAGATTGGCAAAAATTGATTGTGTAGTTAGTTTTCTTTTTTTTTTTTCTTTTTTGTCTAAAAACTACTATTATTTATCACCAAAAGTTCTTAGATAACAGGCCCAAAGAAGGGGCATCAAAACATAATACGTCCCACAAAGGTTAGGGACGTCGGATTAACCAAGAAAAGGGAAGAGTATCTAAAAGAGAGGTCTTGGCTAACCAATTGTCAACTTGATTTGCCACTCTATCATAATGAGTGTTGACACATAAATTTTGGCTAATCATTTATAGAAAATTAGGGACTAATCTTTAGCTTTTAAAAAAATAATAAATATAATTCCATAGTGTATAATTTTTATGAGTATTCATCATATAGTTAGTTCATTAATTGGACCTGAATTAGTAACATGAGCTACGCCTGCATTGGAGGCAAAATTCGGCCAAGCTAAGGGAGTAGTGGCCGAAATTTTAAGCCAAAAAATCAGGATTATTGATTGAGCCCATTCAAGTTAAAGGCTTTGAATTTGATTAGAATAGGCCCCTAAAAGATCGAGCTTGTCATTAATTGAGCCCAAATTCAATCAAGCCCATGCACTATAGGAGTTGGCCGAAGATCATGATGGAAAAGGGCCTTGATTGGCCCAATTTTACGCTAAATTTTGCCCCCTAAGAATCTAATTAGGGAGACACCTTGTCAATTAAAGTCCATCATTTAACAAGGCCACAATTAAAAAGCCAGTGAAAGACCTAGATTTACACTGCATAAAGATATAAGGTCTTCACGAAAAAGGGCTTGACATTCAGAGAGAATTCAAAAAACATATTAAGAGAAAAACGCTAGAGAGAGAGAGATAGCACGAGAGGTGATCTCTCGGTTGGGTCCTCCTTGGCCAAGACAACCCCTCTCGCTGGTGCCTCCTACGACAACAGCTGCTGCTCACTCTGTGACGAGCCCTCGCCGGTGCCTCTCCCTGCAGATCGACAACCTTAGCCGTGACTTGCTGTTTCCTTGGTTGCTCCTGCACCGACCCCCATTGCTACTCCTTGTGTCGATCTGTCTCTGCCTAATTTGTTGATATCGATATCTAACATGGTTTTTTGAGATTGAGGGCATATTCCCAGAATTAGGAAACTTTCATAATTTGACAACGTGCATTGGTCGACAGTCCGATCTCATGCCCGAGATACGATTCACGACCGCACAAAAAATCGACCAATCCGATCTTCATGATGCCATAGGATACGATTTGCTGGTTTTATTTGTTTTCAAATTTGAATTGATAGGGATATTTTGAGCTCATCTTTTTGTGATGTCATGCATATCTCGTGCTATGAGTGATTATCTTATCTATATTAGTTTCCTTATTTGAAAAATACGAAAAGATTAGATAAGATTTCTAGGGTAGATTTTTTAGATAATGTTTTCTTAATGAATGATGATAGATTTATTCTACAGTATATCCTAACATGCAAGGTTATCTAGAATAAATTTATCCTAATCTATTAAGAAAAGATTATCTAAGACATATATTAGAAATTTTATCTTTATCTCTTTGTATTTTTCAAATAAGGGAAACAAATCCAGATAGGATAACCATCCATAGCAAGAGGGAGGCATCAAATCACAAAAAATAAGCACCAAATATTCCAATTGATTCAAATTGGGAAACAAATAAAACCGGAAAATCGTATCCTATGGCATGAGGATCAAATTGCTTGTTTTTTTGTACGGTCGCTAGTCGTATCTCGGGCATGAGATCAAACTATCGACCTACGCACATTGTCAAATTAGAAAAATTTCCTAATTTAGGGTATATATCTATAATCTCAAAAGATCACGTTAGTTTTCGATATCAATGAATTAGGCAATAATATCAAGTATTCGAATTTTGATAGATTCTCACCTAATTCGAGGATATCGTTTCCCATTTCAAATTAACGAATGGTGAAGGTGTGGGACGGTGGCTCGTGATGAATCATGGCCAAGGTGGTCCGCGGGGGGTGAGGTGCTCAGCTTGGTGGACTCACAGGTAAAGATGGCAAGACTGGCTGTGGGGTGCTCATTGGTGGCTCGGCTCACAATGAAGGGTGGTACTCGCCCTTGGATAGGGTAGGTCGACGGTGCGCTTGACAAAGGGACTCACGGATCACGGCTCGGCAACGTAAGAAATTCTGGTAGTAAACCTGCAAAGGAAAACGAAATCGTTGGTTTAGTGAGGATAGCGGCCAAGTCCATTGTCAATCGACTGTGACTGTCCCCAAGTTATGAGGTATTTGTATGTATTTATAGAATTAACCTAGGTTTTCCACAAGCTTAAACTTCGGCCATACTAAATTAATGGGCCCAATTTCAGAGCCCAACCTAGTCCATAGCCCAAATGACTAGAGGCGAATCAATTTGCTTTAGTTTTTCCTTTTGTTTCAGTGAATAATTAGTGTTCTAACCAGCTTTCTCGCATCTTGACTAATCCACCTCTTTGGACAACCTTAAAGGCACTATCTATAACATCGGCCTACTATATTCAGTATTTTAGTACTCTTGGATTTCTTAGAATAAGACTTTGAACCTAAGACCAGTAATCTCCATTACCATCGAAGACCCCATCTTATCAGTTGCATTAGTTTGTTCAAATGAACTTTTCTACCTATCAGAGCATGCATACAAATTCATGCTCCAACTGAGTATTTAGGCCCTGAATTATCAAATCAAAAGTTCTATGTTTATTACATTACGGGCAAATGTAACAGTGTCGCGACCTCCCGAACTGATCCCGCCACCTAAGGGATTTGGCTAATGGATTACTAAATTAGAACTAGCTCAAGCTCTCCCAAGCTTATACCAATTTGCGACTTAAGTTTAAATTGTTAACATGCAAATCAATTTTATCTAGAAGTTGCCATTAATCGATTTTTGGTGGGTCGATTAGACACCCAAGTGAAGCACGGGAGAAATACTTCATTTCTACAAACTAGAGATTCAATGGGTACGAGGGCTTAATTACACTAATTGACCAATTAGTGCCCTTTCAGTATCAAATCTTGTTCAATTACCGCCTAACGTGTTCACACTAATCGAGAGTTTCAAGATTCGATTTCTAACCAAACTAGGGTGAGCAACAATTAACACACGAATCTAACGTGTAAAATCAACCCTATGCGAGTTAGAGTAAACACACAATTCAAAGTGTGTGAATGTGCGATCGAATATGACACTAATCACACAATACGGCCCGAAAAACCAATTCCGGAGTCCAAATGAATTTTTTGATTTTTTCGAAATTTAAAAAAAATTATTTTTAAATATTAAAATAATAACATAAATATTAAAAATAATGTAAAACGGATCCGGGTCGGATCTCTATATCCTACCTGGATAAAATACATTTTTTGTAATTTTTCTTTTTTTAAAAGTTTTTAAATATTAAAATAATATTAAAGTAATATAAAAGGACGCAAGTCGGATTTCCACATCCGACCTGGATCGGGACTAACTCGGCACACCGCCCGGTCCACCACTAGGTGGGCTCCACGAAGGCCCAACTCGGAATAACCTTGAAATCAAACAAGATAATTAAATAAAAAAAACCAAACCTAGGCACTAGGAATAAATAACTCAATATACCTTCAGCCCATTCTATCTGGTTTGGCCCACCCACGGAATAGCCCAATGCCTAAAAAAAATCGGCCCGGTATGAAAAACCCTGCACACTAAAGCCCAAAATCAAATAACCCTAAAACCGGCCCACACACTAAACAAAAATCCTACCCAGTTGCAACCCATGGACCCGACTCGGCTTGTGGTCGCCGACCCAACTCACTTGGAACCCTAGTGCCCGCGACTCGACTATCCAACCCGACTTTCCAGGGACCCCATTTTCATTTCTTTTCTATTTTTTCCTTTTTCTTTTGTTTCTTTTTCTTTTTCTATTTTTTCTTTTTACTCTTTCCCTTTTTTTTGTTTCTTTTTCCTTTTTCTCTTTTGTCTTTTCTTCCACTCTTGCATGACTCTCTACCCAAAGCATCCCATTCTTCCTTGCGCCTTCATCAACAAAGCCAACTCCACGGTGACTACGTCGGAGATTCCCACCACTAGCTGTTGGCTCGGGCCACCAGCGCCGACAACAAACGCTGGCCTTACGCCATCACCACCAGCCGACGTCTCGATGACCACGTCGACGAAAATAAAATGTCTCCCCGCCGGCGACCCAAAACTGACCATCCAACCATCCAACGCTTGACTCCTCCAACGGACATTTAACCCGCACAAACAAGCATACATATCGTACCATGAACACCCACCATCATTGGTTGTTGTTCCCCCATCGCAGGCCATTGGACGAATAATCGCTAATGAAACATCACCAACCACATCACCCTCTTTAGGTCACTACCAATCCCCATTATCTACCACTACATATTCCACAATCACAATTGTAAGATGACCATTATCTACCACTACGAATACAACAGTCATAATCGTAAGATAAAAAGATTGAATAGAAGAGGGTTCAGGGAAACAAGCCAACATGAATGACCCAAGAGGTTGACGTTGTAGCCATGGACTTCAACTGATTCCTCATACGCAAGGCATAGAGCAATAAAAACACAAAAAACTCTTATGCTCCAACTTGGTTCAATGATGGAAAATAATGCTCAATGAGCGACGAGGGGTTTGTGATGATTTGAAATCCGCCTATACACATTTAAGAATAAACAGAAATTGGCAAGGAATGTGTGCACGGGTTGAGTTAGACTAATTATCAAACATGTGATAGGCGGAGAAAGTATTGAAAATTTTTGAACTCGAAACTCAAATCTAAACTCAAAGAAAATCATCCAAAAGAAAGCAACCACATCAATCCATGCAAACTCAACACGCATATGGACCCAAAAAGGAATGAGTTTCGGTTTCGCGGTCCGACCAAAACAGGGCAAGACGGCAAAATGTTCGTGGAGCAAGCGTTTGATCACAAGGTCCCTACCCGGCTCGGTGATAGTGAATGGGGGGAGAGATTGATGCATCAGACTAGGTTCGGTCGCCTCGCACACCTCCGAGCCGGGATCCTCAGGAAATTATCTTAACTTGAGGAAAATCAAAACAAAAGGGAAAAACCAAAACCTACGGTAGGTTTGGGCACGAAGAAAGGGGAACATTGGCGGGGGCTGTCAGCCGCGTCTTGAGTGTTGGCCGAGCTACCGGAGAATCACCTTCTTGCTCTCGGACCCCCCTCCTCTCTATTTCCTCTTCTCATGTCATTCTCTCCGATTTCTCTCACTCTTTCTGCTCTCTCCCTCCCTACATGTGCAATCTATCGTGTTTCTGATGGAAACATATTCCTAAATATATTACAAAAATTACGGAAAAATGTGCCCATTCTATACTTGAATTACCGATTGTTCGAAATATATTACGTAAATGAACATACCTCTTTTGTCACAAATTAAATGCACTTATCGCAGCCTCAAGAGAGAGAACAATCCTTGAATTGTCGAACAAAGTCCCTTCTTCTTTTATCCTTTTGTGAGAATTGAGTTTCTGATAATGAAAATGCAACACAAACACACTCTTACGTGTGTTCTCACTTTTTGTGTTCAGACAATAACTGCCAAGTGCAGTTATTTTTTTTCATGGGCTGGGTTAGCCCATCATGGGCGGCCCATTATTCACAAAGAAAAAACCCATCATCTCCCACTCGCATATGATGGGCTAAACATTAACTCTCTCTTCTTTGCAATATTCATACTAGCAAATAATCCGTGCGAGCAGCATACTTGAGAGTTCGTTGTGATGCATCTATTAGGAATACATAACAGCTCAAAATTGGGTACAATGTTTTCCGAATAGATATAGTATGTAGTACCCTAGATCAATTAATCACATTTATATCTCCTTTGATCTCTTTTAATATCTCGTATATTGTATTCACAGCTATGATTTACTTAAAATCATAATTGGTCGACTTGTGAATACAAACATAGAATGTGACATCATAATAAATTGATTTTCCTTTTTCTTTCAACCTCTCTATTTCAGTCCAGCTTGCTTTTTTAGAAATGCCCTATTAAATCGAATCATTCATGACCATTGGCAACATCCTAAGATAGCAAACACTAAATAGAAACTTTGAGAATAAGTTAAAGTTGTGAGGGCACTAAATGAGGAACTCATATCCTTAAGAGTTTCACACGGCATAAAGTTGAGATCAAAACTTTTGCCACTCTTATTGGTCGTCTTATGCATACGTAGTATAAAATACATATTACGGTATTAACTCCTTTTCCATGAAGCGTATGTCTTTACATTCAATACCGTACAGATGATAGTTCAGACATACCCAATGTCTAAACTTGAGTTTACATATCTACTCCTCTAAAGAATCCATTAGAACTCACATCTAGCATCAAAGACAGATAAAGCAAAATATATGGGTTATTTTACTTTCGGACATAGTAAATGCTATGTCCTCATCTTAGCACTTAGCTAAGGCAACATTTATATTTTAAGCTTGACCTCTCGATTATCACCTAGATAATAAGCCTAAAAATTATCTCATTTTTATTTATCACACAGTAAATAGAGGCGATTACCCGTGTGAGTGGGTTAATTTTATCTGTCCGATATACTTTCTCGACATAATACACTAAGTATTAATATGCATAAATAAGAATATCATAGGCATTAACAATGATATAACAGTTTCATTTAAATGTGAACATTCAAGGAAATTATAAATTTCAGTACATCAGCATCTACGCAGTCCTAGAGATTTTACATGACCAATGAAAACATTTCTAGGAATTGGCTTTGTCATAGGATCTGCTATCATACTATGCGTAGATATGTATTGTAAGTTCACATCTTTTCGTGTGCTACCATATCTTTAACAAAATTGTACTTAGTATCTATATGTTTGGTCTTGCCATGATATTTCGGATCTTTAGTGTATGCTATCGCTGCTTAGCTATCACAATTGACTAATAATGAGCTTGCAGCATGCTCAATAACACTCAAATGATCCAAAAATCTCTTAAGCCAAACTCCCTCTTGTACTATTGTTGACAATGCCACGAACTCGGCTTCCATGGTGGATAATGCTATACATGTCTGTTTCTTACTGCTTCAAGATATGGCACCATTATTCAGTAAGAATGCAAATCCAGAGGTAGATTTCCTTTCGTCTAAATCTTCTCCCCAGTCAGCATCTGAGTAGCCTTCAAGTCGCAGATCCTTTTCTTGATAACTCAAAGAATAATCAGCAATACCCTTTAGATACCTCATGATTCTTTTGACGGCTTTCCAATGTGCTTGACCTGAATTGGATTAGTATCTACTTACCATTTCAATTGCAAAACATATGTCAGGTCTTGTACACATCATAGCATACATTAAACCCTCAACAGCACTAGCATAAGAAACACGTTTCATTTGTTCCTTCTTTTGTGGAGTCTTAGGACACATCCTACGGCTCAATCCTTTACCTTTTGCAATAGGAGTATCGATGGGTTTACAGTCATGTATATAAAATCGTTCAAGAACTTTATTAATATAAGTCTCTTGCGCAAGTGACAATAATCTCTTGGAACGATCTCTTGAAATCTTAACTCCAAGAATATATGTAGCTTCACCCATGTCTTTCATCTCAAAATTGGATGATAGCCAACTCTTAATAGCATTAACCAACTCCTTATTGCTTCTGGCAATCAGTATGTCATCAACATATAATGATAAGATCACAAATTGATATTTGGATCTTTTGATATATACGTAATGATCTTCATTAATCATTGTAAAATCATAGGCCACTATGGCATTATAAAAACGCGTATACCATTGTCTTGAAGACTACTTAAGGCCATATTTCGATATCAAAAGTCGACATACTTTTTGTTCTTGGCCTTTCACAATAAAGCCAACTTGTTGCTCCATATAAATTTCTTCTTCTAATTCTCCATTTAGAAAAGCAATCTTTACATCCATTTGATGTAATTCAAGATCCATACTTGCCACTATTGCTAGAATAAGGCGAATTAAGGTAAATCTCACTACAGGAGAAAAAGTTTCCTTATAATCAATTCCTTCCTGTTGATTATACCATTTTGCCACGAGGCGAGCTTTATATCTTTCTATTGAGCCATCAGCTTTTCATTTTATTTTAAGAACCCATTTATTCCCAATAGCTTTGCGTCCTTTTGGAAGATCAACCAGTTCCCAAACATGTTTTCACTTCATTGACTCCATTTCTTCTTCCATTGCATTTATCCATTTTTCCTTATTAGGGCAACTTGGAGCCTCATTTACATTCCTTGGCTCATCTTCATCTTGTGGAGCGACAATGAAAGTTTCCCCTTCAGTGTCAAAACGTCGTCGGGGAACACTTTTGCAACTTGTTCGCCGTACGGGAGATTGTACACGTGGCACATCATTCTCCATTATGCTCCCACTTGGATTAGATAATGACGGTATCGTCTCATCAAACTGTTTCAGTTGAGATTGAGTCGAATTTAATTCCTCACTTCTTACATTGCTCCCATCTGGATGAACTTCATCAATTTCATTATCAGGATCCAAAGTTTCAAATAGTAAGTAGTCCTCACCTATTTTGCCCTTAGTAGGAAACCCATTCTCTAAGAATATGACATCTCGTGATTTAAATTCAATTATACTCCCACTTTCTTGTTCACCTATAAACACATACCCTTTTGAGTGCTTTGAGTATCTTATGAAAATACTATTTTTGCCTCTAGGACCCAGTTTCCCATATTTATGAGAGAGCTTGTGAGTATAAGCATCACAATCCTAAGGTTTAAGAAAACTTAAATCAGATTTTCTACCTATCCATAACTCATACGGAGTGAAAGTAACTGATTTAGAAGGCACACGGTTAAGTACATAGGCAGCAGTTAACAAAACATCACCCCAAAAGGTGATAGGTAAGTTAGGTTGTACCATCATAGATCTAATCATTTCTAATAGGGTTCTATTTCTTTTTTCGGCAACACTATTTTGTTGAGGAGTATATGGAATAGACAACTGTTTTTCTATTCCTTTTTCATCACATAAATTTCTAAACTCATCAAATAAATATTCTCGACCTCGATCGGATCTAAACGTTTTTATTTTCTTATCTAATTGATTTTCTACTAAGTTCATAAATTTTTTAAAGCAACTCAATGCCTTATATTTATGAGAAATCAAATAGACATATCCAAATCGAGTATAATCATCTATGAATGTGATGAAATACACAGCCCCATGCCTTGCTCTTACATTCATTGGACCACAGATGTCAGAATGGATTAGTTGCAAAGGAAACTCATCTCTTGTACCATTTTCGAATGGTTTCCTTGTTGTTTTCCCGATCAGGCAATGCTCATAAATAGGCAAATCAACTTTTTCAATGTTGCTTAATAAGCTCTCTTTGGCTAATCTTTTCATTCGTTGTTGGCCAATATAATCAAGTCTAGCATGCCACACATTCACATCATTTTCATAAGAGTTGGAAGATGTAAATAGGGAATAACAAACGTTAACATCACCACGGTCAACGTCTAGTACAATGAAACTATTCAAAAAGTATCCACAACCATAATAATTCGTATTCAGATACAAATCAACACCACTGGTATGAAAGTTCAAATTAAAACCAAGTTTAATCAACACTAACACAGACACTAAATTTCGACGAATCTCCAGAGTACATAATACATCATGTAGGAACAATGTGCGTCCACCACACATCATCAACTGGCAGATGCCAATTCCTTTAACTTCTGCTTTGGAGTTGTTCCTTACATAGATCCATTTCGTTCTAGTCGGAACCCATCGGAACTCCATGAAGGCATCTCTGTCCTTCACTACATGGTCTGTTGCTCTCGAATCTACAGTCCACAAAGGATTAGACTTAGTTAAAAATACAGAACTTGACACATAGACAAAGTTCTCAAAAATGCAATGGGAGTTTACCTTCTTTGGCTCGCCACAATCGCAAGTGAAGTGGCCCTTCTTGCTACAGTTGTAGTATTTCACCCTCGACATCTTCTTAACAAAAGAACGCTTTCCTTTGTTATGTTGATTAAATTTTGGTTTCTTACCCGAAGAACTTGCTCCCTTGCCTTTCCACTTTGTGAACCTTTCGACGCGCTTGCGCTTGGGGCTCGAAGCCCCATGTGAGCTAGAACCAGCATAATAAATGTTGGTTTCTAGTTTCGCCGCCAAGAGGCGATCCTTTTCTAACTCAAGATGGCGCATGGCATCTTTAAAGGTTTTGATGTTCTCACTATGGGTCAGGTGCACCTTTATGTGCTCCCAGCCTTGAGGCAAGGAACAAATCATTACTTGCACTTGCTGTTCATCAGTCAGAATGTGTCCAGCATCTTTCAGCTCAACGATCATGTTTGACATCTTTCTTAGGTGTTGTTTCATGGACTGACCATGAGGCTTCTTATACGAGTCAAACCTTATAGTGAGCTGTCTCAGCTTGGTCACCAATGTATGACCAAATCTCGCTACTAATGCTTCCCACATCTCCTTGGCATTCTCAAAACGTTTGAACTCTCGCATGATATCATTCTCCATGCTACTCAGTAACGTGATGCGAGCAATCAAGTTCTTCCTTTTCCATACAGCAAATGCATCTCTATCTCCCTTATGCTGTGCAGTGTTCCCATCCTCAGGTTCTTCCATCGGTTGGTTAAGAGCTTCTAGTGCTTCTTGTTCTTCTAGCATGTATTGGATTTTCATGTTCCATATTTCATAGTTCTCGCCGTTCAATTTCTCTCCTTTGTTCAACTCAGCTACTATGTTCTTAGTTGCTGAAGCCATTGAATCTGAACATATCAGACAGACAAACACGAATTATTAATGCCACTTATTTATGCATTAATTTTACACAAAATGAATATATTAATGAGTAATTTCACATAGATTTTTAGAATCAAAAGTTCACTATGTTCCCAATCATCATCCAAAATTCTAATGTGAAAATTATCGTTAATATAATCATTAAGGTAAAATTACGTTCTTTAAAGTTACTAAAACTTTTAGAACTCCCACTTAACCACCTTATTCTAATAAGACAGATATCATAATAAAATAGTACCATAAACTATTCACAATAATAAATATCCATCAACATTCATTCACTAAGTACTATATGCATTAGGAGCGAAACTAGCATAGAAAAGAAACATGAACATCAACGTGAACAAAAATATCCACCTAGGACATCTTAAACCGAACTAAAATAATATAAAATCAACTATCTATCAATTTCCTATACACAGGGAAAGATTTATAAAACTCCTTAGAAAAACCAATCTTCTTCTTTGGCAGCCAAGAAAAGACTGTCGGGTGTCCCTTAGGCTGTCACGCCCCTCACCCTACGAGCACGCGATCATCCCTCCATGGTCGAACATTGAATGCGACGTCCCAGATACGTCGCCAACCCAACCCAAACATCAGAGATTAGGCACACGTGAAAACAAATTGAAACAACCCAGACAATTAATAACAACAATGGGGTAGCAATAACACGAAACAATAACTAGAATTTCTACGCTTAGCAGATACATACAATGTCCACAAAAAAATAATCCTCAAGCTAGACCACAACAACAAAAACCACATTCCTCAAAAGGGACAATGGTTCGCAAACTAAATTCCTCTACAAAGGGGGACTCAAATACTGAGTACTTGACCCGTCCTCGATCTCCAAGATATTCTTGCAGCATCTCCGGTCACTCATGGTCGCGGATTTGAAATGGTTATATAATAATTGTGAGAACGAGTCTCAATAAGTAACCCCCTAAACCCCACATAGGCCAATGCGTACCCAGACGAGTCATACATGCAATCCAACCGATAACATATATATAATTCACATCAATGGACTTACCTTGCCATCCAATCACCTGCTCTCTCTACACATTAGTTAAACAGGATAATGAAATAATATCCCAGTAATATAACACAATTATTCAAGTACAATCCACCCTCGCACCCAACCAATCCAACCAATCATCCACACGCATCATCAGTCAATTCGATCAACATCCACACGCTCAATCAGCCAATTTAATCACACGCTCAACCAGCCAATTTAATCACACAATCCGCATACGTGGTCGAACATCTTTCTTACGACCCGCGCCACTGCGCCTCAGGTCCATTCTCATTGCCCACGCCATTGCGCCTCAGGCCCAATCTCACAGCCCGCGCCACTGCGCCTCAGGCTCAGCCTTCAGATCAAGCTAGGCTCCGTCCCGCGTAACCATGCCTCAGGACATTTTGCCCTTCCTATGACCCGTGTAACTTACGCCTCAGGTCTAGTCATGCCTTTCTTGCACACCCACGTAACCTACGCCTCAGGTTGGCAGCCCTCCGATCAATCCGGGCTTTTCTCATGCACATGCACCACAACACAATTCGCCAATCAACACATCGTACAATTCAAACTCAATCATGCTCACCACATTATATTCCACCAATGTCACACTAACACGCCACCACACTCAATTCAACTCAATTCAATTCGCACTTCGCCACCTCAATCCACAAACCCGACGTTCAAGTCGGCCACACACAATTATCCAATCAAGCATTTTATTTAACCAAATTCAAGTAACACAATTATAAAATGATATAATTAATTTAAACACATCCTAGCCGTTCTAAACCCGAGACGAGTCAATAAAATACCCACGTGCAAATCCAATTCACATCACAGCCCCTTACACTTGCCTACAAATCCGTCATTCACGCCTACCACATACGAACATCAAGCCCACCCACGAATGCCACAACAATATTATCAATTAACCTACCATAACTAGTCATTAATTAAGCCCCACAACTCTCACCATTTAATTTTATCAATTATGCATGTACGAAAATTGCCCACGATCCACATTAAGCTCCTAAATCGGTACTAATTATCCCCCTAGACAAGTCTAAACATACCCATTGTACTAAGTAGGGCTTAGGAAGTCACTTACCAAGTTTTGGCCCGGGGAAAGTCGGCTCGGGTCCAAAATAACCCGGGCGGACAATGTGGACTAGGCGCGGGCGGGCCACACGGGTGCGTTGGCCGGTCACCATGGGCGCGGTGGTCACCATGGGGCGGTGGCGGGCGGCGTGCGGCGGCGCGGCCACGGGCGCCGGCAGCGAAATGGCACGCACAGGGAGTGAGGCTTGAGAGGGCGGGCGGTGGCGGCCGCGACGGGTTTAGCTGGCCGACGGGCGGCTCGACGCGGTAATGGGCGGCGCGCTGCGGGTCAACGCAGCCGCATCGCAGACGGGCGCAGGCCTGGGCCGCTCGGGCTCGGGGCGCGTAACCGCCAGTGGAGGAGGCCGGGGAAGGAGAGGTGAGGGGTGGTCTGCCAGCGGCGACGGCGACGTGGGGTATGTCGTGGCGACGCTACACAATTCGCGCTGTTGAAGCTGGCTGGCGCTGGGCGGGTCAAGAAGTGATTTGTGCCGCTGGCCAAGTGAGAGAGGAGGGAATGGGCGGTCGGGCGGGCCGGAGGGCGACGCGACGGCGGTGGAGCAGTCGCGGCGCGGGCACGACGGCCGACCGGGCGCACGGAGGCACGCGACGGCCGCGAGAGCCTCGGGTGGCGCTTACCGGGCGGGCAAATGAAAGCTTAAGGTAACCAGTAAGCGGCCCAAAGGAAAAGGAAGAAGAAGAAGAAGAAGAGAAAGGGAGGAGAGAGGAGAGAGAAGAAGGGGGTGTCAGGGGGTAAGTGCATGCAGAGGGAGGGGACATGCGTGGGTGACGTGCACGGCAGCGGGGAAAAAGAAAAGAGAGAGAGAGAGAGAGAGAGAGAGAGAGAGAGAGAGAGAGAGAGAAGGAAGAGAGAGAGGCGAACGTGCGCGGGGAAGGAGGAACCGGCAGAGGAGAGAGGAGAGAGAAAGAGAGAGAGAAAAGAGAGAGAAATGATTAATTTAAATTTCTCGAGCGCAATCCAGTGGACAGGGTCCAAACTAAAAATTGACCTAACGGTCCCTATTTAAATTCCGAAAATGGTCTAACGGTCCACTAAAAATCCCAAATAATTATCTAGGGCAAAATACCAAAATAAAGTAATTCTAGACACACCACGAGGGAGGTCTACCGGTCCAAATTCGCATCCGGTCAAAAATTCACTTTCTCATTATTCTTGATAATTTCGACACTGGCCACAATAATATCGACACCGTCCGATTTATCTCACTCCGGAACTCCCGAAAATCGACTGACAAGTTCAGGGTCTAAATAACGGCTAAATTCGATCGAGTGCGATTCTAGCGAAATCTCAAAATTTAAAACAATAACCGGGAGTGATCGGTTCAGGTAGATTTTACTACAAGCACACTGACGAATTACACGTTTATTAAATCCCAAAATTGAGTCAAAATCCGGGATGTCACATAGGCTTTCTCCATGGTGCATTCATTTTACGCCAAGTTGTATTAATCCCTAGGGTCGAAGTCTTTGTTGCCTCAATCCTATAATGTTCTCTCACAAAATCCACTGCAAGTTTTTTATAGGCCGGGACCATGTTGACCTCCCATAGGCGATGCAACACCTTTTTCCATTTAGATGGAAGAGTGTTGATCAGAACATTCATTTTCTCAAAATCCGGCATACAGTAACCATTCTAGATGATGTATTGTATCATCGTATTGACCTTGACCACGTGATTAGCCAAATCACCATTTTTCCATCGATAATCATCTAACTCGGCTCTTAACGTTGCAAGTTTTTCTTTTTGTTCAGGCGTCCTAGCCATAATGGGGGTTCTATACCTTTGTACCATCTTTCCTGCAACAAATGCAGAAAAAATCAAATGATTACCTTTTTAAATCATGATACTGTTATGTAAGAAACACATTCCTCCCCCCTTCTTTTTTTTTTTTTTCGGTGGTCAACATTGGTCAACGGTGGTCAACACTGGTCAACGGTGGTCAACGCCGGTCAACGCAGGTCAACGATAGTCAACGGTGGTCAATGCCGGTTAATGGTCAACGGATGACCGGGTCAAGTCAATGGGTCACAAGTCGGGTCATAGGTCCGGGTCGGGTCACGGGCCGGCTGCGGTGGTCGATGTCACCACGCCCACACGCCAAGACACGTGGGCGGCGTGCGTTGCACGTGTGCACGGCAACCGCTGCGCACATGCAACGCACGTGCCGGAGTAGCCGCCTCTTGCGGCAGCACGTGGGGGCGCGTGCGGCCTCCTCTGGCGGCGTGCCACTCATCGTTTTGCTGGTCTCGACAAGCACTACGACCCTACACTTTCAAAAAATAATTTTGATGCACGGAAATCGAGAAACGAACTCAAACATTGCGGCCGGGTGTTGATTTTTCGTACCCGAGCATTCGTCAGCACCGTTTCACGAATTCCGGCCAATACTTCGTGTTATAAGCATATTAAACGATCAAGAAACAAGAACACATGCTCTTATACCAATGATGGAAACATATTCCTAAACATATTACAAAAATTGCGGAAAAACGTGCCCATTCCATACTTGAATCACCGATCATTCGAAGTATGTTACGTAAATGAACATACCTCTTTTGTCACAGATTAAATGTACTTATCGCAGCCGAGAGAGAGAGAACAATCCTTGGATTGTCGAACAAAGTCCCTTCTTCTTTTGTCCTTTTGTGAGAATTGAGTTTCTGATAATAAAAATGCAACATTATTCACAAAGAAAAAACCCATTAGTTTCCTTTTTCATGCGATTGTGGATGGAGACCAAAGAGAGAGAAAGAAAGGCCTCCCTCACAATCCATGGAAGAGCTCCCCTTTTGTCTTTTCCTTCCATTTGCCTCTCTTTCAGTGCGTATGCAGAGGGTGAGCTGTGCATGGGGAAAAGCTCCTCTTTTGTCTTCTTATTTTTTATATTTTTATTTAAATTTTATAATGATTTTTAGATAAAAATAAAAAAATAAAAAGATAAAAGAAAATAAGTTTCATTAAATTCTATCAATGCAAATGAGCCTAGCATCTATATGCCATGTAATTTAATGAAAATATTTTTATTTAGGGGTTAAAAATCAATCCCTAATTTTTTTATGTAATAAAATCTTAAATGATTGAGAAAAATTTAAGTGCCAACAAACAGTACAATCACAACTAGTCAACCATCTTATCACCCAAAAAAAAAAAGAGAAAGGGTAAAACAAAAAACAGAGAGAAATGACCAAATCATGAAAGATAAACCTCAATAAGGGATCGGAAACCTAACACAAGATGTGATGTATCTTATGAGCACCGAACCCAGGCATCGAGAAAGAGCTTGGCCGATTCCTTTTCACTCCTCCCTCTCGCAGCATGCTCCCACCATCATCGCCAAGTCGAACGCAAGCTCCAATGCCATCAACTTCTCATCGTTTCAATCATGCAAAACACACTGCTTTTTTCAATTTTTCTTCTTTATTATGATGAGAGTCACAAAGACGTTAGATTTTTCTAGATATGATGGTGAAGTTTTTAAATTTAGCTGATCCCAAAAGATAGTCGCAGTTTAATTGCTGCGGCAGATATGAATTATGATCTGCATCGTTCTCTGTTGGATTATGCTTTTAAAGAAGACAATCTGTTTCAATATAGAATCGTCAACTTGGCCAGCTGCCTTTTAATAACGCGCTTGCTATTTGAACTTGTAGATGTAACAAAAAATGCTAATAGTTTAAAAATACACGACGCTTATAAAACCATTTGGAAGATTGTTGTACCATGTAACTATAAAATCTCAAATAAACTAAATTTAGTGATGATGTCAATAATACATACGTGTTCTTTGCTTACCTTGAATCATCTTTCAATAAGGGTTAAACCATTAATAATGTCAAATTGGTACCCATGACATATTTATCTTAAACTAATTTTCGTCTTACAAAAAACAATTCCAAAATTGATATTGCTATGACAAATTTATCCCAAAGTATTTTTTTTCTTACGAAAAATTTCAAATTGGTACCTGATGACACATTTACTTCAAACTAATTTTTGTCTCACATAAAATCCAAAATTGGTACTCATGACCCAAGTCTTCCTGCGTTAAATTGCCTATGTGCCAATCCACATTGGATATGTTGTTCTTTGCATGAGATTAGTCATTTAGTCTTCTGTCATGTGTTTTGGCACGTATGATTTTTAATGAAATATTAAATGGAATGATAAGGGAAGGTAGATTTGGGTCAAGGGTATCGATTTGATTTTTTTAGATAAAAATTAGTTTGAAGTAAATGTATCACCAAGTACTAGTTTGGAAATTTTTGTGAGACAAGAATTAGTTTAGGATCAATTTGTTGAGGGGTACCAGTTTGAGATTTTTCATGGGATGAAAATTAGTTCGGGAGAAAGGTATCAAGAAAGTAGCAGTTTGACAATTAAACGTGGTGAGGCAAATTGCCTAATTATCTAGTTCTCCATTGATGGATGATTCCAATGTCTCACATTGTTAGTGAGAATGAGAAAATTATCCAAAAAGTCCTTAATCTATTGTACGGTTGTCAATTTAGTCCTAAACTTTTAAATTTGGCAAATATAGTTCTAAATCTTTTGTCAATTTTTAATTTAGTCAATCTAGCCAATTTTAGCAAAAAATTATTGATGACATGGTCCAGTCAACTCCAGGCATCATATGTGGCATGTTGGTGGCTAACATGGACTTAAATGATGTCACCTATCAATTTTCATTTTTTTTGCCTATTCTTTCCTCTCTTCCCTCCGCCGATCGCAAGCGAAGGCTAGCGAAGTCGCCGACCATAGGCAGTGGCCGCAATGCCTTTGCCCAAATCTAGTAAGGGCATTGCATCGACAAGGAATTGCGATCCTCGAGACAAAAGAAAGTGAGAAAAAAAAAAGAGGAAGAATAAAAGAGAAGAATATAAAAGAGAAGAGAAAGCACGAATAGAAATGGGGAAGCCTGGGATAGCATTTTATTTGCTCCCTCGCTTGTACCAACAACCTGCACGTGCCATTGTCGAAGCCCCAGCAACTAGCAGAGGGAAGAGAGGAAAGAATAGAAGAAAATGAGAAAAAAAAATAGAAAAGAAAAAAAAGAAAAATAATTTTCTAAAAATTATCAAAATGACATTGTTTCGTCCATGTCAGCCATTAGCCATGCCACATATGATAGTCGGTACTGACTATACTACCACGTCAGTAATTACCAACCAAAATTAGCCAGACATGCTACATTGAAAAATCAACAAAATGTTTAAAACTAAGTTGGCGATATTAAAAAGTTTAAGACTGAATTAACAGTCATACAATCAATTTAAAGCTTTTGGAACAATTTCCACCTGCAAGAATTATTCAGTTGACCCTTAAGAACCTTAATTGCTCGCCACACCTAATGCTCTTCTTAGGTTGTAGTTTTTTTTCCCTTCTGTTGTACTTACTGCGCAAAAGTTTATTAGATAGATTATAGATGGTAGATATAGACATTGATCCGAAGTAATTGAAGACTTAAAGCGCGATAAGACCTAACCTCTTTTTGGGCATACCGGAACCGAAACTAAATGCCTATATATTCCCCTTACTTTTGTGGCCCTATTATATGATTTAAATATTATTTTGACAGATCTCCATTACTATAAAAGTTGAATTCATTGTACACCGATGGTTGGCTATAAAAAGTGTAGGGGTTGCTCCCAATTAGTTTAGAGCCCACTTGGCTGTAGCTTCGAAATCTCCTATTACTCCTCAACTTCGGGAAGCACATATTAAATATGGTAGGTTTGATTGTGTCATGGCGTACTATAACCTCGACTCTAGTTTCACTAGTGTCGTGGTGGAGCAACAATGACGGACTCACTAAGCAGTAGCTATTATTCCAGAGTGAACATTTTATCACGAGCATAAAATTCTTAGGATAATGCAACGGGGCATCATCGACCCAATTCATCCATTCCCACTTTTTTACCCATATAAAACATCCACATCGCACCTCCTTGGAATTTGTGCAAGCTCCGAAAGAAATCCTACACCGATGAGCTTATTTTGCATGAGTAAATTATTAGTTAAAAATCCTTTAAAAAAATCTTAATTAAAAGCCTAAAGTTCAATGATATTGTAAAGGATTAATACCACAAAAACCTACGTGTGTGACAAAACCACAAAAATCCCAAATTGATGGTACACATGTGACAATTTTTTAAACATACCCTAAAAAATCCCAAATTGTTAACTTTTTTTATGAATAAAACCCCAAAAAATGGTACACATAACAATTTTGTGAACTAAAATTTTACCCAAACTTTTTTACCACAAAAATCCCAAACATGACAATTTTACCCTAAAAACCCCAAAAAAACCCCAAATTAGTATACTTGTGACAATTTTACCCTGAACATATTACAAAAAACCCCAAACTGATACACATGTGATAATTTTACCCTGAACTAAAATTTTAATATTATTATTATTATTATTTTGAATTTTTATTAATTTTTTTGTTTGTTCTTTTCTTTTTTTTTCTTCATCTTCAAGCTCTGGTCGATCACCAGACCGGCGACCGACCAGAGGCAGAAGCCGGCGAGGTTAGCCCCAGCCCTGGCGGGCGAGGGCCCGCCCCCTCACAGGCGTCGGGACCCGACCGGCTAGAGATGGAATGGCCGAGGTCAACCCCCCCGGCCGCTGGCGAGGGCCGCCCTCACCGGCATCGAGCAAGGGCGACCCTCACCTGAGTTGGGTGAGAGCTACCCTTGTTGAATCTGACAAGAGCGACCCTCGCCCGACTCCGGAGGGCAACCCTCGCCTAAGTCAAGCGAGGGTAGCCCTTGCCTGCGCCAGTGAGATCAAGCCTCGCCAAAGAACCCGGAGGCTAACCTCACCGGCTTTCACCTCTGGCCGATCGCCGGTCTAATGACCAGCCAGAGGTTGAAGATAAAAAAAAAAAAAAGAAAAGAAAAGAAAAAAAAAATATAAAAAATTCGAACAAATAAACAATAATATTAAAAATTTATTAGTTTGGAGTAAAATTATCATATGTGTACCGGTTTGAGTTTTTTCGTGGTCAAAAAAATAGTTTATGATAAATTTGTCATGAGTTTACCAGTTTAGAGTAAAATTATCATAGGTATACTAGTTTGGGGTTTTTATAGTGAAAAAAAAAAAGTTTGGGATAAAATTGTCACAGATGTTTACTAGTTTGGGGTTTTTGGTGATAAAAAAAAAAGTTCAGGGTAAAATTGTTCACACACCTATCAATTTGGGGTTTTTTTATGGTATTAACCCTATTGTAAACTCTTCTCATTGATTATTAATAAATTTTTAGTTGGGCCATTCTTCAATGTACCCCTATTTGAACTAAGATTTGGATGATCGGTGCTCTAAACTTTGGAGGAAGATCATAATATAGATTTGGAGAAGCACTGCTCATTGCCCCTACTAAATCTAATTTCACTGGGGACTGGTAGGTTGACCGTCCCCAGAAATGTAAGTCCATTTGTAAATACTTTGGAGATCGAAGAGCCTCTTTAATGTGTTAATTGTTATGGCTCCCTGCTTGCTCTATAGTGGACATTCCTAGGAAAACATCCTACCACAATAAAATTACGAAACCCTCATAATGATGCGTGCTCTGTATCTTACTTAATTTTTGAACAAGGATAACCTAAAAATAATTCATTTCCCGTTAGGCATGATTCTACAAATAAGTATCATCGTAGTCGAAGAAAGAAGAGATGGACGGACCCAATTTGAAGTGTCACTCGATTACTCAATGATAAAATATGAAGACTATTATAGCATCGATATAAGTTGCAAGACAATCGATTGTCAATTAATAGCAAAAGTAGAACAAAGATTAACCGAGAAAATCAAGTAAGCAGTAATATAATCAAGGATAAATCTCAATAAGAGATCGAAGGCCCAGGTGAGAAACAATCTTGTAACCGCTAAAGCCAGCATCTACAAACAACATTTCCCATTCCTTTTCGTCCCTTTCTTTCCCATTGAAGGTCACCATCACTTCCAGGTCAAAGAAGAGTTGCGTTTCGGTGAATCTATAATCTCCTGTTTGATTTCCTACTACCATATCTATCACAATCACTTTTCCAACCTTGCCCTCAACCCGACACTGCTTCTTTGCTTCGCTTTAGTATGTCAATGCATTTCTCATCGCTCCAGTCATGCAATATCCACTGTATTTGCATGAGTTTTGGTCAACTAGTTGGAGGTTAAGGTTCTTATTGGAATTGCAATGTAAAAACAAAATAATTTGCATACAAAGAGTTTCTCTTCTTCACTCATTTACATAGGTTACCAAGATTTGCACTATAATGGAGTACTGCCCATGTGATTTATCAGATGGACTTCCAATGCGATTATTGTTCATGTGAGAGTTGCTCATAGATACATTCATGATATGGAAAAATCTAACTAGTTTAGTTGTATTCATCTGTACTTTTGATTAAGCAAATTCAATGGCCACTTTAAACTCAAATTTTTGCAAAAATATTCCATGAAATATCGCATACATGTATTTGGACAACACATAACAATATGGACAAAATATAATTCATGAAAACTAAGATGATTGGCAAGTCATCGATACATTTTTTCCTAAATCTTTTACATTTCCTTTCATGACAATTGAAATTTTATTGAAAAGACGGACCAAAATCCTTGCACACTAATTTGTCTTTTATTAATTATAATCTTTTTATTTCCAAAACTTTCTTAACTGTAAAAATTAATCTTAATGTACCTAACACCTATTTATAAAGTATAGAAGACTCGATTCGTATTCCAAAAATAGACATAAAAAGAACACAATACACATCCAAAGCAATCTAAAAGAATACAAACATTAAACTACAAAAATTCTATCGGACCATAGAAAAGGAGACTCTTTTTTTCTCCGCAGCAGAATGGAAAAGGGAAAAGCTCTTTTCACAGGCAAGTTATGTAAATTGTAAAAATCAAATTATTCGGTAAGTAGATTTGAACTGCAACCATGGACTACCTATATCATTTGAGATACAGCATAGAGGCATAGTACTTACCTTGAGAAAGATTGCATCCGCCGGGGGAATCTCCACAAACATGTCGCCTCCGACAAACTTCAACCTCTCACTTCCGACCAAACCATCCACCACGTGTGGCTGATCGAACACCGTGCACTCCATGTGCGGAAACGCCTCCGTGATGGCCTTACCCATCGTCCCAGTCCCACCTCCAACGTCGACCACCGAGCTCATCCCCTCAAACACTCCCCCACATGTATCCACCACCACCTTCGCTACTAGACTCGAGTCGCTTGCCATCGCCTTGTTGAACAAGCGATTGACCTCAGGATTGCGCCTTGCGAACTCCCACGCGGTTACGCCATACGCCATCTCGAATGTCGATGGATGGAAATCTTCTCCATCCTTCAACCATGCGCTCAGATCACTACAAAAAAACACGAAATTTGCGACGGAAATTTGCGCCGAAATTTTTTCCGTCGCAAATTTGCAGAAAATACATGCTGAAACTATGGAAAAAATTTCATCTCAAATTTCCGACAAATAATAATACCGTCGCAAAATCCGTCGCAAATTTGAGACGGCGATGTCGGTCCGTTGCAAATTTGCGACGAAAACACCCGTCCGTCGCAAATTCGTACTTTATTAACCCGTGACATTGCAATCACTATCTCTCTCGCTCTCTCTTGCTGTCTCTCGCGCTCTCTGGGGTCTCAGTCGCTTTTCTCCCTCTTTCATATATCCGAAATCAGCAAAATCCACGCATGCACGTATTAATCTCGGCGAAGCTTTTGTACCGGTAAGTGTAAAATTGCTAGCTTCATGACTATTCGTCGATTGTAATTTTTTTAATATATGTTTATGTTTATTTTTTTTCCGTATCTGCATCACGGTGTAATGACGGCGACCAGGTCGGATGTGCAGAATGGCTCATCGAAGCCTTTTTCCGTCGCCAAACGAGGATGACGGAATGTATTTCCGTCATGAGGCGTTTGGCAAATTTTGCGACGGACAGCCGTTTCTATCGCCAATTTACGACATAATTTTCATTTATTCGTGACAAATTTGTGAGGGATGAATTCCGTTTCCATCGTACATTAAAAATTATTAAAAAATATTGATTCTTATGTGATTAATCTTTTTTGGGTTTGTGCCTAATTGAAGGTCTCGCAATCCAAGTGGACTTTGCAATTCTCATCAAATTCATCACTTTGTCATACCAATATTTCAGTCAAATATTTAGGTAAGTCTTCTTTACATTGTAATTTTTTTCTATTTTTGCAATTTCATATTAATTGTTGCGTGAATAACAAAAATTATAATTTCCAAAATTTTATAGTTTTAATTAAGAACAATAGATATGATATTTTGAATATTTTACCAGAATTTTATATTTTAATATAGACACAATGCAAAGAGAAAGGGCTTGGATGTATAATAAGAACTTACCTGGACGTCAAGGATTGACAGATGAGTTTCATACTGGGTTGGGACTATTTTTAGAATTTGCTAGTAGTAAATATGAGTTTATGGATGGAAATAAGTTAAAGTGTCCGTGTAAAAAGTGCGGTAATGGTAAATTTCTTGTGTGTGATCAAGTTAGAGAACACCTTACTAGATTTGGGTTTACTCCGAACTATTACAATTGGACTTCTCATGGTGAACCATTTATATTTGATGAAGGATATGGAAGAAGTGACCAATTTTCAATTAGGGAAGAATGTGGCTATTATGAGCAATTGAACCCATACGAGAGGATGGTGATTGATGCAGCTAGTTATAATTTTGTCCCAGAATCAAATCATGCAAGTACTAGTTTTACTCCTACACATGAACAAATGGGTACTGGTCATGCTTCACAATTGGAAGATATAGGAGTAACGGATTTTGAGGAGAATGTGTATAATGAAATTTTTCAATATAATCAGTTCTGGGATGTGTTGAAAGCAGCAGATGAACCTCTATAAGGACCACACTAAGTTATCGTTGATGGCCCGACTATTAAATATCAAGGCAAAGCACAATGTGTGTGCAGATTGCTTCAACTCTTTTGTTGAAGTAATGCGTGAATCATTGCCTCGTGATAACAACATGCCAAGTGATTTTTATGATATGAAAAACTGGTGGATAACTTAGGTCTTTCGGTTGTAAGAATTGATATATGTAGTAGGGGTTGTATGATATATTGGAGAGATGATGTAAATGCAGAATCTTGCAAATTCGTAGCCAACCTAGGTACAAGATTAACAGGAGGCCGGTCGTAATAGCGTAGACCATGCAAGCAAATGTTTTATCTGTCACAAAAAGGCTTTATCGTCTAAAGCCATCACTGAACACATGACTTGGCATGCAAATCATGAAAGCGAGAAGAGGGTCTAATGTGTCATCCTTCGGATGAGGAGGCATGGCAACATTTTGATAGAACATACCCCTGAGTTTGCAATGGAGCCTCGAAACATCAGGTTAGGTCTATGTGCCGATGGATTTGCTCCATTTGGGAAAACAGGAAAAAGTTATTCATGCTGGCCGTTTTCTTAACGCCGTACAATCTTTCACCTAGTATGTGCATGAAGATACCTTATATGTTTTTGACATTGATCGTGACAGAGCCGCAAAATCCGAAAAAGTTGATAGATATTTATATGCAACCATTGATTGAGGAGTTACAACAGCTATGGGTTGAAGGTGTCCCGACATATGACGTTTCTACCGATCAAACATTTGTAATGAAGGCTGCCCTTCTTTGGACGATAAATGAACGGAATGTTATCCGAATGGGGTTTGGGATCTTAGGATGTCCAATATGTTTGGAGAGGTCAAAGTCATTTAGATTAAAACATGAAAGAAGCCTTGCTATTTTGACTATCACAGACAATTTTTGCCAGCAAGTCATCCTTTCAAAAGGAATAAGAAAGAATTCATCAAGAATAGAACTGAAAGAACGCGTCCACCATTGAGGTTGACCGGCGATCAAATTTGGGAGCGTGTGCAGAACTTTCCAACCGTTGTTGAGAACCCGCACGGCACGACTTTTGCGTACGGAAGTTCGCATAAGTGGACAAAACGCAGTATATTTTGAGATCTACCATATTGGAAGGCGAATCTTATTCATCATAATCTTAACGTCATGCACATAGAAAAGAATGTTTTCGACGATGTCATAAATACTGTGATGGATGTCGCCGGAAAAACAAAAGACAACTTGAACGCAAGAAAAGATATGAGAGATATTTGCGATCAGCCAATACTAGCTGTGGATACAAGCAGCAGGGGACCAAAACCGAAAGCGGTTTATACATTGGATAAGGAGCAAAGGCGAAGTTGTTTGTCAATGGTTGAAATCATGCGGTTTCGATGGATATGCTTGAACCTCGGGAGATGTGTTGATTTGAATGAATGCAAGTTGACAGGTTTGAAGAGTCATGATCGTCACATTCTCGATAGAAAGACTAATTCCAATAAGAACTTTATATGGGGCGCCATTACAGAATTAAGCAATTTCCTCCATGATATTTGCTCGACAGTGTTAAAAGCATCGCACATGGAACAACTAGAGAGAGATATTCCAATTATTCTTTGCAACTTAGAAAGGATATTTCCTCCAGCATTTTTTTATTCGATGAAGTATCTGTTAGTTCACTTGCCTTATGAGGCCAAAGTTGCAGATCCCGTCCAATTTCGATGGATGCATCCATTTGAGAGGTAATGTTTTTTTTTATACAATTCAAATTAGTTTATCATATAATATGTTCCGATAAGCTTCTTTCTATTTCAACTAGATTCTTATATCATTTGAAGAAAAAAGTAAAGAATAAGGCACGTGTTGAAGCTTCAATTTGTAATGCATATATCGTTGAAGAAGTGGCAACATTTGCATCATACTATTTTGAGCCGCACGTTCAGTGCAAGAGCCGAAGAGCAGGCAGAAATAATGAGGGCCCCATTGATCCTAATTGCACGGCATTCTCTATTTTCAATTATCTGGGTCAACCAAGCGACGCATGTCAGTTTCGTTACTTATCAGGCAAAGAATTTCATGCAGCACATACTTATATTTACTGAACTGCCCAGAAGTCGAGCCATACTTCAAGTAAGTGTAAATTTGCAAATATATGTTTTGCGTGTCAAATATTTGCTAATAATGATATGGTTTTTAATATTAGGATTTTCCAAACTTCAATGTCTGGACTACAACCAAATGAGTTTGACCATTTGTGCGATGAACAATTTGCAGCATGGTTCAAGATATATGTAAGTTGCCTATGGATCAAAACCAAGTTATTAAAATTATATACATCATTTAGTAAAATATATATTATTGACTTTGCATATGTAACTTTAGGTTCACAGTAATTATGATGAATTTGGGAGGGCAAGGATTGCTATATTATCTGTCATGGAGTCCACAGTTAAAAGTTCAAAGTTGGCCAGCATATTTCATAAATGGATATAATTTTCATACTCAAGAATACGAAATGGGAAAATCCACAATGAATAGTGGTGTGTCTGTTCAGTCATTCAATGGTAATAGTTGGAAATATGATTTTTATGGCTTGTTGGATGAAATCATAGAGATAGAGTATCATGGACCATTAATGATGCGTGTTGTGTTATTTAAGTGCACGTGGTTTGACCCCGTCAAAGGAATGAAGGTGCATACGAAATTTAATTTGATTGAAATAAATCACAAGAAAAAGTATATGAAGTATGAACCATTTGTGTTGGCACAACAAGCAATTCAAGTATGTTATGCATTATATCCTAGTTTGCTGATTGATGGGCTGCATGTAAAATCAAAGCACGGAGGAAAATCGAGGAACATTGGAAGGATAGAGCCTACCAACAAGAGGAAAAAACACGGTTGAAATTGAGGAATATAACATACCAACTTTACGAGATGTGAGCAATGATAGATGTGGATCCAACTGTGAATTAAATGTACAAGAATGTTATGAATCTGATTTTCAGACAGTTGACGAAGATGAGGACGAAGACGAGGACGAAGACAAGGACGAGGACGAAGATGAAGACGAAGACGAAGACGAAGATGAAGATAAAGACGAAGACGAAGATTAAAATTTTTGTCACAAAATACTACAGATGTGTAATTATTAATGCTACAAGTGCTATTTTTGTTGTTATCATTATTGTTCTTGTTATTATTGTTATTGTGGTTTTTTATTATTTTTATTGTCTATTATTCTTGCTATTTTAATTTATCGTTCGAAATTTTGTCCCTAAATGCCGACAAGTCAAATATGATTAACGTGCCATAACATTTCCGATATTCTAATTTCCATTGCAAAATTTGAGATGCCAAAAATTTTGGACTGAAAAAAAAGAAAAATTTAGGACCCTAGTCAATGAGACGCTAAATTTTTGACAGAAAAAAAAGACGTCACAAATTTACAATGATTATTTAGTATGTGCAAAATTAGACGGACTCAAAACCTGTCTATTGCAAATTTTCAACGGAATATACTGGTTCATCCAAATTTTGCTATGGATTTTCGACCGTTTGAAAGTAACACTGTTGCAAATTTTGCTAGGGAATATTTATTGGTAGAAATTTGCGACGGACTCAGTTTCGTGGCAAATTTTGCAAAATCGCAAAACTTCTACTCTCAAATTTTATCCACTATTCTTCTGATGCAACTCCATTAGTCGTTGCCCTGTTTAATCGCGTTTCATCTTTTCTTAACCAAAACCAGAGCCAGAGCCAATGCCAAAGCCAAATCAATGTGTCCAAATTTTCTACTTTTCCTGACACAAGTTTTTCCAAACTTTTCCCGACACAAGTTTTCCCTTTATCGTGCAATCTTAGTTCATTTATATTTAATTTGGTTAGGGATTTAACTTTTCATTGGCTAAATATTTACAATTGCATCTTTGATTAGTCGACTGGTTAATTTGTTTATTAACAAGCGTTAAATGACGATAAGATGATTGGTTTAGAAAATGCTTGAAAATTAAATAATTCTATAAAAAATCATGGAAAATTATGGAAAATTTTTATCTTGACAACAAAAATATGAAATTTGACCGGAAAAGTTTTTTAAAATTTTTAACAAACTTAAATTTCATAATATCACAAAATTGCAGAAATTAATAGTGCCACCCATTTTCATGAAATTGAGATTTTACGTTCGGGGAAAAGTTATTAAAAAATTTAAAATTTCCATAACCTGATAAAATGGCTTAACATAAATGTGGTCACCCATTGTGAGGGAAATTTTCTTTTTGTGAAGAAAAATTACAAAAATTTAAAATTTAAAAAATGCATAGAATTGCTTAGAAAACATGTGGCCATCAACTTTGAAATTTAAATTTCTTTAGATGGCAAAAAAAAATTAAAATTTCAAAATTTCAAAAAATTTCACGGAATGGCTTATAATACCTATGGCCACCCACTTTTAGTTATATTTAATTTTTTTAACGTGCCCTAAAAATTGTTAAAATAAAGAAGGACTAAAATTTGGGAATCTTCTTTACCAAAAAAAAAATTTGGGAATCTTTACCTAATAGTTTAGACTACCTGTGGCCCCAATTTTAGTATGGAATTTTATTTTTCACGGAAAAAATTTTATATTAAAATTAATAATTTAAAAATTCTTAAAATTTTAAAATTTGCAAAACTTTACAGAATGTCTTAGAATATCGGTGGCTACCAACTTTTTTAGTGAATTTTTTTTTTAGTTCCCAAAAAAAAATTTAACAATAATAATAATAATTTTTTTCTTAAATGACTTAGAATATTTGCCCCACCATTTGAAATTTAAATTTTTATACGTGGTAAAAAAAAAAATTTAATGAAAATGCCGATTCATATAGTGATGTTTGATACTTGTGACCACCCATATCAGCTCATACATTGATGTTTCATATGAAAATAAATAGGATTCATAGTATATTTGTTTGTAGGAAAACGTCATAAGCACTCGACATTGGCTCATTTCAAGGAAACTTTTTCTCAGTCTTTCCATCAAAATGGTAAGCTTCGTCATGTACATTATTATGTGTTCGTAATACGTGTCAATAGTTCTTTACATATTCGTATAACCTTCCTACTTATCAGTTTAAACGTGGAGGTCACATGTCTAGAAGACAAGGCTCTTCCTCGTTCTCGTCCCCGTCCCTTTCCTCTACTCTTGTCCCGGCATCTAACCCTCAACCACAATATCGTCCATCACAATATGGCCACGTTGGCCCTTCCTCCCACGCTCAACAACATGTTACGGGACTTCACCACATGCCAACTGAACGTTCTTCAGTTCAATCTCCTGTAGCTCCCCCTCCTTCCGTTTCACCCCAGTATTCTGCGGAACAATCGAATATTGATGGAAACAAAGGTCAAGAAGTTAACCAATTCTTCATATGCCCATTTGGAGATTCGTAAGTGCTTCATTTTTATTTTAGTATATGTCATATTTAGGGCTTTAGATATTGATGTTAACTGAATTATCCATGTTGCACAATATTCGTATGAATGATTTGATTCACGGATGCTATTCTGGAGTTTTTAGAGGAATTGAACAAAATAGTAAGAAACTTCTAGATGGGAGAGTATATTAATTACAGAAGTGTTCCACAAGAAGTGAAAGAAATGTGGTGGAATGAGTTCAAGGTAAGTTTTACATATTTTATTTTCTCACCAATTAAGTTTGGTATAGTATATTGATGGTCAAGAATGATGTAAAGGGACAAGAACAAGTTTTCGATTCCTAAAGGACCAGATATTTTCCCGACATGAACTTTACAAAATCTGTTTATATGTGTACGGTGCATGGTTATGGATATGTGATCATCATAATAATTTCCAATTTGTGTTTTTATTCATTGCAGCGAAAGTTCACGTGGGATAAAGCGGAAGACAATGAAGTGAGAAGAATTTTCGATAAGAAAATAAGTGATTTTATCGAAATGTTATGAATAGAGCGAAGAGCAAGGGTAAAAGCCGTCTTTCTTTTGACAATTGGGTGGCAATTAACACATTTTGGGCATCTTCGGCAATGAGCAGAATAAGAAGAATCGATCTTCTAGTTCTAGTGATGGGTCAGCCACATATGCTGGGGGCTCTATCAACATTGCGGAGCATCGCAAACGACTAGTAAGTCTGTTAAATGAGTTATAAGTTAATTTAATTCAATTACTCAAGTTTACATTTTGTAGGCACATGAATTGGGGACGGAACCAACATTTGCAGCTACATTTGAACGCACATTTCAAAAGAAAGACAAGACATGGACTGGCGATCGAGCAAAAGTCTGCCCGTAAGGTTATACTTTGGCTTATATATAAACTATAATGCAAAATCGTGAATGCTTTCAATATTTATGGTATATATATATAGTGATTTTATTTTCATCTACATTGTTAATGTAGGAAAAATATGATGATCTTTTAATGAGCAGTGTTAGTGGTAGTGATGATTGTCCTGAGTCCCGGCCACCAGTTGATAATATGGCATTATAGATAGAGGCAATGTGGGGGGCGAAAAAAGAAAAATATTTGGGCTGGGATCGTTGTCAAAGATGTACATGCGGAATAGTCCCGGAAGTTCATCAAGGATTGGTAAAGGAAGGCACGAACAGAGGAGCAATTGACCCATGAAGTGAATCGTCTGAATACTTTACTTGTTAAGAAAGACGAACAAATATATGACTTGCAAGAACAAATGAGAATGGTTATGCAACACCTTAACCTCCAACGCAATGACGGGCCTCCTGTACTTCCAGCCAATCCAATAGATGATGACCAACACATTGATGCCGAGAATGCTGATGTTGATGCTGATGATGATGATGATGATGATGATGATGATGATGATTTTCTCCAGTCTCCTAGGTAAAATTTTGAGTAAGCTTGCTTCATAATGCGGGTTTTTCATAATTTCACTCATATTCATATGTAAGAACATTTATAAAATCTGAAAATTTTGTTATTTTACACCTAGTTCCACATCCATGCTTAAACGCTGTTTTTATATTTTAAGCTAATTTTGCTATTATTAAAGTTTGTCCCAAGTTGCGATCAATTGAATTGCATAGAACGAATTTTCTGATGATTTTGCGACGAACAAATTTTGCGATGGAATTTTATGGAATTTAATAACGCAATTTAACGGAATTTGCTACGGATCGTGTCCGTCGCAAATTTCAAACGGAATTTCGTTCATACGGAATTTTGCGATGAATTTTCCATGTTTTGTTTTTATGCTGAGAATTTTTAAAGAGGGTGATGAATATTTCGGCGAATTTTGGCGACGGATTGTATTTGTCGCAAATTTGCGGCGAATTTTACGAATATTTTTTCCGCCGCAATTTTAATTTGTGAATTTTCTTTTTCATTGTTATTCGAGTAACGGAATGTTTTCCATCGCAAAAATCCAAATTTGATTTGAAGAAATTTTAAATCAAAAAAAAATAAGCTTTTTTGTAGTGGATGCTGAAACTGGTCCATCGAGAAAACTTCGAGTGTGATCGGCGCAAAGAGTGCTACACTCGAGGGGTTGTGCTTTACAAGGAGCCGGGAGGCACAGGTGAGCACATACCCATTTTGGCGATCTGCTTCTTCAAGGTCCTGAATGCAGTGAGCTTTGGTGGGTTGAATATGGAGGGCAGAGACGAGTTCGAGGAGGGTCATGGGTCGGCCACGGTGATGGATTAGGTCAGGTATGCCTAGTTCAATGGCACACTTTAGGCACATTGAGTTGATGAAGCTAAATGTGTGGTTCCATACGTGAGCTTGAGCTCGGACGAGCTTGCTAGCTGTCGCATCCCCATCTCCATTACCCAAATTCATGTTGAAAACACCTTCCTGTGTAGTCGTAGAATATTTCACAACCGGAGGTGATCCACTCAAAGGTGGGTTGGTTCACACTGTAGAACTAGGAAGCAGACTAGACAGACCGGTTTCCAGTTTATGGAATCGGGAACTGGCCCACAGGTTCCTGGACCCACTTGGAAACTGTGCCACTGGTCTGGTTTGGTTTTCAGGTTGGTCCATGGAACCAGCCGTGTCTTGGGAATAGGAAATGTTTCGGAACAAAAAAGTGGTTGGAGATATAACACACTGCATCACTAGCAAAACGTGAGCGAGCAAGGCTATGAAAGGAGCGATTTGTGTCCAGAGCAGCAAGCGAGACTGCAACCGCCAAGAGCAAGCTGCGAGAGAGAGGTGTGAGACTTATGTGAAGAAAGTAAAAGAAAGGCAAATGGCAATAAGGGTTTTGAACTTACAGAACGAGCGTCGTGAGTAGCGAGCAAAGATACGAGTGCTGAGAGCAAGTTGCGAGAGAATGCGTGAGTGCTTAATAGGAGAATGAAATGAATTAGGGAAGGGCCGAAGGGTACTCTAATTAGGATTATGAAACATAAGATTTATATATATTTAGAGAGAGAGAGAGAGAGTTCAGTCCGAGTGGAAAGGGTGTGTGGGTCCCCACATGGAACTGGCAACTCTAATTAGGATTATGAAACATAAGATTTATATATATATTTAGAGAGAGAGAGAGAGTTCAATCCGAGTGGAAAGGTGGGTGGTTCCTACATGGAACTGGTAACCGGACCGATATTCACAAATTCAAATTAATTCCCTATCAAAGAAGTTCACTTTGCTGTTGACGCCATTGGGATTTAGCCCACTCACTTTGGTCCTGCGATTCCTACCACACAAATTGACAATGCGCTTAAACATTGCGAACCAAGAGCTCAAGCGGTAAACTCCCTCACGCTAGAGCAATGTTGTGTTAGCCTCCATCACTTACGCAAGAAAATTAGGTTATCTGTACCCGTCAAGGATAGTAAAGATAATCAACATGGCATCTGTTTTTTGTTTTGGACAACCTAATCTGCCTAAACAACTCTTTTTTGAATAAAATTTGAAAAGAATTGCCTGTTGTTAGGCTAAGTCTGTGTGTGAAAACATCCAAGGAAAATTTCGATGCGATGGCAATGAAAAGAAACAAAGGGCAAAATAAAAGACCAGTGCTGTCAGGGGCTATGGCGGAAAAGTGGCCAAAACTTACAGATGCAAGCAAGCGTCGGGATAGTGGTGATGATGGCAACGTTTCATTCAACACTTTCGAAGACGATGAAATCCAGAAGAAATAGAAAAAGCCTAAGACATGGGTAAAGCCAAGTCTTGATTAGGTACTAATAATCGACTAATCCTTAAGTAAGAACGTGATTCCAAGCCTCAGTGGTATCAAAAAAAGAGAAGTACTCTCAATTTGATCCATAGAAACTCCGCCAAATAACTCCAAACAATGGAGAGCACATGCTCGCTGGATAAGAGCGCGGGCATCTTTCTGTCAAATTTAAACTATTCTTCTGATGCAGGTGTCCATTAGTCGTTGCCCTGTTTAATCGCTTTCATTATTTCTTAACCAAACCGGAGCCAGAGCCAATGCCAAAGCCAAATCAATGTGTCCAAATTTTCAACTTTTCCCGACACAAATTTTTCCTTAGTTTAGTTATGATTTGTGTTTCTTCAAATATTTATAAGAATTGGGAAAAGGAGCATATCGTGCAATCTTAGGTCATTTAGATTAAAGATAACTTCATGCAATATACTCATCTGATTCATATGCAATAACGAGGGGTGGTTTATCTTTGTAAATATGTTTAAATAGGTTTTACTTACCACTCAAAATATACCTAAGCATATTATTCTCATCAAACAATTCACAATTCACAATCTATTCTACAAAGTAATAAGACATTTATATAGTGAGTCCATCCATTTATTCTCATCAAACATCCAGATTATTTAATTACTCAGTAAAACTATGCTCTTTAGACATAGAATAAATTCAAGTTAAAAGAGTTGCCTTTTATTAGATAATCTGGAGTTAACTGCAATCTCATTTTAAATGACTAGCCCCTCCATTTAAATTCTTACACCTGTAGTCTTTCAGCCAGTAAATATCACAGAAAACTTGTATCTTCTTTTTACTTTTCCCCTCTCTTTCAACCATGCACGACAGGCCTTTCTCCCCATATAATTTCTTTTTGTTCTCTCTCTCTCTCTCTCTCTCTCTCTCTCTCTCTCTGCACGCATATCCACAATATAATTGCTCCTCTTCTCATGTAAGTGAAAGATTAACTCCAGATTATCATCTGCAGCTTTACTCTAATCGGAGTATTTGTGTTTGATGTAGTGTAATTTGCTATAAGCTTGTTGATTTGACCTCTGAATAATTATGGTGTTTTTGAAGTTTCTAGCTGTCAGTATTGGCTGTGGGTGCCTGGGCGGTGGTGTGATTCCTTGTTGACTTTTGATCACCAAAAATAAGAAATAAAAAAGCAATATCCAAAAGTATAATTTTTTTTTTTTATCATACACTGATTCTTTCAACTGATGCTCGACTTCTCGTGCACTCATAGACCAGGCACTTTTTCATCTTCTTCATCGTATCTTCCCATGTTGCAAGGCTGCTTTTTCCACACAAGAGGGACTATCACCTGGTCCGGGCAAGGGCCATGATGCTCTCATCGGCCACAAACAAGGGCCACGAACCCCTCACTTGGATCTGGGTGAGGTCATGTGGCCGGCAATGGTCGATTGGCAACCTCGCTTGTGGCCAACAAGGTTGTAAAAGAAAAGAAAAAAAAATAAACAAATTCGAAAAATGTTAAAATATTATAAAAAAAAATTATTCATATCAACGCCAATCGTGCCACGTAAAATTGGTAGCATCCACATTAGCGATATTCAACCAAAATTAGCCGAATGAACTCAATTGGCAAAACGTGAAAATGTTTATAACTCAATTGACACAATTAAAAGATTTAGCATTGAATTGGCAAAAAAAATAATATATTTAGAACTTTTTGGATACCTTTCAAGAATGCTCTAGTTCATCGTTGTTCTTCCCACCTCCATGTTTTATTTTTACGCTGAGATTAAAGAGGGCGATGCAATCATATTCTTGCTCCGCATACCTCGCCCTTTAAACCTCTTTTCATTATTATTCTAACCTTGACGAGTCCAAATATGAAGAATTAAATTAACTCTGAGCCTACCTTTGTCTAATTCTTTCATTACATCAATTACTAGTTTATTAACTAAGCACTCGCAAGCAAATTACAAAACCAAAAGGAAGGTAACTGGGGCTGCTAATCATATTAACAACTAAACGTCAACATGAATCATGTTAAGACTACTATTATTTTGACAATACTCCCGGCCAAATCGTACTTTTTTGTAAACTTTAGACTGTGCTCCCTTAGTAACTCGGAAAATTTATAATAGAGATTGTGAGCGATAATCATTATATGCATTTTCTTGTCTGCCAATAAGATCGACAAGTTCTTTAGATTGTGGACTTTGTCGAAAACAAAGATTATGTGCAAGTACCACACTGATAACATAAAGGCAGAAAAAAGTAATTCGAAAATTTGGACTAGAAGTATAAAAGTTCAATCTCCTAACTGGCCTGGACAACGAAAACAGTGTCTCCGTTCCATGTAACTGGGCCTACTTATAACCGAATTGGGCCTATCGTCATTATGAGATTGGGCCTCCTTCCATATGGGTCAATTTTCAAATCTGAAGAGCATTGGCTCCCCTAGCATTCATTCATTCTCTGCTGATATGCTAGTATCCAGGAAACACAGATTGGTATAAGGAAGATTCGACCGTGTCATGGCGTAGAATAATCTCGGCTCTTCTCTCATTCAGAATGTGGTGGGGCGACAGTGATGGACTTGCTAAGCAGCAGCTATGATTTTGTAAAACCGAATGTATTATCACGAGTGTGGAATTCTTATGATAATGCCACCGGCATCACTGACACAATTCACCCCTTTCCACCTTTTTACCCATATCCAAATCCACATCCCATCTCCTTAGAATTTGTGCAAGCTCCAAAAGAAATCCTACACCAATGAACTTATTTTTATTGAGTAATTATAAGTTAAAAATCATCCGATAAAAACTTGATAAAAAAAAATCTAAAATTCAGTGATACTGTAATATTTTCTCATTGATTATTGGTAAAGTTTTAATTAGGCGACTCTTGAGTGCACTCATATTTGAATTTAGATTTTGATGATCGGTGTTTTAAATTTTGAAGGAAGATCATTCATATTTGAATTCAGATTGGAAGACGGACTGCTCATTGCTACCCACTGAAGCTAATTCCACTTGGGATTGTTGGTACGATTGACCGTCCTTATTAATTTGGAAAAGGATAACCTAGAAATAATCAGTTTTCAGTACAGCATAATCTATAAATAAAGTAAAGTTATAGTTGAAGAAGGAAGAGATGGCCAGATCGAATTTGGTAGTGTTACTTATTTATTCAATAATAAAGTGCATGTGCTAAAATTATAACATCAATATAACTTCCAATACAATCTGAAACAAGGATGTTCCATATCAAACATCAATAAATAGCAAAGGTAGAACAAGAAATAGCCAAGCAACTTAATTAAGCAGAGAAATTATCAAGGATAAATCTCAATCAGGGAGCGAAGACCCAAGTGAGAGATTATCTTATAACCACTAAAGCCAGCATCAACAAAAAGCTTTTCCCATTCCTTTTCACTCCTTTCTTTCCCGTTGAGGTTCACCATCATCAACATGTCAAAGAAAAGCTGCGTTTCGGTGGATCTGTGATCTTCCGTTTGATTCCCAACTACTATTTCTATCACAATCACTTTCCCGACCTTGCCTTGACCCGACACCGCCTCTTTGCTTCGCTTCAGAATCTCGATGCATTTTTCATCACTCCAGTCGTGCAATATCCACTGCATTCGCACAGGTTTTGTTTAGATAGCTGGAGCATAGTGTTCTTATAAGAGTGGCGATGTAAAACAAAAGTAATGTCCATTGGTAGAGTCTCTTTTTCACTCACTTACGTAGGTCACCAAGATTTGCACTAAAATGGAGGGTCCGTGTGATTTACCAAATGGACTTCACATGCAATTATAGTCCATGTTGGAGTTGCTCACAGATACATTCATAATGTGGAGAAATTTAGACAAATTTAATTGTTTTCAACTATACTATTAATTAAACAAATCCAATGGCCACCTCAAACTAAAAAATATTGCAAAAATATTCCATGAAAATACGCACAGGTACATTCTGACCACAGATAACTATAAATGGACAAACTCTAATTTACGATAATTAAGATAATTGACAAGTAATCAATCAATCTTCAATATTCAAAATTGCAAAGTAATCCGTAAATCTCTTACCATTTTCCTCTTACGACAATTGAAAATTATATTAGAAACGAGGGACCAAAATCCTTACCCGCTATTTTATTTTTTTATTAATTTTTATCTTTTTCCACAATTTCCTTGACATGCCATTCTGGTTCTGTTTATAGTAGTTAATTGTAGGGTTAATACCACGAAAAACCCCAAACTGGTATATTTATCATAAATTTACTCCAAACTAATTTCTTGACCATGAAAAATCCCAAATTGGTACACATGTAACAATTTTACCCTTTATTAGTTTTGTTAAATTTTAATGTCAAATTTTTGAGTTAGATGACACATAATAGTTGACGGGTATATCAATTTGGAGTTTTACCCTCCATTTTTAAGAATACCATTTTATGATTTTTCATGATATTAATCTAATTTAATGGAAGATAAATTTGTCACAAATATATCAGTTTGAGATTTTTGTGGTAAAAAAAATAGGTTAGGGTAAATCTGTAATAGGTGTACCAATTTAGAGTTTTTCTTGATCAAAAAAATTTATTTGGGATAAATTTATTACAAGACACAAGTATATCAGTTTAGGGTTTTTCATGATATCAATCCTTAATTAAGCTTACAAAAAGGAAGCGCTTTATGCACTATTCATATTTGAGAAATTTTTTCTCTTCACTGCTTATCTATACACATGTTTTAATTAATTTTTATCCATTTAATTAGGGTCCGTGACAGATCTTTCACGTTAAGAACCTAGTATAAAGTTCTTTTATGAATTAATGTGAATTCAAAATAATTGTTCCATGATATCTCTAATATATCAATTTTTTTCTTAGATAAGGACCTATGGGACAGAAAGTCAGGAAAAGTAGAGTACGACCTTAAGTATACTTTATACAAGCTATATATGTCATAACGTACATATATCACGTAATATTAAAAGAGAGTCAGGTTGACTATGTCCCTTCAACTTGCGTATATATTAGTATACCAAACAATTTGAATAACTATAGGGCGGCCTTATTTCCACTCGCTATTTGACTACATCATCTACCACTTTTATATTAAAAAGACAAAATAACCCTCAACATTCAATTGCAAAGTGATGGTCCCATTCCTTTTTTTTTCTTATCTTTTATATTTTTATTTAGGATCTAGTTGCCATAATTAGCATTTCATATGTTTTGATTTTTAGTGTATTAAAGAAATTATTTTTAGTGTATTCATAGATATTCCTATAACGTTCTACATGTTACATTTAAAAGCATCTAGCTAATAATAAGGAAAAAAGATAAATTCTTTGATATAGTAAAAAACTTAAGTTTTTCTTTATAATTTTTTTTATAATAACTTATTTATTCTTTGTCTCTCATGTCTCAAAAGCTCACTTTCTTGGTGGAATTTTTTTATTTTTAACTTCATTTGTGTAAAATATATAGCAATCTCTTTACCAAAAAATTAAAAATTTATCCTTTTTCCTTACAATTAGCGAGATATATTTATACAAAGTATGTAAGACATTATAGAAATATCTAGGAATACACTATAAATATTATACACAATAAGACATTTTGATATCCTTTTAGAAACACTTTATAGATTATGTTAGCTTTTGTTAATCCAAAATAATAAGATTTCACTAGCATTTTAAAAAATTTCTTATTTTATGCAATGTTGTGATTTAATTAAATTTCATATTTAAATTTTTATGTTGGAGAATGTAATTGTGATTTTATTTTAGAAAATTTATAAAGAAAATTATTTTATATATATAATACTAACAAGACGAGATTTAATAGTGATGTGCACAACAAAAATGAAAATTTATAAACAAATGAGTGTGCTAAAAAGTTGTCTCAGTTAAATTACTTCTAGATTCCACTTGACAATTTATCCATAGGTTTCATGGAAATTTCTCTTTTTAACAAAACTAATTTTTATGGTAGTAAAATCTAACAATTAAAAAAACATATTGCCTTTTAATATACATGGGAATTTTTTCTTTTTGGTAACTAAATCCTACGTAGAAATAGAAAAACTAAGAAAAAGAAAAGTGATAAATTTGGGGACACTAGTTTAAATTGCAATTCAATGATCGAGGGTTATTTCGTCTTTTTGGTAAAAATTGGGTGGATTTAATCATATAGGGATGGAAATAGCGCTGCCCCTAACTAAAAGCAATCATTCAATTATATGGGCCAATAATTGATATACATAAGTAAGACTTTGTCTCATCACTTAGTATCTTAACTTTATTATTTAATCTTAAAATACCTAACACCTAATTATTAACTATAGTAGAGTCGATTCATATTTCCAACGCAATCTAAAACAATATTAGCATTACACTAAACAAATGAGTGTGATTGCATGGTACTTACCTTGAGTAAGACTGCATCCGCCGGGGGAATCTCCACAAACATGTCACCTCCGACGAACTTCAACCTCTCACTTCCGACCAAACCATCCACCACATGTGGCAGATCAAACACCGTGCACTTCAAGTGCGGGAACGCGTCCGTGATGGCCTTACCTATCGTCCCCAACCCACCTCCCACATCGACCACCGAGCTCAGCCCCTCGAACACTCCCCCACATGTATCCCCCACCAGCTTCGCTATCAGTTTCGAGTCGCTCGCCATCGCCTCGTGGAACAAGCCGCCGACCCTGGGATTGCGCCTCACGAGCTCCCACGACGGTATGCCATGCGCCATCTCGAATGTCGATGGGACATCTTCTCTATCCCCCAACCATGCGCTCAAATACTGCCACGGGTTCATGGAGTAAGGCTCGAGCGCGGGAAGCACAAAGGGCGCGGCAGTCGAGGGGTTGTGTTTTACAAGGAGTCGGGACACGCCGGTGAGGGCATATCCGGTTTGGTGATCCGCTTCTCCGACATCCCCTAGTTCGAAGAAGCCAGAGTGGACAAGGATACGCATGAGGCGACGGACGCAATGAGCTTTGGTGGGTTGGATATGGAGCGCGGAGACGAGCTCGGGAGGGTCATGGGTCGGCCGTGGTTGTGGATTTGATCAGGTATGCCTAGTTCCACGGCACACTTGAGGCACATTGAGTTGATGTAGCTAAATATGTGGTTCCATATGTGGGCTTGAGCTCGGAGGAGCTCGCTGGCGGTCGCATCCCCGTCTCCTTCAGCCAAATCCATATCGAAAACTCCTTCCACTACGGTTGTCGACCTCTCACAACTTGTATGTTTGCTACATATATATTATATATGGAACTAAACCAAGAAAACCAATCAATCATCGACCTCTCTTAGCTTCCAAGTGGGTGAAATTATGAGGACAAAATGTCGGGTACGTGAAATTATATTCAGATCTATTCAATAATGGTGGGTGTCTTCAACTAATTTTATAAAGTCGTTGGTCGGTCCTTTTCTCGCTGCAGTTTTTTTTTTTAAAGATTAATACCACCAAAACCCCAAACTGATACGCATGTGATAATTTAACCTCAAACTTTTTTTTTACTACCAAAAACCCCAAACTGATACACCTGTGACAATTTTATCCCAAACTTTTTTTTGTACCACCGAAAACGTCAAACTAGTACACCTGTGACAATTTTACTCTAAACTGGTAAACCAGTAACAAATTTACCCTAAAATATTTTTTTGACCACGAAAAACCCAAAACTGATACACATGTGACAATTTTACCCCGAACTAATAATTTTTTTTATTTTTTCTTTTCTTTTTTGTTCTTCATCTTCAACCTCTAGCCGGTCGCCGGACTAGCGACCAGCCAGAGGTGAAAGCCGGTGAGGTCGGGCCTACTAGCCGCTAGCGAGACTTGACCTTGCTGGCATGGGCGAGGACCGCCTTCGCTCAGCTCAAGTGAGGGTTGTCCTCACCGAATCTGGCGAAGGTGGCCCTCGCCAGCATCGGGCGAGGGCTATCCTCGCCAGCGTTCGGGCAAGGGTCTCCCTCACCTGGGCTGGTGAGGACAACTCTCGCTCGACACCAATGAGGGCTGCCCTCGCCAAATCAAGCGAAGGCTGCCCTCGCTCGACTCAGGCGAGAGTCGCCCTCGCCAGCAGCCGACGGGGCCGAGCTCATCAGCTTTTGCCTCTAGCCGGTCGTCGGTTCGGCGATCGGCCAGAGGTTGAAGATGACGAATAAAAAAAGAAAAAACAAAACAAAAAAATTAATAAAAATTCGAAAAAAATAAAAAATAATATTAAAATTTTAGTTCATGGTAAAATTGTCACATGTGTACCGATTTGGGGGTTTTTTGTAGTATGTTTAAGGTAAAATTGTCACAAGTGTACCAGTTTAGGGTTTTTTATGGTATGTTCGGGGTAAAATTATCGCATACGTACCAGTTTGAGGTTTTGGTAGTATTAACCTTTTTTTATGCTGCTTTGTTACGAAGTTTTTGTGTGTTTGGGTTCCAAATTGGCCATTGAGGAGCCGCAGTGCACATTGTATAGTAAACTTTCCATATTTGTCTCACAATCTACCATTTACCAATGTGGAAATGCAAGTGTCGAAGAGCAAAGGATAAATTGCGTCGGAAGTCCCTGAACTATTATAAAATGTTCAATCAGGTTCGTCAACTTTCTTTGCTAAATCATACATATATTTTACGCTAGTCCTTCGTTTATAAGGTAAAAAAAATGTTGATGTAGCATTCATTTTGATTAGACGATGACATCTCATCCCACGTGGAATCATATATCTCATTAAAAGTTCTAACACATGTTTTTTGAATTTTTAGAGATTAAAATCTGACGAAAAACAAGAAAAAGCAGGGTGAAAAAAGAGATGTGGTGGTTCCGGCCGTCGGCGTGGGGGGTTTCCGAGTTATCAAAAAAAAAAACAGAAAAAGCAAAAAAGAAATAAAGGGTTCAGTAAAAAAAGGGGTAGCTATGGCAGCGGCGATGGAGACGCCGCTGCCGAGGCACCAACTAGGGGCCGGCTTCCCTCGCCTGGCTTAGGCAAATGCAGAGGGGCCACTGCCGATGCCTCCGTTGCTCAACAAGAGCAAAGACACAAAGAGTGACTTGGCGATCACCAAGCCAAGACAAGCGAGGTTGCGGCCTTCGTCAGCCTTGTCGCTTGTCGTTGACCTCGCCACAGATCTAAGTCAAGAATGCGGCACCCATCATGGCGCACTACAAAAAATCTGGTTCATGGTTAACATTAGTGATGTGATACTTAGGGTACGGGTTTTGCGAAAAATCAATCAACGATTTGAAAACTGTTTTCCCGAAAACTAATAACTTATATCATTTTAAAAAAATGAATCAAAAAATATTTTTCATCATCGACAAAAATTCAGGCATAAAATTTTGTTGTTAATGAAACCATTTTTATTTTTTTTTCTTATATTTTGCTTGTACAAAAACAAAATTTTGATGAAATACTTAGCTTCTCAAGTGGGTGAAATGTGAAACTACAATGACACTATTCAGGTATTTATGAAGACACTCAATTTTTCTAATTACGAAACATTGTACTTTTGACTATTTAATAGGGGTGAGTGATACTCAATCTTTCCAATTACGAAAAACCGTACTTTCGATTATTTAATAGGGGTGAGTTCTAAGATGGGTGGGTTCCAAACTTACAACCTATTTTGTTGGGACCGATTCTCAATTTTTGGAACCTAAAATCTATTCCGTAGCCCTGGAACCTTTTATTTGGTTCCGGGGTCTATCTAAAAACTGGCCAATTTCTTTTGTAAAACATATCCTTGTTTACATCTGAGACATATAGCAGTCATAAAATAATAAAGCAACAAAATGGTAAGAAGTACGATACAAAACAAACATAACTATAAAGCAATTAGGAAGTGTCTAATTCATCTCTTAGTCAAGCAAAATGAAAGTTAAAGCAGCGACAGAAATTCCCATCCGACCAAAAGCAATCCTTAAAGGATGAAAAAACTAAGGCATCTTTAGCTCCGTTATTGTGGAGTGTTGATTGGACATCCCCAAAAGCTACAGAGCACATCATAGAGTCAGGGAAGCAATTGCAACTCGCTGTCTTGTAGGACAAATAGGCATTGTCCCAACGAGAACTTCCGCTGGGACGAGCAATTTCATAGTGGGTGTATTTCAGGTTTTAGGGTGAGTAGGTTCCAAATCTGAAATTTGAACTTATCTTGTCAGGATTGGTTCCCAATTTTTTAAATATGAAACCTATTTTGTAGATCCTGGAACTAGACTAAAAGCAGTTGGATAGGGTTGGTCCGGTCTTATTCCAATGGCTATCCTGAGCTAGTACTCACCCCTATTATTTAAACGTAGAAAGTTGACTTTCGTCTTTTCATTATGCTTTCACCGGTGTTTCCTGTGCCTCGAGTTCCATTAGGGGGCCACCACCACCATAATAATAGTAATAGCTAATTACAAACATCATAATTAATATGTTTTATGTGATCGTTAGATAGGATGATGGGTTGGCAACGTGATTCAAGTCTACCAAAAAAAAAATAGTCATCCACGTCTGTTGTGTTATATTAAATTATATTAAATCCACCCAATTTAATATAATACAACACGCAAACATAAGACAGTGCAAAGAAATGTTTGAAATGCATCGCAACTTGTAAATACATTGCAAGTACAGTGAGGATAATTTTATCAAATCAATAAATAAAAGGTTTACGTAATTGATTGTATTAGTTTTTAAATAACCTTAACATTACTAGCTTTTCTAACTTCTAACCGTTAAAATTGTACTAGTGTTTCCTATTATACAAATTAATAGTTATTCCAGCTTTAATTATATATCAAAATAATTAATTAAACTGTATCTAATAATTACATTTGTAATATAGCCAATTATTCCACAAAACCATCTACATTTCACTGATGATGTTGCATGGGGAAATGTGTCAAAAAAGTCCTAAACCTTTTATATGGGTGCCAATTTAGTCCCAAACTTTTTTTTGTGCCAATTTAATCCTAAAACTTTTTTTGTGACAATTCAGTCCTAAACATTTTAATATGATGCCAATTTAGCCCTTTTGGCTAATTTTGACTTGATATTGTTGACATGGACAATGACTGGATTATGTGACACTGCCGGTGCTGATAATGACACTTTTTAATAATATTTTAATATATTTAGAATTTTTTATTTTTTCTGATTTTTTTCTTTTTTTTCTTTTTTCCTTTCTTCTTCTTCTTCTTCTTCTTCTTCTTCTTCCTTTTCGGTGACCAGCCACCGACCATAGGTGATGGTAGGGCATCGACCATGGCCAGGCAGGCTAGCCTCACCTGAGCAAGGGTCACCGTTGCCCGCCCAGGCGAGGATGAGGCTTTGCTCTGCAAGGGCCAGCCTTGGCGGGGGCTCCCCTCGCCAAATCTGGCCTAGGCGATGAGTAACGGCAAAGGCAATTGGGCAAGTTGTGCAATGGCATCAAGTGAGAGGGACGATAGCGCAACAAACAGAGAATTGGAGCCTAGACTGGCTATGCAACGTGAAGCTCCTGGATTGGCTATGCAATGTGAAGACCAGCGAACATAGACCGAATGAAGGTGGCACGATAAGCGGCGTGGCTAAACAGGCCCAGTGAGGGTTGGCCTCGCCCAGGCCAGATTTGGCGAGGCCGACCCTCCAGGCCAAGGCAACCTCACCGGGGCTAGCCCTCATCTGGCCAGGCCTCGCCCTTGCCTGGCGGGGCGACGGAGACCCTTGCTCAGGCGAGGCCAACCAAAGCACAGCCATGACTGATGGCCGCCATCGCCGGCCAGTCACCAGAAAAGGAAGAAGAAGAAGAAAGGAAAAAAGAAAAAAGAAAAAAATCAGAAAAAATAAATAAATAAATTCAAAAAATGTTAAAATATTATTAAAAATTGCCCATGTCAGTGCCGGCAGTGCCACGTAAGCTGGTCTGCCTCCACGTAAGCAATGTCCTGTCAAAATTAGCCGGAAGAACTAAATTGACACTATATTAAAATGTTTATGACCGAATTGACATAAAAAAAGGGTTTAGGACTAAATTGGTACCAATGTAAAAGGTTTAGGACTTTTTTGACACTTTTCCCATGTTGCATGTGTCGTCAATTTCCATTATAAGCACAATTCATTAATACACACATTAACTACTTATTAAAAGCTTGCTGCTAATTTTTGTCCTGTTTTAAAAATATAAAAAATTTATCTCCATAGCGTATACCAACGACAACAAAGATAATTTTACCAAAAAAAAAAAAAAAAAAACGACAACAAAGATATCCTTACCAAAAAAAAAAAATGACAACAAAGATATTATTTTTTTTACAAATTGAATAGTTTTTCACCTTCAGTGATAGTTATGGCGACGAAAATTACTTTTGTTGCCTTAGGCATATCCAAAGGTGACGAAAATAATGACTTGTCGACTTGGAGTTGACCAAAGGCAGCAAGATCATAAGTTTGTCAACTTACGTCATATCCAAAACTGACGGAATACTAATCTTGTCGCCTTAGAAAAAATGATATTGTTGCTATAAGGGGATGAAATTTTATCTTTTCGTCATAGGTTTGATTTCCCTCCTCCTCACTAAATTTCAAGCCCAATTTAATGTTTGTCATTGTAAGTTCAAAATTTACAGTGGCGAAACTGTAATTTTGTCACATTAGGGCAAGACCTTAGCCAACATATTTGAGAATTTGTCGCCCTTCATCAGTCTTAAAACCATGATTTTGCCACTTTAGGTCTCACTTACAGTGACGAATTTCATGTTTGTCATCGTCGGTTTAAAATTTAAGGCAACTAAACTCTGATTTTGAGAATTCACTTTTGGTCGATCCTAGGGCCGTTAAAGTTATATTAATGTCGCCTTTGGGTAACCTAAGGCCACAAAATTTGGGGGTACCTAAGGAAAAAAAAATTGTCTAAAAAAATTTTGTTGCAGCCGTTTTTCTTGTAGCGAGATCAATTTAATGAAACTGGTATTTGCTATTTGGTGGGTTATGTGGGCATAATACTCTATTTTTTTTAATAAGATATATAAATAGAACATTAGGAAATTATCCCAAGCGTATGACTTGTAAAATATGATGCAGTCACAATAAAATTGAAATTTGAAAGGATAAGAATGGAAATGACCAATAGGTAGCACGATCATCCCCGATCATGACGTTCTTGTACTTGGACATTTTGGACCTTTGACCTGTCTTCTGCCTTGTTTAGACTCCTTAATTTTCTCAATTAACAAGTACATACAGGTTGCTGGGTCTCAAATCAACGCCTAAGACATCAAGGTGAAGAAGACACGACTTGTAAATTGAAATTCATTAACCCTTTAAGTCTTCAACTAATCTAAATACTCTTGTCAATTAGCGTCACAAGAGATTAAAGGATAATCTTTAGCATAGTTTTCCTCGAAGATGACCCACTTCAGATGGCAATTCGAAGACGAAACTCTTGTTTTCCACAAGATTTGCCAAACATATATCCAAATTATGCCGGACAGTGATACATTTGACTTGAAACTGAGGTTGGTAGCCATGACTTTGACCGTGAATTATTGATGAAGCAATTGGTTCACCTGCTAAATTGGACCGTAAGGATCACTCTACAGAAAAAACGCTGTCATTGCAAGATGAAAGAAGCAATCCCAACATTTTCAGATCCAGAACTTTGAACTCTTGAATGTCAAGCGATGGAACTGAGTCGGTAATATGATGAAAAATATAGTCTTTAGATTCATATGATTGTGCGATGTGTTTGAAGCGAACTGCGTGCAAATTTTTTCATTTCAGCGCTAATGACCTACATTCGGTTGTATCTGACTGTTATGCAAACTGTTGTTAAGTTGTGGTCGCTAGAGACTCAATGACTTCAATTAGTGATTAAAGTCCAATCGAGATTGATAGTCAATTATAATGTCAAATCTGGCTTCAAATCAAAAGTAAATGTATTCTAATATGCCTTGAAAGCTTAAGGACCTTGTAAAATTTAAAGTACTAAAATGATGCACAAACGGTAGATCGGAAATAATAAGGAATTATATGAATCTGAACAGATGGCTTACAATCTTAAATGTCATGGTTGCTTAATGACTAAACTTGAACATAAACTTCTTAACGGAGATATTTGGAATGCATAGAGAAGGTGAAATGCTTAAAAACATATGAATGTAAACATTTCATAATCTGAGAAAAGTATCGAGATAAGGAAAGCTAACCGAATATCAATTTCAAGTTCAAACTCAACCAAATTATAATTTAAATCAATATGTTACAGATGATCTTCTCATCTTCAAAATCTAATTGGCTCTTTGGGATTTTTTTATGTCTTGAATGTTAAACAATTAAGTGCTGATGTCTTTTAATGATTGATGCTCGTATCTTTAAATAGGTCGTTACATTATGCATTTCAATCATCCTCCGCAAGAATCTATAATTGCATTGACTTGCAATGTATATGAGGGATGATTTGCAGTTGCTCCCGATTCTTTAGCTAAAGTTATTTCTAGTGAATGGATGCTCCTTGATTCAATCTTCGACTTGTGTGCATGCTTTGTGTTGATTGATCATGGCCTCGTATCATAGACCCCATCTAAGCTTTATCCATTAAAAACTTATTGTCACTGAGCTCGCCAGGTGTTACATCGATAGTCTTTGTGGGTCAATTGTACTTTTATGACCTTCATGATCGACGAACTTGTTAAATGTTCTCATCGGTTAAACCTTACGGTTAAATTTGGGCCATTAACTCCTTTTGTTTGGGCCCATATTTTAGGCCTAGTGTCCACGGTAACACAATAAGGAACGTAAAAACCCAATAAACACGGATAAAGTTGCAAAACACTTTAAAAAAAAAGACAAAAGGTAAATTCTCTAACGAGTTAAAATTTATCGAACTAACAATTGAACATGAAAAATATTAGGTTCTTAACCCTTGAAAACTTTAAACTTATATTAACCGGAAAATTAAATCTAGAAATGAATAAAAGAAACAGCCAACGAGCTCAAAACAATTCAAATTAGATAGCATCCCCAAAACACATGAGACTAATAAATTGAGAGCCTGAAAACGACCTCAGATGGGGTTTCCCCAATTGGAACACAACATAAAATTTTAAAGGGATGTGTGCACCCGAAAGTTTTAAAAATTATCACGAAAATGCAATTGAATTTTAAAACTTATAAAAAGTGTAATCAAGTTTTAAAACTTATCAAATTAATGCAATCAAGTCATTCCATTAACTCCGTTCAACTTGACTAACGAAAAACGTTAGCGTGGCTTTTTTAATATTTTCTCTCTCATAAGTGGTAATGATATGGCTAAAACACGAAACATAAGATTAAAAGGACATGTCCAAATTTGATTTTAATTACAAATTTTATTTTAATCTAAAAAAAAGCTAAATGAAGAAAAAGGTTGAGATCTAGGCGACAAGGGCTTACGCAGCCTTCCCTGCCGCCCCCACCATCGCTAGTCTTGCCAACGAAGGTCAACGGCCCTCACCCCGATCAAATCGAGGGCCACCATTAGTAGGGGTTAGCCGCCAATCGCTGCCCTTGCTCGCTCTGGGGATGATCCCGACCAGATCTGGGAGAGGGCCTGTTCAACTAGATATGGAAGAGGGCTTGTAGGCCCTCGCCTACGGTTGGCAAGAGTTGCCAACCAGTAGTCAGGCCTCGGTGATCCTCACTGCTAGTTCTCAACCTTTTTTTTTTAATAAAAAATTTAGCTTATTTTTAAATTTAATTTAAATAAATTTTGTATTGAAAATCAAAATATGGAAACAAAATGACGTCATTTTAGCCACGTAGGAGAGAGAAGATATTTAACAGAAGTAATGTCAGCATTTTCCGTCAGCCAAGTTGGACTGAGTTGACAGAATGACTCAATTGCACCAATTGGACAAGTTTTATGACTTATTTATATTTTTTTGCATGTTTTAGGAATAAATTGCACTTACATGATAAATTTTAGAACTTACACTGCACATATCCCAACTTTAAATGAGAGCTTCCGTATAGATATTACGAGTCTCGTAATTCTTTTCGTATAATAAGTAAACAATGCACAAAATCTGCTAAGCTCGCCTTTTAGACCTTTAGCTTTGTCTAAACGCTCCAGAAATTAATTAGCAACCACATTCTCGTATCGAACGTGAAGTTAATATGTTGTGCCAAAATTGTTTTAACCCCAAACTGCTGCACTTGTAATAATTTTACCCAAAACTGATACATCTGTGATAAATTTACTTTCTATTAGTTTTCAATAAAATTTACAGTCAAATTGCTAAATTGAAAACACGTGGTAGTTGACGGTAGGGGTGTGCATGGTTCGGGTGGGCAGTTCCCACTCCGGAACCATAGACTGCCCGCTACAGGACTGGTTCCAAAAATTGGAACCGAGAACCGTCCGTCGGTTCCATGGACCCACCTGAGAATTGGACCGCTGGTCCGGTCCGGTTCTTGGGCGGGTCCATGGAATCGGTCTCAAGTTGAACTACTAGTTAAACTACCATGTGCTAGTAGCACTGCACGTGCACATCGGTGACAAACCACCCTTTTTCTACTTTGCACCAGGTATGTAAATATAGGAATTTCCTTTCCTTTTTTTTTCATCCCTTAAAAGACCATATCCAAAAGTAAAATCACAGATAAATAGCCCAGAACATAAACTTTACATGCTTTCTGACTAGCACACCAGCATCAGAATTGATGAGCCCACATGTGTATATTGACAACTATCCCGTTATGTAATTGACAATTTAGGAGTTAAGCATAATGCAATAGTTGAGAAAATGCTGATGTCTAATAACTTGTATACAAACGGAGTCCACAATTTCATCTTCCGGTGATAAAAATTTCCTCTCGCCGAAATTCTTTGCTAAATTTGCAATGGAATCAAAGTGTTAAATGAAAGATCAGACTAGAGTTTTAAAGATGATGCTGGCATAAGATTGTGAAATTAAGGTCATAAAGGAAAAACCTCTCCCAAATAACTATCCACTGAATCATCGAGTTATGGATGCATCAACAATAAAATCATCAGTTATGGAAATATCTCTTGTAAGAACCATATTTGTAAAACAAGGAGATTATGCAAGGCAAAAGAATTACAAGTACTGCATTATTCAAATGATGGCACCATATTGTTCATCAATTTTTGCTAAAAAAATAACAGAAGTTGAAATTGTTCAACTGTAAAAGAACAGCACTCACCTCATCATATTTCTCATTTCCTTTTCAGCCCATGTTTTTACCATTTTCCTTGGATTATGCTTTCAAATTTACACTCTATGTAGAGTTAATCTCCGCATTAACATGATCCATATCTAACAAAAAGAAAGATATTAAATAAATTCATTCACTCATTATATATACGAAAGAATTACAAGATAAAAAGATATGGACTTATCCAACTCAAACTTTTCTGCATTCTCAATGCACTCTTCAATATTAATCGGCTCAAGAACCGCTCACAACCAATCTTGAGTGCAAATCAAAGCTTCCACGACTTTAGGAGTTAAAGAACTTCGAAAGCCATCAAGAACACGACCAGAAGTACTGAAAGTCGACTCTGAAGCAACGGTAGTTACAGGAATAGATAAAATATCTCGAGCCATCAAAGATAGGATTTTAAACTTTCGGCCGACATTGCTTCACCACATCAAAATATCAAGATCACGAGCCTCTTCAAGTTCAGCTTTAAGATACCGATTGAGCTTAGATAAAGAGCCCTCAGACTTTTTTTTCTCCTCGATAAGAAAGGTTTCATAAGACGGCTCTTGCACATAGAAATGCAAACTGCAATCTACCCCTTGATTTCCCTCATCATAATGAGGATCACAACTATTACCGGTACTAGTAGAACTCACAAGTTCATTTCCCCAATTTTTGTCACAAGAACCAAGAGAAGCTTTCTTGTAAAATTCAAACAAACGTTCTAGGGAAAACTTCACTGTATCAAACATCTCATCAGCTTTCGCACTATTATCATAAATGAGTCTACAACAATATCTCACATAATTCATCTTTTTTCTAGGATCCAATGTCACCGCAATCAACACCATCAAATTTACTCTTTCAAAACTCCCATAATATTTATCAAACTTGTCTTTCATTTTCGTACTCATAACTCTCACCCTAGAATCCAAAGCCTTCACCGCTTCTTTCAGATAATTATACAAAGAAGCTATCCCTCAAAATAGTCACTTGAAGTGACATACAAAGTCCCGGACATCTTGTTGGTGGCATCATAAAACCTCTTCAAAAATTGGGAAAGAATAATGGCATTTTCCCAATCAACACTATTTGGAGTGTCGGAGTTAAGCTCAGTTGAGAAAGAAATATCCTCTTCATCCATCTTTTCAAAAGCTCAGTGTCTGGCATTAGATAAGTAGAGTTCCACCTAGTGGAGACATCAAGATAAACTAAACCCTTATAAGTAATCCTTGAACTCTCAATGCAATCTTTAAATGTTTTAGCTCTCATGGGGGAACTTCTCACATACCTAACCACGTTTCGGATACGTGCAATAGAGTCACGTACCTCAGCCAAGCCATCCCTCACAATCAAGTTTAGTATATGAGTCGTGCACCTCATGTGTAGAACTTCGCCATCTAAAATCAATAGCCTATCTCTTGAAAATTTTTCTTTCAAATAACCAATAGCAACATCATTCGAACTAGCATTACCCATAGTGATTGTGGACACTTTTTTCTCTATTTTCCACTCATAGAGGCATTTCTCAATCATTTTCCCAATATCTCTGCCCTTATGACTAGGCATCACTACAAAATTGATGATTCTTTTGTGCAATTTCCAGTTTTCATCAATAAAGTGTGCAGTGAGACATAAGTAGTTCAAATTCTGAATGGAACTCCATGTATCAGTCGTGAGTGCGATCCTAGAATTAAGCTTACAAAAGGAAGCCTTTTTTTTTTTTTTTTTTCACAAAAATACAACTTCATGCAATCCCTAGCCACCGTAAATCGCGACATATGCTTGAAGAGAGGTTGTAATTGATTGATATAATCACGAAATCTAACGCTCAACCAATGAAAATGGTTGTTCATCAATTATAATCATTCGAACAAGCATTTGCCTACATTTCTATTGATCAAACTTCCATGTCGTTAAAACACTAGCACTCCCAGTACTAGTATTTCCCCGTCATTTGAGTCCCATCTACTCTATGTGAAGCAAACAATTTTTGCTTTTTATCAATATTGTGAGGATATTTACCGCACTTTCTCAAGTGCTTCAACATATTTGAAGTACCATTCTCAACACTGTATGAATACTTTGCCCCACAATAATTGCAAAAAACTTGAAGTTTCCCATTCGCGTCAGTTGTGCATGTACGAAAATGAAGCTAGGTCACTGATTTTCGCTTACTAGGAGGAGGAAAAGAACCATATACCTTATTTGTGTTAGATGCCTCTTCCAAATCATCTTCACCGTCTCCATGTTCTGGTGATTTTGATTCCATTACCGGCGTTATCGTATCATAAGAGTTCTCTAGTTCCATCGACATATTAGTAGATTATCTGCTCAAATCAAGCAATGCGTCATCAACAGATAAAAGTTTTAGACAAAGAATAGCAAATAGAGATCAAATTATTTGAGACCCATGCCTACTGAGTCTACAGACTATGTACTTGTCAGGGATCATATTCATCCCATCTCTCATGGCAGAATGCAACATTCTGCTGAAGCATAATAAGCGCTCTTCACAGTCAATCAACCATGCTAATAGAGATTATATTAGGAATAGCAGTTGGAACCCAAGACACATGAAGAATCAACAGAAACCTCCAAGATTCAAACAAGGTAATAATAGATTGACACTTCGAGCTGAGGCCTACGGCAAAGGATGTGCAGCTACAAAGAAACACAGTCAACGCATATACTTAAATATGCTTAGGTTGAACCTCTAAGAATCGGAGCTCCTCGGCGGTCCCCAAAAAAGCATTTGTAGGATGTCGATCTCCTATTAGATATGCATTAAGCGACACAGCCTCCGCACATAAAACTCCGGCAGTAAAAGAAAGGCTCCGTTCAACAGAAAAATTAGCGTCTGCTATTAATGTAGGCATTATGCTAGCAAAGTTGTGTCGGATGAATGTGTCTAATCAGGTAAAATGTTGAGATAAACAGAAACAGAATGACAACATGTTAAGTTATAGTAGCTAAAAAACATGCTCCATCAATGCCAAAGGAAAAGAGTAAGAACGGTCAATATTAAAAAGACAGCTCATGTTGTCGTCACAGCCATCATGCAAACAACTTAAGAGACAAAGGGATTTAGCGAGTAGATTAAAAATTAGGGATTCAAACTTACAGCAATTAGCCAATTGAGGCGATTGAGAGGGCGTGGCCGTGTGGGAGTCCATAGTTGAGGTCGTGAGTTGAGGTCGAGATGGAGCGCCGTGAACAGAGCGTCGGAGACAGAGCGTTGTGAACGGAGCGTCCGAGACAGAGCGTTGTGAATGGAGCGTCGGAGACGAAGATGATGCAAACGAGATGGTGAGAGCTTGAGACGAGAGAGTATTGATCGAGAAGAGTGAGAAAGTGAGGCTGTGAGTCGAGGCCAAGATGGAGCGTCGGAGTGGAGACAATGAGAGTGAGAGAGTGTTTCTCTGTTGATGAAGATTCCAGAGGTGCGGTTGTGCGAGAGTGAGGGGAGGGTATTGAGCATTTAGTGATTTAGGGTTTCTTTTTTTTTTGTAATTAAAATTAAAATAAATAGATAATATATTATAATATTACCGGTCCGGTCCGGGTGGGTGGGTCCGCACCTGGAACCGGGAACCGGATCGGTACCCAGCGGTTCCAATAAATTGGAACCGGGAACCAGACCGATTCCCTTAGGAATCACCGGTTTCGGGCTGGTCCGTCCGTTTCGGGTGATCAGGCGGTTTATTTTTTTTGCACACCCCTAGTTGACGGATATACCGGTTTAGGGATTTACCTTCCGTTTGTCATAAGTATACTAATTTGTAATTTTTCGTGACATTAATCCAATTTAACATAAATTAATAGAGGGTAAATTTATCACAAATGCATCAATTTGAAATTTTTTTGTGGTTAAAAAATTAGTTTAGAGTAAATTTATCACAGACGTACAAGTTTAGAGTTTTTTATGATAAAAAAAATTAATTTAGAGTAAATTTATCACATAAATATCTATTTGGAGTTTTTCGTGATGTTAATTTTTTTTTTCCTTGTTAATTAATCACCTATTTTCACCTTCCCAGAAATGATTGCATCTAAGAAGAGACCTAGAGAAAGACACTTGAGACAGAAGCTACGAGATAAAAAGGTGAATGGTATAATTTCGACTAAAATAATCATGAAAAGTAATTCTTAGCGAATGAATTTGGAGAGAGAGAATTGAACCAACTAACATTCAAATGTGAAATGATTAAAGCCACCGACTTTGATCGCCCCAATTCTAGGTTTTAGGCTTTGCGTAGCTTATGCCCTGTGGCGAAGGGGTCACGGCTCCGCCGCTGATTTCGATTTCATTCGTTATGGAAGAACTTGGACGATAAGTTAGCGAGGGTGATGATGCATCGTCGATGGTGACATTTTGAGGGCTAATCCACTTAGTGGTCCTAACCAAAGCCAAACGCTACTAAAAAAAAAAAGGAAAACAGAAACACATATACTTATTTTTGGTAAAATAATAGCAGAAATAAGACGATTCTTTATTTCTTATACGTATATTCATAGAACAAGGTTCTTTATAATTTTCGCATCACCGGGAAAAAAAAAAACAATAATAGTAAAGTTTAGAAATTGGTTATGGAGCAAAACAAGATTGTAATCTGTTAAAGTATCCCACGCCGCTTGTCTACGAGGTTTATACGGTTATTATAAATATAGTCACCTTTAATCTATAAATTTAAACAATTGAATTAGACTTTCTATCTTGATATCAGAGCCTGTGCGGCCTCCCGTTGCGCGAAATTTTACGTGTATGCTCCTAATCTGACAAGCATATGAAAGATTATGTTAAAGCATCTCATATCACTACATATGATCCACCTATATACCTAAACTTTTGCATTGGAATTTCTAAATCGAAAAATTATAACTCGTCCCAAAGTTCAGGGTTAAATTACTTTTGCCCCTTGTTGTTTCACTTTTCTAATTTACCATATTGGGCCGTATTAAGACGAGTACGTTAAATTAGGGGTAGATTGAGAAAAATGAAAAAAAAAAACGGGGGTCGAAAGTGAAAGAAAAGCAAAACTCTTGTTTTGAGTGGTATGAGTTCATCTTGCTATACCACTCCTTGAACAAGTGCCTCTCTATTTGTTAGATTGCAACTGTTCATTTTTTAACTATAATTCTTTAATCAATTATCTTAAGATCTAAAGTGCTTCGAGAATGACGTTCCGTGAATTTAAAATCCTAGCGCCCCTCGTCACGAGCTACCATTAGGACAAATAAAAAAAATTCGAGGAATGTGCGAATCCGATTCTCCCTGATCTAAAAGATTGCGAAACCCATCACGATTCACAAACGAAACGAGAAAAGGAAATGCCAGGAAATCAAATGCAAATTTGACTTTGATGGATTGATATTATTTAATATTATTTCAAGCAGAGCTTAAAGTGCTTCCCACCTTTTCCTAAGGATAGAAAGACGGTGGCACGTGGTCAGAAATCACCATCTATTAAACGTTACGTGTCATAAGCTGAAATGAATAAATCATGCCCGATATCTCTCGTGTGATACGCAATCCAAAACTCAAAAAACATATGCAACAGAGCATATGCGTATAAAGTTCGTTGCATCAAAAAAAGATAAATTGAACCGTTGACATTATTTATATTAGGAAATCGATGAAGTTAGAAATATGTCGATTTAACGATAAGATTTATCTAATTTCGGCACGATATTTGGTATAGAGTTAGTATAAAGTACATATTTGAGTGCGACACGAACCCACTTCTTTAAGGATGTAAGAAACCCAGTGAAAGAAAACTTCTGCCAAACCTTTGGCACCTGCAAAAGTTTAAGCCCCACAACACAGTACAATCATCCATTTCGACATTTGTTTTTTTGGTCTTTTTCCAATCTTTACAGATGCCATCAAAAGAAAGTTGCACATCTTTAGCGATTTCCTTAAACCACATTATCTCTTCACCCACCAACCCCAAAATCCTAATTCACAAAGCATTTGGACATGACGAAAAAAAATTTAATTGGAAGCGAAGCCGGAAAATGGAATATGCTTGTTCACCTATGTGGACCAACGCAGTCGTAGGAGGAGCTGCTGCTCATGAGCTCCTCCAAGTACTCCGGCCCCAGATCCTCCAAAACGACGACGTTCTCGACCCTCGTCGCTCCTCTCTCCTTCCTCCTCGCGCCCGACATTTTCCTCCTCATGCTATGCCTCTTCTTGAGAGCCACCACGGGGGAGAGCCCGCCGTCTCGATCGCAACCCGCCAGTCTCATCTCCTTGAGCGACTCCCGGACTAGCTCCGCGGGGAAATTCAGCACGGCGGCGCTCCCCCGCATCGAGAAGGCGGCCTGGTCATAAGCAAGGGCCGCCGCCTCAGCGCTGTCGAACGTGCCTAACCAGACCCGGACGCCGTGCCTGGTAGAATCTCGGATCTCCGCGGCGAACTTCCCCCATGGCCTCGTCCGCACACCCCGGTAGGACTTCCCCTCACGGGGATCGTTCTCTCGCTCGCGCGATGACACTTCCTCTTCCTTAATCTGGGCGGGCGAGAACGTCTCCCACGTCCCCCGAGAAATTTCGGTGAGGAGATCCAAGAGGGGCATTTCCTCGGAGTCGTTCTCGTTGAAGGGAAGCGAGGCGGCACCGAGGCCAAGGGTGTTCGACGGTTGGCGGCGTTCCGGCGAATTGAAGGATGAGTTAGAGGAAACGTCGGAAATTGGAGAGTGGAAAATGAAGGAATCCATTGAAAGTGGAAGAGGATGTGGAGAGAATTTGGCTTTAAGGTTGATGGGGGAGGGAGTGATTCTGCTTTTCTTTTGGAGTGTACAAGTAGCTCAAGCAAGTTGGTCCCAATTTATACTAATTTGGCATATGAGAGGATGACTATCTGAATTGATCGCACTAAGATACTATGAAGTGGAGAAAAGGACGATAAGAACAAGCTAATTGATGTAGTTAAGATGCCCCAAAAACTAAAGAAAATAAAAAGAAAGAACGTCATGGGATTTGTCCTTTATGGAAAAGGTTGCTCTTCTTTACGTAGGATTTGCACTGAGATATGAACACATGGGTCAATTGACTGGTGGCAGGTCAGAGAAGAATTTTAGGGTGACGCCATATCGTGTTGCATAGGATGGTGCCCACTTATCCACATGTCTTTTGTTAAGATGTCGATCTCCTAGATCACCAGCACCACTCCCCGACAAATTCATCTTGGTCCTAGGTTGTTAGATAACTGCCCATGCCACATGAATTTGTCACGGGTTACTCAAATTTGGGAGAAATGCGAAGAATCACATGCTCTAGCACGCTTTTGAACTTATGAAATCGTAAGAAAATCGAATATTTTGTAACGGATGAGCAGCCCTTATGATAATATTCAGAGAGGGTCATTAACATTAGTCGCCAATCTATGTCATTAAAAATTTACTAAAACTTTTCATGAAAATACTAGATTGCAAGTCCGTGCTATGAGCATACATTTGTCGTTATTATGTTTGATTGTATGTGTCGTTAGTGCATAATTTCTACTAAAAAAGTATACTTTTTCCGAAAACGAAAATTTTTTGCACACAACACAATAATCAGCATAATCAAATTTAGAACCCACCTACACTAGAGAAAGATACTGGTGTGCCCTTTGTGGTCTGTTGGTGGAATATCATATAGAATTATATTTTAAGACAAACCTAAAATTGAGACCAACCCCTCTTTTCTACTTATGTGTTTGATAACAACATGGTTGTAACTTTCTTGCTAAACTTTGCTTGAAAAGTCCGCACATCATCCCAAATGGCTCACATAGGACAAGAAAAAGTTCCGCGGGTGCCCTCATGCCAAGGGCACGTCTAACGCGTTGGAATCCACCTAATATGGAATTTGCGGGTGTGCACGACATGACGTAAGCCTCAATGGTTTGGTTAAGCAATCAAACAACCGATTAACACAACGCGAGAGAAAAACTATTCAAAAAGTTATAAATTTATTATATGTTGATCAATTCAGTTCTAAATTTTTTAATTTGATTAATTTTTTTTATTGGTCTCATGGCTTTCTTCTATGTATACGTGTGTGCGGTGCTCACGAGGATCAAATCCTGAATCTGGTACTCTTTGGCCCCACCCTCCGATCCATTTACTGGTAGGGCTGCATTAGTCCTAAACCTTTTGATGCTTTTTCAATATAGTCCTTAACTTTTTACGATTTGCCAATATAATTTTTCAGGTCATTTTGACCGTTGGTTAAGTTGAAAAGTTTATGATTAAATTAGTTGTTGTATAATAGGTTTAGGACTTTTTGGATAATTTTCCTCACATGTTGGGCCTTGACTATAGATTTAATCGATTGCAACATCCTAAAGGAATTCAGGGATTTCTTGTGATTTTCTAGTTTTTAGTATGGATACTGTGCTCTTAATCGGATCAAGGAGACCTACTTAATTTGATCTGTGAAACGTGGTAACACTACCTGATTCACCGAAGAATGAGCGACTTTTGAATACATAGTATTCCGCTAATCATGCCCTTGACTACGTTACGCCAATGCGTCAATGGTATTGTTTTCACTACACTTTTCCGTAGGCTGGAGACTTCGAGTGACGTCGTTTCGTGCTTTTGATGAGCACTTCGTTATGGTTCACCCTGAAGAATCAAAGTCAAGTCAAGCAATTCATTATTACCGCTTGGGCATTCAATCATGAATGAGAAAGCACTTGTAGCAAGAGAAATCTAGGAGATATTGTCATAACAAATTGGGATTCAAAAGAATAAGATGGTTGTATGAATCTGGACCAATAGTTTGACATCCAATCGAATGTTTTGACCGTTGGTTCAGTTTTAAATTTTCATATTATCTTTCTAATTGAAACTTAGTTAGGCGCTTCGAGATCCATTAGCTAGACAAAAATGGTTTTTAGAATGTTGAAATATCCTATATCGCTTAACGATAGAACATGTGCCTATAAACTTAAACTTTTAAGTTGGACATTCCAATACCTTTTATAGGTATGTCCAATTTCGTTTATTAAATTTCACATGTTACTCCTAATCTAGCTTGTACATGTGGCGGGACATCAAAATATTCCACGTCACTTGACAATAGATTTTTTTTAACTTTTTTTTTATACATTGTCTCCTTTCACCTATCATTTAAACCTTTGAATTAGACATTATAACATTTAAGATATATATTTTGAAACTTTTGTTGGGTCATTCGAATGATGTTTCACATACTAGCATAAACATTTTCATGAGTCATTGGTAAGTCATACACGTTAGAATCAGAATATTTGCTAAGTGACATGAACCTAGCACAACGAAACAAGAGAGGCTATCATTAGAGCGCAACCCTAGTTGACAATTGAGACCTTCTCTCTTCACGCCTTGTAGGACAAAAACGCATGATTGTCGATGTACAGCCCCTCATGTCCCTAAGTTTCATGTGAATCCTTTACATGAAAAATCACAATTTGCTGCTGGTTCCACGTGACTCTCTTCTTCACTTTCCACACCACTTCATCATAATGACTCCCCAAAATTCTCCTCCGCAACCTTCCACGGATTGTGATACAAGAATCAAATCACCATCACATTCATCAATCACTCTTGAAGAAAATGGCTACAAGTGGTCTCTAGATACAGATCCCCTAGCCCTTGAAGCTCAAAGGAAAGTAAGAAAAGGACAATAATGCATCAAAAGTCATTACAACTAGGTAGTGTTGAGGTTTTTGATGGTCCTCCAAGAAAAAAGGGGTACTATTTTAATACCTTGACAGTGAGATTTTCTCTCACAAGTCCAAACTGAGTTAGGTGTCTGAAATTGAAGCTTCTAGGAAAGCACATTTTGGGCTATCTTTCGGGGCACCTTATCGGCGGGGAATGGGGACAAAAAGTTCCACTCAGGTTTGATTAATCTTTGCTTGAGTAGAGCAGTATCGAGCAACAATTTCTCTTACCTGCCCAAATTTTCTGGCCTTTAATTTTCTTAGAAAAATCAAATCAGAAGGGAAAGAGACGAGAAACTAATGCCATTCTTGACCAGAGACTTTAGAGGGTTTGTGAACTTGGGCTTGTTAGTTGCTATTATAACTCTGATTTACGTGTCAATGGTGCCATGTCAATAAGTCTTGTGAGATAACCTTTCACTTCTAAAGTTACATACCGAAAAATGCAGGCCATCTTGTAACTCTTCGATTAAGTGTGGATCGTCTCCAATGCAGTGTGCCCTCGTTGGTAATGATATTTTCAACCACAAATTTTGGGGTTTCGAGGGGAAAAAGGTTTGGTGTTTAATGCTATTCATGACTATTTTAAAGATGATCTTTGGAGCACTTCTTGAGAGTAATTATATACATTTTGCGATGGTAAATTTTGGGGTAATGATGCTAGTAGTTCTTGAACTTCTTCTCATTATTTAATATTATCCCAAAATCGTTTTTAGTTTTATATTGCCCCTGAGCCTTTAAAAAGAGGTTCAATGTGGTCATTCCGTTAAAATCATTGACGGAATCTACTAATGTCAACAGAATATTCCATTTAGTTCATGACTTGTCATTATTTTTGTTCAATTTCATCTCGTATTCAATTATTTATTCAATTTAGTCATTGAATTGTTTTCTTCTCTCTCGTACACACACAATTGCACTATGTCATATTAGATTTTTAGTCCCAACCACAAAATGTTTATTAATAATGTCACGACATTAAATCGCAATAATTACACATAAATTAAATGGATTATACAATGCACAACATTTAAGATACGAATTCTTATATATAAAAATGCTTACTTGTGTTTACACGTTGTAAGTACTTCTAAGTTTATATAAATATGTCTGTTAACACAAACAACACTTAGATTGTTAACCGAGTCCAAGCACGTTATAAATGGGGAAAAGGGTTGATCCATACTTACATGCTTATTATTCATCACGTTTATGCTTATTCAAACATATCGACATGTGTAGTATGCATGTTTTTGTCAAAAGGGTGAGGTAGAAAATTACTAGTCCTAGATAAGCGTCATCGAGATTTATCTTGAAAAACATTTGATGATCCTTACCACGCTCAAGTGAAGGCTGTTAGAGAAAAAGAGCCAAAACATAATAGTTCAAAACACCATTAAACAAACAAACAAAGTTTAAGGATAGAATCGAACAAAAGAACGAAAACTCTATAACTTAAACGGCCGCGAGAATATTTCGTTAAATTTTTAACGGAATTACCATATGGAACAAAAATTAGACAACTCAAGGACGACATCAAGCACAAAAAGAATTTAGAAATGACATTGGACAATGACTAAGCGTTCAAGAACTATTGGTATGGTTACCCCTAAAATTTTGCCCCTTAAAAAAGTGTACAATCTATTTTCAACAACTAAACTGTGTTCAGAAGTACTTCTATCAGTTTTATTTAATGGTCAAAGTTTGCTTTTAATCTTTGAAGTTATCATATTTGTGAGAGATGGGCTCTTCTTTTTCATGTTAGGAAGTTAAAAATCCTCTAACTTACAGAATCGGTGCATTTGAGGATTGTCACTGACACCACTAGCGCATTGACATGATGTGTTGTGAAAATTTTTAGCATGAAAGAAATCAATTAGCGGAAATTTTTTTCTGAAAAAATATTTTTCTCATTTTTTTATGTTTGCATCGCTTAGAAAAATAAGTCAACAGAAAAACTATGCTTAATTCAAGAAATGATTTCTTCCTTCAAAAAAAAAATCATTTTCCTAAATACAACTAAACATCGGCACTTAGACTGGAAACTCTACCTTTGGGCACAAGAACCTCCAAGCCCGTTCTTGGGTCCTTGGCAACAAGCCTGGGGATAGAAGCTAAGGCCAGATCCATCGGGATCAGGCTTGGGTACATCGAGGCTAGGCCTAGAACCCTGGTGCCTAATGCTCAAGCTCAACACAGGTCCACAAAGGTCAGGCCCGAGACGCTGGTGCCTATGCTCAGGTCCCTACCGCTTGGCTCAAGTCCTTAAAAAACAAGCCTTGCATCCTGGTGCTTGAGCTTGGGTCAACATAGGCTAGACCCAGGACCCTAACGCCTAAGCAAGAGTACATAAAAGACTGGCCTTGAGTAAGAGGCTGCGCTTGAGACCCCGATGCCAATGCTTGGGTCCTTGGTGTCTGGGCCTTAATCCACAGAGGCTAGGCCGATCTCAATTGCCATGCCCCGCTCCCCGGCTCCCTGGCACCCAAGCCCAAGTCTACAAATGCCAGGCTTTAGATCCCAATGTTGGTGCCTGAATCTTGACCACCTAAGCTCGAGTCCACAACGCTAAGCCCATGCCCTCTATACCTATGCTTGAGCTTGGTCTATAAAGGCCGGGCCCATCAAGGTGGCACTTGAGTTCATGGAGGCCATGCCTTGGTCCATAGAGGTCGGCGGTGCCTTTGCTCAAGTCTCCAACGCTTAAGCCTAGGTTCTTCAAGGCTGGGCCTAAGACCTTGGTGCCAACGCTTAGGTCCATCAGGGCTATGCTCGGGACCTTTGAGCCCTTGCCCATGTCCTTGATGCCTAGGCTTGGCTCCATGGAGACTACATTTGAGTCCACAGAGATCAAGCCTAGGACCTTTGTGCTCACGCTCGAGTTCTCAACACCTAGGCTCAGGTTCATCAAGGCAGCACTAGTGTCCATGGAAACCAAGCTGTGACCCCGGTGCCCATGCACAGATCCCCGACACTTGAGCTCGGCACCATCGAGACCAAGCTCGTGTCCATTAATCCAAGCACAAGCACTAAAAGTCTCGGGCTTGGCCTTTGTAGACCTTGGCCCAGCTTTGTTGGACCCTAGCCTGAGTGTCGAGGATCCAAGTATAAGCACTAGGGTCCCAGGCTCAACCTCCATGGACTTGGGGCTAGACTCAATGAACATGAGCACAAGTGTCAAGGAATCACGTATAGGCACTAGGGTCCTGCACCTGATCTCTGCGGACTTGGGCCCAGCCTCCATGGATAGGGCTTAGGCGCTAAGGTCCTAGGCCTAGTCTTTGTGGACTCGGGCCAGGCTCAATGGACTTGGGCCAGAGCACCAATAGTTGGGCACAAACATCGGGATCTCGAGCTCGGCTTCTATGGACACGAGATTGTTGCCCATGCTCAGGGTCCCTTTGTGCCCGGGCTTGGGAGCATTGAGGGCATGCCCGGGATGCCGGATCCTGTGCCCAACTCACTAGCACCTGAGTAGTGCAAGTCTATTTAGAAAAATAAATGCAAGTTTTCCCTTTCGAACAACAAAAAATAATTTCAATTCATTTTTAGACATGAGTTAAACATTGGAATATATTGTCACCTTCCAAGGAAAGGACTTCTTGAAAAACATTTTCAATAATATCAAATATCCCACAAAAAAAAAACAAGGCCCGAGTCAATAAAATAAAATAAAAAACTATAGAAACCAAGATTTGTGACTAACAATCGACCATGCTCATCCGTCCCTCCCTCTCTAGCATGCATACCGGTGCGACTTTCCTCTGTTTGGAAATGTTTAAGGAGGTGGGGAACATCATAAGGGGAAACTTAAAGTGAAGAAGTGGTGACAAAGAAAATGGTTTTTCTCAGTTGGTTGGAAAGAGAGGGAATTTGACAAAGGAAAGATCTACGAGTTAGGAATTTTGACGCTTTTTCCTCTTTACAATCAATAAGAAAGGGGTCTTTTTGGTAATTCAATGGCTAAAATGCCACAATCTATACATTTTCTTCATACAATCATGAAGCCTAGCTTTGATGGGCCCAATTATAAAGTAAGGGAGTGCTCATTCAAATGTCAATTCGACCTTTATCGTCTGGGACGGAGTTGCCTCCCCCTAAGAGGCGCAAATTAAACAATCATGTGGAAGCACGTGGCCGAAGCTTCACTGATAAAAATGCAGCAGTCAAATAACCGATTGCAAGACTGTACTTGAAGTACAACATTGCGAAAACTGATAAGTCAATTAAAATATGATTTACCTGTTGACTGTTTTGGCAAGGACTCCGAATAACATGAATGACCCATATGAATTACGCGACACAACATGAATTGCCGGCCTGATAAAGCTTAAGGAGGGAATTCATATTTTCCTACTCGAATGACTATGGCTGGGGGCCCGTTTTCTTGAGTTAAACTTACCAAAATTTTTTACAATGCATCGATACCTTAGCGACAAACAATTGAAGATCTTTAGAATCTGGATCAAGAAATGCTGCAGCATCTCGGAAAAACTAAAAAGCAAGGATGGTGATGATAAAGAGCGTGAGTATATTCAGTTTGAGATACCCCTGTATAGTAAGCTGGTTAGTGATAAGCCATTGGGTTTGCCTTCTATTTTTCTAGCTTCAATGGCAAAGTCAGAAATGAACAAAAGCGACTATACATCTTAGAATTGTTTCGAAATGTTACGACCATTTGTCATTATCAAATGTGAGATAGTTGTAACAGAACACGGTGGAACACGCCTTAGGAATTCGCCAATCTACTTCGGCCGGTTAAGTCAATGTTCTTGATTCCTTAAAACCCCTCTTAGTTCACACCAGAGAAAAGCCCACTTGCTCTCATCTAGATTAGGGATCACTTTTAGGCAGAAACCCTAATGGTTAAGCTCAATGTATCTGAGGAAAAGGGAAAGGGGTGGTTCATCACATCTTATCCTATCTTCGGTTGAAACATCCGGAAAGCTATAATGACTCGATCTGGTTATGGAGAACAACTTTGTGTTCGAATTCTTGCGCTCGATACAATTCACCAAAGAAACGAATTCCATCGTTCAAAGCACTTGGTCAAAATTGGATCTAATCGAAGAACCAAGAAAGGACCCAGGATCTATAACTTCGACACATGCTCCACGTGTCGTCCTAGGTTTTTTGGTGATCACTAACTAGTCCAAATCTCTCATTAGTATAATCCGAGGTTTCACTTGTCTCCTGTGTGAAAGCAAGGTCTGGTTATTAGCAAGCATGAGAAGTACCTTGATAAGCATGAGAATGGCCCAAACAACCGGAACGACATAATATATAAATAGTGTTTTGGCCCCTTTTTCTTCCCTTTTTTGTAGACAATTTAAACAAAAACGATAAGAAAAATCAAATAATTTCAAAATTTTCCCTTTCAAAGAAAATTTGGCAAGAGTTCCCCTTAAATATAGATCGCAAACTGTACATCAATGCATCTCGGATGCGAGACTCACAAAAGGACTCAAAATCAACAAAAGAATTAAAACATAAGAGGGTACATAGCTGACCAATCATAACCTGTCACTTACCAAGACATTTATCTAGAAAGGGAAAAGTCTAAAAACGAGGTCTTACACCTATCATAATGGTACCATTTCAGTTTTCAATCTTTTTTTAATTGGACTAATTTAGTCCTAAACTTTTTGTATTTATGCCAATTGAGTCAATTCGGCCAATTTTAATTGGAAAACTCTGACATGGACATCGATCGTCTTACATGGCATGATTGGCATTGACGTGGAAAAATTTTTAATGCTTTTCTGAATTTTTTTTTCATTGTGGCTAGCGAGGGCCGCCAAGCCCTTGCCAGATCCAAAGACAATAGCCTGGGCAAGGGCCGCCCTCACAACCTCTGGTGAGGGCTCAACCCTCGTAGCCGAGCGAGGGCTTGGTGGCCCTCGTTGTCTGCAATGGAAAAAAAAAAGGAAAGAAATAAAAAATTTAGAAAAAGTATTTTAAAATTTGTAAAATTTATCTACATTATCGCTGGTTGTATCACATAGGACGGCCAGCATCTATGTTGGCGATTGGCCGAATGGACTAAATTGTAACAAATGGAAAATGTTTATGACTAAATTGGTTCAATTGAAAAGTTTAGGACTAAAGTGGTAACAATACTATAGGTTTAAACTTTTTTTGTATTTTTCCCAACCAAAAAGAGATGTTAGAGGCTTGTTTGAAATAATTATTTGGTAGTACTCGCAATTAACCCAGTTATCATGATAAATCTTTTCTCTTTGTCACCATGCAAGATGTCATGACCCTTTGAAAGTGAATCCCAAGGGAGCTAACAGATTATTAGGCTGGCAAAAATAATCTTCTCACACGGTGGCACCTATGCTTTGTATGAATTCTCCCAAACTTTACCAATCACAACCTCATTTCTCTCACTCGTTTATGGTTATCTCAAAATCGCCACTAATCTGTTCAGCATATGTTATCTATTTACCAACCTTCAATGTTGTTCAAAACATCACGGTGTCTCATCGCAATAAGCACCAAAGCATCAAGACACATCATGGAATTGTTACACCACATTATGATCATTTGTTGTACTCAAACGCTAGACAGTTGTGAAAGAATGCGGTGGTACGGTACATTAGTAGCAATTGCCCCAAACAATTCCAGCTTGTTAAGACAAATATTCTAGATGCCTCGAAACTCCTCTGAGTTCACACAAGAGAAAAGCAAAGTCTAGATTAACAATCGCTTTTAGGCATAAACTGTAATGGTTAAGCTCATTGTATCTGAGAAAAAAAGAGGTGGCTTATCATATTTGTTGTTGAAACATCCCAAAAGCAATCGATCTGGTTAAAGAGAACGACTTTGTGTTTCGAATTCTTGCGCACGATACAATTCACCAAAGAACCAATTCCACGATTCAAGTCACTTGGTCGAAGCTGGACCTTATCGAAGAACCAAGAAGAACCCATGATTTTTTTAATTTCGGTATATGCTCCACGTGTCGTAGTAGGTTTTGTGGCCCGTATTACCCTTGGGGATCCTCTTGATCAATCACTAACTAGTCCAATTTGTCATTTTGTACATTCCGAGGTTTCGTTTGTCTCTTGTGTAAAAAGCAACGTCTGGTCATTAGCACGCATGAGAATCTACTTTGATAAACACGACGTCCATGATGCAAGAATGGTCGTACTAATAGTAACGACCTAATCAATATATAGTGCTTTACCCTTTTTCTTCCCTTTTTCTAATAGAAAATTTAGGTGAAAGCGATCAAATCGATATTTTCAAAAAAAAATTTGCAAGAATTCTTTTTAGGGTACGTTAATTTCATAAAAAATGAATACTTTGAAAAAGTTTTTCCAAAAATGATTGCTCATATCGTTTACAAAAAATGAATTAATGAAAAATATTTTCATAGTTCATGAAAATATTTAGACATAAATTGTTATCAATAATGAAAATATTTTTTCATTGATTAATTATTTCGATCTATACAAGTGATCATTTTTATGAAAATATTTTCAAAATCATTCATTTATCACGAAACAAACGGAACCTTATCAATAGATCATAAGGAGATCTAACATATACGCGTTTAATAGATATATAGCAAAAAGGCCTTTCAATATATTGTCATTGTACGTCAATGCATCTTAGATGCGAGTCTCGCATTAGGCCTCAAAATCAACAAAGAAGACGGGGTACGCAGTTGACCTAATCATAACTTGTCAATGACCAATACATTAATCCTAGAAAGGCCAATAAGAGATGTTAGGGGCTTGTCCAAGATAAATCTTTGATTGCACTCGCAATTATCCCAATTATCATGATAAATCTTCTTTTTAAACCGCAAGAGGGTTATGAAAAAGCATTGTGTTAGGGGCGTCAAATGAATGGGTTGAATTAGGTTTGGATCGGATAAAAAAATGATCCGATCTATATTGACTAATTTAACCTGTTTTGATCATTTTCATACAATATAAATTTCATGACCCATACTTGACCTGACCAACATTGCCAAAAAACATTAATTTTCAACTCAATCTAGGAATACCCTTACCCACCCATTTAACCCACATGTGTATATGTTAATTGGATAAAAATTTCAAATCAAATTAAAAAAGTAAATTAACACAACAAAAAGATTAGTAAATAAAGCAAAAACTGCAAACAATTCTGAAGCTGTGTTTTATTATTTGTGTTTGCCCTTTCGTCAAACACTTCATGTGCACTCTTGCTATGTAATCGAAAACATACATAACAAGTATCGAGCTTTCGCACTGGCTAACGCTAGTCGGCTCATAGAGTCGGTAACTTGAAATCCTAGCAACCAGAAGAAGTGCCAAATGATGAACTCGGAACTGAAGATCATGCATTCTCCTCATCACGACCCGAACTAACACTACCCTCCCTTAGTGTCACAAGAACGGAAATGCAACCCAATCCATTGCAAAAGAGATTCAACGGAATTGAACAAGGGGATGGGGTTGGTGGGTTCAGAGGCGAAGACAAGCAGCATTCCTCGATGGCCTCGGCTAGAACATTGCGCTCGATGTCTTTGGAATTGGCAGAGACGACACCAAGGCTGCTCACGAGAAACCCGTCCTAATCCTCCATGGGAGAAGAATTGCGTATATCAATCAATTAAGACCCATCTTTAGAGGTCGACGAAGAGAACCCTAGAGGAGGAGAAGGAGGACAAGAACTGATCGAAAGGAGGAGCTGAGACAGCAACGATTTCCTGTGGATGAAGAAAAGTGCTTCATGAGCTCCTCCAATGTCATCGGCAATGTCGTGACCTACCCTTTGAGGGACTGCCCTCGGCAAATAGGTTTAGAGTTACTTACTCGAAAGACGGTCCAAATTTCGAACACATAGTCTAATAGGTAATACAAAACGGTCCATCAATTCCGAGCGTAGGCTATCCCAAGCCCATACTCGCATAACATTGGTTTTTCTAGTCTATATATGCATTAGGAGTCGCCACTAGCCATTATTGAGAATCGATTAGAAACTATAGTTGAGATTTGGGAGTGTTATCTCGATGCATGCGCAACTGGAGATTTTTAGGAATGAGGATTTGATTACATAAATTAATTTAACTAATGTCCTTTTGGTATTTAAACTTGATTATTTCTTCGCTAAAGTGACCAGGTAGTGTTTTAACCAATTATGAGTCCCAAGGATTTCATCCACTAAGTCTCCATGCAACGTTTGTGTTCATTATGGTCCTAATGATTTAACATAACCTTTCTAAAAAGGAGAACAACAATCAATGTATTGAAAATACGCAATCAATTAAAATCAAAATGAAATTATACAAACAGCGATTGAGCATTGTCCCTAAAAGAAAAAGCATTCAAAAACCTTATTATAAAGCCCAAAAGGCTTATTGAAATTTGAATCAAATTCTATCTAAACCTAAATTGTTTATCAAAAGCTCTAACTAGGTGAATTCTAATTTTTTAGCTTTTCCCAAAATTTTTTAATTTTTTGGATTTTTTATAAAATATTTTTTTTTGTGTATTAGTTTTATATTCTATAAAAAAAATTAATTAATTCTGGAAAAATGGACTTTGGACAGGATCAGGGAGACCCAACCTTGTTAGTATGACCAGGACCCTAAATGGTCCGGGTTGAGTTTGAGTTCAGACCGGCCTCTAGGCCCGGCCCGAATAGGTCCAAATTTAATATCAATTTCGCTCAGCCCATGAATCTAAGCCCAGCCTTTATCTCTTAACCCGGCCCAGCTCTGTTAACCGGATCCGACCCAACCTTTATTATATCCAGATTTTAAATTCTTTTATGGTTCTTTTATTATTTTAGTTTTCTCTATTTTCTATCTTTTATTTTTACCCGTTTAATAACTAGTAATCTTGAGCACTGTTTTGCTTGTAATGGTTCATTCTTTTCTTTTTTTTTTTGGTTGAATCTTTCCCCCCTTTTATAATAGCTTCGCGTTTGCGCCGTGAACTTCCTTCGCGCAAGGAAAGAAGTTTGTGTACATTTTACTGATTTTTTTTTGTCGAAGTTTATGTTTTACTGATTGCCATGTCCTCTTCTGGATGAGGCCTGCTTTGAATTAGCATTCAGCAATTACTTAGTTTCCATTTTACCTATGGCATCGCCTCGCTCATCACTGCTATTTTTACCAAAATTAAAAAGAAATCTTATACATCACCAAAATGTTACCTTGTAAATAGTAACCATATACAAGAAATTGAAAAAATAAAAAAATAAAAGAAAATATTATCTGCCCTATCTTCCTCCTTCTTTCTTTGAATTTATTTTCCAATTATATATGATTATAATATAAGAATGATGAGAAATAACAAGTGCAATGGACTTTATTTGAAATTAACTTGCTTGGCTAAAAAAATTAGATGATGTTTTCGAAATTAAGTAGTTCTTTTCTTTTTTTCATTTTTAATGCATAAAAAAATGATCTTTGGTACCACCCACAGGTGTGGCTTTGGCAAGCCGCAATGACTTCTTCCTCTCAAAAGGTTGAGTGTTTGAATCGGCCACCGTGAGGGGTGACTTAACCGGTGACACGTGTGTGGTGGCTAGCACGTGTCGCCCCCAGGGTTTACTCCCCGGCCGTCGGCCGTGCGGGGGTTCCCTGTTTTTACAAAAAAAAAATGCCCTTTGGTAATAAATCTATTATTTTTATTGGTTATAAAGCCAGAAAAAAAAGAAAGTGCAATGACTAAGATATAGCTTAATTATTAATTATTTTGCACTAGAATTAAGTTTCAAGAAATTAATTTAATGTAAGGAAAATTGATTCGGTAGAGATATATTTCCAAACTTCATGGACGAACATGGGGCAAGTCTTCCATACTTCACGACATGAGAGAGAGGAGGGTGGGGGGCGCTTACCAAAACCAAGTAAAATAGAGGTCATGGAGTCCACAATGGCGCATTTTAAGGTGTACTTGTTTGAGAGAAACTTAGCCGGAGGATCGGAGTCCTCAGTCTACTTCGGTTGGATGTTGCCATCAACCTCGAGATCAATACATGTGCCTTTTGATACCTGTAAAGTAAGTCAATTAACACTCAATTAGTGGGTGTATAGCCGTAAGATAAACTAGTGTTAAATTTAAAAACATGGCTATAAAAGAGGATAAGAAAAGCAAACATACATCCATCAATTCTTCGAGAGCTTCTTGAATCTCATCATTGGTGTTACTTTTATTTACTATGAGTGGTTGGTCCGGCTCTTTTAGATATTTAAGATTTTCCTCGCTTTCCCTCATATCCAACGGCCAAACGACATCATGGATGTGCTCCAAATTTTGACGCTTGGTTTTTGAGCAAGCTGCTTTTCTTTAAATATGTAATCAACATATCTAATATGAAAACAAAATCAACCACATGAGCAATGACTCGATTGGTCGGTCTTGTTTATGGTAATTTGAGAGCTACGAAATACGGTTTCCATATCAATTGTTAAATCAACATATAACGCGAATCGATTCATGCATGACCGGAAGTAATATGGTTTTGACGAGTCGGGTTATAGTTGGGTTAACAAGATATGGCTCTCGGCTTAATCATGGAAAAATGATATATCATATATGACAATGCGGCAATCATATTGCGAGAAGTAAAACATGGAACGAAATGGCTATTGAACTTATTTCCTTCAGAGAACGTGCATTATAATTTCACTCGGACATTTCCTCAATTAGTTGGCATGCACTTCGATCAATGAACTTCCACTCGCATATAAGGAAAAGAATAGGTATCAGGTCATTACTACAGTATCAATACACATTTGAAACATTGATAAAGCTTTTAACCAGAGATGAATTCCGCATGAGCCTCAACCACATTTATCAAACTCAATTAGCCATATTGGATTAAGAATACTCGCACCTGGTAAATGCAATGACCAGGAACACCCGATTGACCAGAGAACCAGAATTTCCAAACTTAGTCGCCGGCGTTTGACACTGCAGAAGTAGGATCGAGCAAAGTCCAATTACTTCAAGGCTTTATGGCTGCGAAACAGAGCCAAAACAGAGCATTGCAATTGAGGCTTAGAAACTGAAGACGACGATGTTCGTTGCCTCGGACAGCATTTAGAAACGATGAACCTGTGAAACATAGTGAAAACAGCATTTAGAAAATGAAGATGACGATGATCGATGCCTCAAACAGAGAACCAGAATTTCAAAAAATCTGTCCGAGGCATCGATGGAGAAAGCTCAAAGACGAAGGGAATTTTTTATCCAAAAGATTTTTGGCTCTCGCTTCTATGACGGATGTGTATGAACCTCTCTTTCTCTGAATCCGTAACTCTGGCGGCTAGCGGTGGAACGCGATTGTCTGCAAATGCTAGCGATTGTAAATGGCGGGTGTTCTCGAAGCCTTTCGCACTTGGTTCGACCAAAGAAAATTTTGTGTTCAAGCATTCCACTCTCGTGCTCTCTCTCTCTCTCTCTCTCTCTCTCTCTCTCTCTCTCTCTCTCTCTCTCAGCAGCAGTGAATCTAGACAAAAATAATTTCCCTCAGTTCCGTGCCCTCTTGAGATTGACGATCGACTCTGACCGGCGAAAACTCTACAACTCTCAGCCTCAGTGCGCCAGCGATGAAGATCAGCGCCAGCGAAGGAATCTCGAACAGGAGAGAAACAGAGCAGAGGCGAGCTCTCCGAAGCACGGCGTTAGAAACGAATAAACAGAGGCGGCAAACAGCGTCTGGAGACGTCAGAAACAGTAAATCCCCGAAAAGAGAACCGCTTCCTAGAGAGAATTTCTCCGTCGGCTACGCGTGTGCATGATCAAAGACTGATTCCGTTATGAGATGTTCGCTACGATTTCCTCTTGACCCGTTCGGATGAAAAGAAGAAGAATGGCCCTCACGTAAGTTACTCAGCAAGCCCTCTTCAGAGCCACCTGCAGGTACAAATAGAAAGGAACTTAAACTATCAAATTAAAATGCCCAAGAGCAAAATTGATTATTGCAATAATTGCAACTGATTTATCATTGAGGAAGGTGTTTTTCTGATTATTAGAAAGATGGGCGGGAAGGGGCCACTAGCATAGACGCTTCCCGAGCGCTACCACCGTAGCGCCATAACCACGGCCAGAATGTCCGGTTCGAGTAGCAGTTCTTGCTCAATTTTTGCGAGCCTGTTACTGCTGCGCCACCACATCGAGTTGAGATAAAACCGGAGTTGTCATATGTTTGATATACAAGTCTAATCTAGACCATAGACTAACCGGGATTCCTCGATTTAAGATTAACCGGGAGATTCGAACTTGTGACCAAGAGGGCTATAAACCGCATGACAGTAAGTCTTATCAGGCCAACCACCTCAGTGGTATTAAGGAAGGTAATTGTGATAGCTCTTAAGCATGTGTCGTCCGCTCGTTCAGATGTGAGCTTTTTGAGGTGCCTATTAATAGCCTATGCAAGTCTATCCCAGAAGGTCGCCGAACACGTTCGATAATCACTTCCTGACTTATACGTGGATAGACACAACTTGATTTTCCATTCTAACATAAGGCATATCACCGCATTGACAAAGAGAACACCTCATGAGTAAGCGGATGGTTTTGAAACTAAATGATTCTGAGGGTAGGCTTTGTGTTTAGATAGTGGGGATTGTGATAGGAGGCAAAGTTCGAAGTTGGTTCTTAAGAGTCACGTGTTTATTTGCTCAGCCTCCTTTAAACTTAAAAAGAAAATATAGGGTTTTCCATCTTTGGGCCTCTTTGTTGATTTAATTTGGGCTTTCAAGGTTAAAATGGGGTCACATTGATTGCGTCAAAGATTACGCTCGGAATAAAAGCCGCCATGCCCCCCTAGGGTTGAGAATGGGTCCAGGCTAAAACCGGGAATCGAATTGAACTGGCCATAGGAACTGGTCCGGATCCAGATTTCCGCGGTTACCAGTTCCAAAAATGGCAGAACCAGTACTGTGCAATTCGATTCCCGGTTCCTCGGTAAGAACCGAACTGGGAAGCAAAGAACCAGATCGGGAACTGGGAACCGATGAATAGAGATTACACGTTTTGAACTTTTTATTATTTATCTTATTTTACGTGTTCATCTTTTATGGTGATTATAATGACTAACCAGGATTCCTCAATTTAAGATCAACCAGGAGATTCGAACTTGTGACCAAGAGGGCTATAAACCGCATGACAGTAAGTCTTATCAGGCCAACCACCTCAGTGGTATTACGGAAGGTAATTGTGATAGCTCTTAAGCATGTGTCGTCGGCTCGTTCAGATGTGAGCTTTTTGAGGTGCCTATTAATAGCATATGCAAGTCTATCCCAGAAGGTCGCCGAACACGTTCACTACAAAAAAACGCTTTTTTTCTGACAAAATTACCAACGAAAAATTCTGAAAAATTCGTTGGAAAGGGAATTTCCAACGAATTTTCCAACGAAAAAAATTTCGTTGGTAATTCGTCGTCATAAAATTTTCCAACGAAAAAATTTCAATTTTCGTTTGAAATTTGCAACAATTTTTTTTTTCCTTGAAAATTCATTAAAATTACGTGGCTAAATTGTTGGAAAGCAATTTTTTTTCCGACGATTTCTTTTCTTTTGGAAATTATATTTTTTTAGTCGAAAAATCGTGAAATTTTTTTTTCCATCGAAAATTTTTCCAAACGATTTTTCTCACGAAAATTGTACATATTAAAATAATATTTAAAAAATTTGAAATTGTTTGAAATTTCAAACGAATTTTCCAACAAAAAATTGTACATATTAAAATAATATTTCGAAAATTTGAAATTCATTGGAAAATTCGTTGAAATTTCAATAAATTTTCCAACAAATATAAAAATGTCGAATAGTACCGGTTTTTTTTTTTTGGAAAATTGTTGAAATTTCCAACAAAAAAAAAATTCGTTGAAATTTCCAACCAATTTTCCAACGAAAATTGTACACACTAAAATAATTACCCGGAAAATTTAAATTCGTTGGAAATTTCCAACGAATTTTCCAACAAAAATTGTACACACTAAAATAATTGTCCCGAAAATTGAAATTCGTTGGAATTTTCGTTGGAAATTTCCAACGAAAAAAAATTCGTTGTAAATTTCCAACGAATTTTCCAAGGAATTTCAAAAAAAGCTGAACAATATCGTTTTTTTTAATTCGTTGGAAAATTTGTTGGAAATTTCCAACGAATTTTCCAACGAAAAGTGTACACCCTAAAATAATTGCCCAAAAATTGAAATTCGTGGGAAAATTCGTTGGAAATTTCCAACGAATTTTTTTTTGGTTTGAAATTTCAAATCTAATTTTCCAACGAAAGTTTTTTCATTGGAAATTTCCAACTAATTTTCCCACGAAAGTTTTTTTCGTTGGAAATTTCCAACAATTTGACTTTTCGTTGGAAAATTTGTCATAAATTCTTGATTTAAAATTTTTCGTCGGAAAATTTTCGTGGCAAAAATCCAGTTTTTTTGTAGTGGTTCGATAATCACCTCCTGACTTATACGTGGACGGATACAACTTGATTTTCCATTCTAGCATAAGGCAAATCACCACATTGACAAAGAGAACACCTCATCAATAAGCAGACAGTTTTGAAACTGAATGATTCTGAGGGTAGGCTTTGTGTTTAGATAGTGGGGATTGTGATAGGAGGCAAAGTTCGAAGTTGGTTCTTTAGAGTCACGTGTTTATTTGCTCAGCCTCCTTTAAACTTAAAAAGAAAATATAGGGTTTTCCATCTTTGGGCATCTTTGTTGATTTAATTTGGGCTTTGAAGGTTAAAATGGGGTCACATTGATTGCGTCAAAGATTACGCTCGGAATAAAAGCCGCCATGCCCCCCCTAGGGTTGAGAATGGGTCCAGGCTAAAACCGGGAATCGAATTGAACTGGCCATAGGAACTGGTCCGGATCCAGATTTCCGCGGTTACCAGTTCCAAAAATGGCAGAACCAGTACTGTGCAATTCGATTCCCGGTTCCTCGGTAAGAACCGAACTGGGAAGCAAAGAACCAGATCGGGAACTTGGGAACCGATGAATAGAGATTACACGTTTTGAACTTTTTATTATTTATCTTATTTTACGTGTTCATCTTTTATGGTGATTATAATGACTAACCAGGATTCCTCAATTTAAGATCAACCAGGAGATTCGAACTTGTGACCAAGAGGGCTATAAACCGCATGACAGTAAGTCTTATCAGGCCAACCACTATTACGGAAGGTAATTGTGATAGCTCTTAAGCATGTGTCGTCCGCTCGTTCAGATGTGAGCTTTTTGAGGTGCCTATTAATAGCATATGCAAGTCTATCCCAGAAGGTCGCCGAACACGTTCGATAATCACCTCCTGACTTATACGTGGACGGACACAACTTGATTTTCCATTCTAACATAAGGCAAATCACCACATTGACAAAGAGAGAACACCTCATCAGTAAGCAGACAGTTTTGAAACTAAATGATTCTGAGGGTAGGCTTTGTGTTTAGATCGTGGGGATTGTGATAGGAGGCAAAGTTCGAAGTTGGTTCTTAAGAGTCACGTGTTTATTTGCTCAGCCTCCTTTAAACTTAAAAAGAAAATATAGGGTTTTCCATCTTTGGGCATCTTTGTTGATTTAATTTGGGCTTTGAAGGTTAAAATGGGGTCACATTGATTGCGTCAAAGATTACGCTCGGAATAAAAGCTGCCATGCCCCCCTAGGGTTGAGAATGGGTCCAGGCTAAAACCGGGAATCGAATTGAACTCGCCATAGGAACTGGTCCGGATCCAGATTTCCGCGGTTACCAGTTCCAAAAATGACAGAATCAGTACTGTGCAGTTCGATTCCCGGTTCCTTGGTAAGAACCAAACTGGGAAGCAAAGAACCAAACCGGGAACTGGGAACCGATGAATAGAGATTACACGTTTTGAACTTTTTATTATTTATCTTATTTTACGTGTTCATCTTTTATGGATTGTTGCTATTGATAAATGATGATTTTTATTGTGGCGTTCACTTTCATTTTGCTTAATTAAAAATGAAATTTAAAAGAAAAAATTGGCCAGTTCCTTAATAGACCTTAGAACCAATTGATACGATTGGCTTTATGTTTCAGACTACGCATAGTAGGTTTCAAGTTAACAAAATTAAGTAACTAATTTCAACAGGAAGGTTCTCGTTCCAGGAACCTAAATCACCCTCATCTCCTCCATCTCAACAGCCCACCCCCTTCCCCTCTTCTCCTTAATAAAAATCTAAAATTCTAATGGGGTCAACTTAAACAATTTAGAAAATAAAAAGAATAATGGGGTCAATTCTACATGGAGACATCGATGCATATTTGCCTCCATCTTTTGTTTAGTAGTAGGTAGAGAACATGGACGTCATCAATTTCTTCTTCGTTAAGTTTGTACGGACGAAACTCATCCCAATTAAGCAAAAAAAAAAATCTTACTAAAACTTTTTAAGTAATATAATATTGTTGTATTGAGTGTGTTAACAAGCTAATCATTACTAAAACTGTTTTAGAAACAAAAAACGATCTTACTAAAACTTTTTAAGTAATATAATTATCCATTTAATTTACCTATGTAACAACTTCCCAGCAGATTAAGTATTAATACTCGAATTGAATATTTTAGGGCTAGCAAGTATGAGACTTTTATTATAAATTAAATATTTTTCCTTTTTGTAAAATCTTCCTAGGAGATTATATTATAATGACTAAAATCTTATATTCCACGACGAGGTGGAACTCACGTAAATTAAGGTTGCGATGCTGGTCGCACATCCCATCTTTTCAGCTCCTAAAAGACAAGCCAATATCACCGAAAATCTTAAACTAATACATATGTGTTACATCTATCCCAAATTAATTTTTGCGCCACATTTACCCCAACAAATTTTCGCGTCACAAAATCCCAAACTATTATATTCGTAACAAATCTATCAAAATCTTAGGGTAAAATTAACGTAGTTATGGCATGACCATATGAATTTGAAATTTTTTATGACTCAAAATTAGTTTGAGGTTAATGTGACACAAGTATACCAATTTGAGATTTTATGTAATACAAAAACTAATTTAAAGTACATGCATGATCGATCTAAAATATTTTCTGATATTGACCCAATATAGAGATGTCAAAATGGGTTGAAGACCAAAATTATTAACCCATATATGATGGGTTAGGTCATATATGGGTTAACTAAATTTTGTTAAATGATATGATTTGAGTAATTAAGTCTAATAAAATGTGGGTTTTTAATGGGTCTAAAGTCCAACCCACCTGCGGTTCCTCTTTACTTGTCTTTAGGTTCAGGTTTTGGGTTTCCAGGTAGGGCAACTTATTTTCTAGTTTGATCTTCTACTTAGAATCGTTTTTTTTTTCAAAATTGAAAAACAATAGAAAATTTATGATCTTTTAAGCTTTAGAAAGTCATGAAAATCAGTATATGATTATACGTGTTGCTGGGAAACCTGAAAAATTTGCAATAAAGAAAAATGTTGCAAACGAATCGAAAATTTTATTTGAAACCTTATGAAATTACTAAATTTTTTTTTTATCTTTTACACAATACAACGCATACTACACCAAGTTTTCGTTTTTAAAAATATTTATGTAGTAATATGGATCAGGTCGGACATATATTGGGTAGGGGTTACTGAATTATATTACATATAAATGGATCAAAACATATTAAATAAATTTTTTTTTGACAGGCTAAACGGGGCGATTTGACCAAGATTATTTTCGATCCGATTCACCCATTGGACCGCCCTAACCCAATATAAGAAAATATCAAATCTTGAACTACTGCTGGATAGATAGAAAGGAATTGAATTCTGCGTGTATCTCGGATCCGGTCGTCATCATTGGAGCCTGGTGGACTCTTGACCCGTCAGGTGAGGTGACGGACGTGCCAACGTCACTTTGGGCGAGCTCCCAGAAAGTCAAACGGAGGGGCGAGCGCCGCGAGCCCAAACTCAACCTTTGACTCGGGGTCTGAAGCCACCATCTATTTTTTTTTTTTGGGTAAGAAGTTTCCTTTTTCACCCACAGAAATCATCCGCGGAATTGTAGATCCCCACGCAGTTCTAGCCCCATCTAGAATGTTCCACCTGCCTCTCGGCACAAAATGCCACAGTTGGGCAGTCACTCTTGCACTTGATTTTGTTAACCCCTAGAGGCTCATAACCAGTCAAGCCCAAACAATCGCCGGACAAGTTCTAAAACTCGTCAATTTCGTACAATTGAGCTTTCAAACTTTTGTTCGGATTTTTCTGTTGACGGAACGAGGGACTGAAAGTGCGACGGAGTTGCAAGTTTTTCCGGACATAGTTGCACGAGAATTGACAATCGCGGGACAAGTTCTAAAACTCGTCAATTTCATACGATCGAGCTTTCAAACTTCCGTTCGGATTTTTCCATTGACCGAACGAGGGACTGAAAGTGCGACGGAGTTGCAAGTTTTTCTGGACATAATTGCACGAGAATTGACAATCGCGGGACAAGTTCTAAAACTTGTCAACTTTGTACAATTGAGCTTTCAAACTTTCGTTTAGATTTTTCCATTGACAGAATGAGGGACTGAAAGTACGATGAAGTTGCAAGTTTTTCTGGACATAATTGCACGAGAATTGACAATCGCGGGACAAGTTCTAAAACTTGTCAATTTCGTACAATTGAGCTTTCAAACTTTCGTTCGGATTTTTCCATTGACAGAACGAGGGACTGAAAGTGCGACGAAGTTGCAAGTTTTTCCGGACGTAATTGCACGAGAATTGACAAGTTTAAGGACTCGCCTTGTAATTGTCCCCTATCAAACAAGAAAATTTTAAGGTATTCTGTACATTATTTTTTTTCCCGTAACATGCGTAGTTAATGCTTTGAAAATTAATTTTTTTAATAGGCAAGTTTGATGAAATAAGTGCTTCAGAGATACCTGTTAACAATACCTTTTAATACTTTGCATGACTTTTTGTTTAGTATAAGTTTCTTTTCCATTGACGAGGACAAAGCTGATCTTGTATTCACTAAATGCACAGCCCACATTGCAGAAACGTAAGTGTTTTTTTTTTGGTTTTTTGGTAAAAGGGTGGGGTGGTATAACCAGCATAGCTACACCTTTAAGGAGTTATTATAAGGGTCTCTCACACATCACCGAATGCTTGGATTGGGTAATAATTAGTCAATTCACCTGTAGGTGTACTTGCTCATCATCGCAGCATTACTAGCATACCAAAAGTTAGGTAATCTCTCCAGAAGTGATAGTAAATGTCCGAGACACAAGCTAGCCAAAGGTTAGCTTACGACATGACCAGATTTTGTGGCTTCGTGAAAGACAGAGTGACATCTTTATCATGGGGTTGCCACGCTCGATAGCATTGGAAGCACAAGTTAAACTCGAGCAAATAGCTCAAAACTTAGAGAATTGCACCAGGTGAAATTAAAGTTGAACATATTTTAAACACCTAAATCAGTAGATTAGTCAAGATACCAAGCCAAACCCTAGTCCGCTTCTTCACATGTCTGCGCCGGACACCGACGTGAATTGGCACCTACATGGTTCTCTAGCACAGAGTATTCGATATGCTTTCTCGTGGCCAAGTTCATTGCTTGTAACTCATTTCTTTAGCTTCCAAAATAAAATAAAGAAAGAGTTGTTGTTTTGAGACTTTGACGACTTCAAGCGTGAGTTGCCAAGAAAGAAATTGGAATGGTCAATTATTGGGCTGCTTCTTTAACAAAACACAATAATGGAGAGCCTTATTGAGATAATTACCCAATCAACTCTAAACAAACCGTATGGATACGAATTCTAATTCTAAAACTTCCCCTTTTGCTAATGTAATTCTAGACATTTGCGCAAAATTTCTGACCAATTGCCATCGAAAATTGCTAACGCGGTGTCCAGCCATTGCTAGGCCACCATACGTGCCACACCGATGTGGACAAGTTTGCTTGCGCCACTGTCAGCAATTTTTAGCGGCAATCGGTTATAAGAACTACATTGAAATTTATGCAAAGGTTTCAGACTATTTTGGCAAAATTAAAAAGTTTAGGACTAATTGGCATATGTATAATAAATTTAGGACTGAATTGATAATTTCCCAAGCCTCTTTTGTAACCCGTAATTGCTTTTTGTCATGGCTTTAACTATCAAAACCATCCTTAATGACTAAAACACCCTCATCGTTTCTTCCGCCTTCCCATATGCAATGTCATTCTCACTCTTTTTATTGGGCTAACTTTCTTTCGTTAGATATTAAGACTTTAGCTAAGTGTATGTTGATTAAAGTTCCTAGATCATGTAATAGAGTTGTAGATGGATTAACTAAGTCTATTATTATGTGCTTTTTAACTCTTGCTTTCACATGCTCACCAAAAAATATGCCCTTCCAGTTCGTAATTTCTTCGTGAAAAAATACCTTATCTTAAGTGAAAAGGAAGACCTAACAATAGCAGTTCTGAAGCAACATGCGCATCTTTTGTATATCTCTCTCTCTCTCTCTCTCTCTCTCTCTCTCTCTCTCTCTCTCTCTCTCTCAAATGCCTCAAGTTTTTGACAAGATTGAAGCAAATGTAGGATATACATAGATATGGGGATTTGAGTGACACCTTAGGCATCGTCGCAACAGGAGAAGTAGCGTTGAGCGGTCTAGGCAGACAAGTCAAAAGTTGAGGATGGGATCGTAGCTGAGGGCGGGATCACCACTTACTTGCAATTAAGGAATAAGGGGTAAATAGTTCCAAAGTAGGTCGATTCTCGTCCTGAAAGCTGAAACTGGAACGTACGGGTCAATGCCCAATTTGTTGAACTGGGAACCAATATTGCTCTTTTTTTTTTGGGTTTCTTCTATATCTTCCCCAGTGCACAATGAATTGACATCCATGCGTATATAAATACAAAGCAGACAAGAAACTTCAAGAATTTCCTTCCGATACAAAGCAGACAACTAAATCGCAGAAACTGATAATCGTTTGACAACTAAATCACACTAGATTACAATGTTCAATAAAGAAATATCAATTCGAGTAATCAGCATTACAAAGAACCAATGGCAAGCTCTTATCCGTCGGTCCACCACACAAGATGAGATCATTCTCAAAATCACCAAAAATTAACTTAACACAAATATCTCAACTAAGAACTCTGATCAATCGCGTCAGTACCCGCTTAGGTTACTTACAGGTAAGCACTTTGAGAACTTGTCGTGCTTCTGCTCGGTCCAGCTCTCCCTGGACTTGTCGTGATAGTGACGGAGCAACGAAGGGTCTGTGAGAGAGTCTGAGAGCAGAGAGAGGAGAGAGAGGTAAGAGAGTCATGTTCAATTTAGGGTTTTACCATTAAAACTGGTAAAGCTGCTTTACCAAAGTCTAGAAGAGGAAAAAAATAAAAGTAAAGAAAAGGAAAACCAAGCATGCCGGTCCGACTTCATCGGTTCAGTTTCACACAAGGAATTAGGAACTTGATCGGTTATTGCTACTTCCAAAATTTGTGAAACTGGAAACTCGATAAGTTCCCACAGGAACTATCGAGAATTGGCCAATTCGGTCCGATTCCCGAGTTAGACCAAGACCAATGCACACCCCTACTTGCAATCCCCAGTTATATCATAGAAATTGACCCGGGATATACAAATTTTTAAACCCACTTTTCCTTATCTTTTTGTGCATTGCATGTGTAAACGTCAAAAGAAGAGTATTAATGATTTTCTTTTGGGAGATTGTGAGACAAACACTGGATGACCAATGGATATTATCAGGGCTGGAAAACGCAGGCAATATTTGAGTGATTTTAATGTGCTTTTTAAGTCCTTTTTCAACATTTCATCATAAAAATAGCCAAAATATCCTAAACTTTCTAATTTAACCAATTTAATCCTAAACTTTTAAAAATTTGCCAATATAGTTATTCTAACTAATTTTGACTGGAAATCGACGACATGGATGCGAATAATTCTATGTGGCACGGCTAGTGCTGACATGAACAAATTTTTTTTTTCCTTTCCTTTTTCCTTTTTCTTGTTTCTTATTTGACTCCGCTGGTCCACGGCTTGGGTAGTGGCTAGCAAAGGTCAACGGCCACAGGCGAGGGCTAGGCAAGCACACCTGACCAAATTTGGTGAGGACGTTGTGGCCCTCACTAGATTCGAGTGAGGCATCACGAGCCCTTGCTATGGACAATAAGGGCATCACGGCTATCACCCAAGCCCTCACCGACCCACAGTAAAAGAAGAGAAAAGAAAAAGAAAAAAAAGAAAAAAAATTTAGAAACCTTATAACAAGGATTAATACCATGAAAAATCTCAAACTAGGACATCGTGAATATATTTACCCTAAACTAATTTTTTCACCACCAAAGGCCCCAAACTGGTATGCCTGTGATGAATTTACCTTCCGTTAATTTCCATTAAATAGTTCCATCAAATTGCTGAGTTGAATATCACATGTACTAGTTTGTGATTTTCATGATATTAATTCAATTTAATAGAAACTAACATAGGGTAAATTTGTCACAAATGTACCAGTTTGGGGTTTATAGCAGTCAAAAAATTAGTCTAGAGTAAATTTGTCACAGGTGTACCAATTTAGATTTTTTGTGGTTAAAAGATTAGTTTGGGGCAAATTTGTTATATATGTACTAGTTTAGAATTTTTTGCAGTATTAACCCTAAAAAAAATTGTAAAAGTGTCGATATTAGCACTGGTCATGCTACCCACTCCCACAATTAGTTCCCCCACCAGTGCCCTCTTGGCTAGCCTCTTGGCGGTTGAGCAAGGTGGTTGAGCAAGCTGTACCATATCTCGTAACCACACGAGCTAATAGAGCTCGAGGGAGGTCCAAATTGAGGTCAGACAACCCTGATCTAGATTGAGCTTGAGGCCATGACCAACTCTTAGATATTTGGCAATTTTTCATATTTTTAATTTTTTTTCGAATTTTTTAATTATTTTTTAAAATTTCTTTTCTTTTCTTTCTCTTTCTCTCTTTTTTTTTCCTTCCTTCTTCTTTTGGCCGGTCGCCGAACCGAGGCGAGTGCTGGCTAGGTCGTTCTTGCTGGCCACTAGCGAGTCCGACTTCATGTTACTAGGTGAGGGCGGGGTCATCCTCGCCCATCCACTAGGAGGCATGCCAGATCTGGCAAGGGCTACCCTCGCTAATGGCTAGGCGAGGTCACCAGATTTAGCGATGACACGCCTTGTTAGTGACTGGGTGAGGTCGACAACGGTGCTGGCCAGTTAAAATTGACTGGATGGACTGAATTGGCACAAATGCTAAATGTTGAGCACTCAATTGGCACAAAAAAAGGTTTATAACTGAATTGGCACAATTGCAATAGATTTATGACTTTTTTGTTAATTTTTCCGTTTATCCTAGTTGGCCTATAGCTCATTGTTTTAAGCTCTTAAGTGAAAGTGGGTTCAACTAAATATGTTAACGTGCTCGGACTTGAGTTTCCTCTAGATAATCTCCTTGGGTGAATGTATCGAGCTTCTGTTGTGCACTCCCAATACAATCTCACTAAAAAATTTAAAAGCCACTATGTTATAAATTAACGACGGGATAAGGACACTATGAATGTCATAGCTTTCGTACGGCGCTCACTTGAGTGCCATAACTTTTTTTCGCTCACTTAAGTGCTACTTCCATAAAAAAAAAAAATCATTTGAGTGCCACTTCCAGCAAAAATAGATCATTTGAGTGCCATTTCCAGCAAACCATCCTATGTGGATTTTTTTTATTAATTTTCCATCTGACGTGGATTTTTATTATATTTTTTTCAAATTTTCCTTTTTTCTCTTTTTTTTTCAATGCTAACAAAGGTCGCTGGCGACCCTCGCCGGCTGTGAAGGCCTCGCCCAGATTGGGCGACAACCACCTTACCCTCGGCCGCGAAGGCCTTAGGCAAGGCCATCGCAGCCTAGCCGATGGCGGGCAAGGCCGCGAAGGCCATCGCTAGATCTGGACTATCACAAGCAAGGCGGCCTAGCTAAACTTGGCAATAGCATTCGCCGCCTCGCTCGCGGCCATGGAGGCCCTTGGCCTCACGGGTGAGGCGATGAAGGCTTTTGCTAGATCTAGCGAGGTTGCCTCGCTCACAGCTACCCAAATTTGGCAACGGCCTTCGTTACCTCACCTAGGGCCTTCGCGGTTGCGAGTGAGGCCGCGAAGGCTCTTGCTAGATCTGGCGAGGCCGCCTTGCTCGCGGCCACCCATATTTGGCGATGGCCTTTGCAGCCTCGCCCCTTCGCTGGTGGGGCTGCGATGGCCTTGCCTAAGGTCTTTGCGGCCGAGGGCAAGGCGGCCCTTGCCCAATTTGGTCAAGGCTTTTACAGACGGTGAGAGTCGCCAGTGACCCTCGTAGGCATTGAAAAAAAATTTGCAAAAAAAAAGGAAAAATAAAATAAAATAATAAAAAAGTCAAAAATTCAAAAAAATATATTAAAATATTGTCCACATTAGCTCCGGTGAAGCCACATTGGATTTTTTGGCTGCCAAATGGTCGATGGCACTCAAGTGCTCACTTTTTGTCGGAAGTGACACTTAAGTGAGCCAAAAAAAAATTATAGTACTCCTAGTGTCTTTATCCCACTAACAACATATATGAAGGACTTCTGTTTGGCATATTGGCGGTGCAAGTCATCACACAAGCAAGATCCAAACGCTGACAGGTATACAGTTTTTATTTTGATATCGAATTCATTCTATTAGCACGTGAGAGTTTCCATTTTATGATTACTTGTAAATTCTTTCCTCGTTCAAACAATCCAACTTGTATCTAACAAATCTTCCCATGATCTCTAAGCCTGCTGTTTGGCCCAATTCCCTCTCCATCCAAGTTCAAAATCTTAATTATTAAGTTTCCCCGAACACATTTACCGACAAAACCCATGTGAAAGAAGGGGAGCATAAGTTCCTTCCCCGAGTGTTTTAGTTCACCGTATCATCCAAGTAAAAGAATCTTCCCAACATATTTTTCAAGGTTGTTCTATTCAATTCCTAAGTGCATGCTTGCATGGCACGGATTTCGCTTTGACACAGAATAAGAAGTCCACTGCGTTTTTTGTTATGGGTTCCAATCAATTGTCCGTTCAATGTAATATAACGTTATTCATGTGCTATCCTTCCACATTCACACCACTGTCCCGCTGGACGTAACTTTCAGGAGACCTGTTGGGCCAATCGAAAAAGGAAGCCGACTGGCACGAAACCTCGAGAGGTAACATACATTCAAGATTTTAGTGATTGGACATGAAACCGCTGACGACCCAGCTTGCTGTTTTTTTTCGGTATTTCCTTTTGACCATACAGAAATATCTCGAGACCACCAGATAAAATATTCTGATTAATAATATTTGTGGAACCTCGCCTTGCTTTATGGTGATATGGATTTCAAGAATCGGAGAGGAGGAAAAAACACGAAGGAAGCTTCTGTCCGAGTTCCCGTTGCATATAATTTAATAAGAATATGTTATCGCCCAACGACCCATGTCAAAAAGTAAGACCCAAAGATGTAAATTCGGACGACACGATCTATATGATTCGAGGATTCTAATCCCCGAGAGACAAAGTAAAAAGGTAGGATTCCAACCAGAGCTTGCCAAATGCCTCCGTCCCAGTAAACTGCAAATGGGGTTAACACAAGAATTTCGCTTTGAATGATTATTCTTCATAGTAATGGTCGAACAATCGAATTTTCAATTTGCCATTGAAAAGATCCTGCCGAGAAGGGCAAGAAGGATCAGGGTCCCCATATCTCCCCTTCATATTCATTTGATTATTACCGAAAGCCCAACTTAGTCAAACGCAAGTTGGTCGGGACTAAATTTAATATTAAACGCGTCGAGACTTACGTATGAGATGTATGCTTAGCACACACAACTTCTGAAACCTATATATATTCACCTACGAATGAAATGTAACCATCTCCCTCCAAACCCTCCATTTCTATTTACTCTCCAGAGTCCGTAGACCTTCTTTCGTGCAATGGAAGACGACCACAACAAAGGGAAAAGGCAGCAAGAGAAGGAGCAAGATGAGGTGCGGTACCGAGGAGTGAGGAGGAGGCCATGGGGGAAGTATGCGGCCGAGATTCGAGACCCAAATAGGAACGGAGCGCGGTCATGGCTCGGGACTTTCGAGACCGCGGAGGAAGCAGCCCGGGCTTACGATAGGGCGGCTTTCAACCTGAGAGGCCACATGGCAATCCTGAATTTCCCTCACGAGTACTATCCGAAAGTCATGGGGTCTCCTCCATACCCGCCTGGGATTGCGACTTCAATGGCTCGCTCTTCGGGGTCGTCGTCTTCGGGTAGTAACACGAAAGAGAGCGGGAAAGGGAAGGAGGTTTTTGAGTTCGAGTACTTAGATGACAAGATATTGGAGGAGCTTCTTGAGCAAGAAGAAGAGGGGAAGAAGAAATGAGGATCGCAGCGTAGACGTTTGAGTTTTGTATGCACTTGCTCTTCCATCTCTTTTAATCTGCATAAAAAGGTCTTTCGTAGTTTGCCGAGCAGAGGCTGGGTGCTTAGGGTTTTGCTATGAACTACTCTAAAAAAGAGTATTCATGAATTAACGTCCAGAAATTAGTTTTAGACGGAATGCCAATAATGTGATTTGGTAAAGCCTTGCTTTACTTGATCAAAGAATAAAATTGTTCATGTAATTCCAAATATTGACAAACTATTTCAGATATTGTTACTAATAATATGATTAATATAATTATTGAATTTTTTTCTCCTGGGTCATGTATGCAGTTTACTTTTTTGGGTAAAAAGAGTTTATTCTGTAGATTTTGAAGATTTTGGACAAAGGGAATATCTAACGGGACAATGCGTTCTGTTTCAGATGGAGATCAATTATTCCCGAACGACCGAAAGGGCATCGTGACGCAAGAAGATGGGGGTTGAAAGACTAACTTGAGCCACTGATTGGAGCATCTCAAAGACTATTTGGTCATCAACATTGCTTAGAATCACTAACCACCCTCTATAATATGAAAGAATATGTTACTTAGCTGAAATTATATGTATCAAAGAATATGTCTCCCCAAAGCTGATTCTGACTTGTGTCTCCTCCTACTCAGAACACATTTGGAAAACTATTTCAGCTTTAAGAGGCATGTACTCATAATTCTTGGAGCTTCTTTTTTAGACAAGGGTGCAAAAATCCTATTTTCGCATCGATGAGTTGTAGACATAATTATAATAATCCCTAAACTCTTACTCGATTTTCAAAACATCATCCCGAAAATGACAATTTCAAATGCAATTGTACCATCGAACTTTTATAAAATTGTTCGTTGTAAATTTTTTCCATTAAATTTCACATGTTTTTCCCGAAGCGGACTATTAACTTAGCTGTGACTGTGCACAATGTGATGCAGGCGTCTCTAAAAAAGGGGGCCATCATCAATATCACGCCTTCTACATCTTTGCCTTTGTGTATGAAAAAGAGTCATCGTCGTCCACTCTCTCTGTCACTCTCTCTCTCCATCGCCGCCTGCTCTCTCTCTCTCTCTCTCTCTCTCTCTCCTCTCTCTCTCTCTCTCTCTCTCCGGGCATGCAAGTGCGAGAAAGGTTGCAATCTTGAATCGAAGATCTTAAGGTTGAAGGTCACAAAATCTCGAGGGAGATAGACTGTGATTCTCCAATCTTAAGATAGACAAGATTTTATCAGTACAAGAGATTTTGTGAAAAAGGAAACGCATATATATTCTTCCAACTTGTTCTTGATTATTAGCAGCCATATATTCCCTGAAGAAGGAAGTGCACAATCATCTGAAAATCACCGAGTGATCAGAACCTTATCATTCGAGATTACGTTTGTATTAGAGTTAAAGCAATCGACCGTGACTTGGAAGATTCTTCTTATCTGTTGCGCTACTCCAAATTATTACCTTGTGTCTTTATCTTATAAAATCGAGTGCAAAACCATTTATTTTCAAAGTTAACACAATGAAACTCATATTGGATTAATTAACTTTTCAAGAAGACTAAATGAACTCATCCTACTTCATAGGGATGATGACACAAAAAGTCTCTAAACTTTAGTCAAATGTGCAATTTGGTCTATGAACTTTTAATTTGTTTAATATAGTCTTGAACTTTAGCCTAATATTTAATATGGTTCGTAAACTTTTAATTTATTTAATATGATCTCTAGACTTTTGGTACATATTTAATGTAGTTCCTAAACTATATGAAAATGTTTAATATAGTCCCATAACTTGAATTATGGAAGGAGTACATTGAATTTTCTTATACTTCAGAAACTAAATTGAATATGTACCAAAAGATCAAGGATGACATTGAATAAATTAAAAGTTTAGGGACTACATTGCACATTCTGTTCAAGTTTAGGGACTATATTAAACAAATTAAAAGTTCAGAGATCAAATTATTTATTGACCAAAGTTCAGGGACTGTTTGTGTTGTTTTTACTACTTCATAATGAGTTAAGATGATTTGTCATCTGGAAGCATGTGGAGAGAGCGTAATGGCTATGAAAAGGGAAAATGAAACAAATGGTCTCCAAATTTTATTCGATGTGCGATGTAGTCATGAACTTTTAATTTGTTCAATGCTGTACCTGAACTTTAGTCCAATGTGTATTGTCGTCCCTCAACTTTCAATTTATTCAATATGATCCCCAAACTTTTGATATATATTCAATTTAGTCTCTGGATAATATGAAAATGTTCGATATTATCCCTCAACTTGAATTAATAGAATGATAACACTAAATAATAATGTATAGTTCATTGACTAACTTGAACATATACAAACAATCTAAGAATCACATTGAACAAATTAAAAGTTCAGGGATGACATTACACATTAGGCTAAAATTCAAGATCACATTAAATAAATTAAAAGTTCGGAAATTAAATTATATATTTGGTCAAAATTTATGGACTTTTTTTTTTGTTGTTATTCCTTTTGGAAAGGGATAGATTACGACGATCGCTGTGAAATGCCTAGGGCTTGATACTAACTCCGCACAACGGACGTTTAAAACGACAAAGATTGGAGTGGGAAGAAAAGATAGAATTTTCTAGCCACAGAAATTTTTGTGGCTAGGAATTGGAGAGAGGACTCCTCAATGCTCTTCTGACTTTGACGAAAACTGGGCTTTGAATCAATTGAATGGAATCTTAAGGCAACTTTTTCCTTCTCTTTTCCGAGGTTCGTCATGTTTTTTTTCTGTGTTTTGGCTAGAAAGATACCATCCCAAGTTGGTTATCGTTGCCCCATGCATCACGACAAGCTCCCCCTCCATCTTTCTGTGATGGCTTCTTGGTTTCTGTCTCTATCTTTAGTGCACGTTAGTCTTCGAAATGTCTTTGATACTGCTGATGAGTTTTTTTGTCATTTTGATGATATATATTGACTACATAATTGATTGGCCAAAAGCTTTTATTTGAGAAATATTCAACAAAGATTACTGAGTGGTGCACGAAAACATATTAATCATATGAAATAAGTGCGCTAGGAGTCTTCAAACTTGTCACGAAGATGTAATTAAGTTCTAAAACTTACAAAAGTACAATAAAATCTTAAAACTTAGTCAATTTATGCAATCGAATCATTCCGTTAACTTTGTCTAATTTGGCTAACAAAAAATACTGACATGACTTTTCTTTTTAAATATTTTCTCTCTCCGTCCAATCTACGTTGTTCTTTTGGGGATGTCACCTCTCAAACGAACATGCACCGTCAGCTCCCTAGGAGTAGGGTGATTGTAGACAAATGGATCTCTTGCATCCATTCCTACTGTCATAGTATAGCCGGCGGCTTTTCCCTTAATTGCGACCATGTAAAACTTGCGAGCTATGATTTAGTCACATGCACCTCTCCTACTCCTTGTTTCATTTCAAATTTCTTTAAAAGGTGATAAGTCGTGACGACATAAATAGCACCAAGCATGGGTCGACCAATGATCCCTTTGCAAGCTAACGGGCCATCCACCCCTAAAAATTCATCAGTTCATAGCCAGACTTGCCTCGTAGCTGTCTCGATAACGACCGGAAGGCACGCTAATCACGCCACCTTAAGTCACTAGAGAATCGATACTACGAGCCGTCACATGAACTCAACTGCTCCTAATGTTCACTTATCTTGTTGGAGGCATTAATATAAAGAACATTCGTGGGACTGTGTCTTCTACCAAAAGGCATTTTATCTCACCCTTAGCTATTAAAACAATTTCCAGGGATTTGTCCGATCTTCCACCTCTAAGCAAACATACAACCATGAACACGGGTTAGGGTGTTTGAGCTCTTGCATGGATTGGTTTACAATACTTAAATTAGAAATTAGGGAGGGAGCGACAATGTGTTTAATATAGATGAGAGTCAAAGGTTCTAAAACCTATTTGTCTCGACTTCTAAATAGCTAGTTAAAGAGTTTTTCACTATAACCTGTCAGGTTAGTGTTGACAAATGGTCATCGAGCTATGATAAGTGTCGCTCGTTATGACAAATGGCTATACATCATAACAAATGTTATATATCATGGCATGTAACAGTCAAACCGTTCACAGAGCCAATGGGTATTTGGTCTTTAAGGTAGTGGCCTCACCGTTCACTCTTCTAATAGAATGACTTCTATTGGTTAACCCATCGCGCCCCATCAATTTAAGTCATAGGCTTTTTCACTCATCCCATCGGTGGGACAATCATCTAGATATGGATACGTTGTTTAGAAAACCCTAATATATTTCGAAGTCGACAAAATCATCCATGATTTATGTTGATCTTGATAAATACAACAGTTGATTGTATTTCCGGATGTATCCGCATTGAAAAAGGACTTTGATATGATTGGTAAAAAGATTTCGATTGACTTGAAGAACCTATGTGGAGCACATATAATCTTGGATATACCAAAGTGTTAATACATGCTCTACATCAATATCGTAATGAAAGTGTCTATAGGAGAATAGTTGTATATATTCAGGAAGCGATGTGTATCCATTGCATGAATATGAACAGGATACAGCATGGATATTAGCAAGGCATTACATGAATACCAGTAACATACTGCGTGGATATAGACAGAATAGCATGTGGATATAAGCAGATTATTGAGTGGATATCATTAGCATATACACTAGATATCAGCAGTATACTAGAAAGTTGGATATAAGTAATGACAATGAATATGAGTAGCGCACTTATAAACTTGCGATGACAACTTTTTATCACGAATTTCAAGAATATTATTTTAAGATATTTTATCTCTTGACAGCTTGGGATATTTTTATGAATTCCCAATTGTAGAAGAATTAAATTGACCAAGATTATCTATGCAAAATATTCAATTGTGCAAGATATCTTGATTGATTCCGAAGACAAGATAGTTTCCATAGCTATAGTACTCCATTTTTGGAAAGCTAGATTTGATTGTGTGGTCGACCAAATCAGCAGAAACTCTTATTTATTAGCCTCAATGGCTACTTGATCTTTTTTGTAATTGTCCAACGGCTAGATTGGCGATTGATCATCTTGAAGATTGTCCAACAAGAAGCTTGGGTGGGAGGAGTATAAAAGAAGACCAATGTGCTGAAGAAAGAGATAGATCAAGAATTTATAATTCCAAATTTTGAGAGAGCTTTACATTCTTTTTGAATTATTTTCTAAGAGCTTAATATTGGAATCTTTTGAGAAACGTTGGCAGAGCTATAGTTTGTGCTTAGGTGTGAGAAAGTGGGACCCATTTGCTTGAATATAAGCAAGACCAAGTTTGAGTTTCACCTTGTTATGATATTCACAAGTTAGATTCACCCAAAAATGCCCACCGCCTTATAATGTTATTCAGACTACTCATATTAGTGATTTGAATTCTCAATGATCTGTCTAATCCACCCATGAGCAAACTTATAACCACGGACACAACTTAGGGTGTCCAAGTTTCTAAACAGAACGGGCCTCTGTTAAATTGAGGAAGGAAAGAATTGTTGGGAGAGTTCCCTATATTGTTTTGACAATAAAAAAGACAATTAAAAGCCAATAATTTGTGTATTGGTTGAGTATTAGCAGGTGATATATACACAAGCCATAATACACAGGTAGTGCCATAGTAGATATTAGGTGTGATCCTGAGTGCTCGATCATAATTGGGAATGCTCTGGTGATATCTAAGGTGAATAAAGTATATGGAGTAGAGATGTCTACAAGTTGGAAGGATCTCTACAAAGGTGAATAAACTAGAAAGACATTGATCGAGAGAGAACAAGCTTGAAAGAATATGGCCTCGAATGACCAAAATAAGGTGAATAGTTGGATGGACCTTGGTGATGGTGAACAAGCCTAAAGTAGTATTGTTCATTAAAGCTTGGAACGACCTCACTTAAGAAGGTGAGCGGCTTGATAGAATCATGATTATTAATAATCTTGGACAGACCAGAAGATGGAAGAGTAGATTGCCATCGGGACAACAGATTGATGGCTGAAGGAATTCTCTTCAGATGAGGTGGAAGACAATGGCAATGCCGATAATCTAGTGAGTTGAGTGAAGACAAGGAATCAATGATGATGCTAATGTGCCGAGTCTTTAGATGCTGACTTGGGCAATCAGCGAAGACATGGAATCAACGAGGATACTTATGCCCTTGAAAGTCTTTGGAAGCTAATGGAGTCAAGAGGATAATTGGATAACTAATCGCAATTCATTCCACACGATTTCATCAGTGGATAGCATTAACAGACTATTGATAATCTGCATTCATGATTATGGGTAAGGGACAGTGTAGATATCGAGTCTTGGAAGATTTTGGTCATTTACTTAGCTGATTGGAACGTTGATTAAGATGAAACTAGCTGTTACAAAGGCTTAGAGTTCACATCAGGGGCACTAGAAATGTGTGAGAGCAGTTATGGCAATTCTAATAAAAGATAGACACTGATAGGAGAGTTCTGATTGGTTTAGGAAATTGCCATTGTCAAATAGAGCCGATAGAGAACCGATCTAATGCTGGCAATGGTAATACCAACGGCTACCTCATGGAGTGAACTAGGAAATGATCATTTAAGAATTGGGTGGCTATATATACTCAATCTAAGAGAAGTAATGAGGTTGGGTGTTGGGAGAGTGAGATGAATAAACCAAGTCTATACTTCTTGAGTCTTCTTCTTTGTTTTATCATTAGTAGATGTGATACTGATTATGTCCCTATGAGGTGCGATTGAGTTGTAATAGCAAGTAGTCAAGCGTACAAGTGTAAGAGCAATGCTTATGTCTTGATAGTGTGATCTATCATGTGAAAAGAACAACATTTGCCAGTTGCAACTGGCAATGCTGATTATTAGTGGATTCCAACCTGATTATGGCTATTAGCCTTGAGAATGGATGTAAACTTGGGGATAAAGCCGAACCACTATCACTGTGCTATCTTCTATCTCACTCTGTTTACATACTAGCATCACACATGCTAACTTGCATATAACACCATCAGGTGTGCTAATGGTTTGCTTTTCTGCAAAAGTTTAATATTATCTTCACTCAACTTATCCAACTCCCCTTTAGGTTGTATTGTTAGCCCCAAATAAAATAAGTTCCAAAGCTATTTCTTAACATCTAAATAGCTATTTACAGAGTTATGCACTTTAACCTATCTGGTTATTGTTGATAGATGGTCATTGAGTTATGACAAGTGTTGGCTTGTTATGACGTTTGGCAATGCATCATGACAAGTGTGATATATCATGACATGTAGCAGTCAAGCCATTAACACTATCAATGCTTATTTTGTCTTTTGGAAAACAGCCTCACAGTTCACTTCTCCAATAGAATGACTTATAAGTGGTCATCTGTTCAACATGTTCCTTGGCAAGTCAAGCCATCGTGACCCAACAATTGAATCATTGGCTTTTTTAGTACACTTGAACTAAACAATATAATCGATCTCGATTGTAATCAATAAGATGAGTTCCCAATGGCTCATAAATAATTCTATCTAAATGCACTAGAAAATTAGTGAGCTGTTAAACTACATGAAGAACTCTCTATTCGAGTTCACTATTGTTGAAAATATTTCTCAAGTTTGAGCCTGAAAAAGAAAATATTTTTATTTTATTTTAATAGGTTGCATAGTTGAATTGTTTCCTAGTTATAGTAGGTTTTCTGAAAAGATTTCATATTTTGGATCCTACTCTTATCTGTATATAAGAAGTGTCATCTTTATGAAGAGTATTGAAGAGCTAATTTCATTGTGAATTACATCCTGAGTGTTTGAATCCATGAAAATCTTGTGGGTAAGGTTTTATGTATTTCCTTTGTGAGATTTATATACTATTTAGTGAGTTATTGTTGAGCTAAACATTGTGCGAGGTTATTGGGAGTAATTGGGGACTGGTAAATACTAAAAGAGTTTGAATAACTTGATTATAATTGTAATCTCTATTGTATTGCTTGATTATAGTGGGAATTCATTGCTGCTCTTTTCATGGTCATAGGTCACATCGATCAAATAACGTAAATATGATGTCTGATTTATTTTTTGTTCTATTTACTTTTGTTCAATCGCTTTCAATAGAGAGTTAGGATTGGCCGAGTTGAATTGAATTGATGGCGACAAATGAAGGAAAAATGAAAATCGACAATTTTAATGGGAAGGATTTTAGTTTCTAAAAGATGTAAATTGAGAATTATATGCATTAGAGGAATCTACACTTACTTTGTATGGTAAAATGCTAAGCCAATGGCGTAGGCTAACTGGGAATTATTGGATAGACCAACATTGTGTTATGCAACTAACATTGGCTCTAATTTCGCATTTAACATTGTGAAAGGGAAGACAATCATGGGTTTGATGAAGGCCTTATCAAACATGTATGAGAAGCTCTCTACAATGAACAAAGTCTACTTAATTCGATGTTTGTTTAACTTAAAGATGAGCTAAGGTGTATCAATTACGAATCATATTAATGCATACAATGTGGTATTTAGCTAGTTGAGTTTAATTGAGATTGACTTTTAAGATGAGGTATGAGCATTGATTCTATTATCCCCACTGCCTATTAGTTAGAATACTAACATTCTTTGGGTGAACAAGCTTGACGTTTGATGGCATTCGTGATATAATTCTGAGTGAAGACATCTGTGGAGAAAATTTGATGAACCTATGCTTGCTCTTTTAGTAAGTGAAGGTAGAGGAGGAAATAGTATTAGTATTAACAAGAATAATGTGAATTGAAATAGACGAAATCAATCTAGGACTAGTGATGCTGTTTATTGGATTTGTGGCATATTAGAGTTGAATCTGTAGATGATATTGCAACTTTAGTTGACTATAATTTGGATAGCATTGATTATGTTTTTTTTGCCACTAAGGATTCATCATTTGACAGATGAATTGCGGATTTTGGTTGTTCATTTCATGCTATACTATATAGGAATTGGTTTATTGATAGTAGTAAATTTTACTTAGGAACAACACTAAGTATGATTTTGTGGGTGTTGATGATATTAAAATCAAACTGCATGATGGTATTGTGAGTACATTGACTAAAGTGAGGTATGTTCTAAAATTTAAGAAAAACCTGATTTTCTTAAGTACCTTAAATTCAGCTAAGTGTCCGTATATCTCAAAAGGTGAAGTTTTTAAGGTTGTTTAAGGTACCTCGGTGATGATAAGGAATCAATCACAATGGCCTATATGAGCTTCAAGCTGAAACTATGACGGATTTTGCCGCAGAGACGTTGGTTGCATCTATTTGAGAGTCTAATTGAGGCATATGCATTTGGGGAACATTAAAGATTGAAGACTAAAGTTTCTAAGTGAAAGGAATCTGTTGTATAGTTCTGTGGCTGATGAACTGAATATATGTAGGTGGTGTAACTCAAGCATACAGTAGAAAATGCAGTTTAGTTTACCTATTAGAGAAGTCACGAAGGTTGCAGAGTCAATTCACTTGGATATTCATAGATTGTCATAACTTTCTTTAAGGAATATTATTAGATTTTTGTTAATAGGTTTGGATGAATACTTGAGGAGGACCTATTTATTTGTGGTTAGACACAAGTTTGAAGTTGAGAGTTTTTATCTAAATTGAAACTAATAAGACAATCAAGCATGTGCGAACTGACAATACTATGGAATTCTACTTGGAGCTGTTAAACAAATTCCATACATAGGAAGGTATAATGAGTCATCGCACTAGTGCTAGTAAACCACAACAATTAATAAAGTTGATGAACAAAACATTACTAGAGATAGCCAATAAATTGCTCTATGGTGTTGGTATGGCTAGAAGATTCTTTGCAGATACGCTTTGTACGGTGAGCTATATGATGAATAGATTACCATCAACTGCAATTGGATATCGGACTCTCGAAGAAGTGTGGTTAGATTAGGTAACGTTTTTTATTATTTTGTTATTATAAAATTTGGTTGCCCGTGTTATGTTTGAGTGAGCGATGGTGAGTTTGATGGAAGAGCAAGAAAGTCCTTGGTTATGCACAAGGTGAGTGAATATATCGATTGTGGTGCTCGGGATTAAATTCAGTGGAGAAGTTATATTTGATGAATCTCTAGCATTTTTTTTATAGGAGTGATTAAAGCATGTTTAAATAGATTTGGATGATGTTCAATTTGAGGTGGAGTTGCAACAAGAAACTCCTGAGCTAGTGGGTACTTGGGCAATAATCAACAATAATGGTTTTTTTAGCAAGATGAAGCCTATAGAGCCAATTGTTCAAGTTGTTAGTTTGACAAGGTGAATGTTCAATCTTTTGACAAATATAAATGCAACAATGATTTTTCTATGGCTATTCCCCATATCCACCATATCTCTAGTTCACAGAATTAAAGTGTTCTCCCACACTTTACTTAGATGTTTACTCGATCAACCAATAACTTGTTAGTGGTGACTGGTGAATAAATTGATTTGCATGTTCAAGTTGATTAAATTAAGCCCCAAAAGTTGCAATTGGTATGGGCTTCAAAGATTTGACGCTAAGTCTTTAAGTTTAGTAATTCATGAGCTTTCCCATTGGTGGTTCACTTATGGGAAGGTTGCGATAGCTTGCTAACTCCATTGAGGATGAGAGTTAAAACTAGTAATGGATTTAAGCTTGAATTTTCTCCTCTTTTAAAATAACTTTATATAACAACATGGAAAGCGGGTACTCCCCAAATATCAAGTGTCAAATGTTTTTGCAGATGGGAGATATAAAGGGTGAAGTGTTTGTTAACCCTTTATTTTCTAGGGAGGTGTTGAGAATGAATGTTTATTTTTATCCGAAGAAGTATTTGCATTATAAACTCGTGTATCTTTTAATACTTTAGCACTACACTTTTGGACACACACCTTGCCGTTGGACCTACATTGCAATTAGGAAAACATTTACGATGGTATTAAAAAGGATATGACTTCCGATCGTTAGACTATGAAATAGAGGTTACCCTTGTCATACCCGAACATTCTTTCTTTGTATCAAAAGTATCTATCTTTGTTCGTGAGACTGCGTGACTATAAGATAACCTTTTAACTAAGCCTGAGTTAAGAGGACCCAACCTTAGTAAGCGAGTCAAATCATCATGCTGTTGCTGAAACAAGCGATCGATCAATAAAATGGACAAAATAAGAAAATAAGTCGAACATCAGATTTACGTGATTCGGCAGGGTGACTTATATCCACGAGGAGAGTTGCAAAAAATTTTACTATAGATTAAGCAATATATAACAAAGACTACAACCATACTTGAGTCACTCAAATAATCTTAGTGTTTTTATGCCATAATTACACCCGAAAACTCAGACAATGCTTCCATCCAAAAAACCAAAACTCACATAATGTTTAGCCCTACAATTCCTCTATGAGATCTCATGAAATAATCTCTCAATCTCATAGAGGAATTAGCACAAATCTTACTACAAGATTGAATTGGCTTTAACACTTCAATTTTTTGGTGTAATCTACGAACAAAACTAGTAGAGAAAGCTCATTGTCAGGCACTCACGAAACGAAGCTTCAACAATAGCCAACAACGAAAAACAACAACTAAATGTATGCTGCACAAAGGGACAACTTCTACTTAGATAGGGAAATTCGTGTGATTCGATCAACCAAGTCCAACTTGGACTTTCCCTTTTCTTGACCGTGTCTTCAACATGAATCAAGAAAGTAGACATTCTCTTTTAATCCTTGGCCGACACCTGTAACAAAGAAAAGTTATATGCCAATTTTTTCTTTTCTTTTTTTCTTTTCAATTTCCCCAGTAGCAGTCCATGTACATCACATGACTGATTAGTTTAACCACTTCAATTCAGATCGGGTTTTATTTGATAGGCTCAAGCTCGAGACATATTATATAATCTCCACCTGAGCTCAATATTTGAGCTATATCACAATTGCTTTTTTGAAAAAAAATCTAAACTTTATTTCTACTCTTCCACAGCCTCTCTTAGGCTCAACAGCTATAGATATCTTCTATGTCCAAGCCTCGCTTGAACTTTGCCATAACCATTAACCTCATCAGAACATCAACTCCACCTGCACCTTTAATTGTTCCACAAGGATTGATTTTCGAAGACAACATCTTCCAACATAGATAAAGCAAAATCTCTATTACATACATATCTATCAGAAATTCAAACATGCACCTTATCAAAATCAGTAGTTACAGTAATCGTTGGCTCTACAAACTCCACCTTGCTACCAGCATCATCTGTGTTGATTACTCCATCAAGAGTTTCTTATTGCAACGCCACCTTGAGCTGAAAACCATCCAAATCTATATGAAAACTGCCAATAACACTCTTATCCAAAAGTATGGAGACTTGTCAAATGTAATTTCTCTGCTGACAATAGATAAATTTAATTTAGGGCAACACAACTGATAGCTCCGCTCACCGTGTATATAGTCTAGGAACATGCACTTCTTATCCTCCCATCAAGCTTATCATCACTCACTCAAATATAACTTAGGCAACTAAATATTCTAAGAAAATTATAGGCAAAGTTACTTGACTACACTTCTTCGAGAATCTGACATCCAATTGTAGTCGATGGAGATTTATTCACCAGGTAGCTCGTTGTACTAAGTGCATTCACTAGAAATCTCCTAGCCATATCAACACTATAGAGTATTTTATGGGTTGCCTCTAATAATGATCTGCTCATCAAATTTGCAACATGTTGTGATTCACTAGCACTAGTGTAATGTCTTACTATGCCTTCATGCAGGATTCCTTTAACAACTTCAAGCAGAACTCTATTCTACCGTTAGTCTGCACATGTTTGGTCATCTTATCAATCTCCTTTTTTTATCAAAGCACTCAATCATCTTATCCTGACAACATAATCAAACTTGTTCCTTAGCATAAACACCCAAGCCTACTGTTAACATAAATCTGGCACTGTTCCTCGAAGGAAATCGCAACAATCTACGAATATCCAAGTGAATTAATTTTGGAATCTCCATGATTTCTTTGACAGTCATACTGAATTGCACCTTCCACCATTTTCCTAAGTCACAACACATGTATACATTCAGTTCATTAGCAATATACCGCATTACAAATTCCGCTCATGTAAAACCTATAGACTTCTCTCGCTAATACGCCAAAGCATATGCCACAATTTAGACTCTCGAATATATGCATCCGATATCTCCGTAAGGCAGGGATAAGAACAACAGGAGTACCATAACTTTTATATTGCGTTCACTTGAGGACTATAAATTGTTTTTGCTCACTATAGTGCCACAATTTTGAAAAATTGATCATTTAAGTGCTATCAGCAATTTGTTTTGCCGGAAAATCTGATGTGGATGCCCGTCGTCCTACGTGGCATTGGTGGCGCCGATGTGGACAATTTTTGTTATTTCTTTCGCTTACTTAAGTGCCATAAATTTGAAAACTCAATTACTTAAGTGCCACAAATTTGAAAAATCAATCATTTAAGTGCCATCGACAATTTACTTCACTGAAAAATCCACCGCCAGCCTCACCTAGATCTGGCAAGGGTTTTGTGGCTTTGCTGGCCACGAACAAGGGCACAAAGGCCCTTACTAGATTGGCGAAGCCATGATAGTCCTGGGCAAGCCCATCGGGGCCTCGCCAGGCACAGGTAATGCACTTTCAATCACGGCCGATGAGGCCTTTACGGATAGTGCGAAGGCTATCGCCACAAAGGCCCTCACCCACGGCCGACGAGACCGCCTTAGCCCTAGGGGAGGCAATGAAGGCCCCACTAGCTAAAGGCAAGGCCTTTGCGGCGGCATCAAGAATTAAAAAACAAAGAAAAAAAGAAAAATCAAAAATAAAAAAAAATTCACGTAGGTTGATTTGCCAAAAGTAGCACTCAAATGATTAATTTTACTTCGAAAGTTATGGCACTCAAGTGAGTACCGTATGAAAATTATGATCTCCTCAACAAAATCTATCACTACCTCACCTTGAAATTCATACAAGCCATTATGCTCGATTTATTTCATTATAACTAAAGCACCTCAAACAATTTTCAAAACTCCACCTTCTAAAGTATATTGACATCCAACTGAATCTAGGAAACTCAAGGAGATCAGGTTCTTCTTCAATTCTGGAACGTGTCTCACTCTAATCAATGTCCTCACGATATAATCATGCATTATGACTCTAACACCGCCAACACCTACAACATCACACCCAATGTTGTTCCCTAAATGCACTTTACTACTATTCATGTATTGATAAGTAGTAAATCAGTTTGTTTTTAGCGTGACATGAAAAAGATAACCATAATCCATCTATTAAATGATGAATCTTCAATGATAGATAATACATAATCAGCACTATATACATTTGCTCTGATCATGTTTGAAAGGAAATGTTTCCTTGAAAACCAAAGAGATCTTGGTATGTAACGATCAAGTTGCTTTACAAAGCCTCTTGATTCATATAAATGTTCTTAAATTTCCAAGCTATCCTAAAAGAAAAACCTTAGTCCCTAAGTGCAAACCTTAAGTATACTATACCCTAAGTGAAAAACCTTAGGTTACCATACCCTAAATGCAAAATCTTAGGTAATTTAAATTTTAAGTGAAAAACCTTAGATAATTCTGATTTTTAGAGAAAACCCTTAAATAATTTAGATTCTAATTGAAAAAACCTCAGACAATTTAAATTCTAAATGAAAAATCTTAAACAATTCAAGCTCTGAGTGAAAAATCTTAGACAATTCATATATAAAGTGAAAAATCTTAGACAATTCAAAATTCGAGATAAGTAAACTAGAAGTCCTAAAACTTGTTATGAAAATGCAATGCAGTCATAAAACTTTCAAAAAATACAATTAAATTCTAAAACTTCTTAAGTTTGTGCAATCAAAACCTAAAACTTGTTAGCATTTTCCATTTGTCAATGTGGATAGAGTTAATAGAATGACTTAATTGCACTTTTGGCAAATTTTAGAATTCAACTGTACTTTCATAACAAATTTTAGGAGTTGATTGCACTTTTTGGAAATTGTAGGACTCTATTGCACTTTTGTAACAAGTTTTAGGATTTCCAGTATACTTTTCCCTTCAAAATCTAAGTGAAAAACCTTAGACAATTTAAATTATAAGTGAAAAACTTTAGACAATTCAAGCTCTAAGTGATAAACCTTAGACCATTCAAATCTTAAGTGAAAAACATTAGATAAATTCCAAGTGAGAAACTCCGGTTACCCATCTTTGAAGTCCAAAGTAAGTGGCTACCCATCTTTTTATCCATTACCAAAATCTTGCGAGGAAAAACTCTGGTTACCCATCTTTGATGTCCAAAGTAAGTGGCTACATATATGTATTTCATTCTTTTATTTGCATTTTCATTACATTTTATCGCATTTTAATCATGCGATGAGTTACTCTAGACAATTTTTATCCATTACCAAAATCCCGCTAGGAAAAACTTCGGTTACCCATCTTTGAAGTCCAAAGTAAGTGGCTACATGTATGTATTTCATTCTTTTATTCGCATTTTCATTACATTTTATCTCATTTTAATCTTGCGATGAGTTGCTCTAGACAATTTTTATCCATTACCAAAATCCTGCTAAGAAAAACTCCGGTTACCCATCTTTGAAGTCCAAAGTAAGTGGCTACATGTATGTATTTCATTTTTTTATTTGCATTTTCATTACATTTTATCACATTTTAAAAAGTGGTAATAGTCTTATTTAGATCTATCTTTAAAGAATCACTGTGCATTGCATTTCCTTGGCGGAAATTTAGGAATTATTTCTCTTTGAATGAAACATATGCTAACTCATCTTCAAAGAGGGGCAGCTATTGACACATAAATTTTTGTTATTCCTCTTAGTCATTTATTGTGTACGAATATTGGAGATCGACCCTAATCTCTAAACAAAAATACCATTATTATAGTTCATATTCGCATTTTATTCACATGCAAGTTACATGGTCTTAATATGATGTTACCATGGATCATCGGGCAAGCAATCGAGAGCTATGGCCAGCCATATTCATAGATGTAGTTTATACTCCAACTCAACTCCTTGTTGATGATGTCACGCCCCGCACTTCTCGGTGCGCCACATCCCTCGCAGAGGTCGATTCGTGTGCGACGTCCCAGGACGCGTCGCCGACCCAACACCCAATCTGAGAGATATAAAGCACATGCGGAAGCAATTAAAACCACACGTACATCAATGAATACATAACCAAGGGCAACCACAGAATTTAACACTTGCACTGATATTGAAAATTTAATACAATATCCAAATACAACCCGAACACCAATCAAAAATCAAAAGCGGGTCAAAGCCACTACTGACAAAAAGGGGTAAGTGGCTCGGGGTTCGGGTACTACAATTAGCCGGGGGCTCTTCTCAAAAATGCATCGGGACGCCTGTCATCCTCAAGGCCGGGGATCTGAAAATGTCGGTTTTCAACAACCGTGAGAATAAATCTCAGCGAGTAATTCCCTAAACCTAAACTAGGCTAACATGCACCTCCTGACAAGTACTAAACAAACAGCACACATACACATAAAACTGACTCAGGCCCTCGGGCCTAAATCTAATCCCACTAGACCCTGCAGGTTAGGCATATCCATATATAGTAATCACAGTACTTAAGTGGCACTCATAATCACACATATGCCAATCACACGCTTATGCACTGATTCTCACACTCTTGCATGCCAGTCAATGTATGTTCATGTATGCAAATGTCATGGATTTGACACGTGCAATTCCCGGCCCACTGGCCCACACTGACTCACTGGCACCCTGCCCAAATTATTATTATCACGACTCGAGTCATCAATTTTTCACGGCCGGTCGCCTAGCACGCTTCAAAGTGCATGAGGCGAACAACCGATCCGCCCAAAGGTCTCTAGCCTCGCTTCAAAGTGCATGAGGCGCAACACGATCTCCTTGCAACCGCAGCCTGCTTCAAAGTGCATGAGGATGGTCGCCTTCCGGATGTACCGGGCATCGTCCTGCTCCAAAGTGCATGAGGACGGTATCGACCCGAAGGTCACAACCCGTAGGTCCTTAGGTGATCACACAACTCATTATTATCTGGACCTAAGCGTAACACGATCGGGGCATTTTTAAGTGATCACTACAAGACATCATTCGGCACGCCCAATTAAATATGCGGATGTCGTGCCAATGCGTGAGATGCACATTCATGGTCATTCATTCACACTTGGGCATTCACATGCGCAAATCACAATGTAACAAGCTCAGCTTGCACCACGCATAATCAATTCCACAAATCAGCATGCCCACTCAGACAATCAATTTCAATTCAACCATGGCATCATCAAATAAACCACAACTACGGCTCAATTAGCCAATCACTTGTCTGAAGCGATCATTCTCGATAATTGCCCAATTAAACCTCAATTGATCGCGCCTTGCCCAAATTAAACCCAATCCAGTCAATCGTGACCAGCCACTAAACCACAAATTCTAGGCCAATAATTGTCATCAAATTACTCCATCATACTCCCCCAAACATTACTCTAATTGACCACCACAAAATCCAATACGGAACTTATAATCCGCTATAATCCACATATTAAATCCAAACAATCCCGAACTCGGCCCGATTTAGTCTAAACCGACCAGCCCATTCATCGCGCCTCTCGGGCCAATAATCCTCCACTAATTAGTAAACCGGTCTAGAAAATAATCCACCAAGCCGGACGGACCTAATCAACCACAATCAAAGTCCCTAATCAATTCCACAATTTGAAGGAAGAGAGGAGAAGGAGAGAGAAGAGAGAAAAGAGAAGAAAAGAGAGAAAAGAAGAAGAAAGAAAAGAAAAAAAGAGAGAGAAAAAGAAAAGAGGTGGAGAGGTAGGGGAGGGGATGGACGACTCGACTGAGGGGGTGCGGAGAGAGAGAGAGAGAGAGAGAGAGAGAGAGAGAGAGATTTGAATTTTTGACTTAAAACGCGAACCAATGGACGCCGATCCAAACCAAAAATCGACTTGTCGGTGCCGATTTAATTTCGGAAAAGGCCTAACAATTCCTGAAAAATCCCGAATAATATTCTAAGGCAATTGACTGAAATAAAATAATTCCAAGTAACACTACAAGGGTGGTCTACCAGTCCAAATTCGTACCCGGTTCAAAAATCCACTTTTCCACTATCCCTGAAAATCTCGATATGGCCACAATAATTTCGGACAATCGGCCCAATTTATTTCGTCCTAAAACTCCCGGAAATCGATCGCCAAGTTCATGGGTCTAAATAATTATAAAATTCGATCGAGTGCGATTCTAGCGAAATCTCTGGTTTAAAAATAATAACCGAGAGTGATCAGTTCTCGGGCGAGATTTTACTATAAACACACTGACAAATTATGCATTTTATAAACCCCAAAAATTGAATCGAAATTCGGAATGTTACAATTCTTCCCCCCTTACAAAAATTTCGTCCTCGAAATTTACAATCCCAACCCGACTACTCAAACAAATGGGGGTACTGGTGTCGCATCACTTCTTCGCTTTCCCATGTGGCGCCTTCCGTCCCTTGATGTTCCCAAATGACTTTGACCAATGGAATCGTCTTGCTCCTTTCTGTCCTCGATTCGCAACGGCTTTTCCACGTATGATACTCTGTCGTCCACGTCTATTACTTCATAATTCAGCACGTGGGTCGGATCCGGTTCGTACTTCCTCAACATCGACACGTGGAAGACGTTATGAACTTGTGACAAATTTGGCGGCAAGGCTAGGCGATAGGCCAACGTTCCAATCCTTTCCAAAATCTCAAACGGGCCTATGTACCTCGGACTCAGTTTTCCTTTCTTGCCAAACCTGGACAATCCTCTCATTGGCGAGATCTTAAGAAACACATGATCGCCAACTTGAAACTCCAACGGTCTACGCCTTCGGTCCGCGTAACTTTTCTGGCGACTCTGAGCTGTTCTCAACCTTTTCCGAATAATCTTCACTGTTTCCATCGACTGTTGAACCAACTCTGGACCCGTTATACTTCTTTCTCCTACTTCATCCCAACACAACGGTGTCCTGCAAGCCCTGCCATATAATGCTTCAAATGGCGCCATTCTGATACTCTTCTGAAAACTGTTATTGTAGGCAAATTCTACCAAATGCAACTGTTCTTCCCACTTGCCCTGAAAATCCAGAACACAAGCTCTCAGTATATCCTCCAAAGTCTGAATAGTCCTCTCAGACTGGCCATCCGTCTGTGGATGATACGCTGTACTAAATTGCAACTTAGTCCCCATGGCCGATTGCAGACTTTTCCAAAAATTTGCAGTAAATCTGGGATCACGGTCCGAAGTGATTGATACCGGCACTCCATGAAGACGAACTATCTGTCGTACGTATAATTCTGCCAACCTTTCTAGCTCGAAGTCCTTTCGCACTGCCAGGAAGTGCGCTGACTTGGTCAGTCTATCCACTATCACCCAAATAGAGTCGTGTCCCCTCTGGCTCCTTGGCAGTCCCATTACAAAATCCATTGTGATGTGCTCCCATTTTCATTCGGGGATCTCCAATGGTTGCAACATTCCACTAGGCTTGCAATGCTGTGCCTTCACCTGTTGGCACGTCAAGCACTTGGCCACATGCTTGGCCACGTCCACTTTCATTCCGTTCCACCAATAGTGCTGGCGAAGGTTCTGGTACATCTTAGTGCTGCCCGGGTGAATACTGTAATTGCTCCTGTGAGCTTCCGACAAAATCTCTTCCTTGAGCCCCGAATCATCGGGTACGCACAAACGTCCTCGAAATTTAAGAATTCCTTCCTCGGACACCTGAAAGTCCGGTTTCCTCTTGGTGTCGTCCATACTCACAATTTTCTGGATCTCAAGGTCCGTAGACTGCAACGCCTTGATCTTGGCTTGCACTTTCGGCTCGATCCTCAATGTCGCCATCAGACCGGAGAGGTGTCCTACCTCAAACTTAAATTCTGAGTCCCGTGCTCTCTCTAATAAGGTCCACTCTTTAACTAGCAAATGCGCGATGCTCGATTTCCTGCTCAAGGCATCCGCTACCCGGTTGGCCTTTCCGGGGTGATACAATATGTCGCAGTCGTAGTCCTTCAACAATTCCATCCAACGCCTCTGTCTCATATTCAGTTCCTTCTGCGAAAATAAGTACTTGAGACTCTGATGGTCCGTGTAGATTTGGAACCTTTCTCCACATAAGTAATGCCTCCAAATTTTAAGTGCAAAGATAATTCTTTGCCAACTCTAAATCGTGTGTCGGGTAGTTCATTTCATGAGGTCTTAACTGCCGCGATGCGTAAGCAACCACTCTTCCATGTTGCATTAGCACGCATCCCAATCCTCTAAGCGAAGCATCGCTATAAATCTCATTCCCGCTCGGTCCTGAAGGAATCGTCAATACTGGCGCTGTCGTCAATCTCTGTTTCAGCTCCTGAAAACTCTCTTCGCACTTTTCAGTCCATTCAAACTTGGTTTCCTTCTTGACAACCTCGTCAGCGGTGTGGCTATCGTGAGAATCTTTCTACAAACCTCCGATAATGCTTTGCCCGGTCCTAAAGCTTGAACCTCGGCAAGCGTCGTCGGTCTCGGCCGGTCCATTCTTTGCTTCAATCTTTGCCGGGTCCACGGAGATTCCTTCTCCGGATATTATATGCCCAAGAAATGCTACTCGGTTCAACCAAAACTCGCACTTGCTAAACTTAGCATACAGTGCGTGCTCCCTTAACGTCCGTAGAACCTTTTCCAAGTGCACCTCGTGTTCCTCGGAACTCTTCGAATACACTAAAATATCGTCAATGAAAACAATGACAAACTGGTCTAAGAATTCCTTGAATACTCGGTTCATTAAGTCCATAAAAGCAGCAGGGGCATTAGTCAGTCCAAATGGCATCACTGTGAACTCATAATGTCCATATCTAGTCTTGAACGCTGTCTTTGGAATATCCTCCCTTTGGATCCTTAACTGGTGATACCCTGTCCTTAAGTCAATCTTAGAAAATACCAATACTCCTTGCAACTGGTCGAACAGGTCGTCAATCCTTGGAAGGGGATACTTATTCTTGACCGTCACTTGATTTAGCTGACGGTAGTCAATACACAACCTTAGCGACCCATCCTTCTTTCTGACAAATAAAACCGGTGCTCCCCAAGGAGACGCACTTGGTCTGATAAAGCCCTTGTCCAGTAGTTCCTGCATCTGGACCTTTAATTCCTTCAATTCCGACAATGACATCCTGCAGGGCGGCTTCGAGATTGGCTCAGTCCCAGGAGCCAACTCGATAACGAATTCCACTTCCCTTTCTGGCGACAATCCCGGCAATTCCTGAGGAAAGACATCGGGAAAATTGCACACCACTGGTATATCCTCAAGCCGCATTTCACCTGCTGACGGATCAACCACACTGGCTAAATAACCTTGACAGCCCTCGTCCAACAATTTAGTTGCTTCCACCGACGAAACCCAAGGGATCGAGGTTCCTCCTCGACTCCCTACAAACTCAAATCTAGGGTGTCCCGCCGGGCTAAACCGGATCACCCTGGTACTACAGTCCATTACGGCATTCTATTTAACTAACTAGTCCATGCCCACAATCAAATCAAAATCATACATCGGCAGCACAACTAGGTCTATCCTGCTTTCTACGCCACCAATCACTATCTCACAATTCGGGCATCCTAGCGATATGCATATCTTATCCTTCAATGGCGTAGTCACACACAATTGTACTCCTAACATAACAGGCTGTAATCCAGTCAATTTAACAAACTGAGCAGATATAAACGAATGCGATGCTCCCGGGTCGAATAATGCATACGCTATATGATGGCACAGAGAGACCATACATGACCACCGATGGCATTTTCCCTTCCCCCGGCGCCATTGCATACACCGTCCTTGTCGGTGATACGCCCATGATAGTTGGCGGGGGCATTCAGTGGTTCCCAATTCGAGGTTGTTGTAGTATCGGGGCTCTCGCGGGGGTGTTGTTGGGGGCAATTCTTGATCGATGATCCATACTCCGCATTTTGAAGCAAGCCCCAAATCTGTTTCTTTGAAAGTTCGGCTTCTCGATGTTCCTTCTAATCGGTGGGACAAATCGCGGTTTCCGCCATCGGTTTCTTCCCAAGGCGGTTGTCCTAAGCCAAGGCGAACCGCGATCGAGATGCGTTTGCCCTATCGATCGATCTCGCTCTATAACTTTGTGCCCGTTCATACATCTCGTTTGTAGTCCTTGATGTTCAGCGATATCATTTTGACTCCTCAAGTCGGTTTCGATCCATCCGGAATCTCCGCGCCTTGTCCTCAGGGTGCTCTACCATCCTTAGCGTGAACCTTGGCGATCCGGTGAATTACGCTCCCCGTCTTGATCGCTTTGTCATCGATCACTGGCGAACCTCATGAACTCGCCTTCTTCTTCTTTCTAGCACTCTCCGAGAAGAACTTTCCCAAAAAGCTCTCAGAAAATCTGGCCCACGTCTGAGCAGTTCCCTCGGGAAACACCCTACCTTTAGTGGCTTTCCACCAATCATTGACATTGTCCTGCAGTTGGTACACGGCCAATGTTACCTTTTCAACCTCAGTGCACCCTAGCACCTCAAAGGCCTTCTCCAGCTCCTCAACCCAACGGGGTGCGGTCTCAGGGTCACCCTTGCCATTGAACCTCGGTGGCTTCAGTTTCAAGAACTGCTCCACCAATTTAGACATTGGCCTGACCACATTTACCGGGCCGGGGACGAGATTCTCCACATTTCCCTGATTCCCACCATTTCCATTGTTCCCGTTGTTTCCATTATTCCCATTGGCCCCATTGGCAGCAGCAATGGCGGCCTCAACAGCAGCGGCGATAGTGGCATCTCTCTCCTGAGCCAATCTACCTCCCAGAATTCCAGCTTCTTCGAGGGCTCTTAGGATCCCGTCAACCCTCGGATCCTCCGCAACCCTTACTTGCGGCTCTACACGGTCCTGTTCATGACCTCGACCTCGACCTCTACCTCTTCTACGGCCTCAACCTCTACCTCGTCCTTGGTTACTCGTCTCTCCAACTTGCATGTCCATCCTCCTGTTATAATTCCCACATCGGGATCAGAGACCTAACCCAAGCTAAACCGGTCTAAGGTCCTAGGCAGGGAGTTTAACGCTACAGCAATCAATCACTCAGCATGCGATTGAGCATAAATAGCACGGGACTTGGTGGCCGAACCGTGTCTGACCTCGAGTCCCGGCCCCGCACTTTACGGGTCAACTAAAACAAGCACTCAATCAAACACTAGCAGTCAGGAGGTACACTTAGCACACGAGGTCACCCTACCGACTACCCAAGGTCATCGCTCCTTATCACTCCAAGCTTTGATCGAATTGGACCGAGCTGACCTTGCTCTGATACCAAATCAAATGGGGATGTCACGCCCCGCACTTCTCGGTGCGCCACATCCCTCGCAAAGGTCGATTCGTGTGCGACGTCCCAGGACGCGTCGCCGACCCAACACCCAATACAGAGATATAAAGCACATGCGGAAGCAATTAAAGCCACCCGTACATCAATGAATACATAACCAAGGGCAACCACAAAATTTAACACTTGCATCGATATTGAAAATTTAATACAATATCCAAATACAACCCGAACACCAATCAAAAATCAAAAGCGGGTCAAAGCCCTCTTCGACAAAAAAGGGATAAGTGGCTCGGGGTTCGTGTACTACAATTAGCGGGGCTCTTCTCAAAAATGCATCGGGGCTTTGTCATCCTCAAGGCGGGGATCCGAAAATGTCGGTTTTCAACAACCGTGAGAATAAATCTCGTGAGTAATTCCCTAAACCTAAACTAGGCTAACATGCACCTCCCGACAAGTACTAAACAAACAGCACACACACATACAAATCGACTCAGCCCCTCGGGCCCAAATCTAATCCCACTAGACCCGCAGTTAGGCATATCCATATAGTAATCACAAGCATTTAAGTGGCACTCATAATCACACATATGCCAATCACACGCTTATGCACCGATTCTCACACTCTTGCATGCTACCAATGTATGTTCATGTATGCAAATGTCATGGATTTGACACGTGCAATTCGCCCTCCGCCCACACTGACACACCGGCACCCCGCCCAAATTATTATTATCACGACTCGAGTCACCAATTTTCACGGCCCGGTCGTCTAGCACCTTCAAAGTGCATGAGGCGCAGCAACCGATTCGCCCGGTGTCTCTAGCACGCTTCCAAAGTGCATGAGGCGCAACACCGTATCTCCTCACAACCGAGAGCACACTTCAAAGTGCATGAGGATGGTCGCCCCGGATGTACCGGGCATCGTCCCGCTCCCAAAGTGCATGAGGACGGTATCGACCCGAAGGTCACGACCCGTAGGTCCTTAGGTGATCACACAACTCATTATTATCTGGACCCCGCGTAACACGCATCAGGGCATTTTAAGTGATCACTACGCACACATCATTCGGGCACGCCCGTATATGCGGATGTCGTGCCAATGCGTGAGATGCACATTCATGGTCATTCATTCACACTTGGGCATTCACATGCGCAAATCACAATGTAACAAGCTCAGCTTGCACCACGCATAATCAATTCCACAAATCAGCATGCCCACTCAGACAATCAATTTCAATTCAACCATGGCATCATCAAATAAACCACAACTACGGCTCAATTAGCCAATCACTTGTACGAAGCGATCATTCTCGATAATTGCCCAATTAAACCTCAATTGATCGCGCCTTGCCCAAATTAAACCCAATCCAGTCCAATCGTGACCAGCCACTAAACCACAAATTCTAGGCCAATAATTGTCATCAAATTACTCCATCATACTCCCCAAACATTACTCTAATTGACCACCACAAAATCCAATACGGGACGCGCTATAATCCACATATTAAATCCAAACAATCCCGAACTCGGCCCGATTTAGTCTAAACCGACCAGCCCATTCATCGCGCCTCTCGGGCCAATAATCCTCCACTAATTAGTCAGAATAATCCACCAAGTCGACCACAATCAAAGTCCCTAATCAATTCCACAATTTAACCCCTAAATTAACTCCTAAATAACCCTAATTAACCCCTAAACCGGTTTAGAAATGTAAATTAGGAGAAGGAAGAGAAGAGAGGAGAGAGAAGAAAAGAGAGGAAAAAAAAAGAAGAAAAGAAAAAGGAAAAGAGAGAGGAGAGAGTAGGGAGTAGGGGGGGAGGGATGGACGTGACCTGACCTGAGGGGGGTGCAAGGAGAGAGAGAGAGAGAGAGAGAGAGAGAGAGAGAGAGAGAGATTTGAATTTTTGACTTAAAACGCGTAACCAATGGACGCGATCCAAAACAAAAAATCGACTTATCGGCGCCGATTTAATTTCGAAAAAAGGCCTAACAATTCGAAAAATCCCGAATAATATTCTAAGGCAATTGATCGAAATAAAATAATTCCAAATACACTACGAGGGTGGTTTACCGCCCAAATTGCATCCCTGGTTCAAAAATCCACTTTTTCACTATCCCCGATAATCTCGACATCGCCACAATAATTTCGGACACCGTCAATTTATTTCGTCCCGAAACTCCGGAAATCGATCGCCAAGTTCGGGGGTCTAAATAACGACAAAAAATTCGATCGAAGTGCGATTCTAGCGAAATCGCTGGTTTAAAAATAATAACCGAGAGTGATCAGTTCTTGGGCGAGATTTTACTATAAACACACTGACAAATTATGCATTTTATAAACCCCAAAAATTGAATCGAAATTCGGAATGTTACAGATGAGCTTTGATCTCCAGTGGTTAGTCGATTCAACGGTTATCCATTCAATTATATTTCTATCTGCCTTTGAATGAGTCTAAAAAAGGGGGGCTAGTCATTTGAAGGATATTTTATACTATCCACATTGTCTCAAACATGATTTAATTAGTATTATCCGCGGAAGAGATAATGATCAAAATTGATCAAGCTTTTGGGATGGCTTTCGAATCCGATCAAGCTATTATTGGAAAACCCTTAATCTTAATCCAAACTCAAGCTAATGGAGGTTATAAATACCCCTCTTGGCTGAGCAAGAAGAGGGGAGGGGCGCATGGAAGATTTTGAGAAAACGGCGAAGCTCTTTTTGTCGGCAGCAAAAAAATTCCAACGTGCAATTTCACGAAATCAATGAGTACACATTCGTTAAATGTTGGATCGTGCTCAAAATTTGTGCAAAGTATGGTAAGACATTGTTCTTGAGTTTTTTTGTTGAGATTGATGAGAAATATTTGGAAGTAAGTATTTTAAGGAGAAAGTTGGACTTGTCAAACCTCTAGAGAGTCTAACACGCAGTCGCACGAAAACGGTGAGTATGTGCTCATTTTAAGTCGGAATGTGTTGAAATTTTGAGGAGACCTCTACAATAGTTAGTTCTTCAGATTCACCAAATGATTCAAGTATTGAAAAACTAAAGATCCCCTTATTACATTCACAGTCCTAACGTTGCTGTTTGCCATCTCTTGTTGTTCTTTCCCCGGTCACCACCATCGTGAATCTTCCCCTCGCCATCGTGAATCTTCCCCTCGCCGTCAGTCGTTTGAGTCGTTGATTTAATTCAGGTAATTTCCTAAGCTATGTTTGATTAATATATTCAATTGCCTAAATTATGGTTGTTTAATTCTAACGCAATTTGGCATGAGATTTTAGGCATATCCTAATTATGAAATTTCCTCTTTTGATTTGTGCATATAATTGAGGTTTCCATCTTAAAGACTTAAGATCAGATTGCCGATTACCTTTGTTTCCTTTTCTTGAATGTGGTGAATAATTGATTATGTGGGTTTGAATATTGTATGTTACTGATTTAGTAAATTTTCCTATTATGAAAAGTACAAAAAATTGCATTGCCTATTAAGATAGATTTAATTTCATTCATATTAGTGTTCTAATATAGAATTGCATGTCATGTAGTAATTAAGAAATTTCTAAATTTAGATTAGGATTTAATATAAATGATTTCCTAGTTTAAATTAGGTAATCATATGCTTTAGGTAGTTTCCTATGCTAGTTTAAAACAAAACCATAAAAATAATTGCATATATATTGCATCGTTGTCACACCATCATTGTTGTGTCATAATGTTGCCATGTCATCAATTCCATGTCATCTCATCACATGTCATAATATTCAATTCTTACTTATCATATTAGATTAATTTTCAATTCTTCGGACCGTCATTAGAATAGAATCAGGTTGCAAATAGATTGCAGTTAAATTAGGATCACAAACATAATAAAGATTAAAATTGCATCTAATGCATTGCATATAGTTTAATTTTCATTTTAAAAAGAAAAGCCCAAAAGAATTTAATTTCATTGCATTTAGAAATCATGTTTAGGCCACCGTGCATTTTTTAATTAACATCTTGCAGATAGGATATAAATCATAGAGAAGTTATGCTTTGCTTAATGCAGTGAAGTTTGCCCTATTTCTAGCAATTTATTTACTCCTTTGATTTATTGAGTGTTACATTATTGATTGTGCACCCACGTTAGTGGTTTAGGCTTAAAATTGACCAAGACGACCTATAAACATTTTTTAAATAAAGAAAAAATGTACCAAAGGGCATTAGATTAATCTAGCGTAACCAAGTCCACATATCGATGATATCTCTAGTTTGCATAAGTGAAAATGTTCTTTCACAATTTATTTAAGTGTCTAATCGACTTACCAATAATTAATTAGTGGCGACTCCTGTATACAATGATTTGCATGTTCAAATTGATTAAACTAAACCCTGATAGTTGCAATTGGTATGGGCTTAGAAGAGTCTACACTAAGTTTTTAGACTTAGTAATCCATTAACTTTCCCTTTGGTGGTTCACCTCTAGGAAGATCACGACATGCTTTATCTACCGTAGAATAGATTGTGTCAAAAAATCCTTATGGAGCGATTAAAATACAACTAGAGTTGATGTTCAGATGAGGTCCATGATTATGGTAAAAGTTCATGCGTAGCTTAGACTTAGAAGATGTTTGTGACAGTAGAACCCATGAGGAGTTGTGGAAGTGTAGCAACGAAATTCGGACTCTAGCAAAATGATTATGACTTGGCTCAAACATTAAGTCATGTGGAGATTGTTGAATATATGTCTCGAGTCTAAGCCTAAATAGGTTTCTTAGTTGAATAGTTTCCAAAATGGAGTAAGTTTCCCAAAAGGAAATTTCATATTTTAGATCCGACTCTTGTCTATATATAAGAAGTGTCTTCTTTGTAAAGAACATCCAAGAAGCAATTTCCTTGTGAATGACATCCTGAGTGTTTGAAGCCATGAAAATCTTGTGGGTAAGGTTTTGTGTAATTCCTTCGTGAGATTAAGAGATTATTTCGTGATGAATTATGAAGCTAAATCTTGGGTGAGGTTATTGGATATAATTAGGGGTATGAAAACATTGGAATTAGTTGAGTGACTTGAGTGTGAATGTAATCTACATTATATTGCTTGATCAATAGTAGAATTCTTTTATACTTTTCTCGTGAATGTAGGCAACACCGATCGAATCACATAAATCTGTTGTTCAATTCATTTTCACGTTTTACTTATTTTATTGTCCGATCACTTGTTTTCGTGACAACTTCAACGTTCATGAATTCGAAAGCTGAAATCTAAAAATCATACAAATCCTCCCATGGTTGAGATCATTTTCACAGAAAAAGAGTGCTGTTAGTACTCTATGGTGATGACAAAGGATAACGCGAAGCATCTTAATTACCTAATCACAGCCACTTGATCCTCATATCGTTTCCAATCCAACAAAAAACCCTTCAGAACGACTCCTATTTCCACGCCGACAGAATAGTGTTTGACGTTACGGCATTCATTGCCCTAGACACGCCTTCATTGTTCGTGATATCGAACTCACGAACGAACAGACTATCACTGATGCGCCCAACCACAAAATTCTAATACAAGAAACTTGCCTTAATTAGATGTTTTCCCGATCGTTCTTCTGTGTAGCTCTTTTTCAAGTTTCTTCCGACACGTACCCTCCTTGTTTTTGGCATATTCCCTTGATTGGCCACTGATGAAAATGAGAAGGGAGAGAAGGAGCTAACCCCTAATATCTCGGGAAAGAACAACGATAGCTATACTACAGTTGGTTTTGCTAAAGTAGTTTATTAAATGATGCGACGGATTTTAACTTGTCGTTTAGCACGATCAATTTACTTCTATGTCCATTGCGATCACGCACATCAGATTGTAAACGAGGTTTTGTTAACGGGTATTGCTCCTTATAGTCCTACTATGGCGAAGAATCATAGGAAAAAACGAAAAAAAGAGGAAAAAGAAACCTTCAGAAGCACCTTCAAAAGCCAATACCGATCACAGTAACTGGGGTACGTGACATGAGAGAAGTTCAACGAAGCGATCTTACTTCTCTAGAAGATAACACCTAAGCATCGAATCTGTGAGCTTTTGGAGCTTTTGGACTCAGAAAGGAAAAAGAGAAAAAGCAAAGGAAAAAGAAATAAAACAGCAGGTAGATACATAATCAAGAAGATATGGTTTTCGTTCATCTTTCACATCCAATCATACAGATTTTCCTGTAGAGAATGGAAGCAACACTTATCTCTCAGGCCTGAATTGCACAAAGAAATTCTGAAACAGCACACGACCTTCCCTCACTTCTTGTCCTTCTCGTCGTACTCAAGAAGCTCCTCGAGCAGCTTGTCGTCGTAGCACTCGAACTCGAACACCGGCCTCCCCCACCCGTTGCCCCCCTGCGGCCTCTCCTCGGCCGCCCTCCGTGCTGAAGAAGAAGAGGAAGGGGAGGAAGAAGAGGCCGAGGCGGAGTTCGCCGATGACAGGTACTCGTGGGGGAAGTTGAGGATCGCCGTCTGGCCCCTCATGTTGTACGCTGCCCGGTCGTAGGCCCTCGCCGCCTCCTCGGCGGTGTTGAACGTCCCAAGCCACACGCGGGCCCCGTGGCGGGCCGAGTCGCGGATCTCCGCAGCGAACTTCCCCCATGGCCGCCGGCGCACGCCCCGGTACCGGACCTCCGACGACGACGGTGCGTCCTTCCCTTTCGGGTCCTCATCCATCTCCCTCTCCCGCTTTCCCTCTCCCTCTCCCTCTCCCTCTCAAATGGCCTCTATGAAGTTCTTTCTCTTGCTGCTTGCAACATGTGGGGATGACAGTGAGGAGCGATTTGAGCCTTGGGGATATATATATTTGGGTCAGCAAAAAGTCACACCGGGTTTGGCACAAACCAAGTGGCTAGGGCACGCCACGTGGCGTCATCTCTGAGGTTCCTGAGCGGTTCGCACGTGCTCAGGAGGGGAGCGGGAGAAGCTGCGATTGAGACCGGAGCGCACTCGTGCAATGTATCCGGTCTTGGTCAAGGCGATGGCTTTGGGAATGCTTAGGAGCCTTCTCTCTCTCTCTCCGAATTATTCCGTCACTTTCTGGCGTTGAATAACATGAATAATTTATGTGGTTTTTATTAAATGGGGTTCTTCCTTTTGGTTCTATTGGTTCTTTTGGTGGGCTTCGGATGGGATCACGTGCTCGAATTGTATAGCTTTGTTCGGATGCCGTGAGTCGTTCATTTGGGTTACGTTTCTTTCCTCTACGAAGTTAGTATTATTGTGATTCCCGTGAAAACACTTTGACCATTTCAAGAGACCATCTTCAATGGACCGTGCCGTTCGAAAGCGGTCAAAAAGATCACTCTTTTTGTGCTTGTGCTTGATTTCTCACGTCCCGCTCACGCCCGTTCATGCATATTTCCCCTCGTCGATCGTATCAAGTCGATCTTTTGCAAGTAATGGGATAGAAGAGTAGGAATCAGTCAATCCCACCACTGAAGAATGTTGACCGAGGGGCAGTTCGAGATTTGCCTTTCCCCTACCTTTTGTGACGTCATAAATGGCGAGTTGCGCGACATGGCCCTCGCGTACGGAGGACCACGACGTGGAAAGTCGCAGGACGAGTCCTCAGGTCAAACGGATGTTGCCTCTCGAAGAAGCACGAGTTCGACACGTGGGTGCCCTTGGCACGGGTTCGACATGTCGCGTCCAAGTTGGAACTCACTTTTAGACTTTTCCAGAGGCAAAACGTGGGGGGAAAATGTTTGTGAATTGTTCCTCGGAAGAAAGGTTTGTTTCATATGAGGACAGTGTAGGGACGGAATCTAGAAGATGTCAATCCTAAAAGAACTGACGAGTGGAGCTAAGATTAAAGAAAATTTCGCATTTTTGATCGATAGAGAAACCAAGAAGTAACTTTCGAATCTCTGACTCGAAAATGTTGGGTAATTAAATCCTAAAGTTTTTCTACGCTACAAGACTCCTAAGTTTATAGATATATGCGAACGAGTTCTATCTTTGCCTGTTATTACTAACCATCTTAAATTGTCGAATTGAGTATGACACCTAACTGATGTGGAGCCTAACTGATGCCATGTAAGCAAAACGTAAAAAGTAAGGAGAGAAGGGACAAGTATAAACAAAGCCTTAAACCTATTGTATTAGTATCGATTTAGTCCTAAACCTTTCAATTGAACTAATTTAATCCTAAACCTTTTTACATTGACATCAATTCAGTCCATCCGATCAATTTAGGCTGCAAATCGCTAGTATGGACGCCAGTCGTCCTATGTGGCACAGCTGGCATTAACGTAAATAATTTTTTATAAAGTTTTGATTTTTTTAATTTTTTTTTCTTTTTTGTTCCTTTCTTTTTCTTTTTTTTACTTCCATCTCCATAGCCAATCACTAATGGCGAGGGCATCGTGGCCCTTGACGGCCACAGGGGAGGGTTGCCCTCACCGATGAGGACGAGGGTGAGGGTCGGACCCTCATGGCAAGGGCAAGGGCTGGACTTTCGCGGCCTAAACAAGGACGGCCCTCACAGGATCTAACAAGAGCTAGATCCTTGCGGCTTGGGTGAGGGCGGCCCTCGTCGGATTTGGCAAGAGCTAGATCCTCACGGCTTGGGCGAGACTCACTCTTGCCAGATCCGACAAGGGCGGTCCTCACCCAGGTTGTGAGTTGTCCTTACTAGATCCGGCGAGGGTGGCTCTCCCCCAAGCCGCAAGCCACAAGGGCTGGACCCTCATGGCCTGGACAAGGGCAACCCTTCCTTGTGGCTGGCAATGGCCGTGACGCCCTCGCTTGTGACCGGATACTGACCATAGCCTAAGAAGGAGAAGGAAAGGAAAAAAAAAAGGGAAAAAAATCAAATATTCAAAAAAATAAAAATAATAATAATATTAAAAAACTACACGTCATCGCCGGCTAGGCCACATAGGATGATCGATATCCACGTTAGCGATTTATGGCATAAATTGCCCGAATGGACTGAATTAGTACCAATATAAAAAGGTTTAGGACTGAATTAGTATCAATGTAATAAGTTTAGGACTTTTTTGGTACTTTTCCCAAGGAGAAAAAGAGAGGGCACAATTGCCAAAATAAGAAGAGCCATACCAAAGAGTTGGACTTGACCCCATGCAACAAAATATATAAACACATAGTTTTTTTTTGTCAAAATATAAAAGCATAGTTGAATCAATGATTTAATCGTTAGTAATGCGAGAAATAACCTTTTCTTCAAATGTGGTCGCACCAAGCTATGTTACCCAATCAATATGGTCTAAGTAGATCAGGTCGGGGATAGAGGTTAAAAGTCATTGTCCAAGGCCACTCAATGATTAAAAATTTTATTAATTTTTCTTTATATAAAATTATCAAGGTTCAGTTGGCATATAAATTGATGAGCTTTGGACCAAGAAGAAAACTACTTACCTAAGCCTACCTAATTTGTACCTCTCCCTTAACAAGGGTGGGCTCGACGGGCTAGTAGACCCAAGATCAGATTAAGATCACGACACCCAACCTTCAACCTTTGAATTTCCATTTCCTTCCCTTTTCCCTTCACACCCATGATCCCGTTTCACATCTTACCTGGTTGTCCACACATATGTCTCTGATTGGATAATTTTGCAATAATATTTTTTGATTTTTGATTTTTCAATTTTTTTTATTTTTTCTTTTCTTCCCTTCTTCCTCCTCGGCGACTAGCTAGAGGTAAGGGCCAGCGATGGTGCAGATCTCAGACATGCACATCAAGCAGTGCTCATTCTTCCAATATATATCTACACAAAAACTATATTAAGGCTTCGCTTGTTTCACGAAAAATAACTTCCGGAAAAACGTTTTCCGTTCGTTTTTACGGAATATAAACTAACCATGGAAAACATTTTCCTTTGATGAACAAAACACCTTCAAAAGTGTGGAAAATGTTTTCCTCTTTTTGCCCCCCTCATTCTTTCACCATTCATTTTAATTATTTTAATTTTATTATTTTAATTTTATTTTAAATTATTTTTAATTATCCTTTTTTATTTTTATTTTTCTTGTTTTTAGACCTTCTTCTCCAGCCGGTCGCCAGCTACGAGCGAGGCTAAGCCGCGCCTCATCGCTCACCAGATCTGGCGATGCTTGACCTTGCCAAGTCTGGCAAGGCAAGGTGGTCGCTCACCCAAGGCCGGTGAGCTCAAGCGAGGCCTCACTCGATGCCGCAAGGCGAGGCTAGGCCACGCCAGAGCTTGCCAGCCTCGGGCGAGTGAGGCCGAGCCTCGCCACACCAGATCTAGCAAGGCGCTGGCCTTGCCCAAGGCTGGCAAGGTGAGGCTTAGGTTCACTTGAGGTCGTCGGCCTTGGTCAAGGAAAGCCGAGCCTCGCCTGTGGCAGGTCGCCGGCCGTCGTGGTGGCCGGCGATTGGCAGGGAAAGAATAAAAAAAAAAAAAGAGAAATATTAAAAATATTTGAAAACTAAAATTTGAAATTTTTTAAAATAAAATAAAATAAAAAATTATTAAAAAGAGTGCAAGGAAGAAAATCAACTCAGATTTACCATACTAAATGGCGAAAAATATTTTCCGGATTTTTTTTCAAGTTTCAGCCGAATATCAAAAAATATGGTTATTTTCCTAGAAAATGACTTCCTAAAAAACATTTTTCTGAAACTATCATATTTTTCGCGAAACGAACGGAGCCTTAGAAACAGCATGAACAAACTGCATCGCCCAACGAGATCAGAGAAGTCGAGTGATTCAAAATCTAATTGGAGCTTGCACAAGCAAAGGGCCGAGACGAAATTTAGTGTATGCGGAATCGATTTAGCCGGAAAAATGAAACTGACAGAGGAGCTGGAATCTGGCGAAGGGGACGATGAAAGAGGTCAAGCTGAAGGACACGGGAGCCCAGATGGTTTTTCAAGAGCTTCGGGGAAGGGAGGGTCAAGAGGAGAGCTAGGGCTGCTTCAATAGCAGCCACGTACGTCAATATCATCCACTACAACGCCATTTTCCCTCTTGAGCTTCTCCAATCAAAGAATGCGCTCGTGTGCGTACACTCTCTCTCTCTCCATCACTAGGCGAGGGTGAGCCTTGCCCGAGGACACCGGTGAAGTTGACCACGTTGGCCCTCACCTTTGGCTGGTCATCGAGGCCTGGCAACCGACTAGAGGAGGAAGAAGGGGAAAAAAAAAAAAAAAAAAAAAAAATAACAAAAAGGAAAAAGAATAGAAAAAATTAAAATCAAAATCAAAAATTTTAAAAAAATTATTCACCCACGTTAGCGATTTCAATCCAAAATCAATTAGATTGACTCAATTGGCAAAACGCAAAAAAAGTTTTTGACTTGATTAGTAATATTGAAAAGTACAATAGGTTTATGATTTTTGGATAATTTTTCCTTGTTTATATCACTCAATAAGTTAGCCCTTGAGTGGAAGTTGTTGTCCTGACATTTCCCCTTTCAAATTGAAAGAAAATGCATCAATTTGGGCTAGAATGACATATCAATATGTGTACACAAACAATTGTGTTTTCAAGATTAAATGGGCTAAGAACCTACTAGAAATATGGACATCAACTGCATATTACTTTAACTAGAAATAAATGTGGGTGGTGTCCGTACAAGTAGCTCGCTAATCTAAGACATATGTGCGGACTGTCAAGGAAGACATAAAACGGGACCATGGGTGTGAATGGAAAAGGTGAGGAAATATAAATTCAAAAGTAGAAGCTAGGGTGTCAAGATCTTAATCTGATCTCGAGTCCAGTTGCCTATCGAGCCCACCCTCATCCGGGGAGAAGTACAAATTAGGTAGGCTTGGGTAAGTAATTTTCTTATTGGTCCCAAGCTCATCAATTTATATACCAACTCAGCCTTGATCATTGAGCGACTTTGGACGAGGACTCTTAACTCCTATACCCTACCTGATCCTCTTGGACCAATTTGATCGTGTCGCACTTATGTAGATATATGAAGTAACATAGCTTAGTGTGACCACATTTGGAAAAATGGTTAGTTCTCACATCATTGCAATGATTAAACCATTGATTCAACTATGCTTTTATACATTCTGTTGTATAGGGTATAGCTCTTCATGTTTCGGTAATTGTGCCCTCTCCCTTTTGTATAGCTCTTCATGTTTCGGTAATTGTGCCCTCTCCCTTTTATGTGTTGCGTACATGGCGTCAACTAAGCTCCACATCAGTTAGGTGTCTGTCGCTAATTTGACAATTTAACATGATAAGTAATAACAAGTAAAGGTAGAACTCATTCGCATATATCTATAAATTTGAGGAACTTATTGCATAAAAAAAATTTAGAATTCAATTACATAAAATTTTCGACTCTGAAGATTGAAAGCGACTTCTTATCGATTAATAATACAAAATTTCTTTGATTCTGGCTCCACTTGTCAGTTCTTTTCCGATTGACAGCCCACAGTTTCAGTGCCTACACTATTCTCACATGGAATAAATCTTTCTTCTGAGGAACAATTCACAGACATTTCCCCCCACGTTTGCCTCTTGAAATATGTAGAGGAAGTTCCAACGTGGACGCGACATGTCGGTTCACAACCAATTCATAGGATCGTGTCACCATTCACGTTTATTATTAGTTAAATTGATTTGCGGTTGATGTCTATATTTCTAATAGGTTCTTAGCCTAGTTAATCTTGAAAGAGCAATTGTTTGTGTTCACACATTGATATATCATTCTAGCCCAAAGTTGATGCGACGCCCCTCAGTTTGAAAGGGGAAATGTCAGGACAACAACTTCCACTCAAGGGCTAACTGATTGAGTTATATAAACAAAATTCATCGACAGTAAAACCTTTCTAGAAAAAGATAATGACACAAATGATCCCTGAATTTTGGCTCGATGTCTAAATATGGTCTTTGACCTTTTTAGCAAAATGTGCAATATGATCCCTAAATTTTTAATTTGTTCATTATGGTCCCTGAACTTTTTGATACATGTTCAATTTAGTCCCTGAACTATACGATAATGTTCGGTATTGTCCTTTCATTTATTCAAGTTGAGGGACAATATTTAATATTTTTATATATTTGAAGGATTAAGTTGAACATGTATAAAAAATCCATGGACCATATTGAACAATTAAAATATTAAGAACCACATTGCACATTAAGCTATAGTTTATGGACTATATCTAATAAATTAAAAGTGCAGGGACCACATTACACATTAGACCATTTGTGTCATTTTTCTTTTTAAAAAAATTATTAGTATAAATCAGATAGATCATGTATATTGCGCTCTCTCTTTTTCTTCCTTCTTCCTCTTTTGCCCCTTGCTTCTAAGGCTGAATGATTGTTTCTGGTGGTCGATTAAATAAAGAAATAGAAAACAAGACGAGAGATGTCCAAGGGCCCATTTGTTCCCCCACCACATGTACCAAACCAGTTTGACATTTCATTAGGCTGCTTAGGAGCCCTTTTTTTTTTTTTAATTAGCTTCACGCATACATCGCACGAAGCTGGACTTCGGACCCAAGTACTGGTCAGGGTTAATAGGCTGCTTACGTTTTAAGAAAAAAAAAAGTAACACTAAGCTGCCTCAAAAATTTTTAATTGTGCGAATTAGGGCGCGTTTGGTAACGCACTTCTATTTCTCTATTTTTCTATTTTTCTGTTCCCTAAAACAAAAAAAGAACAGAAATCCGTTTGATAACGCATTTTATTTTTCTATTTCCTAGAATAGAAAAGTGGCCAAGAAATAGATTTGAAAAAAAATAAAAGTAGAAAAAATCTACTTCTTTGTTTCTAGAAATAGAAATAAAAATAGAAAGATCTGGTCCTCAAGCCACAACCTCAGCTCCTCCTCCATCCTCCGTCGTATGCAAACCGTCTCAAAGCACCGGTCCAATCCATTCTCGGCAAAAATAATAAAAAAATTAAAAAAATTAATTAAATTATAAAAAATTCCAAAAATTCCAAAAATTCCAAAAATTCATAAAAATCAGAAAAATTCTCAGAAAATCCATAAAAATAAGAAAAACTCAGAAAACCCATAAAAATTTGTAAAATTCCGAAATTGAAAAAATTAAAAAAAATTCATAAAAAGCTTTCTCGAAAATAAAAAGAGACAAATTTCGAGAAAGTAAAAAGTTTTAATAAAATTTTCCCCAAAAAAATAAAAAATAAAAAATTCACATAATGGCTTAGAATAAATTAAAAAATTCCGAAAATTCATAAAAATAAGAAAAATTTCAGAAAAATCCCATAAAAAATTAGAAAATTAAAAAATTCCCAAAATTCATATAAATCAAAAAACATTCTCAGAAGATCCATAAAAATCAGAAAAACTCAGAAAACCCTTAAATATTTGCAAAATTCCAAAATTGAAAAAAATAAAAAAATTTCATAAAAAATTTTGGAAAAATAAAAAGAAATAGATTTAGGGAAAGTAAAAAATTTTAATAAATTTTACCACAAAAAAATATAACAAAAATTCACATAATGGTTTAGAATACCTGTGGCCACCCACTTTGAATGAAATTTAAATTTTTGAGGTGCCCAAGTAGTATTTTTGAAGATTCCTTAGTTTAGGGATTAAAAGGGGTTTTAAACCCTAAAAAGGATTAGACAAACCAATAAATCATGCTTATTGATTTTTTTTTTCACTTATAACTTGCACTTATAATTAAATAAAAGATATACATTTGAATGCAAAAAATTGGGAATAGAAATTTTATGCAGTTACCAAACGCATTTCTGTTCTAGAAATAGAAATTTTTCAAATAGCTTATCAAACGATTATTTTGCTCAGAAACTCTCCCAAGAAATAGAAATAGAAAAAACTATTTCTGGAAAGAAATTGTTCCCAGAAATAAAAACGTTACCATACGCACCCTTAGTGATCATTTCGCATTCCAACTTCGTCTCTACCCATCACGCTAAGAACAGAACGTTATTTACTATCTTTGGTTAGATCGGACCCCTTGAAAACCCGCTTGTGTCTTTCCGACGTCTCTAAGAAAAAATAGAGGCGATAAACGGATTGCGCACTTCATGGAACGTGTTCTGACAAAATATCTTATCATTTCGTCTTAAAAATAATGGTAGGAAAAGAAAATAGAGGTGAGTTGCCACTTACATCATGCCTTGGAATGTCATGGCCTGCTGATTCGTTGCATCACTAATGATTCAAGCCCCAATTGTATCGTTGTCTTAACGGATCTCATATATAAAAGATCATAATTGGTGTTTACACCTAAACTATAATACTCCATTCAGTAATTTATTGCATAGAAAAATTAGGGATCAACATCGACCCCTAGATAAAAAATTAGTTAAATTGCATATAGACATTAAGATCGTTTGCATTAGTAGTTAGGCTCATATAATTGTATTTGTATTGGATCAGTAATGAACGGACTTAAGCTTAATTTACGCTAACTGGACTAAGCCCATAGTGTGAGAAAATTCAGCGTAACCCATGAATATTATAAGAGCTAAAATTTTCCCATTGAATAATTGAGAATCCTGATTATTATTCAAATCTTGAAATATAATTGTTCAATTTGATTTGATATTATCAGAATTCTAAGAGATAATAAAAGTTTCATATCAGTAAAGTGCGTCTCTTAGGATTTAAAATTGGAAATCTTAATCTAAACCTAGTACTATATGGAGGGATGTCCATTCACGTTTGGAAGAGGCCACAGAGAGTAGAACACAAAGCCAGAGATTGAAACACACGGCCATTATTCAAAAGACGAGAGGGGGGCTTCACTTCACGCAATTGAGCGCAGAGAGAGAGAGAATCATGAAAAAAATCGTGAGTAGGGGACAATTCAAGGGAGACGGCCACGAGAGAGAGAAAAGAGAGAGTCTCTGGTCATCATCTATAGGCAGTAAACCCCAAACAGCGCTTTTGGGGAGCACAGATGGTCAGATGTCAAGAAAAAAAATTGGTTCTTTCTCTCTTTCTCCTCCCTGGGCAAGTCGCGTCCTTTGCCCAAATTTCAAACGTTTTCTGCGGCTTTCCTCGACTCCCCCATCCATCGTTCGACGCAGCGGGCATCTCGGATGCCTCGGAACAGCGAGCCCAGCGATGTTTATCAAATCGCATTGCCGTTTTTTCCTGCCTCGACGACGACGTGGCTGTTCCCCGCTACTGATCCGGCGACGCTTCCTAGTCGACAGTCCTCCTTCTGCTGCACCATGACGATAACGCCCTCAACTGGAGCGCCGTGAGTCCTCGACGAAGCTGCATGCTGTTTCCCTCGGCATTGATCCGAGCCCGTTGGCTGAGCTCCAAGACCCATCTTGAACCAAGCATCCCAAACTGTGAGTCCCGTGACCCCCTTTCTCATCGGCTGGTGCCTCTACAAACAACGTCGCGAGCTGTAGTCCAAGAAGTCCATGCTGTAGGTTGCCCCTTTGTGGCCGAACATTACCGTCGTGCATCGCCATCCATAGCCGAGAATCGCCGCCACTGCCAGTCCACTTGCCACTGTCCTGATCGGCAAGCCTGAGTTCGATTCGAGTTCAAATTTGGAAACTTTATCTGCGGATTGATTTTATTGAGATCCTAGGTATTATCCAATTAAGGTGTTATCGATATGAGTTGATTTAATTACTAATTTGATCCGTAAAGATATCGGATAATTTTTTTAGTTATTTCAACTTAATATTAGATAATTGTTATGCCTAAAGATTACAATAATCTTTAATTTAACCCGTGAGACGATTGGCTATTTTTTTAGATTATTGTAATCTTTAATTTGAAATCTTCGTGTATTGCATGTGTGGATTAGGTAAGTCTTGATCTTTGGCTTGGATAACTTGCTTGTTTTAAAAAAAATACAAAAAGATTACTTGCTAGGTTTAATAAGATTGTTAGATAACATTGCTTATTTAAATAGTATTGCATATCAGGGTAAATTCTAGAATAAATTAGAATAGGTTTTAGATATGATTTTCCTTAATGGATGGGATTTTAGATAATGCTTGCATGTTTAAAATAATTTTTCTAAGATGGGATAGGGTTTTGTTCAAATTAAACCCTAAACTAGATTAGATAACTATTTTTTTTAGATAGTTCAATTAGGGTATTTATTAATTCCGAATTTTAATAAAAATACCAAAAATATCATATAGTTTGCATGTTAGGAAATCGCATATCATATAGATTAGACTTCATTTCAAGGTAAAATAAAACCCCAAAAATATTTGATTGTTTTGGTGTGACCAATTTCTTTACTTTCTTGCAATTTGCTTGCTTTGGTATTTGAGTGTTAATTTCATTGATTGCACACCCGCATGATCAGCTCTTGCATGTTAGTGGTGCTTTGTTATTTGAGTGTTAATTTCATTGATTGCACACCCGCATGATCACCTCTTGCCTATTAGTGGATAAGTTAAAATCAATTCAAGCTGCCTATTAAAATATTTTTGAAAAATAAAAAAGAAAAGGTACCGAAAGGGCAGTAGATTAATCTAATGTAACCAAGTCTCCAAATCGTAATTTCTGGCTCGTAGGAGTAAAGTAGAACTCCCAATACTTTACTCGGGTTTCTAATCGACCCACCAAAAATAGATTAATGGAGATTTCTAATTAAAATGATCTTGCATCTTAAGAACTTAAACCATGAGTTGCGAATTGATATGGGCTTGAGAGAGCCCAAGCTAGGTTTAGACTTAATAATCTATTAACCGAACCCTTATGTGATGCACCCGAGGGTAGGTTGCAACAATTGTGTCGCACTTTGCCTTTTGGGGCATGCTAAGGAGGTACTTCCATTCATCACGAATGGGAAAACTGTCCCCGAGTGAGCTATTAGGGTTTGACACGGATATTTCACTCAAACTTCTCACAGACATCCCATCATTAGACAAATGGGGGCCTCTCCCAAACCATACCTCACGTGACAGCAGGTTGTAATTTTTAATTTTTTATTTAATCTATGTTTTTATGTAGAGTCTCCACTAGTTATTATTGGTAGGTTGACTAGAAATCTAATCGGAATATAGTAGAAATACCACGATTCTGCAAACTAAAAATTCTGAATACGAGGACTTGGTTACGCTAATGACCCCGAATTGAGATCCCTAACGCCCTTTCGGTACTTAAAACGATATAATGTATTTAACGTGTCACACGAGTTTCTGAGGTCTATTCACTAACACTAGCCATTCTAATCACGGGAATTCAATCAATCAATATATGCAACACAATCAATTGCAAACAAACAAAACAATCCTAATTTGCGTCTCTAACATGAAAATCAATTCAAAACACCCAAACTCTAATAAAACCCTAAAGGGTTATTCATATGATGATATGTGTCATTTTAGAGTTTACGGTTTTTTAGGGGTAAAAACCCCTAAACTAGGGATTTTCTAAAAATGCCGTTTAGGCACCTCTAAAAATTCTAATTTCATTTGCAAAGGTTAGCCACAATGTTTTTGAGACATTCTATAAAATTTTGAAAAAAAAAATTTCAGAAAAAAATTTTCTGAGAATTGTCCTTTCCGAGAGTTGATTTTTATGTTTTTCAGAATTTTTTTTAAAATTTTTTATGGATTTTTTAATTTTCCAATTTTTTTTTTGTATTTTTTTTTAATTTTTCACTTTTTTTTTTTTTCTGGATTTTCTGAATTTTTATAGAATTTTTTCTAATTTTTATAATTTTCTGAATTTCTTAAAAATTTTGCATTTTCTTAAACTTTTATTGAATTTTCGAATTTTTTATGAATTTATGAATTTTCTATTTTTTATGATTTTCTAGAATTTTTTATATTTGTTTATTTGATTTTCTCTTTTTCTAATTTTTTTAGATTTTCATTTTTTTCTAATTTTTTATTTATTTATTTTTTAAAAATTTTCTCGCACGAGGGTTGAATTGGACTGGACTGATTCAAGTCGGTCCAATCGAGTTAGACCGACCAACACCGGGGCTGCCTAGCACTCCGATGGGCACAGTGTCGAAACGGCACCGTTTCCATTGTTTTTCTCTTCGACATTTCGCCAAGCACCTGGCGAGCATGATCTAGGTTTGATCATTATCGAGACCGCCGATTTGAGCTCACCATCAGCAAGCCTCCGACAACGTTTTTTCCATTTCGATTAGTTCTGTGTGTAGTTAATGTCATCTCCTATCAACCTCAACTTACTAATTCGCCGCCGAACCATCACCGGCCGGCAAAAAACCAATCAAAATACCCTAAACCATCACTGACTTAGTTAACCCAATCTCTTGCACAAATTAACCTACAGAATGCCCTAGCTGTCTAAATTGATCCAAAACAATATTCAAAATACCAAACAAAGGTTGGGAATCGCTGACTTGGATAGCCTAAGTCATTTTGACACTCCGACAAAGGTCTTCGATTTCCAGCGAGGTTCAACAATCATGGCTGACTTGGTCAAATGTATTTTCAAGCTATTCAAAATGCAATCAAACCATAAAAACATGATCAGAAGCTCATCTTAGACATTAACAAGCTCAAAATTGCACAGGAAATCATCTTATCAACAGCATCAAACTTTAACCTATAATCTGAAATTTTATGTAAACCAAGGTGAGGATTGATCTTTACCTACTTTGATGGAGGGAAAATCGGAGTTTTTGAAGCAACTGGCAATCGTGGAACTCTTTGTTAATACTTGGACTCTAAGCTGGTGGTCTCAGCTTCACCGGAGAAGCTTTGGACACCTCGGCCGAGCTTGAGTTTCAGAGCTTCACGAACAGCTTCAGCACAGGTTTTCAAGTGAGGAGGTTCACCGTCAAAGCCGATTTGCCGGCATTTTTCTTGCTAGAAAAATGCTGATCACTCGGTTCTTAGAACCTCAACACACCTCTCAAACTCATATTCTCTCTTTCTTGCTCTTTGGTTCTCTTTTTCTCTCTCAGTGATTTCGTCGAACACCCTCTATACGTTTGATAATATTTTTTCTCCCATTTTCTAGCTTGATTTCCTACCTAAAGTTTGTTATTACTAACTTCGAATCGGTTAGATCGAATCTTGAAGCCAGCTAGAGATTCTCCAGCTGGAATCGGAATTTACACATTTGGTTGGATTAAGTCAGCGAAGAGGCGGGCACAAGTTGATTTTCTGGGTTTTACTGCGTTTTAGGCGAGTCAAGTAAGGAAAGAGATCGACCCGGGTTGGGTCAACTTGACCCGGCCGACCCTGATTGGTCTAAAATCGCAAATTAATAGTAATTTTGACCCAATTTTTCAAATTTAATCTCAAAATTGAATTCCTTGGCACATTCTGCATCAAAATATGAGATTTTCCCTAATTTTTGTCACAATTAAATAAAAAATTCCCAAATTTTAAATACTGGGTCACTAGTATTCTATTCAATCCAGTACTTAAATGACCTGATTGAGCAAAATTGATGCCAAAATTGGATTACCCATGATTGATTAACCCTAAAAATAATGGTCTCATGGTTTGACAATTTTGAATTGATAATGATCCCCAATTTGGGCTAAAAATCCCTAATTTTTAATTAGATTTTGGGGCTTTTTGATTTCTTTAGTAAATTGTGTAATTGGATCAACCATTATGTAATTCAAGGTTCCAAGATCATTTATTGTGAAGACACTACGATCGAAAAATGACTAGAAATGAATTAATTGAATTTTTTCTTCAATTTGGGCTTGTTTTTACCCAATTTTGGGAAAAACATATTCCCAATTGAAATTTTCTAAAATTGATGCTATATTGATGAAATTGGATTTAAAAGGAGACTGATGGCTATTTTATGGAATTGTTGGATTCCGTTTGCTTTTTTTTTTTTTCTCTATTATTTTGACTAAAAGAAATTAGGGAAAAATTTAGGAAAATTTTAAAAATTTTACTTTTGGTTAGAAATAGGTTCCTAAGCTTGGCCAAGGTACCTAATCCTAATATTGTAATTTTGGAAAAAATCTGAAAAAATAAGTTAAAAATCAGGTGTCAACAAATTGGATTCTATATTGTTTAAAATATCTCTCCTTTAACAAAAGTTAGAACTTTGGGATGGTTGACTTATCCCACCAAATTTTCTTCTTTTCTAGGTGACTTGGGATTCCGTCATCATCGATTGAAAAACCATCAAATTATTGGAGATAGGCGAGCCCTGCTTTGATTCCCTTTCTAGTTTGAGATTGAAAGGTATGTTTTTGCAGGAGTTGTGCTTGAGATATGTTAGTCCCACGCAGTCCTATAATGTCATCGGTTGGACTTGCGCTGCCAAGCTCACCAACCGTGCGCGGATGTAAAAACCCCGTCACTTGTTCTAATCCCATCAGCTAACTTCGTTATAGAACGATGATACACACACATCGACCGTGCTCGCCATACCTATTCAAGAGTGGATCTCTTGCTGCGCGAGTCCCCATCACTTGCTGCGCCATTGGATCATCGATTTGGTCAAAATGCCACTTAAAGTGTCAATAAATTATACCCCTTTTTGTATAGTGGCATTTATAGATTGACCCTAATGAAGGTTTGCTCTCTAGAGTTTTGGATGTAGTTCATACTCCCATTCGACAGGAAGGCACGGGTGGGGTTTGTCCGGTGGGGGTTGCTAGGGCAGCGCCTCCGAATCACCACCAGACAACTTTAATAGTTTGAGCTCATATTTTATTAGTAGTTTGGGCTTGGGCTATCAATAGCTACTAAATACCTATATATATATATGTATATATATTCTCTTTCTCTAGTAATTGAGGATGATGTAATAGAGAGACACCAGATACTAATTATAGTGGAAACTTCTGCTCGATGTAGCTCTAGTTTAAGCTCTAGTTTAAATTTTTTTTTTCTCCCTTTTATTCAGTATTTCCTTGTGATTTTACGTCGAATCCTAACGTGGAGTCCGCCCTTTTGAAATTTCCTTTCAATTTAGGTATAAACTACTCGAAAAATTACAAAATTCTTCTTATACCATGGTCACTAGTCGACATCTATCTAGCTTCTAAGCTATTTGCCAAGCTCTACTACATGAATCTTGTCCGGATGGATTTAAACAGACAGCCTTGGATAATGAAGCATCTCAAGTGGACCGTTAATGTAGCCTGCGCAATTAAGTATGTAATTAAAGAAGAGTGCTACGTGATTCGTAAGCTTAACGAATGCAATTGTGCTTCGTAGTCAAGATTTGACCGTGTTGACTGACCAGTGATTGGTTTCACTTGGACGACGACTTTCTTGCATGGACGGCAAGCACAACACGTGAAAGCACGTGCCGCCAGAAATTTAAAAATCCCGAGAAAAAAAAAGTTAGAGTTTGCATAGGAAAATGGAAAACCTTTCCAGCAACTAACTTTGTCCTGCAACATCTCTATCTTGTGGCGCACACTAGCAATAGGCCCGTCAAACGGATGGGTTGGGCCGGATCGGGTGAAAAATGATCTAACTCAAATTAACACGTTTAACCTATTTTGACTCATTTCACGCAATATAAATCTATTACCATATACCTTAACCAACATATACCGGACCTGATCAATATTGTAGAAATAGTTTTAATCTAATTTAAGAAAACATATACCCAAACTGAGGTGAGAGCGAAAACGAACGAGCGCGAGATCAAGTGAAATTGAGAGAGAAAAAGAAAGTCATAAAGGTGAGTTGAATCTAAGTACATACACTCTTGAGAAGTACATGCATAGAGAGAAATTTATTGATTTTCTATATTTTTTAAAAGAGGCAAATTGAGTATTGTGATAGAATGTAATAGAACCCTTACCTCAGAAATTCTAAACAATTCTTGAAAAACCAAAAACTAAAGTTGCAGAAAATAAATAACGAGAAAATAACAAAAAGGATAAGATGTAAAGCTGAAAAAGGGCCCAAAATAGAAAAGTGCTACAAAACATGCCTAATTAAATGATTTTAAGACTTGAAGCAATTGCAAACGAGGGATTGCTTGGCCATGATATATCGCTCAAAATGAGCTTTTCAAATTGATATTAGGAGTGTTGTAACTCTTCTCGAATTAAAAGTTAAGGTTATTTTATCACATGATGCATGAACTCTTGTCATTGGCCTACTTGTTGCTTTTAGGTTTGTTTGAACGTTCAAATCTTCAGCAATCGCATCGATGTCAACAAATAAAACTCGAGGTTCTAAGTTTACCTAGCTGCCGCATTTTGTGTAGTCACCAAATGAAGTATTAAGTCAAAGAAAACTTTGAGCATGGCATCCGACCAATGCATTATCAGATACAATTGTTCTACGATTGATCCCCGGCTATCATATCTCCCATACTTTAAGACTTTTGTCATCCTACAATATGATAAGGTTAATAATATTGATAAACCATCGGAAGGTGCAGAAAAAGAGAAATGTCCAGATTTAAAGAAGTTATCAGCAATTCAAGAAGAGGCTTTGGTTTCTCACAAGGTGAAAAGAAACACATGCAACTCATCTCATTGCCATAGCAAAACCAATTTTGTTTGTACATAGCAAGGTGGAGAAAAAAGAGCAGAAGGAATTATTTTCTTCATAGACAAGTGTCACGACCCAAATAGAGGTATGCACAACCGTTTTGCTGCCTTAATCGTCCCAAGCTGAGTAAATCTAACTATAGATTGGTAATGGGTTAAGGAATAATTGAGTGACATGTGGCATGGCTAATATTTTTCACACGAGTTTTTCATCTGGTTGTCTTCTTAATATAAATAGCAATATGTACTATAGAAGAAAAGGATGGAGTGTTATGGCTTTCAGTGAAAAACATTCTTCTCTTGGGAATCATTATCTTCTTAATTTCTTTGATTTTCTTCACAATCTAGTAGGGAAAGTGCTGGGTTATAAAATGTGTGCATTGTCATTCTAGATAAATATCGGTTGACAAATTCTATTCTCACAATATCTAAGGGCACGAGAGCAGAGACCTCGATAGGTAGTATGTATAAATGTAGTTGACTGAACAACAAATATCAATTTGTCAACCGGTAAATGGTGTAGAAGAAGAAGAAAAGAACGAAGGATTTTTCAATTGACTAGTTGGTGTACATTTGGACAGAGAGTCAAACTGACACATTTTTGTACGACCTCGCATTAATATAAAGACTTCTGACTTCGATCCGGTCTTCAAACTCCTTCCCCAAGTAAAAACTACCTAACAAGTGAAACCCGACAGCAATTGCCGTCTTGCATGAGCATTCTTTAAAACGCAACAGTTTAGATGCAGTAGATAAAACTGTATGTACTTTCCTTTTCTTTGTCGGTATACGTACTGTCATTGGGTGACCCTCAACCCTAAACCTTTTAAAACGTTCAAATAATTCCCATATTTAATGAAAGATTGAAAAAATTAAATTAAATTAATAGACAATGTTATCGAGTCGCGATGTTGTGCCTTTATACTTTCTCTCTTTCTCTCCAAAATTGATATCTTATGTTGTCGATGTGATGTTTACTTGGCGCCACAATGGAACCGATGAATGGAAAAGCAATGTTGATACTTGACTTTTTTTAAATAAGAATTTTGGAGTCTATCAATATCCGTATCCTATTGAAAATAACTTGACGGGAGGACTATAAGTAGATGTTTTCAAAAAGTTGAGGGATATTTTGAATCAAGTGAAACCATAGGGTCAGTTTAAAATCTTCAGTGAGAGTATACGGACCCATGGTTCGCCCCTATTAGCACTCAAACTTCGACCATATTCATTGTTTGAGCTAAAGAGGGAGTTGCAGATCATGCCAAGTCCACAGCGATGCGATGAAACCAATGGCTGATTGATCAATTGAAGGAAGGGAGTAGTCATGTGCTTCAACAATGGTGAGAGTTAGATTTCATTTGTTTCATAAAAAACGAGTGATTTGAAAAATATTTTTTCAAAAAATGATCGTTTGTATCAATTAAAATAGTTAATGAATGAAAAATGTTCTCATTGTCAATAACAATTTATATCTAGACTCACTTGAGAATGAAAAGGATGCATAAGATCCTGAAGAACCAGATTTCTATTTTCTGCCAATGCAATTTACTTCCATGAAGAGGATGCACAAAATCTTGTTGTTTGATTACTTTAATCAGTCAAACACTTGCTCTTATTCCTTTGGAACGATCTATGTTGTTGTCAGTAAGGTCATTTCATCGTTATTTTCGAATTCGATCGTCAAGTTCTTGTCCCTTTCTTGATCCACAGTCCTGATTTCTATTGTACAGTCCTCGATTTAAAAGGAGCGATCCTTAAGTCAGTAGAAATGAGCTAGCAATGAGCTCAGAACCTTACTGGGATTTGTGCACTTCTTCCCATTATGTGAATGGCGCTGCATCCCTTTTTTTTTTTTTAATCTTAAAACAGTTGTTTATCTGAGGTTTTAAAGTCGAGCAAACTTGAAGACCAAGATGTGGCGGTTTCAGTTAGATTAGAAAAGGTTGTGAAAAGGCTCTAAAGAAAAGATTAAATCAACGCCATCCATTCAGAAATTTAAAAAAACAACCGAAAGTTCATGAGGGAATATTCCAGTTTCGAACTTTAAAAAAAAATTTAAAAAAACAAAAACTTTCTCCATGTAGGTGCAAAAGCTGCTTTCGTTTGAATACTTGTGTAGACATAAAGATTGAAATCTGCGTCCTCATGCAGGAGTTTTCAATTATTTAAATAGGCTGCACTTTTTCTTAGAAGATCTTGATGACCTATAGCCGTCAATGATGGAGATTTATTGACGTAGTACTGATAATTAGATGAAAAAATGACACAAATAATCCATAAACTTTGGACCAATATGTAACATGGTCGCTAAACTTTTAATTTGTTCAATGCGATCCCTAACTTTAACTCAATATGTAATGTGGTTTCGAAACTTTTAATTTGTTCAATGTTATCCTTAAACTTTTGATACATATTTAATTTAGTCGTTGAACTATATGAAAATGTTTAATATAGTATTTCCATTAATTCAAGTACAAGGACTACATTGAACAAATTAAAGTTCAAGGATTATATTGTATATAAGCCAAAGTTCAGGGACTGTTAGTGTCATTATCCCTAATTAGAGATATCCAACTATTAAGAGCTAGTAGCTTTATATTTTAGTATATCTTACAATCAAAAACCCTAGAGTTAATACCATAAATTATCTCAAATTATGCCGATTGTGACCCAAACACCTAAATTTTTTTTGTGTTACCTAAAACCCTAAACTTGCACATTGTGACACAAATACCTCAAATTTTTTGTGTCATAAAAAAACTCAAACTTATCCAGTGTGACAAATAAACCTGGAATGAAACTATAATAGATGGTATATATATCACATATGTATAAGTTTAGGTATTTTGATGGCACAAAAAACAATTAGGGTATTTGTGTTATAAGGAGCAAGTTCATAATTTATGATTTTTTACGGCATTTGCCGAAAACCCTAGTTACTTTGCTTTTCATGGATTAGGGTTTCTCGTTTCCTCCAAATACAGAGGTCTTGTACCGACCATAATCAGAAAAAAAATAAAATAAAACCATGTACCATAAAAGCCTCTCTTATCACCAAACCATCATTGCACATATCTTGCTTCCTCTTTGATGAATGCCAGCCATAAAAGTCACTCATTTGCACACGAATTCAATGGCTACGCCATAGCCGTAGGAACATGGTACGCAACGTCAATTATGCAGCAATGTCCTGTTACACCAAGCCCACACATGTTATGCATAGATGTACCACCCCTGCCCGCCCCCCCCAAAAGAGCTAAGCTGCTTTAGCACCCAACAATAAATGGTTGCTACTATGGCTATGGAGATTCCTTTACCGCAATGCGTGTGATGTGAACAAAGCTTGAAAAAAAATCTTTGGCAAGAAGTAAAATGAATGAGAAGAGAGAGAGGTAGAGAAAAGTTCCCTTCTCGGAGGGCCCCCTTCTACCTTTGACTAGAGCAGTGAACACCTTCTAAAAAAAGGTAGGGCTGGCTGCTTTTTTTTCTCGCCCAACTCGAGCATTGGCCTAATCTGTTTCTCTCTCTCTCTCTCTCTCTCTCTCTCTCTCTCCTCAGTTCTGTCAACGCTAAAGGAATGGGGATGCATAGTGTCGGTTCTCTTTTCTGGTGTTTTTCTAATCTTAGGGTTGGAGCCAACAATGGGAATTTGACCATTGGTGCAATAGCTGCCCTTAGTTGACAATTCCTCACTCCCTCCTTCGTGGGTCGGTCCCACTAAAGATCATGTCGCAAGTGGATGAATCTATCTTGCTCTTTTGACGGCATCGTATGCGATTGGGAAAAGGTTTTTAATATAGTAAGTTATCAACGATAATCATGGCTTAGGAAGAAAGATTACCCAATTAGCTCTTAATTTATTGTATAGACACCAATTTAATTCTAAATTTTTCAATTTTACTAATTTAGTCATCAACCTTTGCACAAATTTCTAATGTAGTTCTTCTGATTAATTTTTATTGGAAAAATTACCGACATGACGGTCCAGTTATTGCACTATCACTTTAGCGGTTTTATGTGAAAATTGATCAGAATGACTACATCAGAAACTCATACAAAGGTTTAGGATTAAATTAATGAAACTGAAAAGTTTATGACTGAATTGACATTCCTACAATAGGTTTAGAGCTAATTGGATAATTTTATCTAGTTTAGGAAGTAGTGAGTTATATGAAGTCACTGATACCATAGGTCATTTGATGAGTCAATTTGATATTTTCCTTTCCAGTAATGTACTTTTTAGTAATTTTGATTAAAAGTGTGAAGATTCCTCATGATTTTCTTAATGGCTGTCTTAGTCTAATTATAACCATTTAAAGCACTTTTGTTTTCTATTGCAACTTGGATTCTATCACAAGTAGTGATGTTCATGTTACACAATTTCTGGACCATTATAGGGTAATTATAAGATGATACATACAGCCATGCAACTTTTTGTTTATATTAGATAACATGCTGCAATGACTTTTCCCTTCTTTTTTTTTAAGAAAAAATTCATTCATATTGCATTGGCCAAAAGAAATTTTTCGAATTGCACAAGAGGGAAGAGATGGAGGTCAATGGGAGTGCTAACTCAGTCGTGCATAGTTTTAACTTTAATCATTTAGTTCATAACCAAAGCAATCAATCTCACGGTTGATGTCATGTGCAAATAAGGCTTTTTAGCTTTTAGCAACCGATAATTATTGAGATTAGATGAGTCTAAGAAAAGTGGCTTTTTTATTTTTATTTTTTTTTCATTTACATTGCATCAGAAAAGTCAAGGTTTTTGACCCATGCCCCTGATGTTGTGTAGGCTTTGACCAATTATTTTTAATTTATTTTAGCTCCTACGCATTTGCATCTGGACTTTTTGTTGGATTAATTAGTATCAATGAATTGTCGCCTCGTGGGCAGTACTATGAATAGTGTAAGACGGTGAATGCTTGAAATTTGAAATCATTGCTAACATATTAATTCAGATGAAGGTACTTCAAAAACAAAAGAAATTACATTTATATTCACAGCTAGTAACAAAAAATAATAATTACACGAGCTTGAGAAATCTTATGATAAATGCCCGTATCCCCAATTTGCAAATAATTTCATGTTGACTTGTTAAAAATCCTCCTATATTATTCATATACACTCGTGCTCTTCAAATACCATCTACTATACAAAAGCTCAAAATGAAACATAGAGCAGCTCTTCGGACAAATTTTCAACTAGAAAAGTTATTTGTGTAATCCACGGCTCTTTCTTGCTTATTTCATGGGTAATTATTCATATGAAATTTTTTATAATTTCACTTGCATACATTCTCTACCTTTCATATGGTGATTAGCAAGATAATTCATGTGTTCGCAAAAACAGATTATTTAACTATGATCTATTGAATTATATTGCATATGAGTTTGATAAACCATTTCTAGAATAAGTAGTAATAGAAGTACTCGACTAGAAATAATCTCCGGGTACAACTAAGTTCATATTGCCCCACATTAGCAGCAGTAAACAATTAGGCCAAACTGGTGCAATCTGACGGTGATGTCGGGTTATTAAACATATTAGTGACTAAGTACTTGGCCTCCTCTAAGTTCGATCAACAACGATGTAAATCTCGACATCATCCATCCGCACAACGCTTGGACATACCACAACTTCTCCAATAAATAATTGGTGTGCACATTTATGTTGTTTAATTAATTAATCATATAATAATGTACAGGTCCTTTAATTACCTTATTACATCATTTAAGATTACAATCATCGAGATACTCTCCCGCAAAAATAATTTCGTGGTAAGAAAAAAAACCTGAATCGACCAACTGCTACACGCTCTCTCTATCCCTCTCTCTCTCTCATATTAAAGACTGAAAATGATTAAACAAATAAATATAGCAGGTCGTCACTTTTTTGACAGATTTTTCAACTCTCTCTTGGGGTCCCCTTCAACAATCTCTCCCTCATTGATATTCCCTCCTGGGTTTCCTCCCTTCTTCCCTCTTCTCCACGTTCTTGCCTCTCTCTCTTTCTCTGAACGTCTTGAGTTCTCAAATCTCTCTGCAGATCTTGGCCAAATCAAGAATTTGCTTCAGCCCTCTTGATATCATCTTCAACCAACCAGTACCCTCGATTTCTTTGCCGTTTGCGAGTCGTCATTGAGTGGATGTTGTTGTTCTTGTCACGCACACGAGCAAAAGAAACTTTTCTTGGTTTCTTTCCTTTGGGGGGGACATGGATCTTGTGACCAAGGTCTCACTGATCCATGTCTCTGAGACCATCCCTCCTTCCACAAGTGAGGCGACCACCTCGCTTGCTCACGCTCCTCTGCACAACTCGGGCCCGGGCTTCCCGATCATGGCCATTGCCATCATAGGCATCGTGGCCACAGCCTTCTTGCTGGTCAGCTACTACATATTCGTGATCAAGTGTTGCCTGAACTGGCACCGGGTTGATCTCCTCAGCCGGTTCTCCCTCTCTCGGAGAGGCCGCCACGGCCCTGAAGACTCCTTATTCATGCACTCTCCGGCGATGATGGAGCCCCGAGGCCTCGACGACGCGGCTATCCGATCGATCCCGATACTCCAATTCAGGAACAGGGGAGGCAAGAGCAGAGATTTTGGGGAGAGGAGCTTTTGTGAGTGCGCGGTCTGCTTGAACGAGTTCCAAGAGGATGAGAAGCTCAAGATCATCCCAAATTGCAGCCATGTGTTCCACATCGATTGCATTGACATTTGGCTTCAGAACAATGCCAATTGCCCGCTCTGCCGGACAAGCGTCTCTGGCGCAGCAGCGGCGGGTCTGCTGCCGCCACTGTTCCCGCGGGACCGTATCATCGCGCCGAGCTCAACCCCGGAGGACACGAGCCCCTATGACGGCGGGGCAACAGTCGTCGGCGGGGACGAGGACTTTGTTGTGATTGAATTGGGAAGGCCAGAGGATGCTGGTCCTGAGGAGCAGAGCCAGAGCCAGAGGCTGTGGATAGGGCATGAGAGAGTGCAATCTGGCGGCTCATCATCATCACCAACTCAGGCCATAAGCCCTTCACTTGGGAAGTTGGAAAAGAGCGGATTGGCCAAGAAAGGCAGGGCGAGGAAGCTTCACAAGATGACGAGCATGGGTGATGAGTTCATTGACATTAGGGAGAGAGATGATGAGTTCTTGGTTCAGCCAATTAGGAGGTCAATCTCAATGGACTCATCTGCTGATAGACAGTTATTCTTGGCAGTCCAAGAAATTTTGAAGCAGAAGAGAGAGGAGGCGGTCAGGTTCAATGAAGTTAATGTCATTAGTCCTCAAAATCAAGAAGGTTGCAGCAGCAGCAGCAGCAACAGCAACAGAGTGAGGAGGACATTCTTTTCTTTTGGGCATGGTAGGGTCTCAAGAAGTGCAGTTCAGCCAGTTTGCTTGGAACCTTAGGAAAGAGGGAAACAAACTTCTTCCCCCTTTTTGTCAAATTTTTTTTGTTTAGAAATTTCAGGTTATCTGCTCATAAGTTCTTTTGTTTTTCTTTTGTTCACATGTACCAAAAAGTATAGGACTTCGTTAGAATTCTTTGCTGGGATTCAAAATGTGAAAGGCTAGCTGGATTTAATTTATGGGTTGTTGGTGCCACAACATCATTTGGTGGAACCACTAACTCTAATTTAATCATTTTTTCCATGTTTATGCTTCATTATTTATCATATTCAGAAAAATAATTGCATGTCTGGTTGTTGAAATAGAAGGGTGAAGGAAAGAGGACAAAAATATTCGGTCGAATGGGGGAGAGGGTGGGGGTCCATCTTTAGCTGCCTCTTCCATGGGAAGAAAATGGAGAGGCCCCTTTTCTGTTTGCAATAATCATATATATCCACCAACCTAAATTTGTCAACTACTAAGAATGTTGGTGAGAGAAAGGTTAGAGTTCCATCACTTTAGTGTTGATGAATTTTTCGTTCTTCAATACTGGAATCGCTGTAGTTCCAGCACATGAAAGCATTGAGAGAAACCCAAATGGGTTTGGGTCGGTGCCACGCCTAAGCGTTTCATACCCAATACGGGGGGCTCTATGAAAGGATCCATAGACAATGCAATAATCACCATTTGAGTACTCGAGGAGGTCGGGCCTACATGGACGAATTGGATCATCACACATGGTATACAATATGAAGTCTCTAGTAGGTACACGTGGCTTAGGAACGGGATGGACTCCTAGCCAATCAACAAGAGTTGGGAAATCATCAAAAAGGTTTAGATAAGATGTAACTCCTAATTAACTTCTAAGACGACAAGAGAGGAGGAATTACGTGAATCACAAGTTAAAAAAGATTGAGTTTTGTACAACAATATGGATCAACATGTTTGGAGTAGTTTATACAATTCCAAGTCTCACGTAGATAGAAGAGACCTGTGAAATGATTTGCAAGTAAAGGCCGTCTCAAACGATCATCAATCAGAGTATTCTTTTTTAAGGACTTCACCTGTGTGGAACGGATCATATTGTTAGTATGCAGAAGTGATAAAATGACTAGATGGCTTGCAATTTCATTTTGGAGGGGCCAATCTTTTAGGTGTAAGTCACAAAGAAGCTAATGCACGAGTCTTCTAATCATGACATGGATCGCCTGCCCTTGAGCGAGGTAAACTTGTCAAAAGTACTACCAGATGAAAACATTAAAATAAATGATAAGTGCACTAAAAATATTAAAATTAGTAGCAAAATATTATCAACTCTTAAAACTATTAAAGAGTGCAATTAAGTCCTAAAATTTATTGTTGGTAAAAAAATTATTCAAACTTACCATAGAAACATAGTCAAATATTTCCATTAGTTTTGTCAATTTTAACTAACAGAAAAATTTGAATGAAATTTTAAATTTTTTGAGGACATGCAATGGTGCTGCAGGCTCAAAATAGTCGAGCGAGAGAGGGAGCAATGGGAGTTCGGATGGTAGGAGGGGTGATGGTCGACCCACCTTGCTAAATTCACATGAGGACGATATCCATCGTTGTGATTAAGTGAAGACGTACTTGCGCTCACTCTTACCTTTTGCCCACTCCTGGTGGTGGCGAGGTGATGGAACACTGGCCTCATGAGGGTCAGTCGACCCTCTATGTGGGTAGAAATGGTTGATTGACCTCATGTGAAAGTGCCAAGAGGTGATGCCACCATTGCGCAAGGGCTTGTTCACACCAACGGCCAATCGCCCTCGTCTAGGGCTAGGTGAGGGTTGCCGGCCCTCGCCCACCATGACCCCTACAAGGATCGCCAATGGTCCTCCACCACCCCTTGCTCTATGGTCTCTTGCCCTCTCTATAGCTTTTTTTAAATACTTTTTTAGTGTTTTTCTAAGGTGGCATCCACTTGAAACCACCTCAGTGCTCATTATGCCTCGAGATTTTTAGAGAAAAAGACATGCAAATTCTTTCATGTTGCTCAAAGTAGATGGGAGTAAACTGAATTTCTTCCTTGCAATTTTCTTAGATAAGTTTTAGGACTGAATTGCATTATTTGATTATTTTAGAATTTAATTACATTTTTGTCATAGGTCTTAGAATTTATGATATACTTATCTTTTGAGATAATTGGCCCATCGACAAAAGAAGTTCAATTGTGTTCTTATTGAACGGACGTACAAGGGCAAGAAAAGTATTTCTTCCTCAAGGTCAATGGACTGTCGCCAGGCAAAGTGCTTTAAATTGAGTTACGACATTCGTGTGCATTCTTATCACCAAAAAAAAGGCTCATGTATGTAATTCTCCTGTTTAAGTGTGCCTGATATTAAGGAGAAGTTTATTTTGCAAAAAATAAATGATTTAAAAAAATATCTTCCTAAAAATAATCATTGGTATTGTTTATAAAAATAAATGAATGAAAATATTTTTATCACCCATGAAAATGTTTAGATATAAATTATTGTTGATAATGAAAATACTTTTCAATCACTAATTATTTCAAGCGACATAATCAATTATTTTTAGGATAGTATTTTTCAAATAATTCATTTTCTGTGAAATAATCAGACCACATAACGCCCTAAATTCATGTGGGAAGGCTTTTAAACTTCAATGGAAAGACCAAGACTTCATGCCCACATGACACATAAACATTCAATTAGAGAAATCAATCCCATATCCTATTCTATACATAGGTCTTACTTGCACGCTTCATTATTTGCATTTATGGTATGGCAGACTGTATTTGGTCGCCGAAACAATTATTTTTGTCCACTTTTCGTTGGCACTTGGCATGGCAGAGACAGCCAATGCTTTCTTTCACGATCTACAATTTGGACAAAGTTGTCGAGATTGCGTACGTGGCCATATCGATTTTCTTGTCGATACCACAATATACAAGACTATACAACATGCCATTACCATGCTTCTTTCTCTCTCTTTTGTTACAACGTACCACGAAATACGTTACGAACCTCATCAAGGATATGTATGGCGCAAGCAAAACTTTGATCAATGAGCCAAATAAGGGATTCTTTGCAATTTAATAATGTGGAAACCAAAAGGTTATCCCATATAAATAATTCATGTACACAAATTCATCGCCCTATTGTACGGCGGCCAATTTAGTTTTAATGACAATTTGGTCTTAAACTTTTTGTACAGCAACCAACTTAGTTATAAACCTTTGAACGATTTGCCAATAAAATCATTTCGGATAATTTTGGTTGGAAATCACAGAATGACTAAATTGACAAATCATTAAAAGATTTATGATTAAATCGATAAATCATTAAAAAGTTTAAAACTAAATTGGTATAATTGAAAGGTTTATAACTGAATTAGCTACTATAATAAGTTTAGGACTTTTTGGATATTTTTCCCAAATTCGCCATCAACGGCTAAACTATACATTAATCCAATGCTTCTCTCATGCCGCTCTTTTTGTTTTTTTCTATGTCAAATTACACTATAATCGGTAAGTTGGCTTTTTCTTGACCAAACATGAGAAATTAGTATTTCAATACTACTCTCACCTCAACCTACTCCCACTTTCAAGGTTTCTTTTTTTCGAATTTTTTTGTATTTTCCTTTATTTTTTATGTAATTGTCTAAAAGAATTTATCCTCTTATGTACCTAGCAATAATTGACCCGAAAAATACGGTACAACCACGGTACATTACGGTGCACCATACGAAGTAATACAACTCGATTACAACACAAAATTAATGAATATGGAAATTCATCGGAAGTGCACGGGTTGTTGATTTCTTGACTGGTAATGACAAAGCGTGTTCCATAATAATTGTATTGGTATGAAAATCGTATCGGCTGATCTTATATTTGCCTTTCAAGTCATCTATGTGCTTCTAAACTCATCCCGTAGAAAGAATTGCATTTTTAATGAAAATTAGGTTATCAGCAAGCTACTTTCGATACGTACATTATCATTTTAGACGATAGGTACTTTGAACTTCTTTTTTATTGTTTCATGTATTGGAAAATTTTTGTTCAAAAACATTGAAAAAATATGCTCAATGTGTACCTATTCATCTTCGGGAAAATTATCTAAAAAGTCATAAACCTATTACACTTTTACTAATTCAGTCTTGCACCTTTTAACTTTGCCAATTGAGTTCTAACTCTTTTCACTTCTTGCCAATTGATCTCATTCGGCTAATTTTGGTCAGAAATTGCTCATGTGGACGCTGGCCAACCATGTGGCGTTGATATGGACATTTTAAAAAAATATATTTTAATAATTTTTGAATTTTTTATGGTTTTTTTCTTCTTTTTTATTTTCCCTTTTCTCTGCTTTTTCTTGCTTTTTTTTTGGGTTCTAGAGTTAGGGCCGACTAGGATGGCTGGCCGAACCAGATTTGGTGAGGCCCACGACGCCTCCGCTCAATCTGGTTGGGCGAGGGCTTGGCGACCTCACCAGCCCAAGCAAGGCCGGCGAGGTCCACCAAGCCCTCGCCTAGCCAGATCGGGCAAGGGCTTCGTGCCCCTCACCGGATCTGGGCAAGGATTTGCACACCCTTATTTTGGTTAGTGTCCACGTCAGGGATTTCCAGACAAAATTGGCCGAATAGATTTAATTGGCGAGAAGTAAAAAAGTTTATGACTTAATTGTCAAAGTTGAAAATTTTAGGATTGAATTGGTAAAAATGCAATAAATTCAAGACCTTTTAGATAATTTTCCCACGCATCTCACCAATAAAGACAATGATTACATATGTTTTAATGCTAGGCTATTGTAAGATACCACACATTTAGAAGCGATAAAATCTTTAATTCATTATATACCTTTCAATTGTCATTTTCTCCCTCTTAGATGTACATTGAAAGATTATTCGTGATATAACTTTTGATCTTGAAAAAAATGACTGAATTAGTTTTGCGTGTTGTCGGCTTCGTCGTGCTAAAGGTGTGGGCTTATTAGCAGTGCGTACATCATCGTGAATTATTTATGTGAGATCGCGTCCTATCCCATAAACACCATCACTTTGAAATTAGGATCAAAATGATATGGGCCAGAACAGTCATGCCTTCACCGTTTATTGTACCGCGTGGACCTCCGCGTATTCTAGTGTAGGTTAACCCCGCACGAATCTACCATGAGCATGATATCATCCACGTTGGTTGCGGCTCATCAATGCCGCGCTTCTCTAAAATGCATCGTGCTATTTTGAAATTGTACAAGAATTATCTACGGGAGACCTATCAAAATAGGTCATACACCCATTTTTAACCCATATTTAATGAAATAAATTATTATATGGATTAGCTATATTCAATAAATGGGTCATAAATGAGTATAGACCCAACTTTATGGGTCATTAATAGGTTTAATATGGGTATCAAATAGGTTTATAACTTATTTAGATTTAACCCACCTCTATATCTCTCTTTAAATCTCACGCTCGCTCACTTTGTGCTTTCACCTTAGTTTGAGTTAGTTTTCCTAAATTAATCGTATATAATTTGGGTATGAGTTGCTAGATGAGTATTGCATGGAAATTGGTCAAAATGAGTTACATGGGTTCATTTGGGTCTGACCATTTTTAACCCAACTTAACTCATCCGTTTGACAGATCTAATCTATGGTGACCGACATTTTAACCACTACTAGAAGGTACGATCCAAAATGGTTTATTGATTCCTCTAAGAACCATTCAAAAGGCACCCCAGACAAATGACACCAGAAGGTAGTTGCAGAGAACACCAGAGAAGGTGTTCGGAACATCGAATTTTCCAGGATGATTACAATTTGTAGTGTGACGAAGTGTCGGGTTTTTTAATTCTACTTCCGATTGCAAGTACGTGTGAAGAAGCTGAGCATCTTGCGATTCTATATGACACATTTCGTGCAGATTTCGATACTGATTCTTGTGTCTCCATAACAGGCAAATGGGTTAAGTACGGAGCCCAATTGCTTTATGCCATCTCCGCCTGTTGTTAGATGCCCTGAGAAGTTCTTCTATCAGCTGCGTATCACCGTTAGCCCCATTTTAACCATTTCGTGCCTGACTCAGCTGAGTTCCAGGACGCGTTATTAATCCCAAATTGTATTTTAAACAACCATATTCTTTACCTTTTGTGTGTGTTTGATTCTTGGAAGAGTCTCAAGCCAAGATTAAGTATGGTTGGTGTGTCGAGGAAGAGTGGTGGAATATGTGTGGAATAGATTCTTTGCTCATTCGAGATTCTGAGGCTTCTTATATTTCTTCTTTTGAAACTCCGATGCAAGAACAACAAATCAACAAGAACTCTGACTGTGTTGTAACACCGAGTCTGCATTTAATTCCTAATCCTCAGCTTTCGATAGTTCTCTTAAGTTCGGTGTGACGACTTGTAGCTTTTCCCCGTTTCGTCCTTCGGAAGTCGAGTGAGATTGCTCCTCAGACTCGACTCGAGCTCCTTGCTCTTCTTCCTTACCCCACAGGAGCAAGTACAGCCCGATAATGACAATGATTGCCCCGATTATGCTGATGATGAAGCCACAAACTAAACCTCAGATAAATTCAACAGATAGGGTATAATCGATAGAAAAGAGCGAAATAAACACGCGAAGTATGGTCATTTCGGAATCACCTGCCCATGTAGAGCTTCTCGCCAAGGACGAAATATGCTAGGATAGCCACTAAAATCGTCGAGAGCGGGTTGAACATGGTGACAAACACCGGTCCCTTTTCTTCGGTGCACCACAGCTGAATGAAGATGATTAAACCCGAGCAAACCACTCCCTGAGACACAAGAAATACATTAACATACAAATTGAGTTACAAGCTAAATTGCTGGACAATGATATGGTTGGTCAGTGTATAGATCTACTAAGTACTTACACCATATAAGGTGGACCAAAAATCTATGTTAAATCCAATCGTCCAAGCGGCTCGTCTATGCTCGACGATCACCGTGAAGACTGCCGATTGGGCTCCGCCAACAAAGCTGATCCATGTAGTCAAGGAAAGCCGCGCTCGGTATCTCTTCAACGTGTACGCCTACAATTCACAGGATAAAATAAACTAAACTATTATATACTGCAAATTGTTTCTTTCTGGTTGATTAAACTACATATCGTCATGTAGCTCATTGTCATCAAACGAGCGCTCACTCGACTATAATACAGTGAATGGCCATTTCATTTCAGGGTAAAGATTAAAAACTGTACAGGATAGAGTTGCTTAAATTGTACCATTATGTATTTCATTTCCATATGAGAAAATGTGCTCATTAATTGTAGCTACCACGGATTTCTTTCCAAGGGCAGTCTCACAAAATTTGCTGATGACTCCTCATTCACTTGTTGATAAATCACTAATTTATTGTTTCAACTTCAACCACGAAGTCTATGGCTTTGTCTTTGCTCTTGAATTAATAAGAGGTTATTGAATCAGGTCGAGACCTGCATGATGTACCATATCGACCATGTGATGCAGCTTGCAACAGTGAGGACCGAGCCCTTCAACCAGTCCTCCCGGACACTAATGTTGCCTCCAATGTGGATCAGAGGGTGCCACAAGTTCCTCACGATCGGGCCTTTGTACAATGTCATTGTTGTCACGCCTGCCAAGGAGACTAATGTCCCAAGGGCTTTCGCCATGCCTCGAGGGTTTCGGAGGTCGAGAACCTCCAACCTGCATTTATTAATTAAGACAGCAACCGATATATCATAAGCCTCCTGTTATGTGCACTGAGTGCCGCAAATTTGGCTGCTTCTTGTTTACCTGAGCACAATGGCAATGACAAAAGTCAAAGAAGCTGTGGTATTCACCATCGACGCAAGAAAGGTCGGGGACGTGTATCTCAAGCTTGCGAAGTACATGTTTAGAGTCAGTCCTACTCTGTAAAGATTGAAGACAATTGGTATTAGCCAGAGTGCTTAGGCAACAATCTGAATTATGCTATCGAAAGATTATTTTGAGGGGCAATCTTACCCCAAGAGGGACAGAATGAAGATCTCCACAAATAGAGACAACGTTAGCTTTGGCCTTATTTTTCTGCAGCGGAAGACAATATTGCTGTCAGCACACGTCTTAAGTTCAGACAGTCAATTTGAATGTTCACTGAACTGTTCTGCAAATGATTTGCACAGTTGAGAACTCGAGAGCCCTAATATTGGTTGAGAAAATAATTTCCGATTATCAATTTTTATTATATGCACTACTGAGGAAGGAGCAAATATTAAGGCACTTATGAAATGGTACGAAGCACGCCTGTTTGGGCATTCACAATCCAGGCCACAAAAATAAGTGCTGCTGCATCAAAAGCATTAGAGAAGAGCCATTGACACACGACATCTTGCTCCATGAGTTGAAATTGATGGATGCCATAGAATCTGAGTTGGAGGAAATTGAAGATAGAGGGGAACGTGAGTCGACTACAAAATTCTCAAGAATCTTTCGACATGAGACTTATGTGATGGTTTTACATGTACCACTACTTTTAGACAGCGAAAAGACCACTTGAAGTTCAACATACCGAGGATGTTCCCTAGGAAGGTTAAATCAAGATCAGATATTGTACCAAAATTAAGCAAAAGACATATTAAACATGAGCCTGCACATACACTTTTACCTTTCGAGAAAATAGGCGAATGGGAGCATGACAAGGCCGGCCACAATGTGCCGATAGGTAATGTACACGTGAGGGTTCATCCCATGGTTGAATGAAGCTTCGGTTATGAAGTACAGGAAGGTGTAGCCTAGCTGAGTCAGAGTCATGAGCAAATGCGGTTTGAACTTCCGGAACAAGATACGACACGCCGACGGCACCATCCAGGCTCTCTTGTTCCCTCTCTTGGCTGGCTGACAGAACGGTGAATGCATGATCGCTCTGTTCTTATAGAGGATTGCGGATGCTTCGGGCTGCAATTCGCATTGCATATTGTGTGTAGAATCATGTTCTCCGTCACATCCCCTAGTGCAAGTGGCAGCTCCCTGACCGGTTATCGAAGAAGATAAGTGATTAAGCACATCAGCAGAATTATTCTCTTATTTGTTTGAGCAAAAACAAAATGAACTAGTGGATGAAGTCATTGTTTCAATAGTTGAGGAAGAGAGAGCGACAGCAAACAGATGCTCTATGGAATATATTTGTGCCTTTTGTACATTCTATCCTTTATATAGTTATATAATAGATTTCGAGAAGTTTGATCTTCAACAGTGGCTAGGACGTCCCAATACGAGGCGAATGCACGAGCGAACCAATGCTTGAAGTTGGCGAAAATGAGCTCCTCATGCTGTAATGCGAAATAGAAAAGGCACAGTTGATTAGCCATTGGACGGCTCTTCTCGTCCACTCTCAGGACGGAAAGCCTCTGTATTATCAACGCTGACTCCTTCACAAACATGGACAGAAAGGTTACCTCGTCTCCAAGGTTTTGGTTTTATCGCGTGTCGATCCCACCTGCTGTTGTTGTATGCAAATGGACTGGTGAGTTCATGACAATCTCTGCCGTAAACAGTCGCGGGATCTGGCCATTGTAATCATCTTATCTTACATTAAACAAGATAAAGTGGTGCTTTTTGGGTGAGAAATATGGAATAACAAGAAAGCCTCATTCAAGGGCCTACGTAACCCTTGCTTTGGTCTTGCCAACCTTATGAAGAGAGGGAGGATACGAAACTCTGGTATTCAACAAAGTACAAAAGGGTCAAACTTTGACGAGCCGCCACGTCACCTGCCTTCAAGTAAAATCACAGATGAGTGACCGCCCGTTTTCTTAGTAACACAAGCTCTTCGAAGGAAGTTTAGTCTCTAGAAAATGAGGAGGATAATTCTATAATGTTTGAGTGCCTCATAATTAAGAGTATGGGGTATTTATAGATTTTATAAGATAATTATCTAGGTCACTACAAAAAAACTGGATTTTTTGCCATGAAAATTTGCGACGAAAAAATTTTCATCGCAAATTTGCGACAAATTTTCCAACGAAAAGTAAAATTCGTTGGAAATTTCCAACGAAAAATTTTTCGTCGCAAAATTCGTTGGAAATTTCCAACGAAAAACGAATTTTGCGACGAATTCAAAAAAACCCGGTATTGTTCGGCATTTTTTATATTCATGGGAAAATTCATTGGAAATTTCCAACGAATTTTCCCACGAATTTCAATTTTCCGGGCAATTATTTCAGTGTGTACATTTTTCGTTGGAAAATTCGTTTGGAAATTTCCAACTAATTTTCCAACGAATTAAAAAAAACCCGGTATTGTTCGGCATTTTTTATATTCGTTGGAAAATTTGTTGGAAATTTCCAACGAATTTTCCAACGAATTTCAATTTTCCGGGCAATTATTTCAATGTGTACAATTTTCATTGGAAAATTCGTTGGAAGTTTCCAACGAATTTTTTTTGTTGGAAATTTCCAACGAATTTTTCAACGAATTCAAAAAAACCCGGTATTGTTCGGCATTTTTTATATTCGTTGGAAATTTCTAACGAATTTTGCGACGAATTCAAAAAAACCCAGTATTGTTTGGCATTTTTTATATTCGTAGGAAAATTCGTTGGAAATTTCCAATGAATTTTCCAACTAATTTCAATTTTCCGGGCAATTATTTTAGTGTGTATAATTTTCGTTACAAAATTCGTGGGAAATTTCCCATGAATTTTGCAATGAAAACTCTACTTCTTCCTTATTCAACATTTTCGCACTCATTATTCATTATTCCATCTCTCTCAATTTCCTCATCTCTCTCTCTCTCTCTCTCTCTCCATTGAGCAACCTCCATTTCACCTTCTCCCTCGCCTCTCCCTCCGCCCCCCCTCGCCTCCTCCCCCCCCCCTCCTCGGGGCCCTCAACTCTCAAGCCCCCTTCGGCTCCCATTAGCAACCTCCATTGCAAACACCAGCCCGCGTCATTTGGGCTGAGCCTGGGGTCATCTCCCGGCCTCGGCCCTCCTCCCGATGAGGCTCGGGCTGGCCGGATACACGGGGGGGCTCGGCCCCCCGGCCGAGCCAAGGTGAGCCCTCGCCCCAAATGGCGAGGGCAATTTTTCGATCAAAATTTTTTTTTTGATTGGAAAAAAATTTTTCACGATTTTTCGATCAAAAAAAAAACTTTGTAGTTTTTCCAACGAATTTAGCCACAAGTTTTCCAACGAAAAAAATTCGTCGCAAATTTCCAACGAAAATTGAAATTTTTAATTGGAAAAATTTGCGACGACGAATTACCAACGAATTTTTCCAAATTTTTCGTTGGAAATTTCGTCGGAAAAAATATGTTTTTTTGTAGTGGATGAGAATATGTATCAATCATAATCAAGTATGATTAATCAAGGATATGCATAATTAAAGGAAATATGGAGAATCTCCTAATTGACTTAAACATGCTAACCAAAAAGGTATGGAGAATCAAGGGAGATATGGAAAACCTCCTAATTATCTCTAAGATACCCTCAGACTCAAGGTGGTGTAGAAGAAGTTAACTGAATCTGGGAAAAAGATCCAAAAAACACCAAGATGAATGTACCTTAGTGAAGACATCGTATATCTAATTAATCGATGAAGTAGAAACAAGACGAATAGTATCACGAAGCAGGTGGTACCGTATAAAATAATAGTCTTTTTCAATGTGTTTTGCGCATTCATTCGAAAAAATTATTATATACTATTTTAGAAGCACTTTAGTTGTCGCAATAGATAACTGTTTCACCGTTAAGACAGACTCCTATGTCTTTTGTTAACCATTGAAATCACAGTAATTCCAATATTGTATCAACAAGAGACTATGTTTGTGATGATGGTTGAGCGTGCATATATTTGATTGAGTGGTGGTGGTGATTGAGAGTGTCGCCACCACAAGTGGAGGCGGCGATTGGCTCAGGTGGAGGGCCAATGGGGAGAGAGAGAGAGAGGCAGCGGGCATGTAGATGTCGTGATGTACAATTTAAGAAATTATCGTTTTTAGAGTTCATGTCAATTAACAACTTTGAAACTCTTAACAGAATGATGAGTTTAATTTAAAAATTTAGAGAGTAAATTAAATTAAAAAAGCTTAGAGACGCCATCAAAGGAGTAAAAGTTGAAGAACTACTCATGACATTACCCAAAATAGGAATTTACTTAACAGTTCCTATGACAACGATGAAGTTGAAAAGATGGTTGATACCTAGATATGCAGTAAGTGGCTACATAGATACACAAGTGTCAATGTGATGATAAATATGTTCTGTGACTCGACCAAAAGTAAATTCAACAAATAGATCGCCCCAATTTCATTAGGGTTTGTCATTTTTGAGTTGACATTTTGTAAGAACCCATCAATTCATAATTCAGACTCTCTTCATGCCTTTGTTTCTCCAAAATGGAGGAGAATCATTTCGGTGGTTGCGTCAGTAGATTGGTCTGAGAGAATGAATGGAAGAATCTTATCAGTAAATTAAAATATGGATTTTTTGGGTTTAATTTGATAGAAATTATTCTTATTCTTGTTGCATATGATCTTCAAAGGACCACGTACTTCGTTCCGGAATGTGGTACCATTTTGGATGCTTGACAGTCAGATCAAATCAAGCATATTCTGTTCAATTACTGCTGGCTCTTGCCAGAATCCACAACCAGTTTTGATACTTGAAGTTATACTTTGGAGAAGTACATAATCTTTTATTAATGAGAAGTAAATAATCTTTTATTAATATGAAGTGCTTGAATTGGATGATTGAAAACTAATTACCCACGTCGGTCAGTTTACAAAATTTGCTCGATATATCCTCTTTATAGCCATCAACCATCGATTGCTATGTCTGGAGACTCAACTAGTGCCATGGAAGGTTCTATTTGCCATAATGTTGGCTCATGGAAAAAAAATTTATACCTACAATGGTACCAATTAGATCATTAATTTTGGAGCTTGATGTCATTTTCACTGTACGTTTTAACCAGTAGATGATCAGCTAAGGCTACCATTGTGGCGGGTCGCCGCCACCATCATTGATTGATAATATGAATGATGTTACGTGACACCTCTGGTAGTCCATTTGTAGCTAAAACCATCATCCAACCAATTTTGCAACCAAAATCAAAGATTGCACCAAATCAAACATCCTACCAGCATCGCAATTTACATATACAATGCTGTTATGGCAGTTCACACCACCAATTTCTAAGGTTCTTTTTACAATAGCCATTGAAATCACGACAAAATTTTCAGGCTCTTTATGAGCCATCAGATGACTGATAATGATTATCGGCTGTTGATTGACAGCCATCATTAGTCGTTGATCGTCGACCGTCTAATTGAGCTCGACAACTTTATCACTCTTTAGGCCAAAAACATATCTTATTTTCACTCTACGACTATTTACTTTTGGAATATACTAAATAAATGCTTGAGTTTTACTTTTGGAGCCACTTTACATATTCATATGAAATATATTTCCGTATCTGTTTCATGGTCTTCCAAAAAAAAAACATACCCATCTTCAAATTCTAAACTCTCACACCAGCCCAAAATACTTTGAACCAAATAAAAACAAAACTCCCTAAATCCTAAATAAGGTGCTAAAATGAGTTCGTAAGAAAGGACAATTTGATCTTTTGAATGTGGGGTTTTGCTCATAGATACGTGAATGATATTCGTAAACATAGAGGTATGTCAATGGTTGCGGGATCAAAGATAATATATGCATTCGATGTTTTCAATTTTTTATTCCATTCTTTTTATGTCTTAATTCCCTTTTCTATTTCTTTTTTTGTACTTTTTTCCTAATGACACATGTTTGGATCTTTACATCACCCATTGTTCTCAAGAATCTCCACATAAATAGATAGCTAACAGGGTTCCTCCTATCCCAACTCATCACCACCACCTCTCGTTGCCACTACCCAATGACCAATTATATTATATGTATGAACAACATACATTCATACACATATAAAATGCGTATATGAAGTATGGGGCCATGGAGTGATAGTCTCTTCACCTTTTGTGGGGTTGTGGTCCCCTCCATTATCAATGAGATGACTCCACTTGAACACATAGGCATGGCCACTAAATTTCACATTTTAATATAAAAATAGACCAAACGATTTTGGGCCCAAATAGTGCTTCCCTTTGAAGGCATCCCCAGGATGGTGATTGATTGGATAACCATTTAATGATATCACTATATTCTTGAGTAAGTAGTGCCTTCTCTTTTGGTTGTGAGCCCCGTTTTTAGCAGATTGAGTAGTTCGGTCGCAACACTGCACTGTGAGAGATAGATAGATCTGATAATCGAGCAGCAAAATTGCCACTGTCACCGTCATAAGCGCCACGAGGTCGTGAATTTCAGCGAGAAACCAATTGGCTTGCTAAGAAATTCATCAAAAAGTCTATTGCTACAACCAAATTCCGTCAAATTGAGCGATCTCTTTCTGTTGCTTATGATTTTAGAGCGGGACCACTAGGTTCGGACTTTGAACTCATGCCCTTAGCAAGTCGGCCATCGTGCAGGAGTGCCGAAAAATTGATGTGCAGGCACAGTCGATATCAACCCTTGAACAATTGATCAGGAATACTTTGTGGACCGAATTGGTGAACTTGTAATATTGATTTTGGGGAAGTCACTTTCTCAACAGTTGCAAAGTGTTGCCTCTTCGGAATGAGAAAGCATCAATGAAGAGTGACCCAGAGATCATTATGGACCAAATGGAATAATTTAGAAGACAGAAAGGTGGAAAGGTTTTGCCCCACATTTTGCTCTTTAACAGAACATGCCCCAATGAATCATCCAATTCTCTGGAAACAAGCATTGCTAGAGTTTGGTGCCACTTTAGCCGGTCTACGCTTCCTTGTCTTCATCATCGTGGTCATCTAGCTTAACTTTATGAGGTTGATGAGATGATTCTTGCTTTCGCACCAAGTGATTAGAGATGAAGATTTGAAGCATACCCCTTTTTTCAGATGATGAGCATGTTCTCATTATCAAAGGACTTTTCAATGTGAAGTGTGAAGATGGAAAAACTCATGAATCTTGTATTGCTGTACTCTTTTGTTTCTTTTTGACATCAGAATGAGATCAAAATTCGTCAACAGAACAAAGGCGATTTTCTGCGACGGAAAACGTATCAGGAACCCTATACAAGAACAAGATTGATCTAACCTGAAGCCAATAGCCAAAGCATGATCAGAGATGACGTGCCGATGGCTATCCAGCTCATGTATGCTAATGCCACCGCCATTTGGTATTTTCGGCATTCAGCTCCGAAATTGCAACTGCCGAAGTCATTGAAGTATAACACTGTGATGCCAGCTGAGGAAGAAGCTGCGGCAAGAGATAACGTTGCTGTGACCTGTTGATAATTATGAAATGTTGAGTCATTCTATGACGAATGGGCTAATTCTAAGATTTAAAGTAATTCCTGAGAGGGTTAATAAGAGGCTGACCCAGTCTCCCACCACAAAGAGGCTTACAAGCACGGGACCGTGTAGGACCTTCCTTTTAAAGATTGCGTATGCATCTAAAGTTGCGAGGCCGAAGCTCCAGATTAATTGCAAACCCATCGAAGCAATCAAGTAGCTAAAGAAAAAACTCAAAATTAGCACATATCAGTTACATGTCCAAGATCAATAGACTGCGCTGCGCTTATAACCAAAAATTATCTCTGTGAAGTTTTGAAGACTCATATTACAAACAAAACAGCACCAAGAAAAAATCACAAACAAAACAAACCAAAGGAAGGGGAAGAGAACAACCCGACCAATGACCGACCATTAGTTCATTGCTCATACAGCAGACAGAGGCCAAATGCAAAATGTATGAGAAGCCAAAAGCAAAAAAAGGTCCAATATGTCAACTAAGTTCTCAAAAAATGATCAACTATAGCACATTGAACTGCAGATAGCAGAAAACATCTCCTACACGACCTATAAACCAGGACATGAAAAAGGAGGCTTTTCTGATCAGACTCACCAGACCTTAATGATCAACTATAGCTTGATGAACATCGGGCCCATTGCAATGCTTAATTGGATGTAACACATATGTTTATATGAAAAACTTCATTCTCAGTAGCAGGATACACTTCCTCTTACATAGCCATCTCCGTCACGAGAATTGCTTCTAAGACTAACACATTGCCATGTCAAAAAGTCTACAATCAGAGACTCAGATTATACAGGTTTCTTGCCTATCAAGGAGGATAATGGCAAAAGTCTTCCTCAGCAAATGACACTAATCAGAAGAAGTCTCGTGCTATCGCTTAACTCCAATACTCAGAAGATGGATAGAATAAGAATGTTCACCTAATCAATTACCTCGGTATTTTATAGGAAGAACCTTTTGGTTTCTTGCTTTCTAGCTTCTGCCCTTTCCTAAAAGAGGCAAACCGATCCATTTCCCACATTACCTAGCCATGCTAGTAAAAGATTTTCTCCCGTCCATTGGTAGTTAAAAAAGATACATGAAAAAGAAAAAAGATTTTGATGCGCCTGTTGGAATACCTCTATGAAATGAAGGAACAAACAATCCAAGCCTCTAGCCATGCAGTCATTTCGCGTTCTTGATCCAACGTATTTGAACTGAATTTCTGAGTGACTCAAACTTGCCAACAAATCAGATGGTCAAGTTTCCCCTCAAGTGCCAACTGTTATCAGTTTCCGCCTGAACTCATGTTGAGCCCATCTTCGTGATTCTCGCAACAAAATTATACTTCAACCCCGAGCCTCGCTAAGCTCTCTTGCCTCAAATTGACTAGCCAACAGCCAGCGCCCCATTCCCACCAAAGAAAAACAGAACACTGAAAAGGGGACAAAATTGAAAAAAGAACCTAACAGAGCAGAGAGCAATCAATCATCAAAGCATAAAGAATTTCGATATCGATTAAGACAATTCAACTCCTAGCATACACCCCAATGTCATGGACAGCAGAACATGAAGTCAACAGAAGCAGCGTCATACAATAACAACCTCGGATGAAACAGAACAAGAACAACCTTTGATCTCTACAATACTGAGCAAAAAGAGGACATACAACATACCAGAAAGCTGTGAAGTCAAAGAAGCTGTTCGTGGTCGCCATGGAAGCAATTGACCCAGCTGCAAAAACAAACTGCGACACCCTCAAAGCAAGGCCGGTCAGTGTCCCGGGCGTCCCAGCAAAATCCTTCATCTCTTTGACCCTTCCACCTCAAACCCGTCGAGTCCGATTTTCGATTTGCAAAAACGAAGAGACGTCGATCCCAGTCATCTCAACAAAGGCAGCCCATGTTTCAACCAGTCCCAGACACCAATTCAGATCCCGAAAGAACCCAAAATTTCGACTTCCAGGAGGCCTGGAAAATTGAAGTTATGGGTGGAAATCAAATGTGGGTCTGTCTTTCTCGATAAGCAAATCAGGGTTTGTTGCAGATTTGCAGAAGAAAGCAGTTATGAGGGTGAGAGAATACAGTCATTCGGGTAACAACAATGGATTGGGAGAGAGAGAGAGAGAGAGAGAGAGAGAGCAGAGCAGAGCAGACGGGAATTGGCATTAAATTAGGACGAGCCAAACGACAGAGAATGAACCTTTTCGTTACTTTATCATGTTTGTATCTTTCTGTGGGTGATGAGATGAGCAATTATGGAAAAGAAAGGAGTGAATGAATTGAATCCGAGACAACGGGTTTGAAGAGTCAAGTGGCGCGACCAGATTTGGCGTGCTTCAGCCTTTCAAACCCGACCCAGCTACTACCGCTTATATTATATAAAATAAGGAAAATTGCACCTAATCTCTCCCCACTTCGAGGAGGCGCGTGTTGCGGAAACATCCTGGTTTTGGCCTTTTTTCAGGGTATGTCTGTCCATTGAACGAAGGGCTAGTACCGCGCGGCAACATCTCTGCCGTGTTCCGGTAACATTTCAAGAGTACGTGGGTTTTGTTCCAGGTCTGGAATAACGACATAAATTATTCATAAATTTTGACACAATGCATAACGTAGTTTCTAAATTTTAAATTTGTTTAATGTGATCTCTTAACTTGAATCCCAATGTGTAATATCATCTATGAACTTCTAATTTATTTAATGTGCAATTTCTCGATTGTATGAAATATTGAACATTTTTATACAATTCATGAATTAAATTGAACATGTACCAAAAGTATAAGGACCACATTGAACAAATTAAAAATTTATGGACGATATTGTACATTGGGTTAAAGTTCATGGATTACATTGAACAAATTTAAAGTTCGGGGACCGTATTGTACATTGAGTCAAATTTCAGGGGCCATTTGTGTCATTTACCCTTATAGGTCCCATATAAAAAAAAAAAATACAAACTTCATACAATTTTTGTGTTGTAATTAGTTTTGTCCAATTATCCGCCACATCATCCACAATCAGATTGATTCTACACAAAATTTTCTTATTGAGCACCGAGAATTGTGATATTCAATCATGAGATATATTAAAGTTAAGTACAAAGTTTAGGTTACTAGAGAACTGTGACACTCATATGATCACATAATGAAGGCCTAATCACGCAAAGTTTTTAAGTGTAGATGAAAGGATTTTGTAGATTCTCAAGATGTATGAAAAGGGGAAATCCCGGAATAGATGCAAATGGAGCGTAAGGAGTCGAACTCAGGAGACCACACCATTGTTCACTTTCCACACGAGAGGACCATAATTTCCTCCCTTGGAATTCTTTACGGTCATGACGTTGACGCCACTTCGAGATTAAGATCGAGAAAGAGAGAAATGTTGGGGTGTGGTTCATACTCACTTCCGACAGGAAGACATGGGAGTCTCGCTTTTACTCTATTTTCTTATGATTGTACGTCGAATCCTAATAAGAGAGATAAGATTACTGGTGGTTGTGCGGTTGTGACACTACAAAAAAAATGCATTTTTGCCACGAAAAATTTGCAACAAAAAATTTTCGTCGCAAATTTGCGACAAATTTTCCAATGAAAAAAAAAATTCGTTGGAAATTAGCGACGAAAAATTTTTCGTTGGAAAATTCGTAAGAAATTAGTGACGAAAAATTTTTCGTTGGAAAATTCGTCAGAAATTAGAAAAAAAAATACTTTTGTCGTAAAATTCATTGGAAATTATCGACAAAAATTTTTCGCTGGAGATTACCAACGTATTTTGCAACAAACATTTTTCGTCGCAATTTTCTATCAAATTTTCCAACGAAAAAATTTTTTGTCACTAATTTTCCAACGAATTTCACGACGAAAATTGTACACAATGAAATAATTACCCGGAAAATAAAAATTCATGGGAAAATTCATTGGAAATTTCCCACGAATTTTCCAACAAATTTGAAAGATGCCACATTTACTAGTTTTGTTGGAAAATTTGTTGGAAATTTCAACAAATTTTCCAACGAACTAATATTTTCGTTACATTAAATTAGTGTGTACTAATTTCGTTGAAAAATTCGTGGGTAATTACCAACGAATTTCATAGAAAACGGTTTTTGTTCGGCATTTTTTGTGGCAAAATTTCCAACGAATTTTCCAACGAAATAGTTTTTGGTGCAATTATTTTTTAATTTTGTTGGAAAATTCGTCGGAAATTCCCGACGAATTTTCCAACGAAAATAACTTGGTGCAATTATTGGCCGGAAAGGTGAGATTCGTTGGAAACTTTTACTTTGTTGCAAAGTTTGTTGCAAAACATGTTTATATATTCAGCAACAAACATTTTGTGTGTACCGAGAATTTTTTACTGAACAAACTCTCTTTCTAGTCGTCTTCTTCGCCGTCCACCTCGCGGTCCTCCTCGTCGCCGCCGCCCTTGCCGTCCGCCTTGCCAGCCACAGTAAGCATTTCAAGATCCGAGTAATATCATCGAACTGCGCGAATACTTGGTAATACTTGGGAAGTCTTTTTGGCATGGTATTTGTCGCCAATTTTTTTAATTTTAGTTTAGTTGTGTTCAATTTACAGTGCATTAATTTAGTTGTGTTCAAATTTTCGTTGCAAAAATCGTGGGAAATTTCCCACGATTTTTCCAACGAATTTATATCAAATATTCTTTTTCCACATATTGTCGAAATTCGTTGGAAAATTCGTGGGAAATTTCAACGAATTTTTCAACGAAATTAAATTTGCGGTTAATAAAGTGGGTTGAAGTGATTTCGTTGGATAATTCGTGGGAAATTTTCCACGAATTTTCCAACGAATATGTTTTATGTCTAATAATAATGTGCTTTTTAATTCGTTGGAAAATTCGTTGGAAATTTTTAGGCGAATTTTCAATGAATTTAAATTTCCGGATAATAAAGTGGATGGGGGAACTCATTTCGTTGGAAAATTACGTGGGAAAGTTCCCACGAATTTTTCCAACGAATTTTCAAAAGTTTTTTGTTTTCTGAAAAATAAATTTCGTTGGAAAATTCGTGGGAAATTTCCCACGAATTTTCCAACGATTTTATCTTATGTATAGTAATGATGTGCTTTTTAATTCGTTGGAAAATTCGTTGGAAATTTCCGACGAATTTTCCAACAAATTTTCAAAATTTTTTTAGTTTTCCGAAAAATAAATTTCGTTGGAAAATTCATGGGAAATTTCCCACGAAATTTCCCACGAATTTTCCAACGAATATGTTTTATGTCTAATAATAATGTGCTTTTTAATTCGTTGGAAAATTCGTTAGCAATTTCCGATGAATTTTCCAACGAATTTAAATTTCCGGATAATAAAGTGGATGGGTAACTCATTTCGTTGGAAAATTCGTGGGAACTCGTTGGAAAATTCGTGCGAAAGTTCCCACGAATTTTCCAACGAATTTTCAAAAGTTTTTTTGTTTTCCTAAAAAATAAATTTTTTTGGAAAATTCATGGGAAATTTCTCACAAATTTTCCATCGAATTTGTATGATGCTTACAATAATGTGCTTTTTAATTCGTTGGAAAATTCATTGGAAATTTCTGACGAATTTTCCATCGAATTTCAATTTCCAGTTAATAAAGCAGATGGGGAACTAATTTCGTTGGAAAATTTATGAAAAATTTCTTACGAATTTTCCAACGAATATTCAAAAGTTTTTTGGTTTTCCTGGAAATTAAATTTCGTTGAAAAATTCGTGGGAAATTTCCCACGAATTTTCCAACGAATTTGTAAGATGTATTAAAATAATGTGCTTTTTTTTTAATTTGTTAACGAAATTTCCAACGAATTTTCCAACGAATTCATATTTCCGGTTGATAAAGTGGATGGTGAACTACTTCGTTGGAAAATTCGTGGGAAATTTCCACGAAATTGTATGATGGATTACAATAATGCGCTTTTTAATTCGTTAGAAAATTCATTGGAAATTTCTGACAAATTTTCCAACGAATTTAAATTTCCCATTAATAAAGCTGATGGGGAACTAATTTTGTTGGAAAATTCGTGGGAAATTTTCCACGAATTTTCCAACGAATTTTGAAAAGTTTTTTGGTTTTCCGCGAAAATATATTTTGTTGGAAAATTCGTGGGAAATTTCCTACGAATTTTCCAACGAATTTTCAAAAGTTTTTTGTTTTCCGCAAAAATTAAATTCGTTGGAATATTCGTGGGAAATTTCCCATGAATTTTCCAACAAATTTTTATTATGTCTAACAATAATGTGTTTTGTAATTCGTTGGAAAATTTGTTGGAAATTTCCAACAAATTTTCCAACTAATTTATATCAAACCTTATTTTTCCGCATATTGTGGAAATTTGTTGCAAAATTCGTTGGAAATTTCCAAACTAATTCAGAGAACACATTATTTTTAGGTATATTCGAAATTCATTACAAAATTCGTTGGAAATTTCCAACGACTTTTACAATGAATTTCGATATTCGGTACATTAATTTTGTTGTGTACTACTTTTGTTGCGAAATTCGTGAGAAATTTCCCTTCATTTTTTCAAATAAGTCAAAAAACACCTTCTTGTTCGGGTTAATATAAATTCATTCCAAAATTCGTTCGAAAATTTAGAACGAATTTTGCATCGAATGCAAAAAAAATCAATTCATTAATAGAAAATCGTTCCAAAATGATTTGTACACATTTCGTAGCAAAATTTCCCACCAATTTTAGAATGAATTGAATACCACATTATTGGTCGGCATAATAGAAAATCGTTGCAAAATTCGTTGGAAATTTGATCATATCTATGAGATGCCCATAACCTCGTCGGTCGCCGGCCCGGCTAAGAAGAAAGGGAAAAAAGTGAAAGAAAAAGAAAGGAAAAAATAAAATGTATTTTATAGACAAATCTTATGTAATTATTTTTTTATTTTAGGTACGTGTCCATTGGAAGGTCTCGCAAATCAATTGAACGTTGCAATTCTTATCAAATTGTCCACTTTCTACTACAAAGATTTCAGCCAAATACTTGGTAAGTTTTCTTGACATGGTAAATTTTTCGAATTTTTCAAGTTTAAAGTAATTGTTTCGTAAACAACATAATTGTAATTTTTTGCATTTTATGGTTTTTATTAACAATAGTAAACAATATATATGATATGTTGAATAATTTAGGACAATTTTTTTATTTTTATACAGACAAAATGCAAAGAGACAGGGGTTGAATGTATAATAAGAACTTACCTGGACGACGAGGATTGAGTGATGAGTTTCGTATCGGGTTAGAACTATTTTTGAACTTTGCTAGTACAAAATATGAGTTTATGGATGGAAATAAAATAAGGTGTCCATGTAAAAAGTGCAGTAATGGAAAATTTCAAGACATTGATAAAGTTAGAGAACATTTTTGTAGATTTAGGTTTACTCCGAACTATTATAACTGGACTAGCCATGGTGAATCATTTATATATGATGACGGATATCGAAGAAGCAATCAATTTTCAGTTAGGGAAGAATGTAGCTATTTCGAAGAATTGAACTCATATCAGGGGATGGTGTTTGATGAAGCCGGTCATAATTTGTATTCAGAATTGAATCATGCAAGTACTAGTTTTACTCATGCACCCGAACAAGTGGGAACTAGTCATGGAGCAGAATTGGAAGAGATAGGAGTTACAGGTTGTGATGAGAATGTCTGTGACGGAACTTCTCAATCTAATCATTTCCAGGAAATGTTGAAAACGGCATATGAACCTTTATGGGCAGGTTGTGACAACCACACACAGTGTGTATCGTGTGACAAAGATGTTAAATATCAAGGCAGAGTATAATGTATCCGTGGATTGCTTCAACTCTTTTGTTGAAGTGATGCCAGAAACAATGCCTCGTGATAATATCATGTCAAATGACTTTTACAATATGAAAAAGTTGGTGGATAACTTAGGTCTTCCAGTTATATGAATTGATGTATGTGTTATGGGTTGTATGTTATATTGGAGAGATGATGAATATACAGAGTCTTGCAAATTTTGTAACTAACCCAGGTACAAGATTAACAGGAGGCAGGGTCATAATCAGAAGTGTAGACCATGCAAGCAAATGTTTTATTTGCCGTTAATCCCTAGGTTGCAAAGGATTTATGCGTCGCAAGCCACTGCTAAATACATGACTTGGCATGCAAATCATGAAATAGAAGAGGATCTAATGTGTCATCCTTCAAATGCAGAGGCATGATAACATTTTGATAGAACATACCCCGAGTTTGCGCTAGAGCCTCGAAACATCAGGTTAGGTCTGTGTGCTGATGGATTTGCCCCATTTAAGAAATCAGGAAAAAGTTATTTATGTTGGCCAGTTATCTTAACTCCGTACAATCTTTCACTCGGTATGTGCATGAAGACACCTTATATGTTTTTAACATTGATCGTGCTTGGCCCGCAAAATCCGAAAAAGGCCATAGATATTTATATGCAACCTTTAATTGAAGAGTTACAACGGCTATGGGTTGAAGGTATCCCTACGTATGACGTTTCTACTGACCAAGCATTTGTAATGATGGCTACGCTTCTTTGAACAATAAATGATTTCCCGCTTATGGAATGTTATCCGGATGGAGTAGGTTGGGATTTTTAGGATGTCCAATTTGTATGGAGAGATCGAAGGCTTTCAGATTAAAGCATGGTAAGAAGGCCTGTTATTTTGATTATCACAGACAATTTTTGCTGCTTAATCATACATTCAAAAGGAATAAAAAAGAGTTCATCAAGAATAGGATCGAAAGAATACATCCGCCATTGAGGTTGACCGGGCAGCAAATATGGGAACGCATGCAAGAGTTTCCAACTGTTATTGAAACCCGCAGGGCGCAACTCTTGCGTACGGAAATACACATAAGTGGACTAAACGCAGTTTATTTTGGGATCTACCATATTGGAATGTCCATCTTATTCATCATAATTTTGACGTCATGCATATACAAAAGAACATTTTCGATAATGTCATAAAATACTGTGATGGATGTCACTGGAAAAACATAAGACAACTTGAACGCAAGAAAAGATATGAGGGATATTTGCGATCGACCAACACTAGATGCGGATGCAAGTAGCAGGATACCGAAACCCATAGCTGTTTATACATTGGACAAGGAGCAGAGACGGGTCGTTTGTCAATGGTTGAAATCGGTGTGATTTCCTGATGGATATGCTTCTAATCTCGGCAGATGCGTTGATATGAATGAATGCAAATTGACAGGTATGAAGAGTCATGATTGTCACATATTTATGGAAAGATTAATTCCGATAGCCTTCAAGGAAGTTCTATCAAACTTTGTATGGGGCGCCATTACAGAGTTAAGTAATTTCCTGCATGATATTTGCTCAACAACGTTGAAATCATCACACGTAGAGAAACTAAAGAGAGATATTCCAATTATTCTTTGCAACTTAGAAAGAATATTTCCTCCATCATTCTTTGATTCAATGGAGCATCTCTTAGTTCACTTGCTTTATGAGGCCAAAGTTGTAGGTCCCGTCCAATTTCGATGGATGTATCCATTTGAGAGGTAAATTTTGTTTTAATTAAATGTGAAATTACTTCATGATCATATTCTGTTACGATAAACTGTTTGCTACTGCAACTAGGTTCTTATATCATTTGAAGAAAAAAAATGAAGAATAAGGCATGTGTCAAAGCTTCAATTTGTAATACATATATTGTGGAAGAAGTAACAACATTTGCATCATATTATTTTGGGCCGCACATGCAGTGCAAGAGGCGGAGAGCTGGAAGAAATGATGAGGGTCCCATTGATCCCAATTGCAAATCATTTTCTATTTTCAATTATTTAGGTCGACCTAGCAGCACATGTAAGTTTCATCACTGAACAGGTGAAGAAAAGCTGGCAGCCCATACATATATTTTATTGAACTGTCCAGAAGTTCAGCCATACTTCGAGTAAGTGTACATGTGCGACGTATACGTCAAATAATTGTGTCAAACTGTTGCTAATACATAAATGGTATTTGTTACTAGGAATTTCCGAAATTCAATGTATGGACTACCACCAAATGAGTTTGACCGTTTGTGCCAGGAACAATTTGCAACATGGTTCAAAATATATGTAAGTTGAATATGGACGAAATCCTCTTTTTTCAAATTTTTTATACATCATATTTTGAAATATATATTATTGACATTGCGTGTGTGGCACCTTAGGTTCACAATATTGATGCTCAAGTTGGACATCAAGGAATGCTATATCATCTGTCGTGGGGTCCAAAGTCAAGAGTACGAACTTGGCCAGCATATTTTATTAACGGGTATAATTTTCACACTCGCGAATATGGAATGGGAAAGGCCACAATGGATAGTGGGGTGTGTGTTCAGTCATCCAATGGTGGCAATTCGCAAGGTGATTTTTATGGCTTGTTGGATGAAATCATACAGATTGAGTACCATAGACCGTTAATGCGAGTTGTCTTATTTAATTGCATGTGGTTCGACCCCGTGAAAGGAATGAATGTGCATACCAAATTTAATTTGGTTGAAATAAATCACAAGAAAAGATATATGAAATATGAACCATTTGTCTTGGCACAACAAGTAATTCAAGTCTATTATGCATCATATCCTAGTTTGAAGCGTGACAAAGCCGATTGGTGGGCTGTATGTAAAACCAAAGCAAGAAAGAAAATCGAGGAACACTGGAAGGACACGGCATATCAACAAGAGGAAGTTCGTAATATGAACGAAACTATTGAATATAACATTCCTACTTTACGAGATCCATGTGGTGCGATGATCGATGTAGATCCAACTGAAATTCGGGAATCAAATTTTCAAGTTGGTACACAATGTGATTTGGAGACAGATTATGAAGATGATGATCAGGAAGAAGATGAAGATGAAGATGAAGACGAAGACGAAGATGAAGACGAAGAAGAAGAAGAAGGTGAAGATGCAGATGAAGATGAAGATTATGATTTTTGAGACTTTTTACTAATTATGTCTAATTATTACTAGTAATGCGACATGTGTGTTTTGTTGTTGTAGTAATTTTTAATATTTTCGTTGTCGTAATTATTATTGTTATTGTTCTCGTTGTTGTTAGCATGACAATATGTCGCTAATTCGCCTGATATTACAATAATTTCACAATTTGGTATATTAATTTTGTTTTGTAATAATTTCCTATTGGAAAACCTTATTTTCGGTTAATTTAAAAAACGTTGCAAAATTCATTCGAAATTTTCAACGAACTTTGCAACAAAATTCAATTTTCATTTACCAAATTAAAGTCGTTGGAAAGTTCGTTGTAATTTTCCCGCGAATTTTCCAACAAATTTTGCAAAAGTTTTTGTTTTTCCGCTAAAATTAAATTTGTTGGAAATTTCCTACGAATTTTCCAACCAATTTGTATTATGTCTAACGATAATATGCTTTCTGATTCGTTGGAAAATTCGCTGGAAATTTTTCACGAATTTTCCAACGAATTTAGATTTGGTGTTTGTTTTCCCGAATATTCAAATTCGTTGGAAAATTCGTGGGAAATTTCCCACGAAATTTCCAACAAATTTTCAAAAGTTTTTTTTTTCCACGAAAAATTAATTCGTTGAAAATTCGTGGGAAATTTCCCACGAATTTTCCAACGAGGTTAGTTCCCCATCCACTCTATCAACCGGAAATATGAATTCGTTGGAAAATTCGTCGGAAATTTCCAACGAATTTTCCAACAATTAAAAAAGCACATTATTTTAATACATCATACAAATTCGATTGGAAAATTCGTGGAAAATTTCCCACGAATTTTCCAACGAATTATCAAAAATGTTTGGGTTTCCCGAATGTTCAAATTCATTGGAAAATTCGTGGGAAATTTCCACGAATTTTCCAACAAATTAATTTTTAAGTGGTGGAAACAAAAAACTTTGAATATTCGTTGGAAAATTCGTGGGAAATTTCCCACGAATTTTCCAACGAATTATCAAAAGTTTTTTGGTTTCCGAAAATTCAAATTCGTTGGAAAATTCGTGGGAAATTTCCCGAATTTTCCAAAGAATATTCAAAAGTTTTTGTTTTCCACGAAAAATTAATTCATTGAAAATTAGTGGGAAATTTCCTACGGATTTTCCAACAAATTTCAATTTTCGGTAAAAAGTAAATGGATGGGGAAGTAATTTCGTTGGAAAATTCGTGGGAAATTTCCCACAATTTTCCAATAATTTCAATTTGGTGTTTGTTATCTGCGAAAATAAAATTCGTTAGAAAATTCGTGAGAAATTTCCCATGAATTTTCAACGAATATTCAAAAGTTTTTTTGTTTCCATGAAAAATTAATTCATTGGAAAATTCGTGGGAAATTTCCCACAAATTTTCCAACAATTTCAATATTCGATAAAAGTAAATGGATAGGGAAGAAATTTCGTTAGAAAATTTGTGGGAAATTTCCACAAATTTTCCAACAATTTAAATTTGGTGTTTATTGTCCATAAAAACAAAATTCGTTGGAAAATTCGTGGGAAATTTTCCACGAATTTTCCAACGAATATTCAAAAGATTTTTGTTTTTTGCGAAAATTTAATTCGTTGGAAAATTAGGTGGGAAATTTCCACGAATTTTCCAACGAATTTCAATTTTCGTTGAAGTAAATGGATAGGAAAGTAATTTCATTGGAAAATTAGGTGGGAAGTTTCCCATGAATTTTCCAATGAATTTAAATTTGGTATTTGTTGTCCATGAAAAGAAAATTCGCTGGAAAATTCATGGGAAATTTCCCATGAATTTTCCAACGAATTATCAAAAGTTTTTGGTTTCGAAAATTCCAATTCGTTGAAAAATTCGTGGGAAAGTTCCCACCAATTTTCCAACGAATTTCATTTTTTTTGGTAAAGTAGATGGATGGGAAACTAATTTCGTTTGGAAAATTGGTGGGAAATCTCCCACGAATTTTCCAACAATTTTCAAAATTTTTGTCTTTTCTGCGAAAAATTAATTCGTTGGAACATTCGTGGGAAGTTTCCCACCAATTTTCCAACGAATTTTCAAAATTTTTGTCTTTTCCACGAAAAAGTAATTTCGTTGGAAAATTCGTGGGAAATTTCCTACGAATTTTCCAACGAATGCAATTTTAGTAGCAAATAAAAAAATTTTCAAAATTCGTTGGAAGATTCGTGGGAAATTTCCCACGAATTTTTCAACGAATTGAACTTTTCGATACTTTTTGCAATTATTGTTGGAAAATTCGTTGGAAAATCCAACAAATTTTCCAACGAAATTTAAAGTCTGGTGCAATAATTGTGTTTGTCCCAATTTTGTTGGAAATTTTGTTACAAATTTCCAACAAAATTATTATTTGTGTAAAATCGTTGGAAATTTTGTTGGTATTTAAAAAAAAATGTTGGAAATTTTTTTTACTTTTCAATTTTGTTGGAAATTTCGTGGGAAATTTCTGACGAAAATTTTCTCAAATTTGTTGGAAAATTTGTTGGAAATTTTATTTTTGTTGCAAAATTTGTTGGAAATTTTAATTTGTTGGAAAATTCGTTGGTAATTCCAACAAATTTTCCAACGAAAATAAAGAAAAGGGTTTTTATTGTTCTGGTGGGTATGGGTGGGGGTTTCGTTGAGGGGTAAGACTATAATTTGTGAGGCTAGGCTATAAGAAATTGGGAGGAGGGGAGGGGGGTGGCGGGGGGGGCGGGTGGTGGGGGTTGGGCCGGGGAGGGGGGGGGGGTTGGTGGTGTTTTTACCATAACACGAACCGGGCGGATTGGTTTCTCAATTTTAATTTGGTCTTACACTTATAATTTGTTTTACAAATTAAATATGCTTCATTATACAGTTTACTGACATCTGATGTGATCAAAATTGTAATAGGTTCTTCCGACTAGGACCAGTGATTTGGCTATTTATTAGAGGCGGTACTTTGTTAGTTTCTATTTCTTAAATTTATTTCTTGATATCTAATACAAAATGATAAGGAAAATGATTTCATTTTTGTCCCTAATACCTGTTCATATTTTTTTTAATATTTGTCTAACATCTGTACTAATTGTTAGTATAATCGAGGAGGTGACATGCAGGGTGGGGCTTCACAAAGAAGATCGGGCCTCTCTACAACCTCATCCTCGTCCCCGGCCCTATCCTCTTCCCCGCCCTGCCAGCGAACCCTATTCTACCATATGAGCAGCAACAATACGGACACATTGGCCCATCCTCCGACCCGCAGCAACATATTGAGGAAGAATTACGGGACATGCGAACTGATTTTACTTTAGTTCCATCTCCTTGGATGCCACATTCTTCATCAGTGCAATACTCAAATGAGGAAGAAGAGACCCAATGCGTTATATGCCCATGCGGAGATTCGTAAGTAATTTATTTTTGTACGTATATTTAAATTATGGATGTAAATAAAATTGTCCATGTAGGCAATTTTTCATATGCTTGATTGTCTTTATTCTCTATATTGTTATAATCTGTTTTCAAATTTACAGATTTTACACATGTTGTGAGGGAACTTAATAAAATAGTCAATAACTGTTGGATAGGGCAGTTTACAACTTTCAGCAGCGCTCCTAAAGAAATAAAGACTTTGTGGTGGAATGAGTTCAAGGTTAGTGTTGTTTTTATTCATTTTCTCACAACGTAAGTTCGGTATAACATACGATGGTCAATCATGAAAATTGTCACGAATTGTCTGGTGCATTATAAGGGATATCTCACTTGTGACCATTATAATTAATTTTCGTTGATTTTGTTATTAATTGTAGCGTAAGTTCAAGTGGGATGAAATGGAAGAGGCTGAGGTTAGAAGAATCTTTAAGAAGAAAGTCGATGATCACATACGTTATGTGATAAATAAAGCGAAGAGAACAAAAGAAAAGCCGAATTTCATTACAGCAGACGATTGCATAGAAATTACAAGAACTTGGGAAATTGAGAAGCATAAGAAAAGATGTGAACAGAACAAGAAGAATCGAGCTTCTAGTTCTAGTGATGGGTCTGTGTCAGCCACTTATGCTGAGGGCTCTATCAGCATCGGCGAGCATAGAAGAAGAATGGTAAGTATGTTTAAACTTGTAAGTTCATTTAATTCAATGGTGACTAATTTTTATTAAATTTTTGTAGGCGGATGAATTGGGGACAAAACCCACATTTACAGCTACATTTGAACGCACATTTCAGAAAAATGATAAGACATGGATTGGCGATCGGGCAAAAGCTACTAAGGTATGTAAGATTATAGTTTGGACTTTATGGAAACTAGAATGAAAATCATGCATTTTTTTAATATTTATGGTAATATATACGAATTTATTTTATTTTTATCTATACTGTTAATATAGGAAAAATATGATCAACTTTTGATGAGCACTGCTAGTGGTTTTGGTGGTGGTGATGGTGTTGCTGTGTCTGAGCCATCGATTGACATATGGCATTATGGTGGAGGCAGCGGGTGGGATGAAAGGAGGAAAAATATTTGGGATGGGATCATTGTCAAGGATGTTCAAAACGAAGACTGCTGCAACTTCATCCTCCAGTGCAGCTTTTGCAAGGAGGACACGTCATGAGGAGCACATGACCCAAGAATTGAGCCAATTGAAACAGTTGCTTGCACAGAAGGACGAAGAACTGAAGTTTTTACTTGGACAGAAGGACGAACAAATAAGAGTGATGAATGCACAACTACAATATGTCATGCGACGCCTCGACATCGATCGCAATGAAGTTCCTCCTGTACCTCCTGTTAATGTAGCCGGTCATGGGCATATTGATGAGCCACACGATGATGCGGCTATTGGTGATGATGCTAATGATGATGATGCTGGTGATTTTATTATCAGTCCCCCTTAGGTAAGAACATTTTTTTATAGCTAGTTTCACGTCAATGCATAAGTGCTTATTTTATATTTTGGACAAATTCCATATCTTTATTATGTTTTCATATTTCATCAGGTGTCGATACAGCAGACTAACATTCCTGATGTCATGGCCAATCCGAAAGCTGCAAAGGTCTTATGGTTGTCCCCCGTCCTTTCAATGTTTTGAATGTATTAATGGATGTTCATTCTTGCTTAGCTATCTTTATGAATTATGAGATTGAATATCTAATATCATCTTCTGAGACTTTGCAATTTATGCATTGTAGAAATTAATATTGCATATCTAATTAGATTTCAAATCCAAATAGTCCTGAAACAAAATTCGTAGCGACGAATTTTGTCACGAATATATTTCGTCACAATTTAGCGAAAAAAAAATACATTGCAATTTATCGAAAAAAAAACGTTACTGCAAATTAGCAACGATGTTTTGCACGAATAATTACGGACGTATTTTGTAACGAACAATTAATGACGTAATTTGTAACGAAATATTTATGGTTTCTCACGAAATTACCAACAACATATTTGCAATAAATTTTCCAACGAAATATTTGCAACAATTTTTCCAACGACACATTTGCAACAAATTTTCCAACGAAAATTTTCCAACAAATTTCCCAACGACATATTTGCAACAATTTTTCCAACGACATTTTTCCAACAATTTTTCCAACGAAATTTTTGCAACAATTTTTTCAATGAAATTTTTCCAACATATTTTCCAACGAAATTTTTCCAACAATTTTTCCAACGAATTTTTCGCAACAAATTTTCCAACAACATTTTCGCAACAAATTTTCCAACGACATTTTTGCCACAAATTTTCCAACGAACTTAGCGACATATTTTTTTGTCGCAAAGTACGAACGAAATTTTTTTTTGTCCGACGTTTAACCGATTTCCATCGACATTTCCAACGATTATTCGGACACTTTTGCAACAAATTTTCCAACGAAAATTTTTTTTTGTCAAAAATTGCCCGATTTGCCACGACATTTGCAACAAATATTCACAGAGAATTTTCGCTTCGATGTTTCCAACGAAAAATTTTCGTGGAAAATTTCCAATGAAAACTTTTCGTGGAAAATTACCAACGAAAATTTATTTTTTGTTGGAAAATTTTCCAACGACGAATTTCCTACGAATTTTTTTTCGTTGGAAAATTGGTTGGAAACTTGTTTTCCAACAAATTGTTCAGAGATTTTCGTTGGAAATTTCGTCGGAATTGTCCGAAAATTTTCCCGTGCTACATTACCCACAATTTTTTTTCGTTGGAAATTTAGTTTCCCACGACTTTTCCAACGAATAATTAGCGACGAAATTTCCAACGAAATTTCCAACAAATTTATCCATCAATTTACCCACGAGTTATTACCGATGAATTTTGCCACGACTTTTCCAATGAATAAGTAGCAACGAATTTTCCAACGAAATTTTTGCAACAAATTTTCCAAAGAAATTTTTCCAACAAAATTTCCAACGAATAATTACCAACGAATTTTACAACAAACTTTCCAAGGAATTTAGCCACTAATTTACCAACGAAATTTCCAACGAAATTTAAAATTTTTTGTTGAAAAATTTTCCGACGACTTATTACCCACGAATTTTTTTTGTTGGAAAATTCGTTGGAAATTCGTTTTCCAACGAATTTTCCAGAATTTTTCGTTGGAAATTTTGTCGGAAAAAATTCGTTTTTTTGTAGTGTGAGTCATTGGTGTTGGTGGTAAAAACAGCAGCAAACAGCGATCATGGAGGTCCACGGCAACCTCCGTGAAGGGAAGCTACGACGGCACCCTTCCCTCCACCCCTCTCTCCTTCAAGTCTTTCCTTTTCTTTTGCTTCACTTTTTTTGTGAGTTTATTTCCTGGACTTATTTTCAAAGTAAATTCTCCTTCTTAAAATTTGAGGAAATGTTCTCGCCATGAGCCACATCAGCATAATTAAAATTTAAATGTACTATTGACAAAAGGACAATAGTGGAAAAATCGAGCAGTTATAGGACTCCATTGAACCGGGTTAAAAAAAAGTCAGAGGACTCAATTGCAAAAGCTACACAAATTGAAGGACCAAAACATTCATCGATCCCAATTTTGAACATAAAGCACTTATGGAAACCTCGAATGAATACTAGGAGCTTATATTTTCAATCACCGAAAATGCCATAAGTCATTAAATAGTAATAATGCTTGAAAGTGATTGGTCACAACATTTTAAGGTCCATAAAATAATAACACGGAACCCTAGAATTCGATGAAAGAACAAGGTAAATAACAGACACAATATAATTTTCTCTGGGACTATTAAGATGTTTCGTCTCTTGAATCTAGATCATATCTTCTAATCTTGCATTCCAATGTCTAGCTCGGCAATCTGAAAGGTGCAAGAGCCGATTGACCGTCGAGCCCCTTTGAGTAATAGTGCGTCATGAACTCTCCGAGGGTGATCTCGCGGTACAACGCTGGCCTATCTTCCGACGCCGGCTCCTTTATCGGCCCGTACATGTTGGATGTTGGGACCTCTCGGCCCCAGTCCCCTTCAAGTTTTTCACTTATATTTTGCTTCACTTTGTTTGTGAGTTTTCTGCTTCACCTAATTTCAAATAAAATACTCCTTATAATGTCAGAAATTGTCATGCCATGAGCCACGCTAGCACTTAACAGAAATATGAGATTGAAAAGTACAGAGTTAAAGAGATCTTAATCGCATAAACTGCGCGAGTTTGAGGACTGAATTATTCACGTGTCCAAAATTTGAAAATATAGCACTTACGGAAATAATAAATGATAAGGAGGATTATATTTTTCGAACCGAAATGACTTGATTCATCAAATGGTAAATAACGCTTAAATGTCATCGGTGACAACATTTTAAGGTCAATGAAAATAGCACAAAGATGAACTATTTGATGAAAGAACAAGGTAAATAGTATAATTTTCACAACTATTATTAATTTCTTTCACCTCTTGATTCTAAATCATGGCTTCTAATTACTAGCATGTTCTCTAATCATCGTGAAAATATTCCCTTTTTGTGCTTGCATCCACCGAGTTATTACATAAAATTCCAGAACCAATCTAATCTTGCATTCCAATGTCTAGCTCGGCAATCTGAAAGGTGCAAGAGCGGATTGGCCGTTGAGCCCCTTCGAGTAATAGTGCGTCATGAACTCTCCGAGGGTGATCTCGCGGTACAAAGCCGGTCTATCTTTCGACACCAGCTCCTTTATCGGCCCGTACACCTTGGACGTTGGATCTTCATAAAGAGTGAAGAAGCAGGCGATGGATAGCCTTGGGCCGACATCTTTCGACAGCACTCGGTGCTCGACGCTTTTGAAAATGTCGTTCGACATAAGCTGCCAGGAAACAAACAGAACACGTATAAGCGGACCCATCGAACCTCTTTCATCTGTGTCTCATGTGTCTTTCTAATTTGTCCAAGAACAACAGAAGGCGAATCCCGGAAGAAACTCGTTACGGTACTATTAGGAGCGAGATTGAGAGCATGCCTGGAGGAGATCTCCAATGTTGACAACTAGAGCACCCGCGACAGGAGGGACATCGACCCACTGATCCCGGTAATAAACTTGAAGCCCGCCGGTATCGTCTTGTAGAAGGATCGTGAAGAAGTCAGGATCGGAATGATTGGGAGTAGCCAGAGTAAGATTGGGCTCGGGGCAGGCCGGGGCATAGTGGTAGAGAAGAGCATGCCCTTTAGCACAATCCATGTTGACAAGGTAGTCCGGCTTGAGGCCAAGAGCTTCCGATAGCAATTCGAGCAAAATGGTCGCCAGCACCTTCACTCGCTTGGAGTACTCCATTATCGCGTCCCTAGACAGATTTTAGGTTTCAACAATTTGAAAATTGGTTCAATACGACCAGACCGACCCTATTCTAGTCACAAGTATGAGGCGCAGATATAAAATCTATTCAGGAATATTGAGTGGGTTACCTACAAACAAGAGGCAACTCCCCGGGATCAAGCGGCTCGGGTTCCATATGGCAGACCCAAGTGTCCCTCCAATACGCATGCCTTGACTTGTACAGGTTGACGTTGCAGGAAAATTTCACCCTTCTCTTGCCCTCCCGGCCGTAGTACTCGGCCTTGACCTCCTTCGGCAGCTCGTGGAAGGCACGCGCCGCCACAAACGTCCCTTCCAATATGCTCTGCGGTATCCCGTGGTTCAAAACCTGGAAGAAGCCGACCTCACGCGCTGCCTCCAGGACTTGCGCCACCGTCCCTGGCCGATTCGTGGCGAGATTCTCGAGGTTGATGATCGGGATTTGGAGTCCGGTGGCTCCAGATTTGGATCGGTCACGGGCGATCTCTTCTGCTGGTCGGACGAAGATTCTCGGGATTTTGGCAAGGCCGGAATCAAACAGGCCTTTCACGCCCGATTTCGATTCATCGAAGTCTCTTAGCTCTTGGTAGCGGTTGTAGGTCGATGGAGTGATGTTGGTTGAATCGCCGGCGACCTCCATTCCTGTACCTTGCTTCGGTTAGTTAACAAGCAAGAGGGACAAGTTGCAAGCGATAGAGGTTGAGGATACTTATTTCGGTGAGGGACAAAACCACAACCAACCATTTTCTAGCTGCAGCCATTTCTCCCATTAAAACCTAGTGCCAGAAGGCGGGTGAGATGATCCATCGCAGAAATAGTGGTCTGAGCCTGAGTTACGACCAAGTGCAGAAAATTAAGGATTGGTATACTGGGATTTGCAAAATCGAATAACACGCAGCCTGCTCTTATTGGGTAGTTGAATGAAGCGTCCTCGCAGCTCCCAATTTGTCACATCACTTCATAGTAATTTGCTTTTGTGGACGAGACTGGGGGTTGCTCATGTATCTTCCTTGCTATGCGGTCCAATTAGAGGAATATATATTTATTATCGTCCTCCATCAGGCTGTACTACTTAGCAGAAAGTAGTGAAGCCGTCTTTTCTATGCAGAAAGGATTTGAGCTGGATCCCTCCCTCCCTCCCTTCCCTTTCTTTTCTTCTTTGATTGATTTGGTTATCTTTTTTTTTTTTGCTTTATTTTCTCTCATTTCGTGGAGCTTTCCTCTTTTAATTTAGTCTAGATTTAAAAGCATCTTTTTCTCGTTTCTTGGGGATTTCCACCTCGATCTACTCTAGATTATGGGTTTTTGCTGGTATGATTTTGGGATTTCGCTTCCCTTGAATTTTGTTAGTCTATAAATCCAGTTTCAAAAGAGACCGGAGGAGTTTCGTGAAAGTTTTGCTCTCACGGGTGTCATCTATGTTGGTCGCGAAAAATGACACCTAAGATCTCTATAGCTAAAATCTAAAACACATATAATCAAGCAAGAGGGACAGGTTACTAGTGACAAGAGGTTGACCATACCCCTATGTTCTGTGTCCCTTATCGTTATATAGCGAGAAAGAGAAACTAATTCCGTGTGCATGACACTGTTGTATCTACACCCTTTGCATCTAGACCGTATCTTACGCGTGTCCCAAGTGGAATCCAACTACGATCTACCAAAGTCAATGATGTCGATATACATCCGAATACATATGCCGGATTTGTAATTATTCCTATTTTACTTTCCAAATGCAAACGTAACAGATCTGACGTCTCTTTCGAATCCTCTCGTAAAATTTAGACAGATCATCAATAGACACATCATTATACGGATTGCATTTGATACCCTGCACAATTCATAAATGTAGTTCGTCGATATGGACAAAACTCCACCCGGCCAATTTCCAGCTGAAGTCATTCCTCCTTTGAAAACCAACTGCCAAGAGGTGGTTGAGATGATCCATTAATGTAGCCTAGAAGGTGCCTTTCACTACAGAAATGGTGGTCTGAGCCTGAGCTACAACCAAGCGCAGATTATTCATGCTAGCTATGTTTAGATTTACCAACACTGACTACAAAGTAACGCGTAGCCGACTCTTATTGGGTGGTTGAATAAAGCGCGCTCCCAATTTGTAATGTCACTTTACTGGGAATGACTTTTCTGGACCAGACTTATTGGGGTTGCTCAAGTATATATATCAAGCGCGTGTTCATTTTACTTTCATGACATTTAATTATTGGTCTGAACTTCATAAGCATTCGAATTTGCCTTCCTCTCCTCTCGCTTAAAACCCGAGTTCCACACCATGCATGCACATTATCATTACAGATCACCGGAAAAAATTATCCAAAAAGTCTTTAACATATTATACAATAATCAATTCAGTTCTAAATCATTAATTGTACCAATTTAATCCTAAATATTTTAACAAATTGTCAATATAGTCCTTCTAACTAATTTACGGATATCCCAAATAACCACCAAGAGCAGATGGACCTGTGGGCTACAGTGAGAACCCAATGTGTTTGGGACGGGTATTTATAACAACCAGTGAGGTAGTTCAGTGCTCATGGTTGCCCAAATATCCCATTATTGGCCAAAGAATCAAATAGTTACTATAGGAATAAAAATTACCACATCTAATTTAAGTTCATAATCACTCAACCAACTCCTTGATATTTTTTATTTTCTGATTAGGCTACCATGATACAAATATAGCATTTATGTCTAATGGCAAGACTCCATCCAAACCATTTCCAGGACGGTTTTAAAATGGAATTTCTAGATGATAAATCTATGGGTTTATATTCTTTTTATAAACATGTGGTATTCCTTTCACTTATTAGTTCAAACTTTTGGGTGAAACTTTTTAACACGGTATTAAAGCCAATTTCTGTCCTAATTTACTTCGCATGTGAATCCACATCGATTGTCAAATGTCATGTGTTATTCCTAAACTATGGTTAATATGAACGCAACCAAGGCCTTGATTTCTTGTTTTTTCTCTCCCGATCTAATCTATGAGTCTTTTTTCGCATGTTGTGGTTAATAAATTTGCTTGCAATTGTAAATTTTGTGAGAATATCATCACTGGTCCAGCTAGCAAAATGTCTGGGACATGGTTCTATAACTCCTTCGAGATTTGGTGGAAGCTCTCATTCCCGATTTAGGTGTAGCTCAAAGTCTGGGAGCCTTTCTCTCTTGATCAAAATCTAAAACTGGGAGTTTTTTAGAGGCGTTCGATTTGTGATGATTCAACATGTTATTGTTGTTGTCGTTGTCGTCTCCATATGACGATGGTGTTAAAGACGCCAAACTTAGATGCGCATTGCAAACCGTAGTTTCTATTGGGAAAGATCTCGGTATATGCTCATCACTGACAGTTCTGGTGATTGGTCCCCCATTGTCAAGAGCGTGCTTATATTTGCAAGTTGTATTATTTTGTTTCTGGATTTTGTTTTATTTTGCAGCTCTTTTGGGATTTACTTTGTTTGGAAGCTTTTTATGTTCCTCTCATATTTGATTATGATAAATAAATGAAATTTTCTTTGAGCAAAAAATAAAATTTGCAAGTTCCGTGCATTGCACGGGGTTGGGTGCATATAATTTTATATGTAGCTAAAGTAGATTTTCTTAAAACACAATCTGCCTTCATTTTAAATTGTCACAAATAGAGGTCAACAGCCATCTATTGTTTTCAAATTGAAAACAATTATTGAAAACAATTATCAGTAAAAGCAATAAGCACATCTTACACCTCAAAGGACAATTATCAAAAAAATCCTAAATCTATTATAATTATGCAAATTCAATCATAAACTTTTTAATTGTATCAATTGAGTCCTAAACCTTTTCACATATTATCAATTAAGTCCATCCAGCCAATTTTAATTGAAAATCACTATGTGAATGTTGGCCATTGATATTTTTTTAAAAATATTTTGATTTTCTTTGCTTTTCTTTTCTTTACTTTTTTTTGAACTAAGAGCCAGTGACCCATGCCGGCAACACCCTTGCCCAATGCCCTCACAATGGCTGATGAGGGCCACAGCGCCCTTATTGGCCAAAAGAAGGGCATGTGACCCCTCGCCCAGATTTGGCAAGAGTCGAGACCCTCGCTAGGTCTGGGCGAGGGTGAGGCTGCTATGCTCACGTCAGTGTTGGCCTTGCACATATGGCGCATCATTATTGGTTGATACTTCCACGTCACGGCGTATGCACATACATATTGTGCCACATGGTGCAAAACCGCGCTTGTTCATACCAACTTTACAAGGATGTATTAGATAAGATTATAGATTTCTTCACCAGCTTAAGAATGTATGATTTTTGTCCTAAACCATGTATGTGTATATAAAGATAAATCGATATGACGCTACTCAATTTGCTTAACTCTTATTCAATCAATGTTTAGTATCTATGCAATTAATTTGCCTAACCAACCAATATGCTAAATTATGTCCGTGTTCGATGCTGCTAAAGATATTGTTACATCAGGCATAACAAACTGATCAACCTAATACAATGGTCCTATACGTTAAAAAATGTATATGCAGAAACAGAAGTGTACAAAAGAGGCAGCCACATTGACATACATACATATGTGTACAAAGAGGCATATAATGATCTACAGCTACGCCCTCAAATCTCAGTACAGTTCTAATCATTCCATCCTCCTTCATTCTAAAGATATTTTGTGGATCCATCCACCACTGATTATTGCTCAAAATGTAAGCAATCCAATATTATAGTCGAATGGCTATTGAACCAACCTGAAATGTGTCACAGCTGAAGTGCCGTCGAGTCCTTTTGAGTCATAGTATATGATGAACTCACGAAGAGAGGTTTCCCGATACAAAGCCGGTCTGTCTTCTGATAATATTTCCTTTATCGGGCCATACATTCTTGTTGTTGGATATAGATGAAGAGTGAAAAAGCAAGCCACGGATAATCTAGGGCCAACACGGTTTGCCAACACTCGATGCCAAACACTTTTGAAAATGTCATTCGACATAAGCTGTAGGAAAGTAAAAGAGTACAGTGAAGATCCTCATTTGTTAGGTTCTAGCATTATAACTACGTAAAACTTGGCCACAATAGAGAATGATTTTGTCGATTCCTAAGACCTCTAGAATCTAGCTAAGGTTTGCAAATTCAGACCATGCAAACCTACCATTGACACTATTTCTCTAACAACATTCCTTTAACCAGTAGTGCCACCGGTACTCTAGACTGAAGTGTTACCAGATCTTCATATGCAATGGTGCTATACTGCACATGAAAAATATGACTACTATTATATTGCGGGTCCAAGAGACATTGCTTTGAATGATCAACGAAAGCCAGTGGAAGTTTGCCACAAAACTCAATGATAAGGAAGATTCGATAAGTGATAAGGAAGGTTTATAAAAAGTTTCAGCACATCTAGCAAGTTATTTCAACTTAGCGGATTGACAAAGTTAAGGTGTTAAGCTACCAAACACAGGAAATATTTTATAGTTTCCGTATGTCCATCTCACTTACTATGATAGCATAAAATTGGTTTTCAAGAATTCGGAACTACTGAAAAGTGAGAACAAGAATCAGGAGGTGAGCTCTGAAATCAACTTAGCAGTCAAATTTGATAGAAAAATGTAATCCTACTAGGAACAGGGTCAAAAGCTTGCCTGAAGGAGATCTCCAATGTTGACAACTAAAGCTCCAGCCACAGGCGGAACATCAACCCATTGATCTCGATAATAAACTTGAAGGCCCCCGATATGGTCTTGGAGAAGGATAGTAAGAAAGTCAGGATCAGAATGCTTGGTGGTGCCCATAGTCAGATCAGGCTCTGGACAAGCTGGATAGTAGTGACTGAGAAGAGCATGCCCTTTTGTGCAGTCCATATTTACAAGATGGTCGGGGTTTCAGACCAAGCGCCTCTGATAGCAATTCAAACAGAGTGATCCCTAATGCCTTAACTTGCTTGGAATACTCCATCAGCATGTCTCTGCAATATATATGCCAAATTAGACGGAGACGAGGATCAGCTTGCTCTATTATTCCAATAAAAAACTTGTTTCAATTAGTAAAACCATAGAACTGCATCGATTGATAAAGGTTTCACAACATAAGAGGTCTCCAACAAACCATTTTCACAGGCACAACCGATTTTGCGGTTAAGCCACGAGTAGATTACTGTGTAACAGTCAGATACTGAGCAGTTCATCAATGATGTTAAGCCCGTGTATTCCATTTTTATTTCTTTTAAACAAACTACACAGAATTCTCTCTATTGAACACCTCAGGTGCAGTTCCAAGTAGAAGGTTAGTCAGAAATTTATATGACAGTTCTGCTCAAACTGCGGGTGCTACAAATAGATGAGTACACAAAACTCGAACCAACAAAAAAAAAGGTTTTGCCCTCTTTGAATCCCTTGCATAACGGACCTATATTCCCGCAAAATTACCATCTTTCTTCCTTTTCTTCTCAAGATTGCTGGAGCATGATCCAGACCAGAGAGTTCTACGGAGTTGTAAGGCTAAAAACCCTGACGGAGAAACCAATGCAGACACTCCATTCCATAATCAAAATGTCATCCATGAAAGCAGCCGAGGAAGAACTCAAGAACCCCAATCTAAGTTGGCCAGTGGGAATTCTATACACTGCAGACAATGACAGTCTATAGGATAATTACACTCTTCTGAAGCACATCTAACCCAGACGAAGAAGCGTCTTCAAAGTCAACTGAGCTTTAAAGTAAAAGCACAATAAAATAACAACATCTGGTCCTCAATAAACAATGGAGCTTTAAACTAGTACCTACAGACCAGAGGCAACTCCAGAGGATCGAGCGGCTCGGGCCCCATGACGCAGAACAGAGTGTCCCTCCAATTCGCGTGCTTCGACTCGTACAGATCGAAGTTGCTCGTGAACTTCACCTTCCTCTCCGCCTCCCTGCTGTAGTACCCCGCCTTCACCTCCCCGGCAGCTCGTGGAACGCGCGCGCCGCCGCCAGCGCCCCCGCCAGCGCGCTCTCCGGTATCCCGTGGTTCACCACCTGGAAGAACCCGACCTCACGCGCCGCCGCCAGGACCCGCTCCACCACCGCCGGCCGGCCCGCCGCCAGGCTCCCGAGGTCGATCACTGGGATCTCGAGCCCGGAGGAGGAGCCGCCGCCGGGGGCCGGTCGGCGGCGATGTCCTCCGGCGGGCGGATGAAGAAGCGGGGGAGCGTGGCGATGCCGGAGTCGGCGAGGCCCTTGACGCCCGATTTGGAATCGTCGAATCGCTTCAGCTCCCGGTAGCGATCGTGGGTCGACGGATGGATCGTCGGCGCCCACCATTTTCGAACGAGACAGAGAGAGAGAGAGGGAGACAGAGCTGACGCTTCGTGCTACGATTCTGTCTGAACACGTGCGAATACTACGTTTTGCAAATTTGTCCCTTACGGATTAAGGATAAATCCTTCTACTTGATTAACCGCGGGAAAATATCTAAATAAGGACTTGAACGGCTACTTTCTCGGGAAAAAATAAGAAGAAAAAGTTATTATCACGAAAAATCTCAAATTAATTTAATTATGATAAATTTATCATAAATTAAGTTTTTGACCCTAAAAGACCTCAAACTGGTATACATATGATAATTTGACTATTCTGTTAGTTTCCATTAAATTTTACGTCAAATTTCTGAATTGGATGATACATGATAATTTGCGGGTGTACTAATTTGGAGTTTTTACAGGTGTACCAGTTTATATTTAATAGAGGAAAAACTTGTTACAAATGTACCAGTTTAGGATTTTTTGTGGTCAAAAAATTTGTTTAGAATAAATTTATTGCAGGTGTATTAGTTTAGAGTGTTTGATGGTGCAAAAAATTAGTTTAGGATAAATTTGTCATGAATGTACTAATTTAAAATTTTTCATGGTATTAACCAAAAAATAAAAGGCTTGCCGTGAATTTTATCTCGAATAATAGTCTAAAGTTACTTATTTACTCGGCCCAAGCTCAATGGCAATTAAAGCAAGGGTAATTTCGTCCAGAGATTTCTATTCTTTTTTCTTTTCATTTATTTCTTCTCTCTCTTTCTTTTCTTTTTCATTTATTTCTTCTCTCTTTTTCTTTTTTTTTTCTTTTTGTCTTCGTCATCTGCCTGCCTCTGTTGTGTTTGCTTTGCAGATCACCTCCTCTAAAGTCCATATCTATCTCCCCGTCGTCGCCATGGACGCCCTCAAACTTGCTCGCCACTGCCCTCGGCGGCAATCCCAGCACCTTCGTTGAAAGATTTGGAGGTTGATCCAAGCCACAGGTCGAGTACGAGCAGGGCAAGATGTGACTTGGATCACGTAATTGTGGTCGTGGTCGAGTGTGCCGAAGTGTAAGCCATTAGCTTTGTGTCCTCATCGTCGTCCATACTCGAATTCAGATTCATCCTCTCGCACGCTCTGATTGATCTCGACGAGGAGAAGCCGAATTGAAGTCCCTAAGCCAGATTTATTGGTGATTTTTGTGGAAATGTCTTAATGTAAACTGGACTGTGAATGTTATAAATCATCCAATCCAGACCCAACCCAACATTCTCAAGTAATTGTGAGTGAAGTTTATAACTGTTCAAATGGGTCATAAACACATTTTTAACCCATATATTAATAAATAGGTCATAAATGAATCAGTTATATTCAATAAATGGGTCATGAATGGGTATAAACATATTATGGATGTTAAATGAGTCGTAAATAGATCATAAATGGATTTACAACTTATTTAAATTCAACTCATCTCTTTTACCCTGACTCAATCTCACGCTTAATCATTCCGTACTCTCATCTCGGTTTAGCTATGAATTTTTCTAGATTGAGTTAAATATATAAGTGTTTAGCAATATGAGTCGGGTTGGGTGTAGGTTGGTTATGAGTCGGGTTGAATATGAGTCATTATATTTGCATTGCATAAAAATGGATCAAAATAGATTAAATGAATCTATTAGGGTCGTATCATTTTTTAACCAATCAAAATCCGTCCCAACCCTTCGATTTGACAGGTCCAGTGAAGTTGAAGTTACCACGGCATTGCCATTTTCACTGGCGTACCTAAAACTGTTACTTTAATTACCAGATCAAGTACTTTCAAGCAAAAGGAATAAAAAATGGTTCTTGATATTTCTCCATTCTCAAGTTCATCATCACTGCCGGTCTCTTCAGGCCAATGCTAGAAACCCGATCCTGAAGCCGCAGCTCAAGAGGCTTGTCGACTGGGGTTTCCCGGGCGCCCTGAAGATTTCATCGTCGGAGGAGGCGGCTGGTGGCGAATGACCTCGATTCGCCTTCTCGTTGCCGTACTCGGCAAGTGCGTGCGGGAGGACGCGAACTTGCGGAATGCAGAGGACGCACTTCGAAGGTCGCTGGTGGGGAGGCTGCAAAGCTTCTTGTATAAACTGCAGAACGGCATAGAATTTGAATACTAAGTTTTGTAGTTTTCCAAAACTGGAGCCCGCAGTTTGCGATTTTGCGAACCTTCTCGAATATCTTTCTATTTTCTTCTCTTTCTAAGCTGTTCGAATTGTTCTGCACCTGCGGGAGCTCGCCGGTGAGGAGGCTGCGCTGTTTTCAAGATGGAGCTGATGCAAAGGGAAGAAGGAGGCCTCGCCCCGCGGTCAGTGAGGGTTGCTAGCTCTCGCCACATCAGCGATTTCCGGCTTATATTGGCCAGATGGACTGAATTGGTATTAATGTGAAAATGTTTATAACTAAGTTGGCCCAATTGAAAGATTTAGAACTGAATCGATGCTATTGCAACAGGTTTAACAATTTTTTGGTACTTTTCCCGATCACATAGCATTCTTCACTCTTCAGTTTTTAAAGGGTGCGATGCTTTTAATTGTTCTTATCCCCTATTGAGCATCAGTTGGTCTCTCGTTCCGCCTCTTCTTGGATCTCTAGAGATGTAATAATTCCTTCTACAGGTGCTCGAAAAGATCATGTATGAGGTTAGGTCGTGCATGAGATTCCTATTGGTGGATATAACATATATTTCGCCTTTCTGGAAGTACTAGGTCCACCCGTGAACCTTTCGAGTTCTGCAACTATTTGAGATCGACGGAAGAAGAAATTTTTTCTTCTTTTCAGATTGCAAGACAATGCTTTAAATACAAAGGGTTCAAGGAAAATTAGTCTGTCAAGTCAGATGAAGTAGAGAGGACATGAGAGGAGGAGCGGGCAATTCTAGCGGACCCGGACATGTCTCGTGCAGGTGAGGCATGGCGAGTCCCCTTAATGGAGAGTTTTCTCAATGGTTCGCTGCCGAGGTCAAACGACTCCGGCCACATACTAAGAAGGATGAGGGAACAAAATGCGATCGAGGATTGTTGATCCAAGGAAAATTAGTCTGTCGAGTCAACAAGTTAAATCTTCATTTCCCTTTCAGTTTCCCTTCCTAAAATTTGTTTCTATGCATTTGATTCAGTTTATATCTGTCACGTGAAGAACTTTTAGGATCCATGCAATTAATGTCATGTTTACTACGTCACTGCTTTGATTTTATTATTTCTCTAATTTCAAATAACTTCTACGTCAAGTGAAAATATAAGCCGAAGGTGGTTCACCGGCCACGCACGAATGTTTTGGCTAGTACAATTAACAAGTTAAAAATTTCGTATGAAAACATTAATTGTTTTATTAGATTCTATAACAATCTTTAGCAATAATTCTTTATATTAAACTACTATCATAAATTACTAACACAGCACCAAGATCAGCTATTATAAATATAATTACTCAATTACATTTACTTATATATCTATTTCGGCATAGGTAATTAGTTTATCCTTTTAAATTCATTTTGAATTCAAGTTTAATATGGAACGCAAATGGCTAGGAAATCGCAAACAACCATATACGGAACAGGGCATGCAAGAGAGCGAAAGAAGAGAGAACTTCAACTGCCACTATATGTATTTGGCCTAAAAGAGATGTTACATCATTATGCGTAAGTGCAAAATACATGTTACCGCATCACCCAGAAATCATTGGGCCATGAACTTGGAGAAAGCTTCAGCACAAGCAACATAACATTCAACAGATCAATATGCTCAATGGTGTCGGTATTCAATGTCGCTAAAGATATTGAGTTTATCGGGCATAATGAACCGATCAACCTAATACGACGGTCCTATCTGTTCAAACATATATATGCAGAAATCAACATTGGAAGAGCCACGGAAACATCAGTGTACAAAGAGGCATCTTTCGGTATACAATCATGCTCTCAAACCTCAGTACATTCTACTCGGTACATCCTCCTTCATTCTACATATATTTTGTGCTGATTGTCGCTTGAACTTTAAGCAATCCAGTATAGTAGTCAAATGGCTATTGAACCAACCTGAAATGCGTCAGAGCTGAACTACCATCGAGTCCTTTTGAGTCATAGTATTCGATGAACTCGTGAAAAGAGGTTTCTCAATACAAAGCCGGCGGCCTGTCTTCTGATAATATTTCCTTTATCGGGCCATACATTCTTGTCGTGGGATATTGATGAAGAGTGAAAAAGCAAGCCACGGATAATCTAGGGCCAACATGGTTTGCCAACACCCGATGCCAAACACTTTTGAAAATGTCATTCGACATAAGCTGCAGGAAAGTAAAAAGAGTACAGTGACTATCCACATTTGTTAGGTGCTAGCAGTATAACTATGTAAAACTTGCCCATAATAGACAGCGATTTTGCCGATTCCTGAGACTTCCAGAATCTAGCCAAGGTTTACAAATTCAGACTGTGCAAAACCTACCATTGACACTATACCTCTAAGTACATTCCTTTAACCTGTAGTTAGTCTGTAGTGTTACTAAATCTCCATATGACATGGTGCTATACCACACAAGAGGAATACGACTACTATGCAATGTGGGTCCAAAAGACAGCGTTTCGAATGATCAACGATAACAAATGGAAGTTTGCCACAAAACTCAGAGATAAAGTAGATTCAATAAGTGATGAGGAAGGTTTTAGAGAGTTCCAGCACATCTAGCAAGTTATTTCAACCAAGTGGGTTGACAAAGTTAAGGTGTTAAGCTACAAAACACTGGAAATAGTTTACAGTTTCCATATATCCATCTGATTTACTACGATAGCATGAAATTAGTTTTCAAGAATTCAGAACTACCGAGAAACGAGAACAAGAATTAGGACGTAAGCTCTGAAATCGATTAAGCAGTCTAATTAGATAGAAGTAAATGTAATCCTACTAGAAAAATGATCAAAAGCTTGCCTGAAGGAGATCCCCAATGTTGACAACCAGAGCTCCTTCCACAGGCGGAACATCAACCCATTGATCTCGATAATAAATTTGAAGTCCCCCGATATGGTCTTGGAGAAGGATAGTAAGAAAGTCAGGGTCAGAATGCTTGGCGGTGCCCATAGTCAGATCAGGCTCCGGGCAAGATGGATAGTAGTGACTGAGAAGAGCATGCCCTTTTGCGCAGTCCATATTTACAAGATGGTCGGGTTTCAGACCAAGCGCCTCTGATAGCAATTCAAACAGAGTAATCCCTAATGCCTTAACTTGCTTGGAATACTCCATCATCTTGTCTCTGCAATACGTATGCCAAATTTGACAGAGTTGAGGATTAGCCTGCTCTATTATTCCAATTAACAAACTTGTCTCTATTGGTATAACTATAGAACTGCATCAAGTTCACGAAGGTTTCACAACCTAAGAGGTCTTGAACAAACCACAGGCAAATTGATTTTGCAGTTAATACACGATTAGATTACTGTGTAGCATTCAGATGCTGAACAGTCGCCGACGATGTTAAGCCCCTGTACTCCATTTCACACGAGAAATTATTAAACCATGTTAAGCAAACTGCAGAGTTCTCACTATTTCACACAAGAGATGAGTACATGAAACTCGAACCAACAAAAAAAATTTCCCCTCTGTTGAATCTCTTACATAGCGGATCGATTTTCCTGCAAAATCACCGTCTTTCTTCCTTTTCTTCTCGAGATTGCAAGAGCATGCTCCAGACCAGAGAGTTCTACGGAGGCAAAACCATGACAAAGAAACCAAATGCAGACAATCCATCCTACAATTTCAATGCCATCCACGAAAGCAGTCGAGGAAGAACTTAGAACCCCAATTTAAGTTTAGCTAGTAGGAATTCTACACTGCAGACAATGACAGTCTATAGGATCATTACATCTTCTGAAGCATATGTAACCCGGACGAAGTTAGCGTCTTCGAAGTCAACGGAGCTCACAGCAAGAGCACGATAACGTAAGAACCTGTCGTCCTCAATCAAGGATGGATTTGCGAATCTGGAGGAACTCGTACCTGCAGACCAGAGGCAACTCCAGAGGATCGAGCGGGTCAGGCCCCATGACGCAGAACAGAGTGTCCCTCCAACTCGCGTGCTTCGACTCGTACGGATCGAAGTTGCTCCGGAACTTCACCTTCCTCCCCGCCTCCCTGCTGTAGTACCCCGCCTTCACCTCCCCCGGCAGCTCGTGGAACGCGCGCGCCGCCGCCAGCGCGCTCCCCGGTACCCCGTGGTTCACCACCTGGAAGAACCCCACCTCGCGCGCCGCCGCCAGGACCCGCGCCACCGCCGCCGGCCGGCCCGCCGCGAGGCTCCCGAGGTCGATCACTGGGATCTCGAGCCCGGAGGAGGAGCCGCCGGGGGGCCGGTCGGCGGCGATGTCCTCCGGCGGGCGGACGAAGAAGCGGGGGAGCTTGGTGATGCCGGAGTCGGCGAGGCCATTGACGCCAGCTTTGGAATCGTCGAAGCGCTTCAGCTCCCGGTAGCGATCGTAGGTCGACGGATCGGCGTCGTCCGAATCATCAGCGCGCACCATCTTCGAATGACTCAGAGAGAACGAGCTTGAAGAGTTGACGTACTATGATTCTTCGCGACGCAGATTGCAGATGCATTCCAAATACGTGTTTCTTTTTTTTTTTCCAAGAAAAAAAGCCACCATAAACCTTGTATCTTATTTTGTGACCAAAAAAAAAATAGGACATCAGAAAAGCTCAAATTATGCTCACCTTAACAAAAACTTTAAAGGAAAAATTCCATTTTGGTACCCAAAGTGGGGTCAAATTCTCAATTTGGTACTCAAAGTGGACGAAGTGTCAAAAAAGGGTCTGAAATGCTTAATCAGTCTCAAATGAAGGCTTGAAGTGCCCAAAAAATCTCAAATAAGGGTTTGGGTCTCCGACTGGCCAAAATGTCTGCCGACGGCTAAAAAAGGTACTGTTCCGGCACCGGAACAGTACTTTTATTATTTTTTTACATTTTTTTTCTTTCTTTTATTATTTTTTCTGTTTTTTTTCTTTTCCTTTCCTTTTCTTTTTTTTTTCTTCCCTCAGCCGGCCTCAGGTGGAGGCGGCCCTCGCCAGCATCGGGCGAGGGCCGCCCCCGCCTAGGCGGGCGAGGGTCGCCCTCGTCGGGGTCGGGCGAGGGCCATTTTACAGAGTTGGTCTAACAAAGTAAAATATAAAGTTTCTCAAATAGTCTAATATGGGACTGGTTAATGTGAGCCGAATAAGGCCCGGCCGTATTCTTTGAGCGTGTGACTCCTAATTTTATTCTGATGATTCATCTTGTCATTTGGAGCTTGTTTCATTTTGAAGTTATTTAGGATTGTCTCATTGTTTCTCTCTTGTATTTTTATGGAAATGATAAAATGTTACCCTGACAAAAAAATGAAAAAGAGAGTAATGAAAAAGTTCAGCTAAAATATTTGTAGATAAAAAAAGTCAAAGATTGTGAGGTTCTCAAAACTGATTAAATACTGAATTGAAAGATTCTTAAGCGTGAAGCTTGAATTCAGTTGAACTTCGATTGTTTTCAGTTGTTCCACAAACATCTAAAACACGTACGCCCGACTAAGATCAAAGTCATAGATAAAATGCAATTGCCATGCAATATATGAAATGAAGTATTTTCGCTAACACTAGAGAACACCAATCTCGCTTATGCTTATGTTGTAACTACCATTTCCGACTTAACATGAAACAATTGGCTCTAATGATCTATATCTAATGTTGGCAAGGTTGGATAATGGCATATAGTTAATACCTGAATTTTGCCTGTGAGTCTATCATGCATTTTGAGAAAAATCCCTATTAGAACGGTGAAATTTGATCCATGACAAAAAAAAAAATAGTTAGTTTATACGATCCTGCATTGATCTTTCTCACTGTGACCCCTTTGCATGTGGGAACTAGAGATATTATAGTCCCTAAATACCTAGTTTTCATTTTATATAGGCCATCCATGCATTTTGTGAAGATTAAAGGTTGAAGTTTTCGTTAGACGGAAAAATTCGACCGTCGATCGAAAACACCATTTCCAATCCTGTTTGCAAACCTCTATATTTAGAAACTAGATGTACTGTAATTTTAGGATCTTGGACCTCACGCCAAGAAATTCGAATAGCTACCTTACAAATGTTCTCATCCTAGTATGACTTGAAGTTAAGAATTCGTTCGACCGCTTGCAGCCAATCTATAAAGTCATCTGGATTGAGATCGCCCTCAATTTCTAGTGCCTCCGCTTTGATTTTACGATCATTCTCTTTGTGCCTTCCTCTTCTCCTCTAGACTTGGTATATAGACTCACTAGAGTTGCCTTCGGTGTCATTTGTGCCTTCCTCTTCTCCTCTAGACTTGGTATATAGACTCACTAGAGTTGCCTTCGGTGTCATTGGATTTTACAACTAGAACTTTGACGAGAATCTAAATTGTCACATCGATGTTGATCATCAAGACAACTTGCTAGTTGTCCTTGTCTCGTCGGATCTTCCAAAAGATTGATGACTGGCTCCATTTGTTTATAGATATCTGTTATGGCACGATCACGCCTTTCATTGTGTGCCTGCTCCAAAGTCAAGCCTCTTAGAACCGGATCATCCATTTCAATATGAGATGGACAATAAAAGAATCACTCAAACGAGTTCAGCCTTCAGCTCTAATACCAACTTGATGCGTACATGAGACAAGTGATTATGAAAATGAGGATTTTCTAGTTAAGTGTATGGAAAGGGTGTGATAAGTGATAATCGAATGATGTGTAAGGGATGAAGGATATGGGAGATTCACCACCCAAAGCATAAAAGTATAAACCACCAGCCAAGGATAAAGGGTCGGGATAGAAGGAAGCTCATCACTAAGGCGTAAAGGATTGCTCCACCGCCAAGGATAAAGAACTGTTTGATTTCTGTCATCACCAAAGAACTTAGATAAAGAATCGGATAAATATTCACTCATGTAGAACAAATTTTCATGTATCCATCAACTTTGCGTTACAATTGAGGATTCTCCTATATTTAGAGAGGGACTAAGACATAGAAAATAGATAAAACATTAAAGAGACATGGGGACTCTCCAAATATCAAAGACATGGGAACTAGAAAGCAATTGAAGTCCTTGGAACTAGAAAGTTGCATTAATGATATAGAAACTTGAAATCATGACTTTGTAGCCTTGTGGTTTATCTTTCAAAATTCGTCTACTAGCCTTGACCAGGAAACAAACATTTTAGGCGATCAACAAATATCCAAGGAAATTGCTCGAAACAACCTTCTATAGATATGTTGTTTTTTTATTAATATGTTGTTGATTAGCACTGAAATCAGCTACTAGTCTTTGTGAAACGGTAACTTAATACTTGACCGGCAAGGAAGAATTAACAACTCCTTAATCGATAACTTGGTCAATAACCTTCACATTGATAACTTCATTCCGACCTACCAAAGCAAGTAATGACCAAATCTACCTTGACTTGAATGAACACCGATTGTGCTGTGTTAGTAGATGGAATCAAGTTGGAACTTGAGGATCGTTCCATGGAATCGGATGCTTCCTGCATTAGTAATTCGTCAACTCACCTCAAAGTAACATATCTAATATGTCCTATCTCAAGAGGGTCGCGACACATACTTTTACTAAGTGTCTTGATATATATTTCATTAAAGCATGCATATAAGGACCTCATACAATGATGTATCTGTGACCGTTTTTTATTAGTAGGAAAAAGGGCATGAGATATTTCTTCTACATTACTGAAAGGAAACCCTAGGCTTCCCCATGCAAAATTCAAGAGTAATAATAATGCAATTGAAAGCTTATATAACGAACAGGAGTCGGATAATATGTGAGCCAGAGAGAGAATATTTCTTAGAATCTTAACTGAGGGTGTGTTTGTTTTGCGGAAGATGTACCATTTCTGGAAAATGCTTTGCAGGTCTAGGAAAATGAGTTCATTTTTCAGTGTTAGGCTAAAACCTAAAAAAGACTTGGAAAGTATTTTCAGTTATTTGGCGAGGAAAATTTGATGGTGAAAATTATCAAAAAATTTTGTATTTTTTAAATTATTTTAAATCATTTGTTAGTTTTAAATTATTTATATTAAGAAAAGAAAATACATGATTGTTTTCCTTCTTAGAAAGAAAAGAAAAGAAAAGAAAAGATATTAACAAATTCAAGATGAGCATTCCAGAAAGTATTTTCATCTTCTTAGATTAGGAAATTTACTTTCCTAATTTTATACATGAATGTTTTCATTAACCAAAAAATGTTTTCAATTGATTTACCATTTTCGGCGAATCAAACAGGTGAAAGTCTGGAAAATGGATTCCCAAAAAACACTTTCTCCTAAACAAATGCACCTTGAGTTGGAGACAAAATGGAGAAAAGAAGAAGAAGAAAATCAGGCAATATTTTCTCGCAAAGACCTGCTTGGCTCCACCATGCTCGAATGCATGGTACCCTTTTGGCTTTTAATGATACAGATAAAGAGTCGAATGGTGTGACCAGATTTGGCGTGCTTCGGCCATCATCCCCAAACTCAACTATTACTGCTTATAGAGAGGCCAACGTTGCAGAAATATCTCGGTTTTTGCCTTTTTTGAGGTATGTCTGTCCATTGAACACGAGCAAGTACCGCCTAGACAAGTTTCTTGCCATACCATATTCCATTTATATCTCAAGGGAAACTTACCCAAAAAAGTCCCAAACCTATTTTTGCCAATCGAATTTTAAACCATTTAATTGTACCAATTGAGTCAATCTGACCAATTTTGTAATGAAATTGTTGACATGGACGCCGATCGTCTTACGTGGCACGGCTAGACGGCCGGCCAAAGCTAATGTGAACATTTTTTTTTATAATACTTTAATTATTTTTAAATTTTTCATGGCAAGGGCAACAACACCCTCACCCGATGCCCTCGCCGGCCACAGTGAGGGCGTCGCGGCTCTCCAAGGGCCGCAATGCCCTGGCTGCGGCCATTGAGGGCGTGGGCGAGGGCACTAGATCAAGGGCTTAATGGTCTCGCTGGCCATAGCAAGGGTCACGACGCCCTCGCACAATTTGGCGAGGGTTAGTCAACAACCCTCGTCGGCCCTCACTTAAAAAAAAGGCAAAGAAAAGTAAAAAAATCATAAAAATTCAAAAAATTATTTAAAATGTCAACTCCAACATTGGTTATGTCACGTAGGATGCCCAACATCTACATTAGCAATTTCTGGCCAAAATTAGCTAGATTGACTCAATTGGCAAAATGCGAAAAAGTTTAGGACTCAGTTGTTATAATTAAAAGATTTAGAACTAAATTGGCAAAAATACAATAAGTTTACGACTTTTTTTGGTGATTTTTCTTATATTTTAGGACTAAGTACACTAAAAGTCCTAAAACTTATTATAAAAGTGTAATTGAGTTTTAAAACTTTCAAAAAGGACAATCAAGTCCTAAAACTTATTACCAAAGTTTAATTGACTCCTACAACTTAAAAAAAATGCAACGGGTCCTAAAACTTGTCAAGTTGATACAATCAAATCCTAAAATTTGTCAAGTTGATATAATCAAACCTAAGACTTGTGAGCATTTTCCATTTATCAAGTTGGATGGAGTGAATAAAATGATTTGATTGCATTAACTTGATAAAGTTTAGGATTTGATTTTGCTTTATTAAATTGCACTTTCGTGACAAGGTTTGGACTTGATCACGCTTTTTAAAGGTTTTAGGAATTAATTTTACCTTCATAACAAGTTTTAGGACTTTTATTACACTTATCTCTATATCTTAAGAGTACATCCGTTCTATTTGATGTCCCGCTAAAATACAACACCTTTTATACAATTTATAGACTGTATTTAGTTATGTCCAGGTGTCTATCACTCGTAGATTGTTCAATATCTTCTCATTAAGCATCAAGGATTGTGATTTTCAATAGCATCAATTGTTCTTTTTTTGGTCAGAAAAGGAAGCTATTTCATTCATGTTAAACAGTTGATAAGTACACCAAAAGAGCTTTTGAGCATAACAAATCCCAAAGGGCTTGTGGTGGATTGAAAACCCAGTTGAGTGGGAGGATATTATGGACTTGAGCTTTAATGATCCAGTCTGCAACCTTGTTCTGGGTCCAGGCACAGTGGGCCAACCGGAGGCCTTTTACTCTGATAAGCAAGTCTTTGCTCTCTTTGATCAGCATGTGGACTTCCCAAGAAACCTGATTTGTGCCTTGAAGCATTCTAACGAAAAAGAGATTGTCTGACTCCAACTCTATCTCTTTACATTCTTTCTCTTCATAGCCACGTGAGTTTAGCCACTTCAATGCTTCCAATAGAGCTAAGGTTTCGACATGAAGGGGAGATCGAACCTGCACAGAGCTTGCGAATCCGTCAATCAGCGTTCCAGAGGAGTCTCGGCACACCCATGACACCGCACCAGCCCCTTCTCTCTCCAGAAACGCTCCATCTACGTTTATTTTCAGAGAACCTGAGCGTGGTGGAATCCAAGAAATCCGTGAGTTCTCCTTTCTTTTCCCTTTTCCTATGGGTTTAGAGCTCCAATGAGTAATTTTGTCGTTCATTGCACAGGCATCCGTGACAACACTCCTCGGATCTGGTTTGGTGCCCCTGAATATGAAATTGTTACGAGATTTCCATATGTGCCAAAGAATAGCTGTGACAAGCTCTAGGTTTGGCTCATCCGTTTTGGTGCTTCGGTAATTTAGTAACCATTGATCAATTCGATTGAGTCCATGACTCGAAATCGTGACTTGTACCCGCGAATCTGACCAGATTTCTTGAGTCCATGAACAGAGGAGGAACAAGTGCTCAAGAGTTTCTCGATTCTGTTGGCAAAGAGGGCAAATTGGGTCAGGGATTATGTTTCTTTTGAGAAGGTTATGCCTTGTAGGCAAGGCGTTTTGGCAAATACTCCATAAAAACATCTTGAGTTTTGGCGGGACATCTAGTTTTCATAATTTATTCCAAAGTTCGATGGGGGCTGGTAAGAAGAGGAGGGTTCTTTGTATGCATGACAACGGATCGTCTTGTCGAGTTGGTTATACCCATTTTTTCTTTGAATAGAACCCCGATTTAGTCCCTGTCCAGACCACTCTATCCGCTTCATTTTCCTTTGGTAAAGGAATAGATGTTATCTCCTTCACTACTCTGTCATCAAGCAATCGCCTTAAGCGTCCGCTCATCCCATTTAGGCACATTCTTGTCTATAAGATCAGCAACAAACCTTTGGGTCATTGTGATTCGCTGGGCCTCCAATAAACCCTGATGGTAACCACTTATCCTCCCTCACGCTAATGGATTCACCATTTCCTACATACCACATAGTTGACTTCGTAATGGCATCCCTACCCATGAGCAAGCTCTGCCATCCCCCACGATGGTCTAGTTCCCTTCCTCGCATGCTAGAAATCGGTATTAGGAAAATAAATTCCTTTTCAAATTTTGCTCCATAATGCGGATGGAGACCGAATGATCCTCTAGGCTTGCTTCCCCAACATGGCCTTATTGAAGGTGATCAAATCCCCGAAACCCAAGCCTCCTTTGTCCTTCTTGTTTTAAGTAACTCCCATTTTTTCCAATGTATATCAGCTTTTGATTCCCCATTCCTCCACCAAAAGGCAGTAATTTTTTGCTCTATTGCACGACAAATAGATAAGGGAATTTTGAAAATGGACATCGCATATTGTGGTATCGCTTGAATCACAGCCTTTAGAAGCACTTCTTTCCCTGCCTTTGAAATCAAATTTTCCTTCCACCCTTTCAGTTTCATATTCACCCGAGCCAGAATCCATGCAAACATGTCTTTCTTTGAATTTCCCCAATCCAAGGGTATTCCCAAATATTTTCTTGTTTTTTCTATTTCCGTGACACACAATTCTTGGGCCATATTCTGTCTTAATCTCAGAGGGCAACCGAAGCTAAAGAAAATACCTGATTTATTCAGGTTAATAGTTTGGCCCGTAGCAAAACAATATTGGTTTAGAACTACAGCCACATTTTGACATTCGCTCACTGTACCATCCAAAAAAAAGATAGAGTCATCAGCAAACAGCAAATGAGTGAGTGTTGGGCAAAATCTATTGAATCTGATCCCTCTTATAATTCTTGCTACCGATGCTTGTTTCATGAGCAAAGAGAGTACGTTTGTTATGATAATGAACAAGTATGGGGAGAGAGGGTCACCTTGCCTAATTCCTCTCGATGGCTGAAAGTACGGTAAAGATTCGCCATTGAATTTGACGCTAAAGGATACTGTAGTGACACATTGCATAATCCACGATACCCATTTCCTACAGAACCCCATCTTTAACATACAAGCTTCAAGAAAATCCCATTCTATTCTGTCATAGGCTTTTTACATGTCTAGTTGTAGAATTGCCTGAAATTTCTTCTTCTTCTTTCTAATTCGGAGCTAATGAAGTACCTCTTGGACTACCAGAATATTATCCTAAATCTGCCAGCCACCAATGAAAGCACTTTGTTCTATTTCAATCAATTGGGGAAGCCAAGGTTTCAAGCGATTTGCCAAAACCTTTGATATAATCTTATACACAAAGTTGCAGAGGCTAATAGGTCTATATTGGCTGAGATTCTCTGGATTAGGGACTTTGGGTATAAGAGAAATTAGAGTTCTGTTAATGGATGGGTCCAACACTCCGCTACTCATGAAATCTCTCACCATTCTGACGATATCAGCATGAATATCCCCCCAATGATGTTGATAAAACTGTGCATTAAGTCCATCAGGCCTTGGCGCTTTCAATGCTCCCATTTGGAAGACAGCATCCTTGACTTCTTGTAAAGTTATGTCTGCTATTAATGCTTCATTAATCTCTTCCCCAACAAGACTAGGACACTGCTCAAGAACTGGTTGAAAATCACGAGGGGCCCATTGATTTTGTATGGATCCTTGAAAAATCTGTTGTTACTTGTTTAAGAATGTGGGGATCCCTACTCCATTCCCCTTCTGATATCTTCAGCATCGAAATTTTGTTTCTCTGTCTTCTCTAAATTGTGGTAGCATGAAAGTATTTGGTGTTTTTGTCTCCCCATTTCAGCCACGAGATTCGAGATCTCAATCCCCAGTACATTTCTTCTTGTCTCCATAAGTCATGAATTCTTTCTTTAATCTGTTTCACTCTCTCGTTATCATTCTGGGTATTAGTGCCATTTGCAATAATCTGGAGTTCCATCTTCAACTGGGTGATTTGCTTTTGTGCATTAGAGAACTTTTTCTTGCTCCAACTAGTCAAAGTCGTTGTCACCTCTTTTAATTTTCGCAAAAGGCTTTGATTCAGCATATTTAAGGATGTTCAGGCCTTTTTAACAACATCTCCATACTCCTCATCTTCAGCCTAGGATGTCTCATATTTAAACTCCTTCCGGCGTTTCACTCTTTCAGCTTCCAAAGACAATAAAATCGGGCTGTGGTCTGACCCAATCGCAGGCAATGCATAGGCTTCTGCGTTTCGAAATAATATCCTCCAATCGATATTGCATAGGACCCGATCTAATCTTTCCTTCACATAGGCCCTTCCCTTCACGATTGTTAGCCCAAGTAAATGCGCATCCTTTGCATTCAAGATCCATTAAAGAACAGTTATTTAGGAACTCCCGAAATGCATTCAATCTATAATGTTCAGCCATTCTTCTACCCACCTTTTCCCAATGATAAAGGATTTCATTAAAGTCCCCTAAACAAATCCAAGGAAGGTTATTAAGAGAACTCAAACCTTTCAATTCCTCCCACAATCTCAGCCTCTCTGGGAACGTGTTTGGTGCATGTACCAATGTGATTCTCATTCTCTTCTTGCATTCATCATCTTCATAAATGATATTGACGAACTCATTGGAATATGACTCCATTGTGACCGACACCCCACTACTCCACATCATTGCCAGCCCACCTGCAATACCTCTGGGATTTACCACAAAACAATGCTGGAAATTAAGCCTACGTTTCAGCCGGAGCACCACTGGTTGTTGGTTTTTAGTTTCCATAAGAAATAGTAACCTGGGCCTTTCTTGAGTCACTAGGACTCTTAAAGCTTGAATTGTCAGAGGTGTGCCCAACCCCTGACAATTCCAACATAGAAGCTTCATATGTACCCCGGTGGCTTATTAGGGCTAGCTACCAAAGCCCAATTTCTAGAATTCTCAGAGACTTGTATCGGAGTGTCCAATAACCTAGTTTCATCCAGTGATGTAGAGTTCTTCACTTGAGTATCATAAGGATTATACCTCCTCGCCTTTTTGTTACCTGGTAGTTTGCTCCCAATCAACTTTTTCTTTTAAGTTCCTGCCAAGGGCAGATCTGGGACAGGAATAGGGATCTCCTTGGTTGAGTTAGGTCCCCGGGCTTTGATTGATTGACATGGTGTGGGAGTTAGTTCTTTGGAACATAGGTAATAACTTGTGTCACATCAGCAGGAATTTCTGGTATAATTTCGTCATCCATGTCCTCATCCTCCTTTTCATCGTTAAAGAGCTTCCAAAAAGGGCTGAACTCATTAGCTTCAGCTTTGAGCCAATGGCCAAAGTGCACATCTATTCTTGCTTCAAATTTTTCCTCATCGAAAGGGAGTATCTCACAATGCTTAGCATAATGCCCAATTCTGCCATAGGAATAGCAGAAATGTGGTAACCTTTCGTACTTGAAATCCACCCAATGTTTCTTGCCTTTATAGTTCACAATAGTTCTTGGCATCAAAGGTTCCAGCAGATTAATAGTCACCCTCGCCTTACCCATTTTCGACGTAGCAAAGCTCTTGCCATCAAACTTCACTTCGTCTACATATCCCAGAGTTAGTGCTGTTTTACGGATAGCTTTCTCGGAAAGAAGCTCGAAAGGTAGCCCATAAATATGAACCCAAAAGGTACAATGTGTAAAGACATAACGGTGAGATGGGATGTTCTCTTCCCATGGATTCAGAAGAAGTAGGTGATTGGCAAAACACCATGGTCCAGACTGAAGCACCCTGTTCTTCTCAATTTCAGATTTGAAAGTAAAAGCAAATACATCTGCGCCAACTAGGGAAAAGCTAAAATCATCTAAACGCCATGCCTTCTTCATTGTATTCTGGAAAGCTTGGATATTTATGTTTGGTTTCGAAAAAAGTTGCCCGAAAAGTGTGAGGTGACACTCCTTCAATTTCTGCGCTGAGACGGTGTCGTCCAATTCGGCCATTTTATTCTCAGTCCAGAGGTTACCTAATCTCCTACAAAGAAGATTGAGTCGAGCATCGACTGAGTTCTGTTCCTCCATTGCCATTTGCAAGTGTCGCAGACCCCAACTACTGGAAAGGGAGGTTGATTCCAGTCCACGACACCACCGTAGATAGCCGATTGAAGCTGCTCCAGCGAAAGTCAAGCGAAAAGTCAACCCAGCAACTGCACGAGCTCAGGGAGGAAAATTTCTGGGTTTAAGGAAGAGACGAGGGAAGAAAATGAGAGAGGAGAAAGGAAGAAGAGAGAAATGAGAGGTGATATTAAGGGCTTAAGGTGGATTTTGGGGTTTAGGGTTTCTACCACCGAGAGGGGTAGAGAGCAGCTCTTCCATATCGAGAGAGAATATTTTTTCTCAATAGCATCAATTGTACCCATTTTATTTTAGGAATATGTGCACTGAAAGTTCTAAAACTTATCATGAAAGTGCAATTGAGTCTTAACTTGCAAAAAATGCAATCAAATCCTAAAACTTGAATTAATGCAATCGAGTCCTTCCGTTAACTCAATCCAAACTTGGCTAACAAAAAATGTTGATGTGGCTTTTTAAATATTTTATCTCTCCTATGTGGTAATAACGTGGCTAAAACGGTTTTGGTCCAAATATAATTTTTAATACATATCCCTTTATTTTATGATTTCCTTTTTCATGGGATATATATTGAAGTTAAAGAGTAAAGTTTGAGGTTATTAGAAAACGGTGAAACTTATACGATGAAATAAGGAAGCCCAAATCATGTGAAGTTATTACGTGCAAATGAAAAACTTTTGTAGATTCTCAAGAAGTACTAACAGGGGAAATCTCTTACCAAATGAAAAGGCGGAGTATGGCCTCAATTGGTTTGGCTTTCCTAAGGGGGTTTGAGCCTTTAAAGCCCTTGAGAAAAATATGAGGTGTTCGGCAAGAATTTTTGAGACCCCAATAGCCAAACGCTGACATTGGGAGTGTTGAAAGCCCAAAGTAGGAAAGGTGTTTGGGCTTTTAGCATTTCGAGAAATGCTATTGTGGGTGGGGGGTTTAATGACTTTTTTATTTTCATTATTGTCCTCACAAAACTAATAATTGTGTGGTCTACTTTTGCCCTAAAAAATTACTGTTCATCTTCTTCAACCCATCATCTCTGTGCTTAGCGGTTGAGTAGTCGAGGTGAAGTCGCCGGTCACTGAGGTCGAGATCCCATAGGTTGAGGATCAACGTCGAAGTCACGCATCCTCTGCGGCCCTTGCCTGGGTCGCTTCGAACGTCAAAGGGCCAGATCTGAGTCGTCCAGTGGTTGCGCAATCTCGGCGTTGCCTTGCCAAGCATCGCGCATCCTCCGCGGCCCTCGCCTAGGTTGCTTCAACCGTCAAAGGGCCAGGTCTGAGTCGCCTGATGGTCGCGCAACCTCGGTGTTGCCTCACCTGGCGTCACACATCCTCCGCCGCCCTTGCTTGGCTCCCTTCAACTGTCGAAGGACCAGATCTACGTGGCCCCGCAGTCACGCGACCTCGGTGTTGCCTCGTTTGGCGTCGCGCATCCTCCACGACCCATGCCTAGGTGGTCGCACGGCCTCGACAGCGTATTGTCTGGTGTGGCACCATCAATCTCAGGTACCACATAGTAGCCAACACGAGAGAGTTAGTGTTTTGATGGATTGGGGCTTGAGGATTTGCAGAGAGATGGGGGATGGGAGAGATGCTACAATCTCAAGCCGTCTCTTCCACGAAGAAGATGAACAGTGCCATTGTTTTTCTTTTACGTTTTTATTTAATTTGAAAATATTTGCAAAAAAAAGCTACACTAAAAGGAAGCAACCAAATGCATTTATTTTGAGCAAAATATCCTTGAGCCAAAGAGTCTGGGGAAATGGCTTTGCATTTTCTCAAAATTGAACCAAGCGGACCTATGTGGTGGTGTTGAACTCGGGAGACCATGCCCTCCTCCCTTGGAAGTCTTTGCCGTCATTATGTGAACGCCACTTCGTCAACGAGAGAGAGAGAGAGAGATTGGTGGTGGTTGTGCGGAAGTGACTCATCAGTGTTGGTGGTAGGAGACTGTGATAGACGACACATTACAAAAAAAATCAGTTTTTTCCGACAAAATTTCCAATCGAAAAATTACGGAAATTCGTTGGAAGGGAATTCCGACCAATTTTCCAACGAAAAAATTCGTTGGTAATAGGAATTTTTCCAACTTTAAATTTTTCCAACGAAAAATTTCAATTTTTTTCGTTGAAATTTGGAAAACTAATTTTAAAAAAATTTTAGTAAAAATTTCTGATTTTTTTGAAAATCGTGGGAAATTTTTTCCAACGAAAAATTTTCGTTGGAAAAATTACAAATATTTGTTTGAAAAATTTTTTTTTTTTTGAAAAAAAATTTTTTTTTTCCAAAAAAATTTCTGATTTTTTTGAAAAAAATTGGAAATTTTTTCCGAAACGGCGACGAAAATTTTTTTGGAAAAATTACAAATATTTTTTTATCGGGGAGGAGGGCCCGTGGGATGCCTAGTGTCGGGAATGAGGGGGGGAGAAGGGGAGGAGGCTAAGGAGAGCCGGAGGAGAAGGAGGGGCAACGGGAGGAGGAATGAGGAGAATAAAAGTGGAGGGAGGGAGAAGGGGAGGATAGAGAGAGAGGAGAATTTGAATAGAGAGAGAAGTAGGAATTGAGAGAATAAAAGTAAATCGGTAAAATTAATAACGAAAGCGAATTGTGAAAATTGTACACACTAACATAATTGTGGAGAAATTTCCACGAATTTTGGAAGAAAATTCATTGCAAATTTGGTCGAATTGAAAATCAAATTGGAAAATTCATTGCAATTTTTCTCAGAAAAAAATGTACACATTCCAAATTAATGCCGGAATTGAATTAATGTTGAAAAATTAGGTGGAATTTTCCATGAATTTTCGAATATATAAAAAAGTTTCTAATAGTACTGTTGTTTTTTTTGAATTAGTTGGAGAAAATTTGTCTAAATTTCAACGAATTTTTCGCTTGAAATTTCCAACAAATTTTCCAACTAAAAATTGTACACACAAAAATAATTACCCGAAATTAAATTTTTTTGAAATTTCCAACGAATTTTCCCAACTAATATAAAAAAAAAGGCCGAATAGTACCGGTTTTTGAATTCTTTGGAAAATTGGTTGGAAATTTCCAATTTAATTTTTTGTGGAAATTTCCAACGAATTTTCCAACAAAAATTATACACACTAAAATAATTACCTGAAAAATTAAAATTCGTTGGAAAATTCGTTGGAAATTGCCAACGAATTTTTTTTCGTGGGAAATTTTCAACGAATTTACCAATGAAAATTGTACACACTGAACTAATTGCCCGGAAAATTAAAATTCGTTGGAAATTTCCAATAAAAAAAAATTAGTTGCAAAATTCGTTGGAAATTTCCAACGAATTGTAGATCGTTGAAATTTCCAACTAATTTTCCAACTAAAAACAAAATTCGTTGGAAATTTCAAACGAATTTTATGACGATTTTTTTTCGTTGAAATTTCCAACCAATTTCCCAGCGAAAAAAATTTATTTGGAAATTTCCAACGAATTTTATTTTCGTTGGAAAATTTGCCAGTTTAATTGCGAAAATTTTCGTTGGAAAATTTTCGTGGCAAAAATGCGTTTTTTTTGTAGTGGCAACAATGGAGGTCCATGATGAGAAAACATTTGGTAGGATTGATTTTCCATGTCATCCATAAGTTACTCCATTCTTTGGGCGACGCGTGGCAATGGGGGTCCCACTGTTTCTCCTCTCCTTCGCTCTCTCTTCCTCGTTAATGTCAACATTACTGACCGATTCTCTCTTCCGCTCTACACTTTTCTCTTCTTCTTCATCCACCTCCCATAAACCTGTTAGTGCGATTCAATGAGCTATGCCTAGAACTTCAATCACAGTAAGAGATGATCGTCGTTCGTCGAAGCTTATTGATTGATTGAAGTAATGCCGTAGTGAGAGAGCTAAGTAAAGGAAATCGAAAAAAAAAAAACAAAAAGAGAACAAGGAAGAGTAGGAGAGATCCAGAATCGATGGAATAAAAGATCCCCGTGATCTAGACCCCCAATGGACTGAGTTCCTGTCTTTCTTCTTCTTTTTCTAGCTGTTATCGAGATTGTTTCAAGAGTTTATTCTTTTCTTGTTTTCCGGTTTTTTTTTTTTCAGTGTCTTCATGTTGGTGAGGTTGATGAAAATGATTGCTTTTTTTTTTTTTCCTTGTGAGCTCAGAATTAGAGAGCAAATGAGAAAGAGCTATATCAATCAAAGCTAGACTCTCATTATTGCAGTATTAAGGATTTTTGTTGTTGGGGTCCCTGTGGATTTAGCAACATTTGTTCTTCCTGTGCACAAAAATCAGGTCACTGAATGCTTGGAGATCAAGCACATTGCAGAGCTTATGGTCACAAAAAGAAAAAAAAGAAAAAAAAATGAAGCTCCTCTTCTACATTGTGCGTTGACGATGGAGGTGTTGTGGCTATGGCCGTGTGCTGAAGAAGAAGATGGTGAAAGGTGGGGTGGTGGGAGACGAGAAAATATTCAGTGGTTTATTAGTACCACGTCACATGCTCACGTGGTGTATATTTGCTCGCGTGGATCCATTAAAAAATCGGCATGCGGCATCTGACGTGGAGAGACACGGAGAAAGAGAAAGCCCTATTATGAGAGGCTCTCTCTCCTCTGCACCCTGCTCCCGCTGAAAGAAGATCCGGGAAGGCACCATCATTAATTGCCATCCTCTCCTCGTTCTTTTCAAGTTTGAATGAAATGTCTCCCTCTGCACCCTTCCGAAACTCTTCTCCTTCTCCCCTCCCTTCCTAGATTGTTTCTCTCCCTCCTCCATCTTCTTTTGTGTTCTTTCCTTCATCCTTCCTAATGAAAAGCGGACGGCCTATCCTCGTGGGCCATCGGCTCCCGCCCGTTGCCTCTCCGCCTCATGGTCGTCAGCTCCGCCTCTTGGCCGTCGCTTTCGTCTCTTGGTTGTTAGCCGCCTTATGGCCGTGGGCTCCGCTCATCGCCATCGGCCGCCTTTCGCCACCTTTGCCCGCGGGCCGTCGGCTCGCTTTGTTGCCGCCGCTACGCCTGCGGGCCGCCGCTTGCGCGCTTGTTGTGCGTCGGCTCTGCCTCGCGTGGCCGTGGGCTCCGCTTATCGTTGTCGCCTTTGCCCCGTCGCCTCCACCACGACGTCTACTCGCCTCCGCCTGACCGTCGGCTCAAACTTAACTCATTACGCCTTGCCAGCCATCGGCACCGTGGTGTAGGCTCTACCGTGGGCGTGGGCTTCACATCGTGGCCTCCGCCTCATTTTGCCTGCGTCTGTCGGCTCCGCCTCGTGGCGTGGGCTCCGCCTGGGGCCGTTGGCTTTGCCTCATCGCCTCCACCTTGTGGCATAGGATCCGCTCGTGGCTGTTGGCTCCGCCTCCGCCTCGTGACTATCACCTCCTCCTCCCTCGCCTCCGCCTCGTGGCTGTGGCTCCACCTCTCTACCTCGTGGCTATTGGCACCTTGTGCGCTTGCTCCGCCTCCCACCTCCATGTCGCCTCTAGAGCCGATGAGGTTAGGTGCCATAAATTTTAATCCACCACAAGTAATAAATTTATAGTTCATATTAAAGTTGTTTAGAGCCATGGTAATTAAACCGTCCATATCAAGTTAGGTGTAATAAACTTTAATCAAGCTCTCTATTGCCATGCAATATATGAAATAGTATTTTCGCCAACACAGAGAAACACCAATCTCGCTTATGCTTATGTTGTAACTACCATTTCGACTTAACATGAAACAATTGGCTCTAATGATCTATATCTAATGTTGGCAAGGTTGGATAATGGCATATAGTTAATACCTGAATTTTGCCTGTGAGTCTATCATGCATTTTGAGAAAAATCCCTATTATAACGGTGAGATTTGATCCATGACAAAAAAATAGTTAGGTTATACGATCCTGCATTCATCTTTCTCACTGTACCCCTCTGCATATGGGAACTAGAGCTTTTATAGTCCCTAAATACCTAGGTTTCATTTTATATAGGACATCGATGCATTTTGTGAAGATTAAAGGTTGAAGTTTTCGTCAGACGGCAAACTTCGACCTTCGATCGAAGACAGGTACCGCACCATTTTCAATCCTATTTGCAAACCTCTATTTATGGAAACTAGGCGTACTGTAATTTTAGGATCTCGAACCTCACGCCAAGAAATTCGAATAGCTACCTTACAAATGTTCTCATCCTAGTATGACTTGAAGTTAAGAATTCGTTCGACCGCTTGCAGCCAATCTATAAAGTCATCTGGATTGAGATCGCCCTCAATTTCTAGTGCCTCCGCTTTGATTTTACGATCATTCTCTTTGTGCCTTCCTCTTCTCCTCTAGACTTGGTATATAGACTCACTAGAGTTGCCTTCGGTGTCATTTGTGCCTTCCTCTTCTCCTCTAGACTTGGTATATAGACTCACTAGAGTTGCCTTCGGTGTCATTGGATTTTACAACTAGAACTTTGACGAGAATCTAAATTGTCACATCGATGTTGATCATCAAGACAACTTGCTAGTTGTCCTTGTCTCGTCGGATCTTCCAAAAGATTGATGACTGGCTCCATTTGTTTATAGAGATCTGTTATGGCACGATCACGCCTTTCATTATGTGCCTGGGCCAAAGTCAAGCCTCTTAGAACTGGATCATCCATTTCAATATGAGATGGACAATAAAAGAATCACTCAAACGAGTTCAGCCTTCAGCTCTAATACCAACTTGATGCGTACATGAGACAAGTGATTATGAAAATGAGGATTTTCTAGTTAAGTGTATGGAAAGGGTGTGATAAGTGATAATGGAATGATGTGTAAGGGATGAAGGATATGGGAGATTCACCACCCAAAGCATAAAAGTATAAACCACCAGCCAAGGATAAAGGGTCGGGATAGAAGGAAGCTCATCACTAAGGCGTAAAGGATTGCTCCACCGCCAAGGATAAAGAACTGTTTGATTTACTGTCAAAGAACTTAGATAAAGAATCGGATAAATATTCACTCATGTAGACAAATTTTCATGTATCCATCAACTTTGCGTTACAATTGAGGATTCTCCTATATTTAGAGAGGGACTAAGACATAGAAAATAGATAAAACATTAAAGAGACATGGGGACTCTCCAAATATCAAAGACATGGGAACTAGAAAGCAATTGAAGTCCTTGGAACTAGAAAGTTGCATTAATGATATAGAAACTTGAAATCATGACTTTGTAGCCTTGTGGTTTATCTTTCAAAATTGGCCTACTAGCCTTGACCAGGAAACAAACATCTTAGGAGATCAACAAATATCCAAGGAAATTGCTCGGAACAGCCTTCCATACATATGTTTTTTTTTATTAATATGTTGTTGATTAGCGTTGAAATTGGCAACTAGTCTTGGTGAAACGGTAACTTAATACTTGACCGGCAAGGAAGAATCAACAACTCCTTAATCGATAACTCGGTCAATAACCTTCACGTCGATAACTTCGTTCTGACCCACCAAAGCAAGTTATGACCAAATCTACCTTGACTTGAATGAACATTGATTGTGCTGTGTTAGTAGATGGAATCAAGTTGGAACTTGAGGATCGTTCCATGGAATCGGATGCTTCCTGCATTAGTAATTCGTCAACTCACCTCAAAGTAACATATCTAATATGTCCTATCTCAAGAGGGTCGCGACACATACTTCTACTTAAGTGTCTTGATATATATTTCATTAAAGCATGCATATAAGGACCTCATACAATGATGTATCTGTGACCGTTTTTATTAGTAGGAAAAAGGGCATGAGATATTTCTTCTACATTACTGAAAGGGAAACCCTAGGCTTCCCCATGCAAAATTCAAAGAGTAATAATAATGCAATTGAAAGCTTATATAACGAACAGGAGTCGGATAATATGTGAGCCAGAGAGAGAATATTTCTTAGAATCTTAACTGAGGGTGTGTTTGTTTTGCGGAAGATGTACCATTTCTGGAAAATGCTTTGCAGGTCTAGGAAAATGAGTTCATTTTTCAGTGTTAGGCTAAAACCTAAAAAAGACTTGGAAAGTATTTTCAGTTATTTGGCGAGGAAAATTTGATGGTGAAAATTATCAAAAAATTTTGTATTTTTTAAATTATTTTAAATCATTTGTTAGTTTTAAATTATTTATATTAAGAAAAGAAAATACATGAATGTTTTCCTTCTTAGAAAAGAAAAGAAAAGAAAAGAAAAGATATTAACAAATTCAAGATGAGCATTCGAAAGTATTTTCATCTTCTTAGATTAGGAAATTTACTTTCCTAATTTTATACATGAATGTTTTCATTAACCAAAAATGTTTTCAATTGATTTACCATTTTCGTGAATCAAACAGGTGAAAGTCTGGAAAATGGATTCCCAAAAACACTTTCTCCTAAACAAATGCACCTTGAGTTGGAGACAAAATGGAGAAAAGAAGAAGAAGAAAAAATCAGGCAATATTTTCTCACAAAAAAGACCTGCTTGGCTCCACCATGCTCGAATGCATGGTACCCTTTTTGGCTTTTAATGATACAGATAAAGAGTCGAATGGTGTGACCAGATTTGGCGTGCTTCAGCATCATCCCCAACTCAACTACTACTGCTTATAGAGAGGCCAGCGTTGCAGAAATATCTCGGTTTTTGCCTTTTTAGGGGTATGTCTGTCCATTGAACACGAGCAAGTACCGCCTAGACAAGTCTCTTGCCATACCATATTCCATTTATATCTTCAGGGAAACTTACCCAAAAAGTCCCAAACCTATTTTTGCCAATCGAATTTTAAACCATTTAATTGTACCAATTGAGTCAATCGACCAATTTTGTAATGAAATTGTTGACATGGGCCGCCGATCGTCTTTACGTGGCACGGCTTAGCGGCCGGCCAAAGCTAATGTGAACATTTTTTTATAATATTTTAATTATTTTTAAATTTTTCATGGCAAGGGCAACAACACCCTCACCCGATGCCCTCGCGGGCCAATGAGGGCGTCGCGGCTCTCAAGGGCCGCAATGCCCTGGCTGCGACCATTGAGGGTGGGCGAGGCACTAGATCAAGGGCTTAATGGTCTGGCTGGCCATAGCAAAGGGTCCGCGCCCCAAGACAATTTGGCGAGGGTTAGTCAACAACCCTCGTCGGCCCTCACTTAAAAAAGGCAAAGAAAAGTAAAAAAATCATAAAAAATTCAAAAAAATTATTTAAAATGTCAACTCCAACATTGGTTATGTCACGTAGGATGCCCAACATCTACATTAGCAATTTCTGGCCAAAATTAGCTAGATTGACTCAATTGGCAAAAAATGAAAAAAAAAAGTTTAGGACTCGGTTGTTATAATTAAAAGATTTAGAACTAAATTGGCAAAAATACAATAAGTTCGACTTTTTGGTGATTTTTCTTATATTTTAGGACTAAGTACACTAAAAGTCCTAAAACTTATTATAAAAGTGTAATTGAGTTTTAAAACTTTCAAAAGGACAATCAAGTCCTAAAACTTATTACCAAAGTTTAATTGACTCCTACAACTTAAAAAAATGCAACGGGTCCTAAAACTTGTCAAGTTGATACAATCAAATCCTAAAATTTGTCAAGTTGATATAATCAAACCTAAGACTTGTGAGCATTTTCCATTTATCAAGTTGGATGGAGTGAATAAAATGATTTGATTGCATTAACTTGATAAAGTTTAGGATTTGATTTTGCTTTATTAAATTGCACTTTCGTGACAAGGTTTGGACTTGATCACGCTTTTTAAAGGTTTTAGGAATTAATTTTACCTTCATAACAAGTTTTAGGACTTTTATTACACTTATCTCTATATCTTAAGAGTACATCCGTTCTATTTGAGGTCCCGCTAAAATACAACACCTTTTATACAATTTCTAGACTGTATTTAGTTATGTCCAGGTGTCTATCTTTCGTAGATTGTTCAATATCTTCTCATTAAGCATCAAGGATTGTGATTTTCAATAGCATCAATTGTTCTTTTTTTGGTCAGAAAAGGAAGCTATTTCATTCATGTTAAACAGTTGATAAGTACACCAAAAAGAGCTTTTGAGCATAACAAATCCCAAAGGGCTCATGGTGGATTGAAACCCAGTTGAGTGGGAGGATATTATGGACTTGAGCTTTAATGATCCAGTCTGCAACCTTGTTATGGGTCCAGCACGGTGGGCCAACCGGAGGCCTTTTACTCGATAAGCAAGTCTTTGCTCTCTTTGATCAGCATGTGGACTTCCCAAGAAACCGATTTGTGCCTTGAAGCATTCTAACTAAAAGAGATTGTGTGACTCCAACTCTATCTCTTTACATTCTTTCTCTTCATAGCCACGTGAGTTTAGCCACTTCAATGCTTCCAATAGAGCTAAGGGTTTCGACATGAAGGGAGATCGAACCTGCACAGAGCTTATAAATCAAATCAATCGGCACGTTGAAGGAGTCTCGGCACACCCATGACACCGCACCAGCCCCTTCTCTCTCCAGAAACGCTCCATCTACGTTTATTTTCAGAGAACCTGAGCGTGGTGGAATCCAAGAAATCCGTGAGTTCTCCTTTCTTTTCCCTTTTCCTATGGGTTTAGAGCTCCAATGAGTAATTTTGTCGTTCATTGCAGGGCATCCGTGACAACACTCCTCGGATCTGGTTTGGTGCCCCGAATATGAAATTGTTACGAGATTTCCATATGTGCCAAAAAGAATAGCTGTGACAAGCTCTAGGTTTGGCTCATCCGTTTTGGTGCTTGATAATTTAGTAACCATTGATCAATTCGATTGAGTCCATGACTCGAAATCGTGACTTGTACCCCATGAATCGACCCGCATTTCTTGAGTCCATGAGCGAGAGGAGGAACAAGTGCTCAAGAGTTTCTCGATTCTGTTGGCAAAGAGGGCAAATTGGGTCAGGGATTATGTTTCTTTTGAGAAGGTTATGCCTTGTAGGCAAGGCGTTTTGGCAAATACTCCATAAAAACATCTTGAGTTTTGGCGGGACATCTAGTTTTCATAATTTATTCCAAAGTTCTGATGGGGGCTGGTAAGAAGAGGAGGGTTGCTGTATGCATGACAACGGATCGTCTTGTCTGAGTTGGTTATACCCATTTTTCACTGAATAGAACCCCGATTTAGTCCCTGTCCAGACCACTCTATCCGCTTCATTTTCCTTTGGTAAAGGAATAGATGTTATCTCCTTCACTACTCTGTCATCAAACAGTCGCCTTAGCGTCTGCTCATCCCATTTAGGCACATTCTTGTCTATAAGATCAGCAACAAACACTGGGTCATTGTGATTCGCTGGGCCTCCAATAAACCCTGATGGTAACCACTTATCCTCCCTCACGCTAATGGATTCACCATTTCCTACATACCACATAGTTGACTTCGTAATGGCATCCCTACCCATGAGCAAGCTCTGCCATCCCCACGATGGTCTAGTTCCCTTCCCCGCATGCTAGAAATCGGTATTAGGAAAATAAATTCCTTTTAAAAGTTTGCTCCATAATGCGGATGGAGACTGAATGCTCCTCCAGGCTTGCTTCCCCAACATGGCCTTATTGAAGGTGATCAAATCCCTGAAACCCAAACCTCCTTTGTCCTTTCTTGTTTTAAGTAACTCCCATTTTTTCCAATGTATACCAGCTTTTGATTCCCCATTCCTCCACCAAAAGGCAGCAATTTTTCGCTCTATTGCACGACAAATAGATAAGGGAATTTTGAAAATGGACATCGCATATTGTGGTATGGCTTGAATCACAGCCTTTAGAAGCACTTCTTTCCCTGCCTTTGAAATCAAATTTTCCTTCCACCCTTCCAGTTTCATATTCACCCTAGCCAGAATCCATGCAAACATGTCTTTCTTTGAATTTCCCCAATCCAAGGGTATTCCCAAATATTTTCCCGTTTTTTCTATTTCCGTGACACACAATTCTTGGGCCATATTCTGTCTTAATCTCAGAGGGCAACCGAAGCTAAAGAAAATACCTGATTTATTCAGGTTAATAGTTTGGCCCGTAGCAAAACAATATTGGTTTAGAACTACAGCCACATTTTGACATTCGCTCACTGTACCATCCAAAAAAAAGATAGAGTCATCAGTAAAAAGCAAATGAGTGAGTGTTGGGCAAAATCTATTAAATCTGATCCCTCTTATAATTCTTACTCACGATGCTTTGTTTCATGAGCAAAGAGATCGTTGCTTTGTTATGATAATGAACAAGTATGGGGGAGAGGGTCACCTTGCCTAATTCCTCTCGATGGCTGAAAGTACGGTAAAGATTCGCCATTGAATTTGGCTAAAGGATACTGTAGTGACACATTGCATAATCCACGATACCCATTTCCTCAGAACCCCATCTTTAACATACAAGCTTCAAGAAAATCCCATTCTATTCTGTCATAGGCTTTTTACATGTCTAGTTGTAGAATTGCCTGAAATTTCTTCTTCTTCTTTCTAATTTGAGCTAATGAAGTACCTCTTGGACTACGAATATTATCCTAAATCTGCACTTGACCACCAATGAAAGCACTTTGTTCTATTTCAATCAATTGGGGAAGCCAAGGTTTCAAGCGATTTGCCAAAACCTTTGATATAATCTTATACACAAAGTTGCAGAGGCTAATAGGTCTATATTGGCTGAGATTCTCTGGATTAGGGACTTTGGGTATAAGAGAAATTAGAGTTACGTTAATGGATGGGTCCAACACTCCGCTACTCATGAAATCTCTCACCATTCGACGATATCAGCATGAATATCCCCCAATGATGTTGATAAAACTGTGCATTAAGTCCATCAGTGCCTTGGCGCTTTCAATGCTCCCATTTGGAAGACAGCATCCTTGACTTCTTGTAAAGTTATGTACGCTATTAATGCTTCATTAATCTCTTCCCCAACAAGACTAGGACACTTTGCTCAAGAACTGGTTGAAAATCACGAGGGCCCATTGATTTGTACGGATCCTTGAAAAAATCTGTTGTTACTTGTTTAAGAATGTGGGGATCCCTACTCCATTCCCCTTCGATATCTTGAGATCGAAATTTTGTTTCTCTGTCTTCTCTAAATTGTGGTAGCATGAAAGTATTTGGTGTTTTTGTCTCCCCATTTCAGCCATTTAGATTCGAGATCTCAATCCCAAAGACATTTCTTCTTGTCTCCATAAGTCATGAATTCTTTCTTTAACTGTTTCACTCTCTCGTTATCATTCGGGTATTAGTGCCATTTGCAATAATCCGGAGTTCCATCTTCAAGCTGGGTGATTTGCTTTTGTGCATTAGAGAACTTTTTCTTGCTCCAACTAGTCAAAGTCGTTGTCACCTCTTTTAATTTTTTTAAAAAGGCTTTGATTCAGCATATTTAAGGATGTTCGGGGCCTTTTTAACAACATCTCCATACTCCTCATCTTCAGCCTAGAATGTCTCATATTTATACTCCTTCCGACGTTTCACTCTTTCAGCTTCCAAAGACAATAGAATCGGGCTGTGGTCTGACCCAATCGCAGGCAATGCATAGGCTTCTACGTTTGGAAATAATATCCTCCAATTGATATTGCACAGGACCCGATCCAATCTTTCCTTCACATAGGCTTCCCCTTCACGATTGTTAGCCCAAGTAAATGCGCATCCTTTGCATTCAAGATCCATTAAAGAATAGTTATTTAGGAACTCCTGAAATGCATTCAATCTATAATGTTCAGCCATTCTTCTAGCCACCTTTTCCCAATGATAAAGGATTTCATTAAAGTCCCCTAAACAAATCCAAGGAAGGTTATTAAGAGAACTCAAACCTTTCAATTCCTCCCACAATCTCAGCCTCTCTGGGAACGTGTTTGGTGCATGTACCAATGTGATTCTCATTCTCTTCTTGCATTCATCATCTTCATAAATGATATTGACAAACTCATTGGAATATGACTCCATTGTGACCGACACCCCACTACTCCACATCATTGCCAGCCCACCTGCAATACCTCTGGGATTTACCACAAAACAATGCTGGAAATTAAGCCTACGTTTCAGCCGGAGCACCACTGGTTGTTGGTTTTTAGTTTCCATAAGAAATAGTAACCTGGGCCTTTCTTGAGTCACTAGGACTCTTAAAGCTTGAATTGTCAGAGGTGTGCCCAACCCCTGACAATTCCAACATAGAAGCTTCATATATACCCTGGTGGCTTATTAGGGTTAGCTACCAAAGCCCAATTTCTAGAATTCTCAGAGACTTGTATCGGAGTGTCCAATAACCGAGTTTCATCCAATGATGTAGAGTTCTTCACTTGAGTATCATAAGGATTATACCTCCTCGCCTTTTTGTTACCTGGTAGTTTGCTCCCAATCAACTTTTTCTTTTAAGTTCGCCCAAAGGGCGGATCTGGGGACGAGAATAGGGATCTCCTTGGTTGAGTTAGGTCCCCTGGCTTTGCTGATTGACATGGTTTGTGGGAGTTAATTCTTTGGAACATAGGTAATAACTTGTGTCACATCAGCAGGAATTTCTGGTATAATTTCGTCATCCATGTCCTCATCCTCCTTTTCATCGTTAAAGAGCTTCCAAAAAGGGCTGAACTCATTAGCTTCAGCTTTGAGCCAATGGCCAAAGTGCACATCTATTCTTGCTTCAAATTTTTCCTCATCGAAAGGGAGTATCTCACAATGCTTAGCATAATGCCCAATTCGCCATAGGAATAGCAGAAATGTGGTAACCTTTCGTACTTGAAATCCACCCAATGTTTCTTGCCTTTATAGTTCACAATAGTTCTTGGCATCAAAGGTTCCAGCAGATTAATAGTCACCCTCGCCTTACCCATTTTCGACGTAGCAAAGCTCTTGCCATCAAACTTCACTCGTCTACATATCCCGAGTTAGTGTGTTTTACGGATAGCTTTCTCGGAAAGAAGCTCGAAAGGTAGCCCATAAATATGAACCCAAAAGGTACAATGTGTAAAGACATAACGGTGAGATGGGATGTTCTCTTCCCATGGATTCAGAAGAAGTAGGTGATTGGCAAAACACCATGGTCCAGACTGAAGCACCCCTGTTCTTCTCAATTTCAGATTTGAAAGTAAAAGCAAATACATCTGCGCCAACTAGGGAAAAGCTAAAATCATCTAAACGCCATGCCTTCTTCATTGTATTCTGGAAAGCTTGGATATTTATGTTTGGTTTCGAAAAAAGTTGCCCGAAAAGTGTGAGGTGACACTCCTTCAATTTCTGCGCTGAGACGGTGTCGTCCAATTCGGCCATTTTATTCTCAGTCCAGAGGTTACCTAATCTCCTACAAAGAAGATTGAGTCGAGCATCGACTGAGTTCTGTTCCTCCATTGCCATTTGCAAGTGTCGCAGACCCCAACTACTGGAAAGGGGAGGTTGATTCCAGTCCACGTACACCACCGTAGATAGCCGATTGAAGCTGCTCCAGCGAAAGTCAAGCGAAAAGTCAACCCAGCAACTGCACGAGCTCAGGGAGGAAAATTTCTGGGTTTAAGGAAGAGACGAGGGAAGAAAATGAGAGAGGAGAAAGGAAGAAGAGAGAAATGAGAGGTGATATTAAGGGCTTAAGGTGGATTTTGGGGTTTAGGGTTTCTACCACCGAGAGGGGTAGAGAGCAGCTCTTCCATATCGAGAGAGAATATTTTTCTCAATAGCATCAATTGTACCCATTTTATTTTAGGAATATGTGCTTTTGAAAGTTCTAAAACTTATCATGAAAGTGCAATTGAGTCTTAACTTGCAAAAAAATGCAATCAAATCCTAAAACTTGAATTAATGCAATCGAGTCCTTCCGTTAACTCAATCCAAACTTGGCTAACAAAAAATGTTGATGTGGCTTTTTAAATATTTTATCTCTCCTATGTGGTAATAACGTGGCTAAAACGGTTTTGGTCCAAATATAATTTTTAATACATATCCCTTTATTTTATGATTTCCTTTTTCATGGGATATATATTGAAGTTAAAGAGTAAAGTTTGAGGTTATTAGAAAACGGTGAAACTTATACGATGAAATAAGGAAGCCCAAATCATGTGAAGTTATTACGTGCAAATGAAAAACTTTTGTAGATTCTCAAGAAGTACTAACAGGGGAAATCTCTTACCAAATGAAAAGGCGGAGTATGGCCTCAATTGGTTTGGCTTTCCTAAGGGGGTTTGAGCCTTTAAAGCCCTTGAGAAAAATATGAGGTGTTCGGCAAGAATTTTTGAGACCCCAATAGCCAAACGCTGACATTGGGAGTGTTGAAAGCCCAAAGTAGGAAAGGTGTTTGGGCTTTTAGCATTTCGAGAAATGCTATTGTGGGGGGGGGGGTTTAATGACTTTTTTTATTTTCATTATTGTCCTCACAAAACTAATAATTGTGTGGTCTACTTTTGCCCTAAAAAATTACTGTTCATCTTCTTCAACCCATCATCTCTGTGCTTAGCGGTTGAGTAGTCGAGGTGAAGTCGCCGGTCACTGAGGTCGAGATCCCATAGGTTGAGGATCAACGTCGAAGTCACGCATCCTCTGCGGCCCTTGCCTGGGTCGCTTCGAACGTCAAAGGGCCAGATCTGAGTCGTCCAGTGGTTGCGCAATCTCGGCGTTGCCTTGCCAAGCATCGCGCATCCTCCGCGGCCCTCGCCTAGGTTGCTTCAACCGTCAAAGGGCCAGGTCTGAGTCGCCTGATGGTCGCGCAACCTCGGTGTTGCCTCACCTGGCGTCACACATCCTCCGCCGCCCTTGCTTGGCTCCCTTCAACTGTCGAAGGACCAGATCTACGTGGCCCCGCAGTCACGCGACCTCGGTGTTGCCTCGTTTGGCGTCGCGCATCCTCCACGACCCATGCCTAGGTGGTCGCACGGCCTCGACAGCGTATTGTCTGGTGTGGCACCATCAATCTCAGGTACCACATAGTAGCCAACACGAGAGAGTTAGTGTTTTGATGGATTGGGGCTTGAGGATTTGCAGAGAGATGGGGGATGGGAGAGATGCTACAATCTCAAGCCGTCTCTTCCACGAAGAAGATGAACAGTGCCATTGTTTTTCTTTTACGTTTTTATTTAATTTGAAAATATTTGCAAAAAGCTACACTAAAAGGAAGCAACCAAATGCATTTATTTTGAGCAAAATATCCTTGAGCCAAAGAGTCTGGGGAAATGGCTTTGCATTTTCTCAAAATTGAACCAAGCGGACCTATGTGGTGGTGTTGAACTCGGGAGACCATGCCCTCCTCCCTTGGAAGTCTTTGCCGTCATTATGTGAACGCCACTTCGTCAACGAGAGAGAGAGAGAGATTGGTGGTGGTTGTGCGGAAGTGACTCATCAGTGTTGGTGGTAGGAGACTGTGATAGACGACACATTACAAAAAAATCAGTTTTTTCCGACAAAATTTCCAACGAAAAATTACGGAAAATTCGTTGGAAAGGAAATTCAAACTAATTTTCCAAACGAAAAAAATTCGTTGGTAATAGGTTGTTGGAAATTTTTCCAACGAAAAATTTCGATTTTCGTTGGAAATTGCAAACTAATTTTATTTCGTTAGAAAATTTATTGGAAAACCCGTGGCTAAATTCGTTGGAAAATTACAAAAATTTTCGTAAAAAATTTCTGATTTTTTTTTTGAAAAATCGTGGAAATTTTTTCCAACAAAAAATTTTTCGTTGGAAAAATTACAAATATTTTTGGTTGAAAATCGTGGGAAAATTTTTTTTTCCCACGAAATTTTTTTTTAAAATCGCCCTCGCCGCCATGGCGAAGCCCGGCCCGCCATGGCTTCAAAGAGGCGAGGGGCGAGCAGGGCCGAGCCGCCTGTCGGGCGAGCGAGCTCGCCCGGCGACGGCCGGGCCTAGATCTGCCACACCCCGCCGGGCCGACGACGAGGCTTGGTGGCGCTGGGGCGGGTCGCCGGGTGGCCTGTGGGGGCTGGGGCGGGGCCTAAAATGGGGCCCGATGGCGCAGCGCCCGGGGCGGTGGGGCGCCTGTGCCGGTGCTGGGGTTTTGAAGGGGCGGGCGGGCTGGGAGGGAGGAGCTGTCAGGCCGGAGCTGGAGGAGAAGGAGGGGCAGCGGGGAGGAGGCGGAGGGGGAGGCGGAGAGGAAGAGGGAGGGAGAAGCTGAAGGCTAAGGAGAGAGAGAGAGAGAGAGAGAATGAGAGAGAATAAAAGTGGAAATTGAGAAATAGGGGAATAAATGAAAGGGAAAATTTGAATAAAGAAGAAGAGGATTAAGCAAAAAGGGAAATTTCCACCTAATTTTGCAAACTAAAATTGTACACACCAACATAATTGGTCGGAAATTGAAATTGGAAAATTCATTGCAAATTTCCAAATTGGAAATTGAAAATTCCAACTAATTTTCCAAAAAAAATGTACACATTGAAATTAATGCCCGGAAAATTAAAATTGTTGAAAAATTAGATTTGGAAATTTCCAAACGAATTTTCCCACGAATATAAAAAAGCCGAATAGTACCGTCTTTTTTTGAATTGTTGGAAAATTTGTTGGAAATTTCAACGAATTTTTTTCGTTGAAATTTCAACAAATTTTCCAACGAAAATTGTACACACAAAAATAATTACCCGGAAAATTAAATTTGAAAATTTGGAAATTTCCAACGAATTTTCCCACGAATATAAAAAAAGCCGAATAGTACCGGGTTTTTTTGAATTGTTGGAAAATTGGTTGGAAATTTCAACGATTTTTTTTGTTGAAATTTCAACGAATTTTCCAACGAAAATTATACACACTAAAATAATTACCTGAAAAATTAAAATTCGTTGGAAAATTCGTTGGAAATTGCCAACGAATTTTTTTTCGTGGGAAATTTTCAACGAATTTACCAATGAAAATTGTACACACTGAACTAATTGCCGGAAAATTAAAATTCGTTGAAATTTCAAAAAAAAAAAAAATTGTTGCAAAAATTCGTTGGAAATTTCCAACGAATTGTAGATCGTTGGAAATTTCCAACTAATTTTCCAACGAAAAACAAAATTCGTTGGAAATTTCCAACGAATTTTATGACGATTTTTTTCGTTGGAAATTTCCAAACTAATTTCAATGATTAAAAAAAATTTGTTGGAAATTTCCAACGAATTTTATTTTTCGTTGGAAAATTTGTCATAAATTTTTTTAAAATTTTTTCGTTGGAAAATTTTTGTGGCAAAAAAATGCTTTTTTTTGTAGTGGCAACAATGGAGGTCCATGATGAGAAAACATTTGGTAGGATTGATTTTCCATGTCATCCATAAGTTACTCCATTCTTTGGGCGACGCGCGTGGCAATGGGGGTCCCACTGTTTCTCCTCTCCTTCGCTCTCTCTTCCTCGTTAATGTCAACATTACTGACCGATTCTCTCTTCCGCTCTACACTTTTCTCTTCTTCTTCATCCACCTCCCATAAACCTGTTAGTGCGATTCAATGAGCTATGCCTAGAACTTCAATCACAGTAGGAGATGATCGTCGTTCGTCGAAGCTTATTGATTGATTGAAGTAATGCCGTAGTGAGAGAGCTAAGTAAAGGAAATCGAAAAAAAAAAAACAAAAAGAGAACAAGGAAGAGTAGGAGAGATCCAGAATCGATGGAATAAAAGATCCCCAGATCTAGACCCCAATGGACTGAGTTCCCTGTCTTTCTTCTTCTTTTTCTAGCTGTTATCGAGATTGTTTCAAGAGTTTATTCTTTTCTTGTTTTCCGGTTTTTTTTTTTTCAGTGTCTTCATGTTGGTGAGGTTGATGAAAATGATTGCTTTTTTTTTTCCTTGTGAGCCTGTAATTAGAGAGCAAATGAGAAAGAGCTATATCAATCAAAGCTAGACTCTCATTATTGCAGTATTAAGGATTTTTGTTGTTGGGGTCCCTGTGGATTTAGCAACATTTGTTCTTCCTGTGCACAAAAATCAGGTCACTGAATGCTTGGAGATCAAGCACATTGCAGAGCTTATGGTCACAAAAAGAAAAAAAAGAAAAAAAAATGAAGCTCCTCTTCTACATTGTGCGTTGACGATGGAGGTGTTGTGGCTATGGCCGTGTGCTGAAGAAGAAGATGGTGAAAGGTGGGGTGGTGGGAGGCGAGAAAATATTCAGTGGTTTATTAGTACCACGTCACATGCTCACGTGGTGTATATTTGCTCGCGTGGATCCATTAAAAAATCGGCATGCGGCATCTGACGTGGAGAGACACGGAGAAAGAGAAAGCCCTATTATGAGAGGCTCTCTCTCCTCTGCACCCTGCTCCCGCTGAAAGAAGATCTGGGGAAGGCACCATCATTAATTGCCATCCTCTCTCCTCGTTCTTTTTCAAGTTTGAATGAAATGTCTCCTCTGCACCCTTCTGAAACTCTTCTCCTTCTCTCCCACTCCCTTCCTAGATTGTTTCTCTCCCTCCTCCATCTTCTTTTTGTGTTCTTTCCTTCATCCTTCCGGCGAAAAGCGGACGGCCTATCCCCTCGTGGCCATCGGCTCCGCTCGTCGCCGTGCCTGCCTACGCCTCATAATTGTCGACTCCGCCTCTTAGCGTCGCTTCGTCTCTTGGTTGTTAGCTTAGCCTTGTGGCGTGGGCTCGCTCACTTCCGCCTTCGACCGCCTCATCACCTTTGCCTGCGTGGCGTCGGCTCCGCTTGTTGCCGTCGGCTCTGCCTCGTGGCCGTCGCTTGCGCCTTGTGGTCGTCGACTCTGTCTCGTGGCCGTGGGCTCCGCTTGTCGTTGTCGCCTTTGCCCCGTCGCCTCCACCACGCGGCCGTCTACTCCGCCTCGCAGCCGTCAGCTCCGCTTAACTCATTCTGCCTTGTAGCCATCGGCCTCGTGGTGTGGGCTCTACTCGTGGCTGTGGGCTTCACATCGTGGCCTCCGCCTCATTTTGCCTCGTCACCATCGGCTCCGCCTCGTGGCGTGGGCTCCGCCTCGTGGCCGTTGGCTTTGCCTCATCGCCTCCACCTTGTGGCATGGGATCCGCTCGTGGCTGTTGGCTCCGCCTCCGCCTCGTGACTATCACCTCCTCCTCCTCGCCTCCGCCTCGTGGCTATTGGCTCCACCTCTCTACCTCGTGGCTATTGGCTTTGCTTATTGCGGTTGCCTCCGCCTCCACCTCCATGTCCGCCTCTAGAGCCGATCAGGTTAGGTGCCATAAATTTTAATCCACCACAAGTAATAAATTTATAGTTCATATTAAAGTTGTTTAGAGCCATGGTAATTTCGCTTCGTCCATATCAAGTTAGGTGTAATAAACTTTAATCCGTCTCTCCATCGGCTCTGCCTCGTGGCCGTCAACTCCCCCTGCGGAGCCGATCAGGTTAGGTTCTATGAACTTTAATCCACTGCAAGTAATGGAATTTGAGATTAAACACGGTGATTTGCCTCTTCCATTTCAGGTCCTGCTATAAACTTTAATCTGCCTCTGCCTTGTCTGCTCCGCCTCAAGCTCATCGCCTCTGCCTTCGAAGCCCCATCGGCTCCAAAGTTTTCAGGTTTTTCTGGGTTCTCAGTGATTGAATTGGCAACTAAAGTTTGCAACTTTAGTGAAATTTTGACAGATCATGATTTAGGAATAGATGTGTTGTCTGTGCTGTTTTCATGGAACTAATTGTTAATTGGGAGGGCTCTCAAGTGAGTATAACTATCTTCGGTTTCTTCGCACTATTATATTTTTGACAATTGATGTCATATTAGAGTGCCAAAAAACTCTGTTTGATGTTGATCAATAGCAATTCTTGATTTTCTTTTTTGTTCCTCTGTTAGTTTTGTCACTGTAGGTCACTGGGGTGAAGTTTAGAGCACATGCTTATCCTGTGTAAAGACATGATAAGTGATCTTATTAAATGATTTTGTTAAATGAACTAAAAAGGTTGTTATAGGTTTTATTATGAAGCCTTTTACTTATCTATTATATTGATTTGTTATTCACAAACTGTTGTTTGAATTACTTTTTGTTGATTAAATCTAATCTAATTTTGATTATATGATATTATTACTTTAGTATGACATCTCGAGGATCTTCAAATTGGTCAGTTGATTTGCCATCCAAGATATGTCCATGTCCTCAAGGGAAATTATGCATGGTAAAAAAAGTACAAAAGAATCCTATTAATCGAGGAAGGTTATATTATGCTTTGACTTGTAATGTAAGTGTATCAATTTACCATATTGTGCATGTAGTTACATTTGTAATACTTGATATTGCTTTACACTAATTTTTTTCAAACAGATAATTGTCGAGGCTTTGTGTAATGGGTTGAAGATTATATTGAGGAATACAGGATCTATTCACCTAAAAGTGTGGATGTAGTCAATTCTGGAGAGGCATCAAGCGAAAATGAAGAATTGGCAATCGTAAAAGGAGATTTGAAGTTGATTAGAAAAAAAGTAGGCTTTATTATGTCAATGATAATATTATATGGAGTCATCGTATCTTTCCTTCTTAGAATTATGATATCTATGTTACTATATAGGTAATTACCATGGAGTTAATCTTGATGGTTATGTAGAACTTGTTTTACTTAGAGTACAATGAATTTGTCTTTCTTAAGACGATTATATAGAGGTGATTTATGATTATTTGGTATTGGCTCGTCCGATTTTGATTCCATAATTAATCGAATCGAACTTGAGTTCAAAATTGGTACTATGTCGGTTCGACTCAATTTGATTACCCTATTACTATTAGACTGTAAGGTAATTTTGATCTTCAGTAAAAATCTGTTCAAAATTGACTGGTAAGTACATTAGGTGATTGGCTCTTGTGCACAGTGAACAGTGGTTCGGATAGGACTATTGCTTCAGACAATTTAGTGTTGGATGGAGAGAATTTGAATGCATCCCCTTGTTTTGTTTCTTAGGGACTTTTAAAATCATGTCTTACCTCATAGGAGTAGGAGGTTGACTGTATACATATGTAAGTCGAGAGCAAACCATTTTCATGCATTCCTGTCAACAAATCTAACTTGCCATTCACGCTAAACGCATAATGCCTAGATGATACAAGTTCTAAGCTACACGAAAGAAACCAATATGCATTCTAAGCTAGCGTCTCATAGACCACTCTGTCATTAAATGATGCCATGTAGGAGATCAGGTTATGGAAAATTGACATAAGTGGAAAAGTTGCATGGCATGATGTTACTAATAAGTACTTTACTTGTCAAATAATAAATGAAATGGTGGGTGATTCTGCAAAAACTAGCAAACATGCTTAATCCCACTCGTTTAAAATTGATTGATGGATTGTGGTTGATCAACATTCAAATAACATAAACATGTTGTTTAGTGGCAGACCCGCTTTATTTGAGTAATTCAGCAATTTCCAGCTCCATCTAGCCCCGACATCCATACCCATTCATGCTACTGCTGTTGCACTTATCACGCTCCGTCAAGAAAATTTAATTGACAGAAGGTCTTCCTCAAAAAATATATGACTGGAAATGATGGAAAAAACAAATCATATGTTGGAAATAATGGAAAAAACACATCATATGTTTACGAATTTATTGTGCCTTACACGTTGATGCATCATCATACACCTTACAGTCTACTTGTCGAAATCAATACTTCAGTAAAAATCAGTTTCTTCACAAAACATCAACTAAAGTCAAAACTTAACCCTCCACAATCTGTGACAAAGTCTAATGAGATAGCGCAGCTAATTCTGTGCTTTGGCCAAAACATCACCCTGAATCTGCGATCTCTCACTCCATTTATAGAAGCAGTTGACTGATACACATCCAAAACTAAATCATTTGCTTTATCTCCAATAGCATGAATAGCAACCTGAAAACAACAAAACAAAGCTTTCAATTGTCAAACATTAGAGAAGTATAACAATTTCAAGCAGCTTACGTTGAGAAATTACTTGAAGCCCTGATTTATCTGCAGTCACAGTCATGTTGAGAAGCCTCTCATGTTCTATAAGTTGCAAACCGCGATTATGGGGCTCATTTACATAAGGCTGTGAAAACAAAGCACACATGAGCAATAACAATTACTAGGTTATATGAATAGAATTTATGTTCTTGTCATTCATCAATACAATAGATTGTCGCTACCAACCTACCAACAGGCCTGCCTTCGGTTGAAGGTAAACCAGAATCAAGTAAAACATGACATGAAATACTTTGAAGGAGAATCAGTCTGTTAGTTCCCCACAACAATTTCAAGTGTCTGCTATGGATTTCTCAGGTAACCAGCAACAATCAGTAACCTAGTAAGTTCTGATGTCGTTGCAAGTATAAGGGGAACACTGTTGTAGTTTCAGCTAACTTCTAATTTTGTATCAAAATGATTGATATCTTGCCAACAGACAATGCCGTTTCCAAATACAATAGTAGTTGAGGTACTTCTTGAAGAAACCAAAGCTCTGTAGGGAGAATATTAATAGAGTCCCAACCCACTCGCCACCCTTGCACCATGACTAGAAATATACTGGGAATTACAACCCGTACACACTAATAGAGGCACCACCAATTAAATTAGCTACTCAACTCAATAGCTTCTCTTAACTAGCAACGATTATGTCCATTATGTGCCATCAAAAATCATGTTCTGATCTGATTTGATTCATTGAATCTTAGGAACACTTGGACAGTATCAACATTACCTCCTCTTGCTGCTCCTTCGTTATTTAGGTGACTCTTACTGCTCCTCTTGCTATTTACTCAAAACACCATTAGAGGAGGAACTAAATGACACTGACATTGTGAGAGGTGCAAAGCTTGTGCCATCACCGCAAGCTTTTTCCACAAAAATTGTGCCATCACTGTAAGCTATTTCCACAAAAATTGAGCTTGTAAGCTCGTATTCACAAAAATTGACATTGTCAAGTTGCTAGCAATATAACCAAGGGTCAATCCTGCACAAAAGTAAGAGTATCATAATAACTTCATGCATTTAATTGATTAAATACTTTGTATAAGAATAACTTTATGCGTTTCATTGATAAAATCATTCTATCAAATTAAACAAGTATTATATCATGTGTGAGGCGCCTCCCACACATGAAGACATTTTTCTCTTTTGCTTTTCACTAGCACCCTTCAACCGAGTGTTTGGTACACCTTTCAGTCTTCTCCGAAGGGGATCGAGTATTTGAATTTCACCGTTTTCTTCAACTTCAGCTTCATCACTTTCCACCAAGAAATTTAATCATTACTTGTCAAAGATTGCATTTTGCTTGTGATTTGGGAGCGAAGACGCAGCAAAGTTGTAGTTGCAAGCTCCTCCGTAACATCATGGTTTGCACTAACATTCATAACACTGAAAGCCAATTGCATCAATCTCTTCAAGCGCACTGTTTTTGACTCTACCGCAGCATGAGAGCTTTGTCCAACATCACAATAAGTCCCTTGTTTTGAAGCTTTTGTCCACCTCTTCAAAATGTATTGTGAAGGAATACTTGTAACATTTACAACATGTTTCAAAATGCATAAAGTATGCCTACATAACCATCCTTGCATTTCAAATAACTTGTAGCTACATGTAATGGTTAAATCACTTGGACTAAAACAAACAACATGCCTCCTTTCACTACTTTCAGTTGCCACAATATAAGTGTGCACTGGCCCATCAATTTCTGATCTACAAATAAACACGGACAAAGCATGCAAGAACTCATCTTGGAATTTCCTATAAATGACATGAGTGTATACATTTGCAGCATGTTTCAAAATTCCACTATTTTGAACTATAATCTGCGGCTTTCCTCGAGCACACTCAAAATCATCAACAAATTCGGAGTTGCGCATTTTTTCTACTTGCTTCTCATAATGATTGACAAATTCAGATAAAGTCAAGGTCTTACATGCCATATCTTGGAAGACATTATCTGTGCTCTCACTTTTTTGTGTGGATCTAATTCCTGCGGAAAAAATATCTCGGCCAAATGCAGGACACCATTTATGACGCAGCCGGTACAAGTTATCCAACCATTTGTGGTCCCCTAAGCTCCATTCTTGACACATAGCTTTCCAAACATTCTCCATTTCCAATTCGGATTCACAATGATATAAAAGCTTATGTCAATAGTTATCGCGAAAACCCGATTTTCTAAGAAGATGCTCAATATGATGCATAGCATTTTTCGCAATGTGCCATACACATAAAAGATGATTACTAGTTGGAAGAACAGTCTTAATGGCATTTGCCATGGCATGATCTTGATCGGTGAAAATAGTCTTTGGTGCTTTATTACCCATTGCCTCTAAAAAGGATTGAAATGCCCAAACAAAAGAAGCAATAGTTTCATCCAATAAAAATGCACAACCAAAGAAAACATTCTTTCAATGATAATTCAAGCCGACGAAAGGTGCACATATCATATTGTACTTATTTGTACGATAAGTTGTATCAAATACCACCACATCTCCAAAACTTTCATAGTCCAACTTGGATACACCGTCAGACCAAAAAAAGTTGGTTAGTCTTTGATCCTCATCCGGTTGAAATGTATAAGAAAAGTTGCTTCCATTTGATTGTAAGAAATTAAAATGATTAATGAGACTTTGACAATCACCCGCACTAATCAAGTCCCTTCTCTTTGATTGTAAGAAATTTTGACAATTACGTAAAGTAAAACCAATATTCTCTTGTCCTCCCGCTTCACCACTCAGGTAAGAATACGCTTTCGTAGCCCTTATACCAGCTCCAGCCATTGAAGTCAAAATACTTTTATTAGTATCTGTCATATGCCGGTATGATCATATCAAATGTTTCTGTTTATCATTAATGAAAGGATGATTATGAATATTCTTAAAACTTGTCGACTATCCAAACTCCATTTTCAATTTTGAATTTTATGCAAGCTTGACATCCAGTCCTCTTCACTGTCCTATAAATATCTCTTTGTTCATGAGGTGGGATTAGTGGAGAGTATCCTTCACAATTACAAAGAAATATGCATGTTCGCAATATTCCTTTACTAGTGTTTGCCTTTTGTCCTCTTCTCACTCCAAATCCCTTGAAAATTGCATATGCATTGTATGTCTTATATGCTTCATCCTCATTAGCAAATATCATGCCAATTCTAAATTCAAATTCTTTATCAACATTATGCACGATGATATTATCCTCAGCAGCCTCTACAAATTATTAAAAGAAAAAATCTAGTCATTTAAATAAGGCATATAAAGAGAAAATAAACTTCAATTATAAAAAGATAATTTATACCCATTTGTCCTGAGAATAAATCCAGCTAGCAGTAAAGTACTTAGAATAACCTGTCGAAAATTCATGCAAATGTAAGTGAGTATAAAAGATTGCGAAGTGTGCATATTTCAATCATAATAGAAAACGACATATTCACTTTGAGTACAAAAGATTACAAAATTATCATAGCTTGGCAGGGTTTCATTCATATACCGATTACAGTGGGCTCATTGTACTTTAAACTTTTGTCCATATGTCTATTTTATATAAACTTTAATTACTCGGTGCTTGTTTGGATTCACTCGGCTAAGAAGTTGTTGATGAATCCTATTGTTGAGTATTTGCTTTGTAGTTTCCAATGAGAAAGTACTACTTAGAGTGATACCTGACCTATTCTAAGAAACAACAAAATTTTGACTTATCTTTTTGTGCCTTATCGGTGCTTACGATCCTCATTCAATTCACGGGAGTGTGCATATTTCAATCATAATAGAAAAAGACATACTCACTTCTTTGCAAGCCAATCTTGTTTTTGTCTTGGCTCTTTGTTATGCAGCCAACAGGAACATTACTTCCTCCAACTAGGCGGAGCCGACGATCACGAGTAGAGTCCACGCCATGAGGTAGAGCCAATGGCCACAAGGTGAAGCCCACGGCCACAAGCGGAGCCCATGCCACGAGGCGGAGGCAACGAGCCAAAGCCGACGGTCACGAGGCCAATGGCCAAGGCGAGAACAAGTCGGCGGAGCCCCACAACCCAGGCGGGCCGTGGCGGGCGGGCCAACGAGGCGGAGCCAGCCGGGGGGGTAGAGGCAACAACGACGAGCGGAGCCCATAGCCATGAGGTAGAGCCGACGACCACAAGGCGGAAGTGACGGCCACGAGGCTGAGCCGATGGCAACAAGCGGAGCTGATGGCCATGTGGCGGAGGTGACAAGGCGGAGGCGATGAGCCAAAGCCAACAGCCATGAGGCCAATGGCCACGAGGCAGAACGAGTCGAGCGAAGCCCACGACCACAAGGCGGAGCCGACGGTCGCGAGGCGGACCGACGGCCGCAAGCGGAGCCGAGTCGACGACCACGAGGCAGAGTCGACGGCAACAAGCGAGCCGGGCGGGCCACGCGGGCGGAGGTGATGAGGCGGCCGGCGGCGGCGAGTAGAGCCCACGCCACAAAGCGCCGGAGCCACAACCACGAGATGGAAACGACGCCACGAGGCGGAGCCGACGACTATGAGGTTAAGGGGCGTACGTACATGGAAGGGAGCCGACGGCCATGAGGGGATAGGCTGTCCGCTTTTCACCAGAAGGATGAAGCAAAGAACACAAAAAGAAGATGAAGGAGGAGGGAGAGAAACAATCTAGGAAGGGAGCGGGAGAGAAGGAGAAGAGTTTCAGAAGGGTGCAGAGGAGACATTTCATTCAAACTTGAAAAAGAACGAGGAGAGAGGATGGCAATTAATGATGGTGCCTTCCCTAGGTCTTCTTTCAGCGGGAGTAGGGTGCAAAGGAGAGAGAGCCTCCCATAATAGGGCTTTCTCTTTCTCCATGTCTCTCCACGTCAGATGTCACGTGCCGATTTTTTAATGGATCCACGCGAGCAAATATACACCACGTGAGCATGTGACGTGGTACTAATAAACCACTGAATATTTTCTCGGTGGGAGACAGAGAGTAATGCTCGCGGGCTAAAAAGTTTTGGATGAGACGGTGACGAAGAGGAGAGAAAGCTGAGTGATGGTTAATAGCGGGACCCACATTGTCACACGTCGCCCAAAGAATGGAGTGACTTATGGATGACGTGGATAATCAGTCCTACCCAATATTTTCTCAGTCCACGACAACCTCAGCAAAGGGAAACTGCGACCACACCCTTCTCTCGGCCCCAGTCCCCTTCAAGTTTTTCGCTTATATTTTGCTTCACTTTGTTTGTGAGTTTTCTGCTTCACTTAATTTCAAATAAAATACTCCTTATAATGTCAGAAATTGTCATGCCATGAGCCACGTTAGTGTTGTAAAATTTGAATGACTTCGAATCAAAAGAGCAATCAAGTCGGACTTTGAGGTATGATATCACTTTCCTTAAGGATTTATTTGCCCCACAATGTTGTTACTAGTCACCGGCAAAAATCTTTCAGGATACAACAAAGTCTCAAAATTGAGAATACTAGATAGCAATTCTAGTATTTCTCCAGGGTTTCTCTAAAAAACAATTGAAAAATGATGGCTGTAGTTTTTCTTGAAAAATACTTGAAATGATGTCGTTCTTCTTCTTGCCGAAAAACTGACATATATGGAAATCGGTCTTAAAAAACATAGGCAACTCTTCACGAAAGGTTGCAAAGTTAACAAAGATATCTCTTCGGAAGAAGTTGCAAACTGAACAAATGCAACTCTTCAGGAAAGATTAAAAACTGAACAAATATAATCTTCAAAAGTTGTCTTGAAAAGACACATGTAAAATTCAGAATAAAAATATATATATAAATAAAATTCCAAATTTTCATAATTTCAAAATTATTTAATAAACAAAAAATCAACCTTTCAACTAATAAAGATTAATGAGATGACCTTACGAAATAAAATAAAATAAAATAAAATAAAATAAAAATAAAGGGATTAGTGCTAATTAAACCGCGGTCGCGCAAGCGTGCTAAGTGCATCAAAATCACGCAATTATTCGCGTACCCGCACACGGGTATTGTGTAGACTAGCATATACCCCATTGTCTTCGCTCTAAGGAGCAAGAAGATATTCACAGTTATAAAGCGGCCCACTTTCTCAAAACTTTCCTCTGTGGGACAAAGAAAATAGCATTATTTTGTTTATTTTACAAACAAACATCTAACAGTTAGCACTTACAGAAATATGAAACTGAAAAGTACCGAGTTTAAGAGATCTTAATCGCATAAACTGCGCAAGTTTGAGGACTGAATTATTCACGTGTCCAAAATTTGAAAATATAGCACTTACGGAAATAATAAATGATAAGGAGGATTATATCTTTCGAACTGAAATGACTTGACTCATCAAATGGTAAATAACGCTTAAATGTCGTTGGTGACAGCATTTTAAGGTCAATGAAATAGCATGGAGACGAACTATTTGATGAAAGAACAAGGTAAATAGTATACTTTTCACAACGATTATTAATTTCTTTCACCTCTTGATTCTAAATCATGGATTCTAATTACTAGCATGTCTCTAATCATCGTGAAAATATTCCATTTTTGTGCTTGCATTCACCGAGTTATTACATAAAATTCCAGAACCAATCTAATCTTGCATTCCGATGTCTAGCTCGGCAATCTGAAAGGTACAAGAGCGGATTGGCCATTGAGCCCCTTCGAGTAATAGTGCATCATGAACTCTCCGAGGGTGATCTCGCGGTACAAAGCCGGCCTATCTTTCGACACCAGCTCCTTTATCGGCCCGTACACCTTGGACGTTGGATCTTCATAAAGAGTGAAGAAGCAGGCGATGGATAGCCTTGGGCCAACATCTTTCGACAGGACTCGGTGCTCGACGCTTTTGAAAATGTCGTTCGACATAAGCTGCCAGGAAACAAACAGAACACGTATGAGCGGATCCATCGAACCTCTTTCACCTGTCTCATATGTTTTTCTAATTTGTCCAAAAACAACAGAAGGCGAATCTCGGAAGAAACTCGTTATGGTACTATCAGGAACGAGATTGAGAGCATGCCTGGAGGAGATCTCCAATGTTGACAACTAGAGCACCTGCGACAGGGGGGACATCGACCCACTGATCCCGGTAATATACTTGAAGCCCACCGGTATCGTCTTGTAGAAGGATCGTGAAGAAGTCAGGATCGGAATGATTGGAAGTAACCAGAGTAAGATTGGGCTCAGGGCAGGCCGGGGCATAGTGGTAGAGAAGAGCATGCCCTTTAGCACAATCCATGTTGACAAGGTAGTCCGACTTGAGGCCAAGAGCTTCCGATAGCAATTCGAGCAAAATGGTCGCCAGCACCTTCACTCGCTTGGAGTACTCCATTATCGCGTCCCTAGACAGATTTTAGGTTTCAACAATTTGAAAATCGGTTCGATACGACCAGACCGACTCTATTTCAGTCACAAGTATGAGGCGCAATATAAAATCTATTCAGGAATATTGAGTGGTTACCTACAAACAAAAGGCAACTCCTCGGGATCAAGCGGCTCGGGTTCCATAAGGCAGAACCAAGTGTCCCTCCAATTGGCATGCCTTGACTTGTACAGATCGAAGTTGCAAGAAAATTTCACCCTTCTCTTGCCCTCCCGGCCGTAGTACTCGGCCTTGACCTCCTTCGGCAGCTCGTGGAAGGCACGCGCCGCCACAAACGTCCCTTCCAATATGCTCTGCGGTATCCCGTGGTTCAAAACCTGGAAGAAGCCGACCTCACGCGCTGCCTCCAAGACTTGCGCCACCGTCCCTGGCCGATTCGTGGTGAGATTCTCGAGGTTGATGATCGGGATATGGAGTCCGGTGGCTCCAGATTTGGATCGGTCCCGGGCGATCTCTTCTGCTGGTCGGACGAAGATTCTCGGGATTTTAGCAAGGCCGGAATCAAACAGGCCTTTCACGCCCGATTTCGATTCATCGAAGTCTCTTAGCTCTTGATAGCGGTTGTAGGTCGATGGAGTGATGTTGGTTGAATCGCCGGCGACCTCCATTCCTGTACCTTGCTTCGGTTAGTTAACAAGCAAGAGGGACAAGTTGCAAGCGATAGAGGTTGAGGATACTTACTTCGGTGAGGGACAAGACCACAACCAACCATTTTCTAGCTGCAGCCATTTCTCCCATTAAAACCTAGTGCCAGAAGGCAGGTGAGATGATCCATCGCAGAAATAGTGGTCTGGGCCTGAGTTACGACCAAGTGCAGATAATTAAGGATTGGTATACTGGGATTTGCAAAATCGAATAACACGTAGCCTGCTCTTATTGGGTGGTTGAATGAAGCGTCCTCGCAGCTCCCAATTTGTCACATCACTTCATAGTAATTTGCTTTTGTGGACGACACTGGGGGGTTGCTCATGTATCTTCCTTGCCATGCGGTCCAATTAGAGGAATATATATTTATTATCGTCCTCCATCAGGCTGTACTACTTAGCAGAAAGTAGTGAAGCCGTCTTTTCTATGCAGAAAGGATTTGAGCTGGATCCCAAACTCCCTTCCCTTTCTTTTCTTCTTTGATTGATTTGGTTATCTTTTTTTTTTTGCTTTATTTTCTCTCATTTCGTGGAGCTTTCCTCTTTTAATTTAGTCTAGATTTAAAAGCATCTTTTTCTCGTTTCTTGGGGGAATTTCCACCTCCATCTATTCTAGATTATGGGTTTTTTGCTTGTATGATTTTGGGATTTCGCTTCCCTTGAATTTTGTTAGTCTATAAATCCAATTTCGAAGGAAATCGGAGGAGTTTCATGAAAGTTTTACTCTCACGGGTGTCATCTATATTGGTCGCGAAAAATGACACCTAAGATTTCTATAGCTAAAATCTAGAACACATATAATCAAGCAAGAGGGACAGGTTACTAGTGACAAGAGGTTGACCATACCTCTATGTTCTGTGTCCCTTATCGTTATATAGCGAGAAAGAGAAGCTAATTCCGTGTGCATGACACTGTTGTATCTACACCCTTTGCATCTAGACCGTATCTTACGCGCGTCCCAAGTGGAATCCAGGTACGATCTACCAAAGTCAATGATGTCGATATACATCCGAATACATATGCCGGATTTGTAATTATTCCTATTTTACTTTCCAAATGCAAACGCAACAGATCTGACATCTCTTTCGAATCCTCTCGTAAAATTTAGACAGATGATCAATAGACACATCATTATACGGATTACATTTGATACCCTGCACAATTCATAAATGTAGTTCGTCGATATGGACAAAACTCCACCCGGCCAATTTCCAGCTGAAGTCATTCCTCCTTTGAAAACCAACTGCCAAGAGGTAGTTGAGATGATCCATTAATGTAGCCTAGAAGGTGCCTTTCACTACAGAAATGGTGGTCTGAGCCTGAGCTACAACCAAGCGCAGATTATTCATGCTTGCTATGTTTATATTTACCAACACGACTACAAAGTAACGCATAGCCAACTCTTATTGGGTGGTTGAACAAAGCGCGCTCCCAATTTGTAATGTCACTTTACTGGGAATGACTTTTCTGGACCAGACGTACTGGGGTTGCTCAAGAATATCTATCAAGCGCGCGTTCATTTTACTTTCATGACAATTAATTATTGGTCTGAACTTTATAAGCATTCGAATTTGCCTTCCTCTCCTCTCGCTTAAAACCCAAGTTCCACACCATGCATGCACATTATCATTACAGATCACCGGAAAAAATTATCCAAAAATCTTTAACATATTATACAATAATCAATTCAGTTCTAAATCATTAATTGTACCAATTTAATCCTAAATATTTTAACAAATTGTCAATGTAGTCCTTCTAACCAATTTACGGATATCCCAAATAACCACCAAGAGCAGATGGACCTGTGGGCTACAGTGAGAACCCAATGTGTTTGGGACGGGTATTTATAAGACCAGTGAGGTAGTTCAGTGCTCGTAGTTGCCCAAATATCCCATTATTGGCCAAAGAATCAAATAGTTATGATACGAATAAAAATTACCACATCTAATTTAAGTTCATAATCACTCAACCAACTCCTTGATATTTTTTTATTTTCTGATTAGGCTACCATGACACAAATATAGCATTTATGTCTAATGGCAAGACTCCATCCAAACCATTTCCGGTTTTAAAATGGAATTTCTAGATGATAAATCTATGGGTTTATATTCTTTTTATAAACATGTGGCATTCCCTTCACCTATTAGTTCAAACTTTTGGGTGAAACTTTTTAACACGGTATTAAAGCCAATTTCTGTCCTAATTTACTTCGCATGTGAATCCACATCGATTGTCAAATGTCATGTGTTATTCCTAAACTGTGGTTAATATGAACGCAACCGAGGCCTTGATTTCTTGTTTTTTTCTCTCCCGATCTAATCTATGAGTCTTTTTTCGCATGTTGTGGTTAATAAATTTGCTTGCAATTGTAAATTTTGTGAGAATATCATCACTGGTCCAGCTAGCAAAATGTCTAGGACATGGTTCTATAACTCCTTTGAGATTTGGCAGAAGCTCTCATTCCCGATTTAGGTGTAGCTTAAAGTCTGGGAGCCTTTCTCTCTTGATCAAAATCTAAAACTGGGAGTTTTTTAGAGGCGTTCGATTTGTGATGATTCAACATGTTATTGTTGTTGTCGTTGTCGTCTCCATATGACGATGGTGTTAAAGACGCCAAACTTAGACGCGCATTGCAAACCGTAGTTTCTATTGGGAAAGATCTCGGTATATGCTCATCACTGACAGCTCTGGTGATTGGTCCCCCATTGTCAAGAGCGTGCTTATATTTGCAAGTTGTATTATTTTGTTTCTGGATTTTGTTTTATTTTGCAGCTCTTTTGGGATTTACTTTGTTTGGAAGCTTTTTATGTTCCTCTCATATTTGATTATGATAAATAAATGAAATTTTCTTGGAGCAAAAAATAAAATTGGCAAGTTCCGTGCATTGCACGGGGTTGGGTGCATATAATTTTATATGTAGCTAAAGTAGATTTTCTTAAAACACAATCTGCCTTCATTTTAAATTGTCACAAATAGAGGTCAACAGCCATCTATTGTTTTCAATTTATTGAAAACAATTATCAGTAAAAGCAATAAGCACATCTTACACATCAAAGGACAATTATCAAAAAATCCTAAATCTATTATAATTATGCAAATTCAATCATAAACTTTTTAATTATATCAATTGAGTCCTAAACCTTTTCACATATTATCAATTAAGTCCATCCAGCCAACTGTAATTGAAAATCACTATGTGAATGTTGGCCATTGATATTTTTTTAAAAATATTTTGATTTTCTTTGCTTTTCTTTTCTTTACTTTTTTTTGAACTAAGAGCCAGTGACCCATGCCCGGCAACACCCTTGCCCAATGCCCTCACTGTGGCTGATGAGGGCCATAGCGCCCTTATTGGCCAAAAGAAGGGCATGTGACCCCTCGCCCAGATCTGGCAAGAGTCGAGACCCTCGCTAGGTCTGGGCGAGGGTGAGGCTGCTATGCTCACGTTAGTGTTGGCCTTGCACATATGGCACATCATTATTGGTTGATACTTCCACGTCACGGCGTATGCACATACATATTGTGCCACGTGGTGCAAAACCGCACTTTTTCATACCAACTTTACAAGGATGTATTAGATAAGATTATAGATTTCTTCACCAGCTTAAGAATGTATGATTTTTGTCCTAAACCATGTATGTGCATATAAAGATAAATCGATATGACGCTACTCAATTTGCTTAACTCTTATTCAATCAATGTTTAGTATCTATGCAATTAATTTGCCTAACCAACCAATATGCTAAATTATGTCCGTGTTCGATGCTGCTAAAGATATTGTTACATCAGGCATAACAAACTGATCAACCTAATACAATGGTCCTATACGTTAAAAAATGTATATGCAGAAACAGAAGTGTAAAAAGAGGCAGCCACATTGACATACATACATATGTGTACAAAGAGGCATATAACGATCTACAGCTACGCCCTCAAATCTCAGTACAGTTCTAATCATTCCATCCTCCTTCATTCTACAGATATTTTGTGGATCCATCCACCACTGATTATTGCTCAAAATGTAAGCAATCCAATATTATAGTCGAATGGCTATCGAACCAACCTGAAATGTGTCAGAGCTGAAGTGCCGTCGAGTCCTTTTGAGTCATAGTATGTGATGAACTCACGAAGAGAGGTTTCCCGATACAAAGCCGGTCTGTCTTCTGATAATATTTCCTTTATCGGGCCGTACATTCTTGTTGTTGGATATAGATGAAGAGTGAAAAAGCAAGCCACGGATAATCTAGGGCCAACACGGTTTGCCAACACTCGATGCCAAACACTTTTGAAAATATCATTCGACATAAGCTGTAGGAAAGTAAAAGAGTACAGTGAAGATCCTCATTTGTTAGGTGCTAGCATTATAACTACGTAAAACTTGGCCACAATAGAGAATGATTTTTTCGATTCCTAAGACCTCTAGAATCGAGCTAAGGTTTGCAAATTCAGACCATGCAAACCTACCATTGACACTATTTCTCTAACAACATTCCTTTAACCAGTAGTGCCACCGGTACTCTAGACTGAAGTGTTACCAGATCTTCATATGCAATGGTGCTATACTGCACATGAAAAATATGACTACTATTATATTGCGGGTCCAAGAGACATTGCTTTGAATGATCAACGAAAGCCAGTGGAAGTTTGCCACAAAACTCAATGATAAGGAAGATTCGATAAGTGATAAGGAAGGTTTATAAAAAGTTTCAGCACATCTAGCAAGTTATTTCAACTAAGCGGATTGACAAAGTTAAGGTGTTAAGCTACCAAACACAGGAAATATTTTATAGTTTCCGTATGTCCATCTCACTTACTATGATAGCATAAAATTGGTTTTCAAGAATTCGGAACTACTGAAAAGTGAGAACAAGAATCAGGAGGTGAGCTCTGAAATCAACTTAGCAGTCAAATTTGATAGAAAAATGTATTCCTACTAGGAACAGGGTCAAAAGCTTGCCTGAAGGAGATCTCCAATGTTGACAACTAAAGCTCCAGCCACAGGCGGAACATCAACCCATTGATCTCGATAATAAACTTGAAGGCCCCCGATATGGTCTTGGAGAAGGATAGTAAGAAAGTCAGGATCAGAATGCTTGGTGGTGCCCATAGTCAGATCAGGCTCTGGACAAGCTGGATAGTAGTGACTGAGAAGAGCATGCCCTTTTGCGCAGTCCATATTTACAAGATGGTCGGGTTTCAGACCAAGCGCCTCTGATAGCAATTCAAACAGAGTGATCCCTAATGCCTTAACTTGCTTGGAATACTCCATCAGCATGTCTCTGCAATATATATGCCAAATTAGATGGAGACGAGGATCAGCTTGCTCTATTATTCCAATAAAAAACTTGTTTCAATTAGTAAAACCATAGAACTGCATCGATTGATAAAGGTTTCACAACATAAGAGGTCTCCAACAAACCATTTTCACAGGCACAACCGATTTTGCGGTTAAGCCACGAGTAGATTACTGTGTAGCAGTCAGATACTGAGCAGTTCATCAATGATGTTAAGCCCATGTATTCCATTTTTATTTCTTTTAAACAAACTACGCAGAATTCTCTCTATTGAACACCTCAGGTGCAGTTCCAAGTAGAAGGTTAGTCAGAAATTTATATGACAGTTCTGCTCAAACCACGGGTGCTACAAATAGGCGAGTACCAAAAACTCGAGCCAACAAAAAAAAAGCTTTTCCCTCTTTGAATCCCTTGCATAACGGACCTATATTCCTGCAAAATTACCATCTTTCTTCCTTTTCCTCTCAAGATTGCCGGAGCATGATCCAGACCGGAGAGTTCTACGGAGTTGTAAGGCTAAAAACCCTGACGGAGAAACCAATGCAGACACTCCATTCCATAATCAAAATGTCATCCATGAAAGCAGCCGAGGAAGAACTCAAGAACCCCAATCTAAGTTGGCCAGTGGGAATTCTATACACTGCAGACAATGACAGTCTATAGGATAATTACACTCTTCTGAAGCACATCTAACCCAGACAACTGAGCTTTAAAGTAAAAGCACAATGAAATAACAACATCTCGTCCTCAATCAACATTGGAGCTTTAAACTAGTACCTACAGACCAGAGGCAACTCCAGAGGATCGACCGGCTCGGGCCCCATGACGCAGAACAGAGTGTCCCTCCAATTCGCGTGCTTCAACTCGTACAGATCGAAGTTGCTCGTGAACTTCACCTTCCTCTCCGCCTCCCTGCTGTAGTACCCCGCCTTCACCTCCCCGGGCAGCTCGTGGAACGCGCGCGCCGCCGCCAGCGCGCTCTCCGGTATCCCGTGGTTCACAACCTGGAAGAACCCGACCTCACGCGCCGCCGCCAGGACCCGCGCCACCACCGCCGGCCGGCCCGCCGCCAGGCTCCCGAGGTCGATCACCGGGACCTCGAGCCCGGAGGAGGAGCCGCCGCCGGGCCGGTCGGCGGCGATGTCCTCCGGCGGGCGGACGAAGAAGCGGGGGAGCGTGGCGATGCCGGAGTCGGCGAGGCCCTTGACGCCCGATTTGGAATCGTCGAAGCGCTTCAGCTCCCGGTAGCGATCGGCGCCGTGTGGACCGTCGGCGCCCACCATTTTCGAACGAGAGAGACACAGAGAGAGAGCGCTGACGCTTCGTGCTACGATTCTGTCTGAATACGTGCGCATACTACGTTTTGCAAATTTGTCCCTTACGGATTAAGGATAAATCCGACCACTTGATTAACCGCGGGAAAATATCTAAATAAGGACTTGAACGGCTACTTTCTCGAGAAAAAAATAAAAAGAAAAGGTTAATATCACGAAAAATCTCAATTAGTACAGTTGTGATAAATTTATCGCAAACTAAGTTTTTGACTATAAAATACCTCAAACTGGTACACCTATGATAATTTGACTATTATGTTAGTTTCCATTAAATTTTACATTAAATTTTTAGTTGAACAACACGTGGCAATTGACATGTGTACTAATTTAGGATTTTTACAGGTGTACTAGTTTATATTTAACAAAGGGAAAACTTATTACAAATATACCAGTTTGGGATTTTTGGTGATTAAAAAATTTGTTTAGGATAAATTTATCACATGTATCAATTTGGAGTGTTTGATAGTCAAAAAATTAGTTTAGGATAAAATTATTACGAATGCACTAGTTTAGAATTTTTCGTGATATTAACCAAAAAATAAAAGGCTTGCCGTGAATTTTATCTCGAATAATAGTCTAAAGTTACTTAGGGCGTGCATGATAACATTTCTACTCCCGGGCAAAATTTCTGGCCAGAAATTGAAAAATCAATTTCTTCTCCAGGGATGATTTTTTGATTTGAGAAAGGCGTTTGATAACGATTATGAAATTTCTATTCCGGAATAGAAATTCGTTTGTTAAAGTGTAAAAAAAATTCTTTCTCCGGGACAAAAATTCGTTTGAGAAAAACTATAATTTTTTTGTCAATTTTCCACGATAGATTTGAAGAGTTATATAATTTTTGTTACAAAAAGTGGCTGAATTTCTTGGATTGGAGAATGGTGTGAGGTGTTCAAGTTTATTGTAAAGGCGGAGACAAAGAAAGATGATCCTTTCCTTTACCTCTCCTTGTATGATCATCATGAGCTGTTCCTTGTATGATCATCATGAGACAAAGAAAAATTATTTCCTTTACCACCGTAAAAATCATCATGAGTTAATTCTGTCCTAATATAACTTGCTTGCTTTGTAGTTCTTTCGCTAGAGGAAAACCAAACGCGATGTTCAGCGTCAACTTGCTTGTTTTTGTCGAACATGTGGGAAAACATAGATCATTGAATCATTGGAAACCTCAAATATCATATTACAACAATGAAAATTTGAAATTCTCGAATATAACTAACAAAGTACATTATGAATATTAAAAAAACAAAGTCATGGAATCTCGGCCATATGACGATCCCTCGCCATTTTGTTGGCAATAGTTTTCCTAAGCACATTCATCTCGACTCCTTCCTCGGTCGACGTATCATCCATAGTGTCATTGTCGATGGTTCATATGGATGCTCTGGATCTCAAAAAGCTCAAAGTTCTTATCTCTTTTGTCTTCATCACGTATATAGTTATGAATAGTACAACATGCAATGACTATACGTGCTTGCTTCTTAATTGTAAATGAAGGCATATGTCTCAAAATGAAGAAGCGATTTTTGAGTACTGCAAATGATCTCTCAATAATGTTCCTTAGTGAAGAATGTTTATGGTTGAACAATTCTCTAGCCGTTCTTGGTTGCCTATCACCACCTCTATAGTCCTTCGGATGATATCGCTCACCTTTAAAAGGGTTAGAAATCCCGGAGCAGATGCATAACCAGAGTCTACCACGTAATATTTTCCTACAAGACAATTTATGAATTGGTCATGATATTCAACTAACATTAGCTGAATTATTTTCCTATAAGACAATTTAATCGTCAATAACATTACTTTTTTTTCATTAAACACATAAGTACCTGGCGGTGGTCGAGGAAATTGCAAGCGGATTTGCCATTTCTTTGAGAGCACCCGACAATCATTAGCCGATCCTTCCCAACCAGCATATACAAATGTAAATCTCATATCAAATGAACAAATACACAGCACGTTTTGAGTGGTAGTTCCTTTTCTGCCTCTAAAAGGGATTTGCTTTGATACAGGTACGGAAGCATGAACATGAGTACCATCAATAGCCCCCACGCAGCCCTGTCATTTAAAAAGTAACTATTTCATAAGTTCATCAATAAAAATAACAACAACAATGTAAAGGAATATATGAGTAGTGTCATACAAGTTTATTCTACCTTAAAGTAAGGTTCAAGCTTAGGATTTATGAGAATCTCCTCTGGAACAACATCAAAAGAAGGCGGTGTGATAATCTCTTGTCCCAACTTGAGAACTGCTTTCAACACTAAATTGAAGTATTTGCTGATAGTTTGTCCTGAATGTTGGAATCTCTCACACAAAACTCTATTGGTGTTCTTGTGACAAATCATTGATAAAAAAATCCCAACTTGTTCATCAACTCTAATATATCGACTATCTTCCAACCAACCTCTTGCCTTCAACAAATCACACAAGTTGATAAAGACATGTCTCTGCATTCTAAATGCTTCATACACCCTATCTGAATGTCCATAAAGAATTTCTCTCATCCATTCAGGTCCTGATAATATACTGTCCCTAATAGGTTCTCTTGTACGCATAGACATATCTATCGTAGCAATAAACCACCATGCTATTAATATTTCAAAATCAAGCTCAGTAAAGTCATATTCAACTGATTCAACTGATTCAACTGACGCCACCTGACTATTATTCTCACTACTTTGACCGTCTTCCATATTACCTATACAACACATGAAAGAAGAATATAAGAACAACAAACAAAGCACGAGTCTCATAATCATATAAAATTGCCACAGTAACAATGTGGTCATAATTTATAGTTTAAAGGAAACATCATTGGTCATGAAATTTAAACAAACAGCAGTTCATAACAATACACATTGCCATCTATTTAAAGAGACTCAATAAGACAAAGTCTCAGTTCCGGGGGGGATAAGATGAAAGCCTCCCTCCATATGGCATTCCGGCATGCATGGTTCACAGCTTTGCTATAAAGATTCGGATTCATGCCAGGCATCTCTTTTAAAACGCCAATAACAACTGCTATGGAGTATGGGTCACTAGGTGATGAGCCACGTGAAGTCACAGAGCTACTTGTAAGTAGGTCCATACGAACTTCATTACATCCCGAATGGCTTCACAGGTATCACTAACACTGCATGAGTTGCTCTTTCTTCTCTTGGCATTTGGAGTCCTATTCAAGTTATGCTTCTCACGCCTTTGGGGTAGGCTCAGGTTCATTGATTTCTTTAGCTTGTCTCACGTTGCTAAAGGCTCCAGCACTGAGAGGGCTTTCATTATAGTTGTCATAGAAACCAGCTTGCTCCAAATCAGCAAAGTCAAAGTTACCAGTGTTGTCATTGACACCTTCATTGACACCTTCATTGACACCTCCATCTGATTCCGCATCTTCTTTATTTCCAGCTGTAAAATCCCCAGTAGCACATGTATCACCAAACACGATGCATAGTTCACGATACTGAGGAAACCCATCAACCCTGAATTTAGCCCATTCTTTATTTTCCTGTGAATAAAAAAAAATATGTTAGTACATTTATAAAAGTCACATCCACATATGAACAAACGGACCCAAGTAAAGTGATACCTGAATGTGAGAATCCCATATACTTGGATCCTCCACAAGAACTGTGTTTTTGATTTCATCCCACCCAAATCCAGACTGTCCAAGTAGCTTTTTGAAACTACTAAATTGCGTCTTCGGTTTGTTTACCTTGTTCTTCAATTGAACAACATTGTAGTCTAGCCCCTGTCTTTTTGACAAATTTGGAATGAATGTTATTCCATCCTGTTTTGTTGTAGGTAGTTGTGGTCCTATTACCCTTTTTACCTCTTCAACCAATAAACTTACAAAAATATTGGTTAAAGGCTCGGTCCACTTTGCCACAAATGTCCCTTTATGAGATGCCATCAAACCTTAATAGGTTGAGTATCAAATAAGCAATATCATTAACACATGATGGGCAAAGAATGCAGTAAAGCAAATAGGAAAGATCTGAAAAAAAAATTGTACATTAGAAACCTAAAACATAACCAAGACCTATGAATCTATAAACTAGAATTGAAGATAACATGTCGAACATAGCAAGCCATATATGGCTTACATCCATTTACCTGCTCACTAGTGCTTATACTTTTATGGTCAGGAGAAGATGGCTTCAAATATCACCTTTCTGTACTTGCAAAGTGATAACCAAACCCAGATGTAAAGAGCCTAGAGCATGAGCTGTGAAAGAACATAAAAACCCCACGAGGGCACCGAGATCAGATTGAGGACTCTATGTCATGAGCTTCATTCAGGCAACTACAAATAGGGGAGGGACGCAAGAGGCAAACAGAATATATGCAAAGCACATATGAGGTCAAATGTTTCAAAGATCCAAACGATTTGCAAACAGGACACTCCATGGGCTAAATTCACGATTAGTCCTTTGTTATGTACCGTCGATTTTCATTGAATTCACTATACTTTCACTCTTAGTCATCATCAGAAGAACAACGTTTCGCTTCTCCTCCTCAAGCTCGATCAAGTAAGTGAAAATCACCAGCAAGATAAAAGCGATCACTTGCCAAATTAAACTGTGCTTTCGTTTCTTCTTATCATTCTTCCAGCAATGTGCAAGTAATCTACGTCGGAAAAAGGATAATAATTTGCGTTTTCAGGGGGGCAATTTGTAGTAAAATACACATCACGGGATCAACATTCGGACAAAAGAAGAAATCTCCTTTCAGCAAAAACGTGTTCACCCAACAAAAAAAAAACACAGTTGGTGAATCGACCGCAGAAACCCAATTTCTGGCGAGCGAATCTGGGTTTCTGGCGAGCGAATGCCACTGCTTGGCGACCACAGAAACATTTCTACTCCCGGAAGGAATCGACCGCAGCAGCAAAACCTAGAGACAGTATTGGCGCAAAGAAGACGAACTCGAGCAGAAAATCGTCACCTGGATCGAATGCGTTTGAGCGGCGAGCGTAGGGAAAAATCGTCAGATGAAGACAGTGGTTGGTCCTCTTCTCTTGCTCATTTTCTATTGCAATCCTGCTCTGCCTCCGTGAACAGCTTACGGCGTGGGGAGAGAACGATCGGGCGTGGGTTTGCGAGAACATTCGGGCGTGGGAGAGGCGGGGGAGAGAAAAGCACACCGGGCTTATTTCTGCTAGAATAGAAAAGTAGATATTTCTAACTTCTCATTCTGGCTTCAAATTTCTCCCGGGAATAAAAAACTATGCCAGGAATAGAAATATAAATAAATGTTATCATGCAGATTTCTACTCCAAACCTACTCCCGGGAGTAGAAAAATAGAAAAATAGTTAGCTGGGAGTGTTATCATGCACCCCCTTATTTACCCGGCCCAAGTTCGATGGTAATTAAAGCAAGGGTAATTTCGTCCAGAGATTTTTATTCTTTTTTCTTTTTCATTTATTTCTTCTCTCTTTTTTTTTTCTTCTTTTTTTATTCGTCATCTGCCTGCCTCTGCTGTGTTCGCTTTGCAGATCACCTTCTCTAAAGTCCATCTCTATCTCCCCACCGTCGCCATGGACGCCATCAAACTTGCCCGCCACTGCCCTCGACGGTAATCCCAGCACCTTCTTCGAAAGTTGGAGGTTGATCCAAGCCATAGGTCGAGTACGAGCGGGGCAAGATGTGACTTGGATCACGTAATTGTGGTCGTGGTCGAGCGTGACGAAGTGTAAGCCATTAGCTTTGTGTCCTCATTGTCGTCCATACTCGAATTCAGATTGATCCTCTCGCATGCTCTGATTGGTCTCGACGAGGAGAAGCCGGATTGAAGTCCCTAAGCCAGATTTATTGGTGATTTTTGTGGAAATGTCTTAATGCAAACTGGACTATAAATGTTATGAATCATCTAATCTAGACCCAACCCAACATTCCCAAGTAACTGTGAGTGAAGTTTATACCTGTCCAAATGGGTCATAAATACATTGTTAACCCATATATTAATAAATAGGTTATAAATGAATCAGTTATATTTAATAAGTGGGTCATGAGTAGGTATAAACATAATATGAATGTTAAATGAGTCGTAAATAGATCATAAATAGGTTTATAACTTATTTAAATTCAACTAATCTCTTTCACCCTTACTTAATCTCACGCTTACTCATTCTGTACTCTCATCTCAGTTTGATTATGAATTTGCCTAGATTGAGTTAAATATATATGTGTTAAGCAATACGAGTCAGGTTGGGTGTAGGTTGAGCATGAATTGAGTTGAATATGATTCATTATATTTGCATTAAGTAAAAATGGATCAAAATAGGTTAAATTGACCTATTTGGGTCGTATCACTTTTTACCCAATCCAAATCCATCCCAACCCTTCGATTCGACAGGTCTGGTGAAGTTGAAGTTACCACGGCATTGCCATTTTCACTGGCGTACATGAAACTGTTACTTTAATTACCAGATCAAGTACTCTCAAGCAAAAGGAATAAAAAATGGTTCTTGATATTTCTCCATTCTCAAGTTCATCATCACTGCCGGTCTCTTCAGGCCAATGCTAGAAACCCGATCCTGAAGCCGCAGCTCAGGAGGCTTGTCGACTGGGGTTTCCCGGGCGCCCTGAAGATTTCATCGTCGGAGGAGGCGGCTGGTGGCGAATGACCTCGATTCGCAAAGCTTCTTGTATAAACTGCAGAATGGCATAGAATTTGAATACTAAGTTTCGTAGTTTTCCAAAACTGGAGCACGCGGTTTGCAATTTTGCGAACCTTCTCGAATATCTTTCTATTTTCTTCTCTTTCTAAGCTGTTCGAATTGTTCTGCACCTGTGCGAGCTCGCCGGTGAGGAGGCTGCGCTGTTTTCAAGATGGAGGTGATGCAGAGGGAAGGAGGCCTCGCCCCGCGGTCGGCGAGGGTTGCTAGCTCTCGCCACGTGAGCAATTTCTGGCTTATATTGGCCAGATGGACTGAATTGATACTAATATGAAAATGTTTATAACTAAGTTGGTCCAATTGAAAGATTTAGATCATAATCGGTGCTATTGCAACAGTTTTAACAATTCTTTGGTACTTTTCCCGATCACATAGTATTCTTCACTCTTCAGTTTTTAAAGGGTGCGATGCTTTTAATTGTTCTTATCCCCTATTGAGCATCAGTTGGTCTCTCGTTCCGTCTCTTCTTGGATCTCTAGAGGTGTAATAATTCCTTCTACAGGTGCTCGAAAAGATCATACATGAGGTTAGGTCGTGCATGAGATTCCTATTGGTGGATATAACATATATTTCGCCTTTCTGGAAGTACTAGGTCCACCCGTGAACCTTTCGAGTTCTGCAACTATACTTTGAGATCGACGGAAGAAGAAATTTTTTTTTTCTTTTCAGATTGCAAGACAATGCTTTAAATACAAAGGGTTCAAGGAAAATTAGTCCGTCAAGTTAGACGATGAAGTAGAGAGGACGTGAGAGGAGGAGCGGGCAATTCTAGCGGACCCGGACATGTCACGTACAGGCGAGGCATGGCGAGTCCCCTTAGTGGAGAGTTTTCTCAATGGTTCACTGCCGAGGTCAAACGACTCCGGCCACATACTAAGAAGGATGATAGCACAAAATGCGATCGAGGATTGTTGATCCAAGGAAAATTAGTCTGTCGAGTCAACAAGTTAAATCTTCATTTCCCTTTCAGTTTCCCTTCCTAAAAATTGTTTCTATGCATTTGATTTAGTTTATATCTATCACGTAAAGAACTTTTAGGATCCATGCAATTAATGTCATGTTTACTACGTCACTGCTTTGATTTTATTATTTCTCTAATTTCAAATAACTTCTACGTCAAGTGAAAATATAAGCCGAAGGTGGTTCACCGGCCACGCACGAATGTTTTGGCTAGTACAATTAACAAGTTAAAAATTTCGTATGAAAACATTAATTGTTTTATTAGATTCTATAATAATCTTTAGCAATAATTCTTTATATTAAACTACTATCATAAATTACTAACACAGCACCAAGATCAGCTATTATAAATATAATTACTCAATTACATTTACTTATATATCTATTTCGGCATAGGTAATTAGTTTATCCTTTTAAATTCATTTTGAATTCAAGTTTAATATGGAACGCAAATGGCTAGGAAATCGCAAACAACCATATACGGAACAGGGCATGCAAGAGAGCGAAAGAAGAGAGAACTTCAACTGCCACTATATGTATTTGGCCTAAAAGAGATGTTACATCATTATGCGTAAGTGCAAAATACATGTTACCGCATCACCCAGAAATCATTGGGCCATGAACTTGGAGAAAGCTTCAGCACAAGCAACATAACATTCAACAGATCAATATGCTCAATGGTGTCGGTATTCAATGTCGCTAAAGATATTGAGTTTATCGGGCATAATGAACCGATCAACCTAATACGACGGTCCTATCTGTTCAAACATATATATGCAGAAATCAACATTGGAAGAGCCACGGAAACATCAGTGTACAAAGAGGCATCTTTCGGTATACAATCATGCTCTCAAACCTCAGTACATTCTACTCGGTACATCCTCCTTCATTCCACATATATTTTGTGCTGATTGTCGCTTGAACTTTAAGCAATCCATTATAGTAGTCAAATGGCTACTGAACCAACCTGAAATGCGTCAGAGCTGAACTACCATCGAGTCCTTTTGAGTCATAGTATTTGATGAACTCGCGAAAAGAGGTTTCTCGATACAAAGCCGGCGGCCTGTCTTCTGATAATATTTCCTTTATTGGGCCATACATTCTTGTCGTGGGATATTGATGAAGAGTGAAAAAGCAAGCCACGGATAATCTAGGGCCAACATGGTTTGCCAACACCCGATGCCAAACACTTTTGAAAATGTCATTCGACATAAGCTGCAGGAAAGTAAAAAGAGTACAGTGACTATCCACATTTGTTAGGTGCTAACAGTATAACTATGTAAAACTTGCCCATAATAGACAGCGATTTTGCCGATTCCTGAGACTTCCAGAATCTAGCCAAGGTTTACAAATTCAGACTGTGCAAAACCTACCATTGACACTATACCTCTAAGTGCATTCCTTTAACCTGTAGTTAGTCTGTAGTGTTACTAAATCTCCACATGACATGGTGCTATACCACACAAGAGGAATACGACTACTATGCAATGTGGGTCTAAAAGACAGCGTTTCGAATGATCAACGATAACAAATGGAAGTTTGCCACAAAACTCAGGGATAAAGTAGATTCAATAAGTGATGAGGAAGGTTTTAGAGAGTTCCAGCACATCTAGCAAGTTATTTCAACCAAGTGGGTTGACAAAGTTAAGGTGTTAAGCTACAAAACACTGGAAATAGTTTACGATTTCCATATATCCATCTGATTTACTACGATAGCATGAAATTGGTTTTCAAGAACTCAGAACTACCGAGAAACGAGAACAAGAAGAAGGAGGTAAGCTCTGAAATCGATTTAGCAGTCTAATTTGATAGAAGTAAATGTAATCCTACTAGAAAAATGATCAAAAGCTTGCCTGAAGGAGATCCCCAATGTTGACAACTAGAGCTCCAGCCACGGGCGGAACATCAACCCATTGATCCCGATAATAAATTTGAAGTCCCCCGATATGGTCTTGGAGAAGGATAGTAAGAAAGTCAGGGTCAGAATGCTTGGCGGTGCCCATAGTCAGATCAGGCTCCGGGCAAGATGGATAGTAGTGACTGAGAAGAGCATGCCCTTTTGCGCAGTCCATATTTACAAGATGGTCGGGTTTCAGACCAAGCGCCTCTGATAGCAATTCAAACAGAGTAATCCCTAATGCCTTAACTTGCTTGGAATACTCCATCATCTTGTCTCTGCAATACATATGCCAAATTTGACAGAGTTGAGGATCAGCCTGCTCTATTATTCCGGTTAACAAACTTGTCTCTATTGGTATAACTATAGAACTGCATCAAGTTCACGAAGGTTTCACAACCTAAGAGGTCTTGAACAAACCACAGGCAAATTGATTTTGCAGTTAATACACGATTAGATTACTGTGTAGCATTCAGATGCTGAACAGTCACCGACGATGTTAAGCCCCTGTACTCCATTTCACACGAGAAATTATTAAACCATGTTAAGCAAACTGCATAGTTCTCACTATTTCACACAAGAGATGAGTACATGAAACTCGAACCAACAAAAAAAATTTCCCCTCTGTTGAATCTCTTACATAGCAGATCGATTTTCTTGCAAAATTACCGTCTTTCTTCCTTTTCTTCTCGAGATTGCAAGAGCATGCTCCAGACCAGAGAGTTCTACGAAGGCAAAACCATGACAAAGACACCAAATGCAGACAATCCATCCTACAATTTCAATGCCATCCACGAAAGCAGTCGAGGAAGAACTTAGAACCCCAATTTAAGTTTAGCTAGTAGGAATTCTACACTGCAGACAATGACAGTCTATAGGATCATTACATCTTCTGAAGCATATGTAACCCAGACGAAGTTAGCGTCTTCAAAGTCAACGGAGCTCACAGCAAGAGCACGATAACGTAAGAACCTGTCGTCCTCAATCAAGGATGGATTTGCGAATCTGGAGGAACTCGTACCTGCAGACCAGAGGCAACTCCAGAGGATCGAGCGGGTCAGGCCCCATGACGCAGAACAGAGTGTCCCTCCAACTCGCGTGCTTCGACTCGTACAGATCGAAGTTGCTCCGGAACTTCACCTTCCTCCCCGCCTCCCTGCTGTAGTACCCCGCCTTCACCTCCCCGGCAGCTCGTGGAACGCGCGCGCCGCCGCCAACGCCCCCGCCATCGCGCTCTCCGGTACCCCATGGTTCACCACCTGGAAGAACCCCACCTCGCGCGCCGCCGCCAGGACCCGCGCCACCGCCGCCGGTCGGCCCGCCGCCAGGCTCCCGAGGTCGATCACCGGGATCTCGAGCCCGGAGGAGGAGCCGCCGGAGGGCCGGTCGACGGCTATGTCCTCCGGCGGGCGGACGAAGAAGCGGGGGAGCTTGGCGATGCCGGAGTCGGCGAGGCCCTTGACGCCCGCTTTGGAATCGTCGAAGCGCTTCAGCTCCTGGTAGCGATCGTAGGTCAACGGATCGGCGTCGTCCGAATCATCAGCGCGCACCATCTTCGAATGACTCAGAGAGAATGAGCTTGAAGAGTTGACGTACTATGATTCTTCGCGACGCAGATTGCAGGTGCATTCCAAATACTTGTTCCTTTTTTTTTTTTTCAAGAAAAAAAGTCACCGTAAACCTCGTATTTTATTTTGTGACCAAAACAAAAAAGACATAAAAAAAAGCTCAAATTATGCTCACCGTAACAAAACCTTTAAACTTATTATCTACGCGATAATTTACCCTATGTCAGACCACCTGTCATCTTCACATGACCCATGAGGTAACATGCTATGTCTAGTATTAGAGATTTTATAATGGTAAAATAATATTGGTAATATGCTATGCACTCACTTGCATAAGGATCTTATGCATCAGAAACGGAGGCTGGAATGTTTTGTGTTTGGAATAAGGGTTTATCTTGATGCTAAAAGTCGGTCTTGAGCGAATTGAATGGCTGCATTTGTTAAGTTATTGTTCTGGACATAAACCATTTTTATAGTAAATTACGCCGTTTTTATTTCACTTTGGCCACATGAGTGTCATGTCGATAACGTTTGCTTTCCAACATCCATTTAGGTAGATTTTAAAGATACTCATTGACAGAACCTTGACAGAGGATAAAAGTGTTATATATGTAGAAGTTTGAGATTTTATGTGTCAGGGAAAAAAATTTAAAGTAAATATATCACGGTAGATATAATTCCGAATTTTTTGTGATTTTTTCTTTTTTTTATTAATAGCGACATTATTACCATTTGCAAGCGCCCCAAGCCCACATGCTCAGTGTATATAAATTATTTAAAGATGAGGAATCTTTAGATTAAATATGTGATAGTAACTAAACACGGTTGAGGTGAAGGATTGAAGCGGGAGATATTGAGAAATGGAATGAACATTCGACAGTAATGAAACGAAAATAGTACATACATAAGCTCGATTTGGCATGAGTCTTGAGTATTTGAGTCGAGTCAAGCTCAAGTCTCAAGTCTTGAACTGTGTAACGATTTGAATTGACTTGATTATATCCCTACCCTATATATCCAGCCATACAACAAAATATTGATTTTAACCCTACCCTTCTTCATCGATCCTCACTTAATATTCCAACATAGCCTCCTCCTTATCCAGGCAATCGTTTCGGCGGCTACTATGACCGAAACACAATAATCTCTTATCGGAATTCATTAAAGAGAGGGTTCTTGCCTCTATGCATTTATGGGAAGCTTTTTCTAAAATCGGACACCAACACGCACCTGGGCTAGCATTTGTGCAGTTTCATAATCCTTAATTTAATTGGCGATGGGGACTTTTGACATTAGGGACGAGCTTGATGCTGCCACCGCCGCCACAGCCACGCCGCCACCCTAACCACCTTCATCGCCTGCCAATCATGTTGTAATAGCAGACAGTCGAGAAGCTGGCAGTGGCGACCGCTATTTACTGGATCCATATGGCCTAATTTTTGCCATCCACGCCCTTTCTGCACAGGAAACAACTTCAGACTGATTATTCTTCACAACTTTAAATGATCTATCGCCGGAACACCATCAAGACCTTTCGAGTATATATATTTGACCTAGTCTTTCGCAGATGTTTCTCGATAGACCGGAGGGTTTTCTTCCGATATCAACTTCTTAATTGGCCCATACTTTCTGGGAGAACCCTCTTGCCCAAGATGTGTTTCGAAGAAACAGGCCGCTGAGATTCTCGGTCCTATGTTCTATGCCAGTACTCTGTGATAGACGCTTTTGAACTTACCATTGGTGATTAGCTGCACAAAAGGTCGCCAAATCTGTTAGCTAATCAATTTACTGTGTCTCTGAATGTCAAATGCATAGACAAATAGCTAATCAATTTACTGTGTCTCTGAATGTCAAATGCATAGACAAAGATAGCTTGCTGAAGACTGCACTTTCAAGAACAATACTAGTTACTTGCAATAAGAAGCCACGGGGATGATATACATATATATACTAAACTTAGCATGTGACGAAACCGGCAATTGTCGGTGCATTAGTGCTCTTTAAGGACACTGAACTTAGTACGTGACGAAACTGGCAATTCCAGATCACATAGCATTCTTCGCTCTTCAATTCTTCAACGGTGCAATGCTCCTAATTTTTCTTGTTCTTGCTAGATCTGGCCGAGGGCCACCATGTCTTCGTTGGCCACAGCGAGGGCCCGCAAGCCCTTGACTAGTGGCCGACGAGGGCATTGCGGGTCTCGCTGGGTGCCGGTAGGGGTGTCAAAACCAAACACAATACCCGAATTGAAACACGAACCAACCCGACCCGAACACGAAATTTTCTTATCGGGTCGGGTTGGATCTCAACTTGTTTGGGTAACAATAAAAAGAATTGGGTATTGTTTGGATCTATTGGGCTTTGGTACCCAAACAATAAGCCAACCCAAACAATAACCAAAACCATTAAGATTGCTCCTTCTTCCAGGACCTTGCTGCCGACTTCTTCTTCCCGGGTTCTGACGCGCCGCCGCCACCGGCAACATCACCCTCAGTGGCGTCGCCGAGATCGACGGCCGCGGCAACTACAATTCTCCTCGGGCGATTTGCCGATCCTCTCCGATGATTCATCGGGCGCGCCGGATTCCGCTCCCGCCTCTCACGCTCTCCTCCGCCCGCGATCCCCGGCGATCTCCATGGCGGCGGAGGGGGTGGTCGTTCCTGTGTGGGGGAGTGCGCTGGGTTGCTTTTGAGTAAGTCGACATGATGGGAGGGAGCTTGTTCCATCACCGGAAGCATTCGTGGCCGACAGAAGAGTACATCAACAGATTGACTCTGCAGCAGGCGAGTGTCCTGTTTCTTTTTTTTCTTTTTTCCTATTAATAGAACCCCGTGGGTTTTGGTTTCCTGTTTGCTAAGCTGTCTTGCTGATTCTCTTGTTCGGGGAAACTAAGCGTTCTATTCCTGCGACGATTCGAGTGAAGTGGCAGGGGATCGAGAGCCGTAGCTTGACAGCTTCTTTTTTTACACTTTGTGTCGTTGTCACCTGTTTAATCTATGGGGTGATGGGTATGGTTCAACATTTTGCTTCCGATGAAGTGCATGATGAGCAAATCATGGATATTGAACTTTTAAATGATTAGTAAACCTCTAAATACGAACCCGACCCGAACCGAACACGACCCAATTGTGCGGCTATCTAATGTTCGGGTCTTGTTTCGGGTCGGACCAAGCACATATATTCATTATTTCGGGTCGGGTCGGGTATTATGAAAACCCGACCCGACCCGACCCATTGACACCCCTAGGTGCCGGCAACCCTTTCGGCCCTCAGTCCAAAAAATAGTAAAGAAAAAAAAAAAAAATACAAAAATTTATGAAAAATTCAAAAAAATATCAAAATGTTATAAAAAATATCTGCGTTAGCACCGGCCATATCATGTAAAATGGCCAGCGTGCACATTAACAATTTCCGATCAAAATTGCTCGATGGATTCAATTGACAAAATGTAAAAAAGTTTAGGACTAAATTGACACAATTGAAAGATTTAAGACTGAATTGAGACTAGTGTAATAGGTTGAGGACTATTTTGGTAATTGTCCCAATATTTATCTATCTACCACAAGGAAAATTAGTCCATTAAGTCAAAAACTTAATCTTTATTACGTTTTCAGTTTTGTGTCACAAAAATTGATTCTGTACTTTTGATTAAGTTTACATTTGTCATGTGAAGAATTTTTAGTATCCATGCAATTACTCTCATCTTATTATGTCACTGCTTTGATTTTATTATCCTCCAATTTCAAATAACTTCTACACAAACTAAGGTGGCTTCACGGGTCACGCACGTATGTTTTGGCTAGTATAATTAACAAGTAAAAAATTTCGTATGAAAATGCTAATTGTTCTATTAGATTCAATAATTATCTTTAGCAATAATTACTAAAGATAAATTCATTTATATGTCTATCTTGGTATTGATAATTAGTTTACCCTTTTAAATAATTTTGAATTCAAGTTTAATATGGAACGCAAATGGCTATCAAAATAGCATTCAACGATATACGGAAAATGGCACACAAGAGAGCTAAAGAAGAGAAAGAACTTCAAGTGCTTGTGATACCACTGTCTCTAATTTTTTATATGTTGTAATTATATATGTATTAATTTTATCATATGAATAAATAGATAAAGATTATCAAATTTTAAAACGTAGTGCATCCTAAGAATATAAGCTAGAGTTCCAGTTTAATTCAAGTTTCGAGTCCACTGTATCGATCGATCAAGACGAGTAGAGTCAAGCTCTACTTTACCAAAACTTTATTTGAGTTGAGCTGGAGTTAAAAAATAAAGCTCGATTTAGCTCAGGTAGAGTATCAAGCCTTGAAGATTGAAGTCGAGTTGAGCTCGAGCATTGGACTGTGCATTGACTCAAGTCAACTCGACTAGATTGTACCCCTAGATCAAACATGTCTCCAATCATGCAAGAAGATATCGATTTTTTAACCACCTTCGTCGCCCGGCAAACATGTGGTAATAGTGATGGTCGCGAAGTCAGGAATGGTGAATGTTAGAATTATGATAATGAGGGTAGAATTGTAATATCGTGTTTATAGGGGTTTACATCATGTTAAGTGTGTGTGCGTGTGTATATATATTGTAATTCCTTCACTAAACATAATAAGAAATATCATTATCTTCTCAAACATGGTATCAGAGTGGGTTGAGAAACCTTAATTTTTTTTTTTTTTTGCGAGGTAACCAATCCTAACTATCGCCAACACTCTCCGGCGAACCCACACCGGTGACTCAATCCGGCGAATCCAGATTTGGTGGCTCACACTCCATTTAAGTTAGTTCACTCAGATGTGCAGGGTCCATGTCGTGTTTCTAATACTTTTGGTTTTAGATACTTTGTTACATTCATGGATGATTTTTCTTGAATGACTTAGTTGTTCTTAAGAAAAGATGGCACCGAGATTTTTTACTGCTTTCGCCTATTTTACTTTGAAGTATTGAATCGGTATAATACGTGTGTCAAAACTTTACGATCAGATAATGCCAAAGAATATCTTGCCTCCTCCACTGGTTTTAAATCGTTTATTGAATCTCATGGTATTCTTCATCAAACGTCGTGTTCATATACTCCATAACAAAATGGTGTAGCCGAATGCAAAAATCGTCATCTTCTTGATGTTGTTAATTGTCTTATGTTTCATATGCATCTCCCTAAACATTTTTGGGGCCATGCTGTACTTACAGCATGTTACTTGATTAATCAGCTTCCAACTTCTGTTCTTTAGGGGAGACACCATTTTCTATTTTACATCGAGATCTTCCTCCCTTTGCATTACATTTGCATGTCTTCGGTTGTATGTGCTATGTTCATCGTCTTTCTTTGGGTCTTGATAAATTAGATTCTCGTGCCGCGAAATGTGTCTTTGTAGGGTACTCTCGAACTCAAAAGGGCTATAAATGCTATAGTCCCACTCGTCACCATTTGATTATGTCAGCTGATGTGACTTTCTTTGAGGATCAATCTTATTATGATACTTAGTTGGATCCTATGGTGGCTACAAGGGTGGCGGGTGTGTCCTCCCAACACTTCCTCCACTCTCTGTGCCTCAAGCACTATCAACAGGATTTCAATTTGTTGAGCGTACATATCAACGGTGTGCTACAACTCCTTCCACAGTAGTACAGGTCCCACAGACATTTGATTCATCTGTTCCTCCATCAATTGCAGCACCATCCTTTGATCCTGATCCACCCATTGCTGTTCAGAAAGGTACATGTTCCTGTGCTGGTCGTCCTGTGGATCACTATGCTCACTTTTCTATCCTTTCTTCTTCTTGTCTTTGTACTCATCATCCAATGTCCAATTTCTTATCATATGATCATCCAATGTCCTTTTCTACCTTTGTCTCGTCCTTGTCCTCTATTTCTGTGCCCAGCAGTGTTACTAAAGCTCTTGCTTATCCTGGATGGCAACAAACCATGGAAGATGAAATGAAGGCCCTTCTTGAGAATCATACTTGGCAGCTCACACCATTACCTAAAGGCAAACAACCTGTTGGTTGTCGTTGGGTTTTCACTGCTAAGGTTCATCTTGATAGTTCTCTCGATTGATTGAAAGCTCGGTTAGTTGCCAAAGGATATATTCAGACATATGGTATTGATTATGATGATACTTTCTCACATGTTGCCAAAATTCCATCTATTCGTGTTTTTATTTCCCTAGTAGCACACTTTGGCTGTCATCTTCATCAATTGGATATCAAAAATGCCTTCTTACATGGTGATCTGGTTGAAGAAGTATATATGGAGCAATCACCTGGGTTTGTTGCTCAAAGGGAGAATCTGGTCTATCGTTTACATAAGGCCTTATATGGATTCAAATAATCTCATTGTGCTTGGTTTGGTAAATTCACTGATGCAGTTATTAAGTTTGGGTTAAAACAGTGTAAAGTAGATCATTCAATGTTTAGTTCTGTCTCCTTAGCTGGTTGTGTTTTTCCGGTGGTATATGTGGATGATATTATTATCACAGGTAGTGATTCAAATGGTATTCAATGACTTGAGCAGTTTTTGATACATAATTTAATACTAAAGATCTGGGACGTCTACGATATTTTTTAGGGATTGAAGTTGCTTACTCACGGGCAAGTATCAATTTATCACAACGAAAATATGTGATTGATATTCTTAATGAGGTCATATATCTTGGAGCAAAACCAGTCGATACACCTATGGAGCCTAATGTGAAACTTGATGCTGAAATTAGAGAATTTGTCACGCCCCGTACCCTATCGAGCTCGTGACATCCTCCTCTGATCAATTTATTTGCGCAACGCCCCAGGAATGTCGCCGACCTCAAATAAACATCAGAGATTTCATTTTGCATACAGAAACCATGAAATACCCGAACAAATAAAACTGGGGAGAATTGGGAGAATGTACATATCTTTTTCATTTCCTTCTTATACCATAATATTTACATTTATAAACTGTCCCATACATGTACATGTACACCGCCTTTCTCAAAAACCAATACTCTAATGATGAAGACCTAGGTTTACTACTACTCCAAAAATGGTGCTCGCCAAAAACCCATTCTGAGTTTGAGTCCCCTTATACCGTCCCATCCACTGAGAACTCCAAAACGTTCTAGTGGTGGTGGCGGAAGATTCATGGATCCTGTCGGGGTTCTAAAATTTTTTTAGTTGAAACAACCGTGAGAACACTTCTCAGTAAGTTCACCCCTTAAACCCAACCTAGGCTACCACTTACCTCCAGACAATCACATAGACACACGTGCATTCGTACACATCAAACCATTACATTGCAGGCACATCAAATAATATAGTCAAACTCAAACATGCGCACACCCGTACTCAATCACAATCACATCATATGCAAACACATGCATGTATCGTTCTCATCCCACTATTCCTTCTATTCTCATTTTCACTTTTACATTCACTCGCCAGTGACCCGCGTTGAAGTACACGCCTCAGGCATACTGCAACCACTTTTCACAACACTTTAGGCCCGTGTACTCGTACACGCCTCAGGCCATGTTTCTTGCCCACGTAAACGTACACGCCTCAGGCTCAATATCTATCATCTACTGCGCAATCCGCGTTGAAGTACACGCCTTAGGCTGGCAGTCTTCCGGTAATACCAGGCATTTCTCAATCCTCGCCAGTGACTCACGTAAACGTACACGCCTCAGATCCACTGCAATCACATCTCACAACACTTCAGGCCCGCATAAACGTACACGCCTCAGGCCATGTTTCTCACCCGCGTAAACGTACATGTCTCAGGACGGCACAATTTTCACGATCGCACATATGCCATGTCGCACAAAATTTTCACGAACACGAATCATACCACATTTCTTTCTCACTCACGCACACGCCCAACAATCACTTGTCACACATAATTGGCCCATCATACGCGGCTCGTGCACCCAATAATTTACATGTAATTCATGCTCATCGAACAATTGACATAGCCAATTTTATCAATTAACTCAATCTGGCACAACGTGCACCATATAAGCATTTTCAATCAGCCAAATTGCACAAATGCACGCTCAAATCCACCACCACAACTAAATTATTTTCCAAACGCACATTAAACACAGAAATCGCTATTTTTCTCCCACCAAACGACGCCAAATCGATTCCAGTCCTTCACGGGACTTTCTCACCATAAATTCTCGGTTCTAAAAATCTAACTTGCGTCCCGATCGGCCCATCACGGCCCCATGAACAGTAAATCACAGCCACTGTTATTTTCTAATTTCCAATAATTAATGCCCGAATTAAATCCTAAGGCCCACCATAAAATTTTCACTACCAATTCATACAATTCCGCACCTAACTTTATACAAATTTCGCCCAAAATCGCCCGTCGATACCCGAAGTCCTAATTTGGGTTTAGAGCGCAACTTACCCGTGTTCTAGTGATGTCGGATTAATTCCGATCCTTCATGGGACTTTCTCACCATTAAATACCGGTTCTAAAAATCCAATGTGCATCCCGAACTGAGCATCACAGCCTCATGAACAGTGAATCACAGTTCGTGAACAGTGATTCTTAGCTTAAAATTCCCTCAAATCGTCCTCCAAAAATTCCAAATTAATTCCTTAAGGCCCGCCATACATTCCCGGTCTAAAGCCCCAACATTTCGCACCCACACAAGTCCAATTTCATCTAAAATCAAATTGTTCGGCGATACCCAAAATCCTAAATCGGGATTAGAGTATGACTTACCGTGTTCTAGGCTAAAACGGCTAAAACGGAAAGCAGCGGCGCTCTACGGCGAAGGCGAACAACTCACGGTGGCTCCCGGCTTGCACGGCGGCGGTCCAGCCCTTTGGTTGTGGCTCACGGCCACTTGAGAGGGAGAGGGAAAGAGAGTGAGATGGTGAGGTTTGAGGATGGTGGTGGTGGCGTACGGTGGCGGCAAGGTGGCTAGACGGTGGTTTGGCGTGGCGGCGGCGGCGAGCGGCGGCGGCGAGCGGCGGCGCTGGCGGTGGACGATCTAGCTTGGAGGAGGGCGGCCAAGGAGCTCATGGCAAGGGGGAAAAGTCACGGCCAAAAAAAAAAGAAGGGGGGGATTCACGAAGGAGAGGGAGAGAGGGGAGAGAGTCTTATCTAAACTTAAATAGGAACTTTGACCCAAAAATATTTAAAGCAAAAATGACCAAAATGCCCATTGTCCCTAAAACTAATCCTTTATAAATCCTTAAGGGAAAAATCGTCACTTTCTCCATTTTTTGTCCAAATCGAATTTTTTTGAAAGATTTAAGCGCACCAAAAATTCACACGTCTCACGTGCAATGTCGTCCTAACATTCCGGCGTGACTTCCTAATTTTCCGGTGTCCAATTTGGGCAAAAATTCAATAATTAAATTCTATTAAAAGCAACTCGAGCGTTTCTCGAGCTAACGGGCAGCTTGCTGGGGAAATTCGCGAAATCGATTCATGACTGACACTGAATCGAGTCACGTGCAAGTCCGTTCGGTGCGTGACGACCTCGGTTGTCATTAAAATCGCGAAGATCAATCACTTGATATGAGGGATACGATCGTTCGGTATAATTTTGGAATCATTCGTCAAGTCGTTTCGTGGTCCAACGAAATCACTCGCGATCCACTACTAGGACAATGACGAATTGACCCCTAACTATCCTTGGATCGGCCAACAGTGGCTCAAAATATCACTTTCGCAATTTAATGATCGAAATCCATTCACGGTCGAATTTACTTTGGTCGCGCGAATTTAATTCCCCTATTAGCTTTTCCCTAATGGTTAGCATTCCCGGGAATGATCAGTTCCGGGCGAGAATTTACTACGAGCACATCTCATAAAACTCAATTATTCAATAAATTCCAATTGGTGAAATTTCGGAAAGTCACAGAATTGTTACATGATCCGTCAAATATCGAAGATTAATGGGTAAGTTGAATTACCTTATTGTTACAAGGCCTAATATATTGTTTGCTGTCAGCGTAGTGAGTCAGTTTATGAGTTCTCCTCGTTTTACTCACTGGAATGCTGTACTGAGAATTATTAAGTACTTAGGGAAAACCAGGTAAAGGACTACTTTTCAAGAATTATAGCCATCTAAAAACTATAGGATTCTCTTACGCAAACCGGGCTAGATGTCCTACTGATAGGAGATGTACATCAGGGTGTTGCGTATTTCTTAGAGGTAATTTAGTTTCCTGGAAAAGTAAAAAACAACATTGATTTCCCGATCAAGTGCTGAAGTAGAATATAGAGCTATGGCACATGGGACAGGTATATTGATTTGATTAATGATGTTATTGTCAGAAATTGGTGTGTCAACATCAGATCCATCAACATTATATTGTGATAATCAATCAACCATCCATATTGCGAACAATCTTGTCTTCCATGAGCGAACCAAATATATTGAAGTTGATTGTCACTTTATATGAGAGAAGGTCTAGAATGGGGAAATCATTCTTCAACATGCGAGGACAGAGGATCACTTGGTAGATATTTTTTACAAAATCCCTACAAGCGAATAGAGTAGATTTTTTATGTAATAAATTGGGACTACTTGATATCTATGTCCCAACTTGAGGGGGAGTGTTAAAATTATGATAATGAGGGTAAAATTGTAATATTATGTTTAGAGGGGTTTATATTATGTTAAGTATATATATATGTTTTGTAATTTCTTCATAAAACATAATAAGAAATATCATTATCCTCTCAAATAATGAACACTATTTACAGCTTTACAGGATACAAGTTTAGCAGCTCTCTAAGCTGCAATTACAACGCATCTGGAACTAGAGCAAAACCATGAGTTGGGCATATGGCCTGATTTTGTCATCCACGCCCATCCTGCGAGGGAACCAACTTCAGATTGATTACTCTTCACAGCTTTAAATGATCTATCGCAGGAACCCCGCCAAGACCTTTAGAGTATATATATCTGATATAGTCTTTCACGGACGTTTCTCGATAGAGCGGAGGGTTTTCTTCCGATAACAACTCCTTAATCGGCCCGTACTTTCTGGGAGAACCCTCTTGCCCAAAATGTGTTCTAAAGAAGCAGGCAACTGAGATTCTCGGTCCGACGTTCTTTGCCAGTACTCTGTGATGGACGCTTTTGAACTTACCATTGGTGACGAGCTGCACAAAAGATAGCCAAATCTATTAGCTAATCAATCCTCTCTCTCTCTCTCTCTCTCTCTCTGAATGTCGAATGCACAGATAAAGATAGCTTCGTGAGGACTGAGTTTTCAAGAACAATACTCATTGCTTGCAATAACAAGCCAGTGGAATAATATATCTTCATCATTCGAGCCATTGAGAAGAATAAAATAGTACCAGCATCCTCTGAGATGGATTTGAAGTCCTCTTACTCCTACGATTGTTACACTTTATGTTATGAAACATGATAAATGCCGTGATTGGCACGAGCAATGAACTATTCAAGTATTTCTTAAATGTTTTCGGAGATATCAATCAATCCATATTCAGTTCTGCCAAATAGATTTCGTAACTGTGAAGGCCGAACAAGAGTGAACTATCACAGGTCATCACGAGGGAGTAGAGGTTCTTGTTGCCTTGCAGTTGCTCATGCTGGAATATTGGAAGGGGTATATGCAAACAACGAAAGATAGTAAACTCATTAAGAACAACCATGTCAAACCCACTTACCTGTAACATGTCACCCAAGTTCACCACGAGAGCACCATGAATGGGCTCAACATCTGCCCAGTGATTTTCATGGAGGACTTGAAGGCCACCAGTTTGGTCTTGCAATACCACCGTCAGGAAGGAGCTATCCGTGTGCTTGGTATGACCCTGAGTTAACTCTGGCTCAGGACATATTGGATAATAGTGTCCAATGAGGTACAGTCCTTCAGCACAGCCCATGTCCTCAAGATGCTCGGGAATGAGTCCCAAAGCTTCTGATAGCAGTTTGAAGATGGTAAGCCCCAGTCTCATCACTTGATCTGAATATTCCCTTATTATATCTCTACAAGCAGAGCATGTGGAAAATTGATGATAATCTTACACGCATGAATAGCTTTGTATGTATGAATTGAAGCACCATGCTCAATTGGTCTGTGGACACCACACTAAAATGACTGACTCTGGAGTCCATTAGCCTGGCTAGAAGCCCCAACATAAGTAATAACCGTGAAAAGCTCCTACTCCCACGTGAGCTTCGCCCAAGATAGAGGATACGTTTTGCCAAAATGGTAAAGGGCACTCATCAGTCGCAAGTTTGAGTGCTTGAGGTCTCAATTTCACTAACATGAAGCTACAAAAGCCACAACCAAGTGCCTTGTTGCAGGCAATCACTTGCTCCTAGGCTGGTAGATCAACAGGCGGAGCAGGTAAAGTTCAATTTCTTTTGTTTCTTTATGAAGCTAACATGCTGCAGCTAAAATGGGTGGCAACCAGGTCAATCCTGGTTTCGACAGACTCCGATTTAATGGTATCAACCAGAGAAACAGAACTACCTGGTCTAGTTTTTAAATCAGTATAAGAAGCACTTTGGTAGTAGAACTGCTCACAATTCAAGTTGAGACAAACTCATCCTCTAATTAGCAGTAGAACAGGTTACCTGCAAACTCGAGGAAGCTCTTCCGGAGTCGGCGGGTGAGGAGCCAGAGCACAGTACAGCGAATCCCTCCAATTCGCGACTGGTGCGCTGTAGAAATCGAAGTTGGTGTTAAAAATCACCTTCTTCGACTGATCTCTAGAATACAACTCCTCCTTCACCTCACTATCCTGCTCGTGAAACCTCCTGACGCCGTCAATGATTCCGCTCAGGACGCCATCTCCGACCCCGTGATTCACCACCTGGAAGAAGCCCCAGTCCTCGCACGCCTGGCCAACTGTGCGGACTATCTCCCTGCGCTTGCTGGGATCTTCATGAACTCCTTCCAAGTCCACGATCGGGATGCTGAAGCTTGTCCCGGAGGGATCGGAGCGGCGTGGCGACCGAGGCCGGCGATCGGCAAAGATACGAGGGAGCTTGGAGATGCCGGCATCGACGAGGCCTTTCACGCCGGTCCTGGAGGAGTCAAAGGCTTTCAATCCGCTCTCGCGATCGTATTCGGGCTCTGCTTGGATGGGGGCTTCGCCGGAGTTGGTCGCTGCCATGTTGATCGGCGAAAGTTATGTGAGAGCTCGGTTTTCGGTTACAGGAGGTGGTGAAATGGAAGGGATTTAGATGCGCAGGAGTGCAGAGAACGTTGGAGACGGCGACGGCGACCGCCATTTTTTAAAATGTGGTTAGCCCAACGGTCACGGTCATTGACACGGCGATCATCACAGGGAGAAAATGAATTATATCATTTTCCCCTAAATCCGTGAACTCCAAAGTGGGAGTCTCTACTTCATTAACTTCCAATTTTACTCTTTAATTTTTTGCTTTCAAATTGTGCGAGTAAAAGTGAAGGTCCCACGCTCATATTATTAAAGTTCCTATCTCAATCTTTTATTCCATCGTCATAGGTCGTTACTTCCGTAGCTTTGACACAATTATTGGAGTCCCATGCTGACCACCATTCTTTTCCGCTTCTTTTTTTAGTCTCTTCAATGTTTTGCCGAAACACTAATTCTGGAGATTGGAGCAGCTTTCGTTACAACAGCAATTCAAAACTACCGGTCGACATGAAACGTTATCGATGCTTAGATTGTTAATGGCACCGAGCAGTTGGTATTGAATTACTTCGATTCAACTGAGCGTTGCCGTGCGGCAACTTTGCCTGTTGCCACCGGACCGATTAGAAATAAAGTGCCACCAGACCGATTTCAAAATGATTTGGGCATGTAAATAAGTCTGACCGTTTTTTTGACACTTAGGACAATTAATAGTCCATACCACGAAAACAAAGCTCGCCAATGACACACTTCCATGGAAAGATCAATTGACAGAACTGACTTGGCTCAGTTAATGTTGCAAGAGCAACTGGAAGTTCCACAGTTCTAAACAGGATATTCTACCATCCGTCTGTTAGACCTCAACACCAACTTAGGCAAGTACTTTAGCTAGCGTCTCTAACACAATTAAACTGTTGGAATAATGAAGCTCCACTTTGCCGAAACTTTATTCTAGTTTTGAATAATCAAGCTCAATTTAGCAAGAGCTGAGTATCCAGCCTTGATTATTCGAGTCAAGTTCGATGCTCGTATTGACTGTGTATAGACTTGATTATACCCCTAGATCAAACATTTATCAAATCCTACAAGAAAATATTATTTTTAACCCCACCCTTCTCCCCTAATGCCGCTGCTGCCGCCACGCCGCCGCCCTGACCATCTCCTGCCAAACGAAGTGATAATAGTGACAGTCGTGAAGTTGGGAGCGGTGAACAGTATTTACTGGATACAAGTTCAGCAGCTCTCTCTAAGCTGCAATTAATACACATATGGGACTAAAGAAAACCATAGCTTGGGCATATGGTCTAATTTTTGTCATCCATGCCATTTGGCACAGGAACTAACTTCAATTCAATCCCTCTTCACAACTTTAAATGATCTATAGCAGGAACCCCGTCAAGACCTTTTGAGTATATGTATTTGACATAGTCTTTCACAGACGTTTCTCGATAGACTGGAGGGTTCTGTTCCGATAACAACTCCTTAATTGGCCCATATTTTCTGGGAGAATTCCCTTGTTCAAAATGTGTTCTGAAGAAACAGGCCACCGAGATTCTCGGTCCTACGTTCTTTGCCAATACTCTGTGATAGACGCTTTTGAACTTACCGTTGGTGATTAGCTGCACAAAAGATAGCCAAATCTATGAGCTAATCAATCTTCTCTCTCTGAGAATTTCAAATGCACAGATACAGATAGTTTACTGAAGACTGCACTTTCAAGAACAATACTAGTAACTTGCAATAATGAGTCAAGCTAATGATATATCTCCATCATTCAAGCCATTAAGAAGATTGCACAAGTACAAGCACCTTTTGTCATGGATTTGAAACCCTACTAGTTATCAGGAACTTGACCTTGGATATACTGACCCAGTAAGTGACAAAATTGCCTGAACATTCCCTACTCCGACAAGCATAAGCAAGTTGTATAAAACCAGTATGCCCACATCATTGAAAAGACCAATGTTGAACTCAAAACTTATTTTCAAGCAGGCAACAGAAAAATTCTTTTATCAGAAAAAAAGTGAAGAATGGACAGTTTTCTAGCAGATCTTACATCGGCATGCTTCCTTCAGCCTAAAAACCAATTTTTTCGAAGGGAGAGAACATTTTTGGGACCTCCATTATCCATATCTTTTGGAAGAAATACTTCTAAACCGCTCTTCACACAAAGCACCAAGTCCGTTTACTCCTACCATTGTTACACATCAGAAAATTTTATGAAACACGATAAATGCCGTGATTGGCACAAGCAGTGAACTATTCCAGTATTTCTCAGGTGTTTTTGGAAATATCAATCAATCCATATTCAGTTCTTGGATAACCTAGTCCAAATAAATCTTATAAATGTGAAGGCCCAAAGATAGCGGATTATCGCAGGTCATCGAATGCAATCAAAAAGGGAATTGATCATGAGGGAGTTGAGTTCTTGTTGCCGAGCAGTCGCATCATGCTGAAATATTGGAAGGAGTATATGCAAACAATCAAACACAGGAAGCCCATTAAGTAAAGAACCATGCCGAACCAGCTTACCTGCAACATATCGCCTAGGTTCACCACGAGCGCACCATGAACGGGGTCGACATCTACCCAGTGATTTTCATGGAGGACTTGAAGGCCACCAGTTTGGTCTTGCAACACCACCGTGAGGAAGGCGCTATCGGTGTGCTTGCTTAGACCTTGAGTCAAGTCCGGCTCAGGACATGCTGGATAGTAGTGTCCAATGAAGTACAGCCCTTCGGCACAGCCCATGTCTTCAAGATGCTTGGGATCCAGTCCCAGAGCTTCTGATAGCAGTTCGAAGATGGTAAGCCCCAGTCTCATTAGTTGATTTGAATATTCCATTATCACATCTCTGCAAGCAGAGCGCCGTGGAAAATTGATCAAACATCTTACATACACGAAAGACTTTGTCCGTACGACTCGATCATATTGATTGTCGCAATATGGAGCACCGGCATTTTCGCGAACAGGTTTACCTGCAAACCCGAGGAAGCTCTTCCGGACTCGGCGGGTGAGGAGCCATAGCACAGTACAGCGAATCCCTCCAATTCGCGACCGGCGCTCTGTAGAAATCGAAGTTGGTGTTGAAAAGCACCTTCTTCGACTGATCTCTAGAGTACAGCTCCATCTTCACCTCGCTCCCCTGCTCGTGAAACCTCCTGACGCCGTCGATGATTCCGCTCAGGACGCCATCGCCGATCCCGTGATTCACCACCTGGAAGAAGCCCCAGTCCTCGCACGCCCGGCCGACCCTGCGGATCATCTCCCCGCGCTTGCCGGGATCTTCGTGAGCTCCTTCCAAGTCCACGACCGGGATGCCGGAGCTCGTCCCGGCGGGACCGGAGCGGCCGGGCGACCGGGGCCGGCGGTGATCGACGAAGATGCGGGGGAGCTTGGAGACGCCGGCGTCGACGAGGCCTTTCACGCCGGTCCTCGAGGCGTCGAAGGCCTTCAATTCGCTCTCGCGGTCGTAGCCGGGCTCTGCTCGGACGGGGGCGTCGCCGGAGTCGGTCCCTGCCATTGTGGATCGGCGAAGGTTTCTGTGTGTGACGGTGACGGTGTACGTGGACGAAGGTCGTGTAAGTCAATGTAAAGAAAGATTTTAGTAAACAAAAAAATATTTCAACTGGCCCATGATCTGAGAATGTTTTCAAGAAAACAATGGGTGCGCAAAACGGATAATCCAGATCGGAAATCGCCCGGCGATTTCCTGGTGGAATCGAGAATCGGATCAGATCGGACCGACTATACATACTTTTTTAAATTTTTTTAAAAAAAAAGTAAAATGTGAACTAAATTCGTACAACGTTAATATTTGTCACTGTCTTGTTGTGGTGGGAAAAAAAAAAAAAGCGATCGATTCAATTGGATTGATCTGGTCTAACTGGTTTAGTCCCCAGTTCTTAAAATTGGAAGCTAGGAACCGATCACTCCTAGCAACTCGGCAAGGAAAAATTAAATTTGTAAATGATAAGAGGGCATATGATGACTTTTTATTATTTAAATAAAGAAGGATCAAGTGATTTATCAATCATTCAATTTACAAGAGTCGTGTACGGTGAAAACAAAGGTTATGAATAGAACAGTTGATAACTTCAAGAGAATCGACAACTTGTTAGTAAAGTCATTAATAACACACATAACAAGTTATCTACTAGAACCTTCACCAATTGACGAGGCCATTGACATTAACATGTAACCATCAAAGTAGTGGAGTTATGTAACCGTCAAGTAGTTGAGTCGACAATTTCGGATGTGGCCATTTGTGGATAAGTGTTGCTAAATAGTAAGAGCTACACATGGCATGTTTTATTTCGCAGTAACAAATTGTAACTATCAATTGTAGGTCGTTTTGTAAATTTATCTTTTCTTTACTTCGTTGTAATATATAATAGTAAGACCTAAGGGGTGTGGTTAATGGATTACTAAGTTAAACCTAGCTCGAGCTCTCCCAAGCCCATACCAATCCGCGACTTAAATTTAAATCATTGACATGCAAATTGATTTCATTTAGGAGTCGCCACTAATCGATTTTTGGTGGGTCGATTAGACACCCAAGTGAAACACGGGAGAAATGCTTCACTTCCGAACCAGGAGATTTGCAGGGGACTTGATTACACTAATCGATTAACTAGCGCCCTTTCGGTACCTAATCTTGTTCAATTCACAAACTAACGCACCGGACAGCCTATCGAAAAAGTTAAAATTCCACCTAACCGTTCTAAAAAATAGAAAATGACAATCAATGTATTAATCATGCGCAACTAGATAATCTTAAAGAAAATAAACAACCACCAACCTAGCATCATCTCTAAAAAGGAAAATGCAATCAAAAGCCCTAAGGTAAAGCCCTAATGGCTTTGAGAATTTTTTTAGAGGGTTTTCTCAATTTTTACGAATTTTAAACTAAGCTCAGAATGAAATTAAAACTAATATCTAGTGAAATAAAGCTCGAAAAGTGATTTTTGAACATTTCCTAATTTTCTGAAATTCTTTGGAATTTTTTGGAATTTTTTAATGTTTTTGAATTTTTCTGGATTTTTTTATTTTTTTTAAATTTTTTTTTACTTTTTATATCTTTTCTTTTTTCTTTTTTTTTTCCCTTCCTGCATGCCTTCTGCCCATGCACGCGATCTTCTACCCTTTTTTCTATTTTACTCCCCTTTGCCTTTTATTTTTTTTTTTCTTTTGTTTCTTTTTCTTTTTTTAATCTTCTCCGTACTCTTCTTCCCCCCCTTCATGCGCATGCACGTCTTTCTTCCTCATGGATTCACCGAGACCTCCTCATCGCCGAAACTGGGATTACGCCGGGAACGCCTCACTGCCGGTCGTTGGCTCAGGTTGCCAACGCCGATGACGGATGCTGGCCTCATGCCGTCATCGCCGACTAGCGCTCCGGCGACCCACTCCGACCAAGAAAACGACCTCGACGAGGAAAAACTTGACCTTACGATTATTCTACTCTCAGCCCACCACAAACGTGTTTAACCTGAGCAACGAAATCACAAACAAACACAAAAGGAGGATAGATGGCTAACAATTGCAGCCGTGAACCACGGGCCTCGCTCCGGCGGAGGGAATCGATCTCTAGCAAAGGACTCGCCCATGGCCAACTCGAGCAACGAGAGATATATCACAAAACCGAGAGAAATCACAAAGAAAACACAACGGAAGGCACCATTCGACATATATAAGAATTAACCAAACATGAAAAATCGAGTCCCGAGTACCGAGTCCACAAAAAAAATGATTCGGACCTCCATCTATGCATTTTGCCGGACGGGTGGCAAGCGGGTTCAAACGAAGACGTTAGGCTGAGATTCGAGTTGTTTTTTGTTTTTTTCGACTTAAATGTGCCGTGCAAATACATGATCAACTATATTGAACCACAAACTTGCCTCGGTTGGCATAGAAATGTCCAAAAACAATAAGACCAGATTCGGAGTTTTTAACTCAAAAAGCTTTGTTGGGACATTTCGATAAACAGGTTAGAGGTGCCTAAAAATGTGGTCATAGATCTGGTTTTGACAAAGTTTACGGTCAGTTTTGGATATATAACCTTCGGACCATCTTCACTGGGTATCAAACATATGTTTGCCTCGGTCGACGGGGCCGGGCGACCACCAAATAAGTTCGGTGTGCCCGGCACCCGAGAGGCGGGGGAAGGGGATGGAGACCTACCTGGTTCACGGCTGACCGGGGCGAGGCACGACGGCTGGAGGTTCGACGGCGACTCGAGCGACCCTCCATCAAGCAGGCGAGGCTCTCAACTCCCCCCACTCTCCTCAAGTTCTCTCCCCGTTTTCTCAAGTTCTCCCCTTGTCTCTGTTTAAGCTCTCTGTTCTTTTCCCCCTTCTCTCTGGTCCAACTCTCTCATAACTTCCCCTCTGCATGTATAGATCGTAGGTTTTCCTTTTTTGTGTGAATGTCGACGAAGATCAGAGAGATAGCAAGAAAGGCGCGCCCCTCGGTCCATGGAAGAGCTCTCCCTCTTGTCTTTTCCTTTTTGCCTTTTCCCTTTTCCTTCCTTCGTTCTCTTCTGGCTTCTTCTTTTTTCGGTTTGTGCAGAGCCCCTTTTTTTTCGTCCTCTTCCTCCTTTACTTCTTTTTCGTAAGTCAAAGAGGCAGAGCCTCTGTTGTCCACGGGGAAGAGCTCCCATTTTACTTTTCTTTCTTTTTGCTTCTTTTGTGAAAGTGTGGGTGGAGTTTAGAGAAAGAGAGAGAAGAGACCCCTTCGTATCAGAGTTCACTTTTTTTTTTTTTTGTCTTTCTCTCTTTTCCCCGTTTTTTTGTAATGATGATTTTTTTTACATAAAATAAAAATGAAATAAGATAAAAGGAAAATATGTTTTACTAAATTCTACTAATGCAAATGCGCCTAACATCTATATGCCATGTAATTTAATGAAAATATTTTTGTTTAGGGGTTAAAAATTAAACCCTAATTTTATGCGATAAAACCCTAAAAAATTTGGGCAAAATTTAGGTGTCAACACCGGCAACGATTATTCCCAAGTGTTCGTACTTCAAATTTCATATCATGTAGTTTTCTGTCCAAAACCAACAAGAGTCCCTACACACCCTTTGCTGAGTTACTCATTGGACCATCAGCCTCTGTATCACTTGTAACTTGTCCGTCTTGCTCAATAACTAACCAAAGCAAGGTGCGAAAATGGAGGTTATCGATGATTCAACAGTCATCACCCCATTGACCTACGGCCGCTATCAAGAGCTTAGATAATTCGATGAATCAAAATCTGGCGTGAAAGGCCTCTCCGATTTCCTTGGACGGAAATAGAGACTGTCTCATCGTATTCGACCAATTCTCAAATTTTTGGTACCCACAACCTAACCCTAGTGCAGAAAATGGATATTATTATCATACATTCATGAAGAATTTTGTGTTGTATGAAATAGACTACTCTTCACAACTTTAAATGATCTAATACAGGAACCCCATCCAGACCTTTAGATAGTAAACAATTGAGAATGTCTTTCACAGACGTTTCTCGATAGACTGGGGGGTTTTGTTCTGATAACAACTCCTTAATTGGCCCATATTTTTTGGGAGAATCCTCTTGTTGAAGATGTGTTCTGAAGAAACAGGCCACCGACATTCTTAGTCCTACGCTCTTTGCCAACACTCTATGATAGACGCTTTTGAATTTACCATTGGTGATTAGCTGCACAAAGATAGCCAAATCTATTAGCAATTCGATCTTCTCCCTCTGAGAATGTCAGATGCACAGATACAGATAATTTACTATAGACTGCACTTTCCAGAACAATACTAATAACTTGTGATAACGAGTCATGGGAAATCATATATCTTCACCATTCAAGCCATTAAGAAGAATGAATTGGTACCAGCATCTTTCATCGTATACTTGAAACCCTACTTATCATTAAAATGAGCTTGGATATTCTGATCTAGTAAGTGACGAACTTGCCAAACCAAAATGGCCTGAACATTGCCCTACTGCTACAAGCATAAGCAAGTGGTATGATACCAGCATGCCCACATCATTGAGAAGACCAATTTTAACCTCAAACTCAATTTCAAGCAGCCAACAGAAAAATTCTTTTATCAGAAAAATATGAAGAAATAGATGTTTTCTAGCATATCACCCGCATGCCTCCTCCAGCATAAAAACCAATTTTTTGAAGGAGAGGACATTTTTTTCGACCTCCATTGTCCAAACTATGCTTTCCATATCCTTTCAGAAGAAATACTTCTACAACCACTCTTCACGTAAACCCCAAAGTCCTCTTCTACAATTGTCACACTTCAGAAAATTTTATAAAACATGACATTGGCACAAGCTGTGAACAATTCAAGTATTTCTTAAGTGTCTTTGGAAATATCTGTCAATCCTTAATCAGTTCTCGGATAAGTTGGTCCAACAGATTTTGTAGATATGAAAGGCCAAACTATAGCGGATTATCGCAGGCCATCATATGCAATCAAAAGGGGATTGAACACGAGGGAGTTGAGGTTCTTATTGCCTAGCAGTCGCTTCATGCTGGAATATTGGAAGGAGTATATGCAAACAATCAAACATAGGAAGCATATTAAGTAAAGAACCATTTCAAACCAGCTTACCTGTGACATGTCACGCAGGTTCACCACGAGAGCACCACGAATGGGGCTAACATCTACCCAGTGATTTTCATGGAGGACTTGTAGGCCACCAGTTTGGTCTTGCAATACCACCCGAGGAAGGTGCTATCCGTGTACTTGCCTAGACCTTGAGTCAAGTCTGGCTCAGGACATATTGGATAATAGTGTCCAACGAAGTACAGTCCATCAGCACAGCCCTTGTCCAAGATGCTTGGGATTCAGTCCCAGAGCTTAAGATTGCAGTTCGAAGATGGTAAGCCCCAGGTCTCTTCAGTTGATTTGAATATTCCATTATTATATCTCTGCAAGCAGAGCACTGTTCTCAATTGGTCTGTGGACACTACACTAAAATTACTGACTCTGGATTCCATTAGCTTGGCTAGGAGTACCAACATAAGTAGTAATCGATAAAAGCTCCTATTCCCATATTAGCTTTGCCCAAGATAGTGGATGCGTCTGCCGATGCGGTAAAAGGGCGCTCATTCAGTCCAAAATTTGAGTTCTTGAGGTCTCTCAATTTCATTGACATGTACCTACAGAAACCACAGCCTAGCGGCTTGCTGCAGGCAATCACTTGCTCCTGGGGTGGGTTTGACCAAAAGGCACAGCAGTAATTTTCATGAAACTAACATGATCCCGCTAAAACAGCCGGCAACCAGGTCAACCCGGTTTTGACAGACTCCGGTTTAATAATAGCAACCAGTCTGCAGCTAAAAATTATCCTTGGACAAACAGAACGACCTGGTCTAGTTTTTCAATCGGCATAAAAGGCACTTTTGACAATAGAACTGCTCATGGTTACAAGTTAGTAGTAGAACGAGTTGAAAATAGAGAAAACTTAACTGTTTTGCGACTTTAATCGCAACATTAGTAGAACCTAACTCGACAACAGGTCAAGATCCAAATACAGCTCATCCATTTCAATCCAAATACAGATATAAATCCTACATCCAATGCTTCAATGATGTGCTGCGTCATCTTCTCTCGTTTTCTTTTCCTGGTCTAGAATAGTTGATGAAACGACTTATTCAAATGATTCGGTAAGAATTATGCAGATGGCATTTCTTCAGAATGAAGTTACTAAATTCAAGCAAGAAAGACATCACCCTATGCTCTAGCCTCCCGATGGAAACTCTGACGTTGAAAACTAGAACCATTGTCGAAATTTGGAGCACTAGCATTTTCGCAAACAGGTTGCCTGCAAACTTGGGGAAGCTCTTCCGGACTCGGCGGGTGAGGAGCCAGGGCACAGTACAGCAAATCCCTCCAATTCGCGACCGGTGCGCTGTAGAAATCGAAGTTGGTGTTGAAAAGCACCTTCTTCGACAGATCTCTAGAGTACAACTCCATCTTCGCCTGCTCCCCTGCTCGTGAAACCTCCTGACGCCGTCGAGGATTCCGCTCAGGACGCCATCTCCGATGCCGTGATTCACCACCTGGAAGAATCCCCAGTCCTCGCACGCCCGGCCGACTCTGCGGATCATCTCCCCGCGCTTGCTGGGATCTTCATGAACGCCTTCCAAGTCCACGACCGGGATGCCGAAGCTCGTCTCGGCGGGATCGGAGTGGTCGGGCCATCGAGGCCGGCGATCATCGACGAAGATACGAGGGAGCTTGGAGGCTCCGGAGTCGACGAGGCCCTTCACGCCGGTCCTCGAGGCGTCGAAGGCTTTCAATTCGCTCTTGCGGTCTTATCCGGGCTCTGGTCGGACGGGGGCTTGGCCGGAGTTGGTCGCTGCCATTGTTGAGCGGCGAAGAGGACATTGGAAATGACCAAAACCGCCAATTTTTTTAAAATGTGGTTAGGCCAACGGTCACGGTCACTGTCACTGACACAGCGACTATGACGGTCCACGGACCATTTGGCCCGATCATATTAAATAAATAAATAATATATATTTCGTTTGTTTAGTAAAAAATCAATGAATTAAAAAATATTTTCTTAAAAATAATCACTTTTCTATTTTTTGAAGTAATCAATTACTAAAAAGTATTCCCATTGTTAAAATATTCAAACATTTTTGTGGACGATGAAATTATTTTACGTTGATTCATTTTTATAAGCAATACACTACAAGCAATCAATTTTAGGAAATTATATTTCAAATTATTTATTTTTCGTTAAACAAACGCATCCATAAATTAGAGGTTTCATCCTCTCAATTTGACCTCCATCTCTCTCTTGAGAATTTGTGCTACTTAACAAATTCTCACTTTATATACATGATTTCCCTTGTTATTTCGATTTTGACACGGACCATAATTGCCATGTCACCCCTTTTTGGAAATAAAGACTTGTTGTCTATGGCTTATGCTCGTGCTTTTCTTTCTTCAAGCGATGAAGAAAGAAAAGCAAAAAAGAAAATTTCTTAAACACATCGATTCATGTCAACTTGGTTCGACACATTTGTTTTTATCTTGTGAGTCCCGTAGGTCGAAAAGATAGGACAAGGTTTGAGCCGGAATTCGTACATGTCAAGTAGGGCGTGTGCTTGTGAAGAGTGACAAGGAAATGGCAAAACTTTTTCCTAGCACTTGCGCGCAAAATTAAGGGCTCTTTAAAATGGCAAAAGTTTTTTTTTTTTTTTTTCAAAATTTTATCTTAAAAAAAAACAAAGAGTTTGAAAAATTCGCCTTTTTCATGATAAAATTTTCTTTTAGCCGGCATTAAATGTTATGTATGATAAGAAGGGTCCCTAATCAACATAATAATTTTTACTCATTTAAATTTAAAGTACACTTTAATATCGGATATACCAATAAATTTATGTTGCAACAACATAAATAAGTAAAATTATTACCAACTCTTTAATTTCATGCCATATAATAATATATTAGAAAGAGGCGACTAATTCCACACGAAAAAGTAATGTTAATTAGAGCTATAGTTTATTATTAAATTTTCTAACGTAATCCGTTAGAGGTAACGGCTCTATTTCGAAATAAAGAATAATTCAATAATCCTTATTAAAAATATGACCGTTGGGAGGCCCATGGGACCGTTGGGAGACCGTTGGGACCGTTGCGGGAGACCGTTGGGAGGCCCATGTGACCGTTGGGACGGTTGGGAGCTCCCCTTCCTCTGTGACCGTTGGGACCGTTGGGAGCTCCCCTTTCTCTATAAGACCCCATCGTCCTCCCTCTCTCTCTCTCTCTCTCTCTCTCTCTCTCTCTCTCTCTCTCTCTCTCTCTCTCTCTCTCTCTCGTGATGGGTCTCTGCGAAATCCCTCTTCGGATAAGATCAGTCTCTTCTTCCGTTTCTGTTTCCGATGGATTGTTTGATGGGTCCGATTGCTTTCTCACGGTCTGATTTTGTGAAGCATCTGGTTGCAGAGAGGCTTAGTCCACTTGCGCTGCGGAGATTCTCGGGTGCCTTTCGCTTGGCCTCGACCGATCGGTCTTTGCGTTGTCGTCGTTCTGAATTTTTCGGTTATTCGGTGACTTGGCAGTCGGCCTTTCTCCTCTTCGTTTGGGGATGTCTTTGGTTTAGCTCCTCCTCTGAACGTTGATTTTTTTTTTTCCCGTTTTTTCAGCTTTATGACCTGCTTCTGGACTTCGTTGTTTGGGGAATCCACGGTGGATTCTTTTCGCTTGGAGCGAATTGTCCGAGGATGTTATCTAAGGGCGATGAATGGCGACACAGGTCAGTTTGTTCCATAAAACGAAGCGTTTGGGCTTTTTGGAGGACTGAGGATCTGTTTTGCTGTCTTTTGTTGGTAGAGACGATGAACTCACATCTTAGACCGGGGATGGACTAAGTTTTGATAACCTTCTGGGTATTTATCGGTTTTGATTGAAATTTGTTCTCCGGCTTTTTATCTTTGGGAGATGATCATGGTCTAGTTCCAATTCTTTTACATGTTGCGATCTTGCCGGGCTTGAGAAGTGGTGATCTGTTGCGTTATCTTTGTGATGTCGAGTTGATGATCCCTGAAAATCAGGTAAGCTCCGCTTTTCGAGGCAGTTGATGGTTTGAATGGAGTTTGTGTCTCCAGTCTTGTTATTTTCCGATTGATGGGAAAACCATTTCTCTCTCTTTCCGAGGTCAGAGTTTGGTCGATGTATGAACTGTCATGGTTCTTTCCATGCAACGTTTACGCTCACTTCAGATCATTGCTATCGAAAATCTAAAGCCCGTATCCAACGTTTTTTTTTTTCCTTTTGATTGTTTTATGACCTGCTTCTGGACTTCGTTGTTTGGTGAGTTCGCGGTGGATTCTTATTTCCCTTGGAGCGAACAGCTTGTCCGAGGATGTTGTCTAAGGGCGATGACAGGTCAGTTTGTTCCATAAAACAAAGCGTTTGGCCTTTTTGGAGGACGGAGGATCTGTTTGTTGGTAGAGATGATGAGCTCACATCTTAGACCGGGGATGGACTAAGTTTGGATAACCTTCTGGGTATTTATTGGTTTTGATTAAAATTTGTTTTCCGGCTTTTTATCTAGGATCTGTTCCAATTCTTTTACATGTTGCGATCTTGCCGGGCTTGAGAAGTGGTGATCTGTTGCGTTATCTTTGTGATGTCGAGTTGATGATCTTTGACAATCAGATAAAGCTGCCGCTTTTCGAGGCTGTTATTGGTTTGAATGGAGTTTTGTCTCCAGTCTTGTTATTTTCCGATGATGTCCGAGGTCAGAGTTTGGTCGATGTAGGAACTGTCATGGTTCTTTCCATGCCACGTGTACGCTCACTTCAGATCATTGCTATTGAAAATCTAAAGCCCGTGTCCTTCCTAGAAATTGTCCCTCCCTTGTGTCCTCATCCTTCAGTCTCGTGCTGCGCCTTTGATTGTGCATGCAATTCCTCTCTTGTGTTGCTCTCTGCTTGACAATCCTCTGCCGAGTACTCTTCAGAGGTGACATCATTCCTGAATCGCGCTCTTGATCCTTTTCCTTTTCTTTCTGTTTGTCATATTTTGTGTGTTTTTTAGTTGAGTGAAATTGTACTAGCAGACCATATATTTTGGTTGGAGTTTTTCGCATATTTGGAGTTCAGTCTTCTATTTGCTAGCTTTCCTATTTGCTGCAACGGGAAAAACATTCCCATTTACCCTTTTGATTCTTATCATATTTTGATTCTACGTCATTTCAACTGGAAAAGTCGAGCGGGAAGTTTCTACTTTTCCTTCTGATTTCGTATGATATTGCAATATTTGGATGTGATATTAATTCGTATGCATAATTTTATTTTTACACGTTGAGCATATCTGTTGAATCTAATTTATATGTAAGATCTCCATTTGCAAGATGATCCTTGGACGTTGTTTTTGTCTGCCAGATATCCTAACTTATGGTTCTAAATGCATCTTTTTTTCAACCGCTGTACAAGGGGGAATATCGTTCATTTTCCTTCTAATTAAAATTATCAAACAGTCTCGTTTGATTTATTGCTTTCGAAGGCACGGAATTTGCAGCATCTGGATGGTCTATTGCGATAACAGAATTGTTTAGGTCCTGATTGTATGAAATTTAGTGCGAGAACAGCATCTGGGTGGTCAAACTGTGATATGGTGGAATTTACTTGGTCAAACCAAATGCTGCCTATGCTGTCATCTTGGCCAAACTTTGTTGGATGAATTGTGTCTTTTTACTCCAGTTTACTTCTTGGTATGTTTTCGATGATTGTAGATAGCACTGTGTGATCCTTCTGCTGGTAGAGATTCCTGGATTGGAACATTGATCTGGCGACTGGACAGATTGCTGCACTTTTCTTTGTTTCAGTGGTTCTTTACCAATTTCTAATCGGGAAATTTTTGTCACCTATACTGAACTTTTCGGGAGTGACAACCTACTTCGGGATCCTGCTCAGATTGGATGGACTTGGTAGTATATTTTGACATTTTGCTTCACATTGGATTAGAGGTTGAGTCTCGTCTCACTGGGTTCTCAGCTGTTTGGCAGAGTCCCTCTGTCGCTTTGATCATCTCCGAGGTGGTGACAGTTTGCAGCCAAATGCTGGGATTGCATGTTTAAAACATGCATGGATTTGGTAGTATCTTTTACATTTTTGTGAAACATAAGCTCTTTTACATTTTTGATCGTAGAGAACTTATTATAGAATGCCTGTCGTAATGCATCCTGACGTCAGCAAAACTGATGCTAACCTGTCGCGGGGTGCCAACGACTGTGATATATAATGGTGCGATCTTGTTTCTAAGAATGTTGCCACTCATTAAAAGTGCTCCATTAGCACAAGAACTGTTTAAAATACTCAGTTATTTTGAACTGGTGGCTTGACAAATTACGCAAAAAATTTTCGGGTGTAGTATGCATCCGAAAAGTAATAGAGACATTCATGAAGGTCGTCAAGAGGTGACGTAACCCATAAAAAAGGCTGTTTGGAATCCTGGTGGAAAATTTGAGAATTTGAAATTGAAAGACTGGAGTCGTGGAAGAAGCAAGCGCCACCTGAGCTTCCGTACTGAAGGTCATCGAAGCTATCAACGAGAAAAATAGAAAGTGTCAAGACAGAAAAAGGATTGATGACGTTCGCATGAAAGACAAGTGTCAAGAAGAAAAGAGATCGATAACCAAAGTCATCGAAGTTGTCAATGAGAAAAAAAAAGGAAGGAAAAGTGTCAATACAGAACAAGATCGATGATGATTACTATAGGGAAAGAGATTGATGATGGTTACCGCATGGGGAAGGACAGGTTGTTAAGACAGAAAAGATTGATGAAGGTATAGGGAAGGATATGTGTCAAGATGAAAAAGAGATTGATGATGGTTATCGCGTGGGGAAGGATAAGTATGTCAGGATGGAAAGAGATCGACGACGATTACCGCATAGGGAAGGACATGTGTCAAGACGGAAAAGAGATCGATGACGGTTATCGCATGGGAAGGATAATAAGTATGTCAAGATGGAAAAAGATCGACGACGGTTATCATATGGGAAGGACAAGTGTCAAGATGGAAAAAGAATTGACAATAGTTATCTCATAGGAAAGGACAGGAGTCCAAAACAAGGACAAAGTCAAATTAACGGTTAATAATAGGCATGAGGAAAATGGAGAAAAAGATAAGTCGATGGCAGTTAATGGACAGGTGTCATAATAAACGGTGAAGATGAGATCATCAGCAGTTATTGAATATGGCATCAAAAGGCGGTTATCAGACTCATTGTGTAAATACTACCCGACAACTAGAAAACCCCCCGCGAGCACACATCAAAATGCTGTCTTTAAATTATCTTTACTTTCCAATACTGCACTTTTAATTTCCATAGCTATAGTCATCTACGTTGTAAGCACAATAGCATTGTAATGTTGCATTGATGGAGTTCGGATGCCGCTAGTCAGTAGCTAGACGGATTTGTCTGAATTGTTTATAAAGTTTGAAGCTCCTATTAGCCAAATTTCGTCGCGGTACAAACCTGTGTTGCTGATCAAAATAAATAAGCTTTTTGTTCATGCTTGGATATCTCTATCCAGGAGTTAGCCACAGAACTCGGTCTCCTTTCATTAAGAATCGAAGAACAATTGTCGATGAATTATATTTCGTCGTAGGAGTATTTCAGCTAAACAGCATCAATCGGTAGAATCCTGATCATAATGCCAGACTTTTGGAAGTGATTTTTTGGTCCATGGTTATCGGAACTTTGACAACCTATAGTAATGATGAGCATTCTTGTTTAAAAATGAATGTTCTGGATTTAAGTTTGTGTTGACACCAAAATAATCCCGGCATTGACAAGCATTGTCTTGTGTGTAATTTAAGAACAATAAACGTGTATATTATATGAGTATCATTTCATTTTTATACCGACTCATTGATAGACATAGATACTAACAATGTGTTAATGGACATTGGTACTCTCTTCGGGACCCCACATGTCCTATTGTCGAAATACGGTGATGGATAATCGGTGGCCACTGATATGAGCCTCGGCAGTAAATGATTAAAACACCATTTCAAAACTTGAAGTTGATGGGCAATTGGGTCACAGACATGCATTTTGGAGGGGACAGATATCACTTGAAAACAACCATCGCAGAACAACTCACATACAACAAAGGCAACCATTCAAGAACATGGATGCGAAGTTGGTTGAGATTATAGGAAACCGTCAAAAGACAGTTACCTCAAATGGACCCCCCTACACAAATCAAACACAATTTTTCTTTATTTATAGCTTTCATATATTTGAGGTTATTTTTTGATTCCGACACCATTTTTGATGATATTTTCTATCGGGAGTCGTTTCGGACAAAAAGTGGAATTTCGACAAAAATTTGGAAAAATAATATTATTTTAGGAAAGGAACTTCACGATCGATTTTCGAGGGCTTAGAAAGTGAATTTTTCGATTTTTGGCCCATATTATGTTGGATACGTATATATGGAGCAGCGTATGTGCAAAAATTAGAATTTCGGTTCGGGATCGAAAAATTACGAAAATGCCCTTAGGCCATTTTTAATTAATTCGAAATTTGGATTAAATTTTGGGATAAACCAAAGGTTAATTAAGGCTAACCCCAGGTCTGGTCAGCCCATGGTTAGGGGTAATTGACCAAAATGCCCTTGAATTTTGGATAAGGATTAATTTTAACCCTTGGATGAGGGGTATTTTGGTCCTTTTTACCAATGATTGACACTTGACACCCCTAGTCTACAAGGTTTGACTAAGATAAACTCTCTCTCTCTCTCTCTCTCACCACTTAGACCCAGGGGTGAACTTCCCACAAATTTTCTTCTCTTTTCTCCAACTTTTTTCTTTGTTTTAATCTGTTTAATCCAATTTCCCAGCTAATTTTGGTGGGAACAATAACGGTAGTATGGTGAACTAAATCCTCTATAGAAGCCACCATTGCCAAGCATCCTATTCCAACCATTACTATTCTTGGAGCTCAACATCAATCACCTATTGCATTTGTTCCTGGCCAAAATTAGTTGATATACGATCAAACAATGCGACAATTTGGATGTGACATGGGATACATCACACTGGTGTATAAAAAGCTGTATCTAGATTGGGTGGAAGCAGTAATTTGTCCAAGATGTTTCAAGATACCAGAATTTGCTCTCTTCTGGTGAAGAAGATGATAAGTCAACATATAAGCACATTAACTGGTTTATTGCATTGTGTGGCGATGCTACGCAAAGTGATCATTGCAAATTATGGCTATTCTCTTTATCATTGTCTATAACTGCTTTCACATGGTATACTGCACTACTAGTCAATTTTGTTTTCTCTTATCAGCAAATGGAAAGAATGTTTCACAAATTGATTTTTCACGAGAGAGTTGTTCACAAATTCTATGTTCACGGGTTCACGTTGCAGAACAATTATTCACGTAAAATCAGTTCGTTATATTGATTCAAGACTTCAATTAAATGTGTTTACCATTGATCGACCGCCATTCCCGTCGTCGTGACCTTGATTAGGTGAGTAAAATTCCTAAACCGGATTAGGACTAATCAAATGCGTTTTTCTAGAATTTGGTTTAGGTATTATCGGTGCATTTTAGACCTGGCTTAGATAGTATCGGTCGTAATTTAGACTGGGTTGAGGATTGACCGGTGGAAATCATTATTGGAAATTTGTGATAATTCATTGAGGATTTATTAGGGAGAAAATTGGGATTATTGATCAATTTAGATGCCCATTGGAAAATTACGGGTGTAATTGAGATGGTGATTGTTAAATAAATTGTGATTGATTGTGATTGAATTTTATTGGTACTCATGGTGCATTGCATTGCATAACATGGACACGCATTATGTATGCCTCCAGTGTGGCATGTGATGAAATTGTCTTGAGAATGCGTATGCGCCATGAGTGTGTGATCACCTAAATTACCTGAGCGTTACGCGGCGGGTCCGAATAATAATGAATCGTGTGATCACCCAGGACCTACGGGTCGTGACCTTGTGGTCTATACCCGTCCTCATGTACTTTGAAGCAGGATGGATGCGGAAGACGTCCCAAGGCCACCATCCTCATGCACTTTGAAGCGTGCTACGGTTCGCGGGGAGAATAAATGTTGCGCCTCATGCACTTTGAAGTAGGCTAGAGACTTTGGGCTAGATCGGTTGCTGCGCCTCATGCACTTTTGAAGCAGGCTAGGCGCACCGGGCCATGAAAAATTGAGGACTCAGTCGTAATAATAATAAATTGGGCAGTGTGCCAGTGTGCCATTGTGGGCCAGTGGGCGGGAATTGCACGTGTCAAGTCCATGACATTTGCATACATGAACATATATAGACTGGCATGCGAGAATGTGAGAATCAGTGCATAAGCATGTGATTGGCATATATGTGATTATGAGTGCCACTTATGTACTGTGATTATTATATATGGATCTGTCTAACCCGGGGGTCTAAGAATGATTGGTTATTGTTAATTTGTGATTTGAATACTTATTTTCCGGTCAGGAGATTGCATGTTAGCCTAGCCTAGGTTTAGGGGTTAAACTTACTGAGATTCGTCTCACGGTTGTTGTAAACCGAAACATTTTCAGACCCCCAGCAGTGAGGATGGCAGAGACGCCAATCCATTTTGGGATTCCGGAACCATGAGGGTGTTGCTGTAAGTCCTGGGAGGTAGTTGAGGAGTAACCTACGGAAGCTGATGAAGAACTGGATTCCTTGGAGCAGGGTGTGAAGCGGGAGGATGTTTTAGAGCCGTCTTATTCAGTTTAGCTTCCCTAGCCACTCGCCCTTTTTGGATATCATGGCTGCTAACCGTCTTCTACGTTGTATCTTTTTAGTTCTATGTAATGAATATATTGTAAAAAGGTTTTTATGTTAATAATATAAAGTCTTGAGTATTTGGTTGTGCTATCCTTGGTCTCATGTGTTTTATTGTCCGGGTGTATATATTTATTTATATCGTGCTTCCGCATGTGCTTGATCTTTGTGTGGGCATTGGGTCGGCGACGCTTCTGGGGGGCGTTGCACCATAATCGACCGTGGACGGGATGTTACGTTCCAGTGGGGTGCGGGCGTGACAAAAATAATCCCGGCATTGATAAGCACGTGTCTTGTGCGTGAGTAAGAACAGACACGTGTATGGCATATGAGTATCACTGCACATATACCGACTTATCGATAGACATAGAGTAACATGTGTTAATCAACATTGGTACTCTTCAATGCCACATGTCCTGTTGTCGAAATACGGTGATGGACAATCGGTGGCCACTGATATGAGCCTCGGCAGTAAATGATTAAAACACCATTTCAAAACTTGAAATTGATGGGCAATTGGGTCACAGACATGCATTTTGGAGGGGACAGATATCACTTGAAAACAACCATCGCAGAACAACTCACATACAACAAAGGCAACCATTCAAGAACATGGATGCGAAGTTGGTTGAGATTATAGGAAACCGTCAAAAGACAGTTACCTCAAATGGACCCCCTACACAAATCAAACATAATTTTTTCTTTATTTATAGCTTTCATATACTCAACTTTGTCTTTCCTTAGGTCACTTTCCAATTTGTGTTGTTGATTGAATTCCGATGTGTATCTCCATCCTAGGTACTACATCGTCGATTAAACTTTGGCATAGTGTCTTTACGTTCTCAAGTTGTGATGCCGATTAAATTTCGGCATGATTTCAATCTATATGATTCAATTTGAATTCGATGGTGGTGATTCCTTCACTTGTGCCTATGATATTTTCTATCCAGCGTTGGCGCAAAATCCTGATTTTCTTAATTAAAAATCGAAGAATGACTTTGAGTGAAAGGTATTTCGTTGCAGAAGAAATTTCGGCGAAACATCTTTTTGGCCCATTTGGTGGGATTAGTGTAGTAGATTTGAGAAAGTACCATGGCACGTATCGAGAGTTAGCCTAACCTTGATAATGTTAGTGGGAACAATTTGCCGCCGCTGCCACCACTTATTAGCGAGAGAGTAGGACGCACTAAATCATCAACAGCACCTCTATTGTTAAATCAATTGAAGGGTGAAGATGTGGATGTTCCGAGGCAACTTACTGAATAACAGAGAAGGCAAATGGAGTCAAGTCTAGTAATGTTAGCTACTGGGTATGTTCCCTCACCTGCTACTACTCAAATTACCTTTGTTGTTTATACCACCTCCACCACCACTTAGGATCCTGCAAAGGGGTGAAGCCCTACAAAGGTACAACCTAGACTTGTGGGCCAACTTTAACAAACGGGGGTAATCTGCCTAATCCAATTTTGGCTAATTTAGGTGGGAACAATAACGGTAGTATGGTGAACTAAATCCTCTATAGAATGCACCATTGCCAACTGTCAAGAATGCACAACCATTACTATTCTTGGAGCTCAACATGCTGCATCACCTATTGCTTTTGTTCCTGGCCAAAATTAGTTGATATACGATCAAACAATGTGACAATTTGGATGTGACATGGGATACATCACACTGGTGTATAAAAAGCTGTATCTAGATTGGGTGGAAGTAGTAATTTGTCCAAGATGTTTCAAGATACCAGAATTTGCTCTTTTCACTGGTGAAGATGATAAGTCAACATATAAGCACATTAACTGGTTTATTGCATTGTGTGGCGATGCTACGCATAGTGATCATTGGAAATTATGGCTATTCTCTTTATCATTGTCTATAACTGCTTTCACATGGTATACTGCACTACTAGTCAATTTTGTTTTCTCTTAGGAGCAAATGGAAAGAATGTTTCACAATTGATTTTAGAGAGTTGTTCTTAATGTATCTATAGCAGATTTGTCGATTATGAAGCCTGCAGAACAATTAATCAGTCAATCAGTTCATATCTTGATTCAAGACAACAATAAATAAATGTCTTATACCATTACCTGAGAAAACTTTTGCGGACCTTACCTTCATTGGCCTAAAGTTTCACATAAGGGAGAGGATGGTAGGACAATCATATTTCGATTTAGGGTGCCAAGGTTTGCTATTGACAAGGTTACGTTAATCACCCTAATACGGCTAGTCAAAGGAGTCACCCCAAAGTGTTCGATCAAATTGTCTATCCAGGGGGTTAACCTGTCAAAGAAGAAGTTATTTAAACAAAGGTACGAAGAATTTTGACCAAAAAAAAAAGATAAGAGGTATGAAGAAGGAGATCCTACTATAGGTACGCTGGGAGAGTTGAGAGGCAAGTTTGATCATAATGTCAATTACAAACTATCCCATTCATATCCTCGAAATGTTACTCCATCTGGATGGGGCGAAGAGTTTGATGAGTTGACTTTTGAGAATGTCGGTTCGTTGATGTCATCTCATCGTCAGTGGACATTGAAAATTACCCTACCACTCACTGGAGGATTAATAGTTTGAGTCTAGAGAAATTCAACGGTCATGGGGCAATATAATGAGAACTCATAAAAAGAAGATGCAAAGAAAAAAAAAGATGCTCGAACTATAATGATAGACTAACCAGATTCATTACTTAGGTTAAGCTAGCTCTTGTAACAGTCTATAAGCCTAAGAAATTTCGAGCCATAAATCTAGTTGGGAAAAAAAACCAGAAGAATCAATTCAAGTTGGAGAAAAGCAAAAAGAATCAAATTCTTTGGGAACCAACAAGTCAGAACTCAGACTAGCAATCTTATCAAGGTCAGTATCCCGTACAAGCTCATGCATAGTTCAAGCTAGGCTGCCTCAAGAGCTTTGAGTAGCACCGATGAAAATAATGAAAATTGAAGATGTGGTTATTGATGAGAAAGAACAAGCTGAATTCCAATTTGATAACGAAGAAATAGTGGAATTTGAGAAGTTGCCTGCCCAAAATTCCAAGCACCTTAGGGCTCTTACTATATATGCCAATATCAACGGCCGACCGATGTCTAAAGTCCCAGTCGATGGGGGTCCTCATCCCTTACAAGTTCTTCAAGAAGTAAGGAAGAAGAGGTAAAGAGGTTATTCCTTCAAATGTGCAACTTTCGGATTTCACTAGAGGAGTAAGTGAGGTGAAAGGGATATTTATTGCCAATTTGACTGTTGGATCTAAGACCTCAAAGATATATTTTTGCGTAGTCGAAGCCAATGGATCATATAACTTGTAGTTGGAAATAGATTGGATTCATGGAAGTCAATGTATACCATCCACCATATATCAAATGATATCCGTTTGGAATGGGAACAAGGTTAAGTATATTAAAGTCAATGCCAAGGCACTTGTGAATTGGACACATGCATTAAGGGTAAACCGAGAGCACAAGTGGGCAATAAATGATAACTCATTTATTATCGAACCCCCAAAAGTTAACCTCAGAGACTTAGCGTTTTGCTGCTTTGACAGGGGAAACATTGATTGGATTCCTAAGAATGAGCTAACAAGTGGTCAAATAAGATTGTTCATGGAAAACCTTACATTGTTGAACAACCTCGATGAGAGATATTTAGCCTACATGGCCGAACGTGCTGAGCAATTTGTATATGTTGCCGATTGTATCAAAGATCTCAAAGAATCACTCATTAAAGAAGATGATAAAGTTATCGAAGCAGAAGACCCCTTAGAAGAAATCGATATCAATAATGAACAGTGTTGTCGATCGACGTATGTTAGTACATTTTTGAATGACGATTTTAAAGCATGATTAATTGAGTTATTGAGCAAATACAAAGATGATTTTGCCTGGGATTATAATAAAATGTTTGGATTGGAAAGAGACGTAGTGGAGCGCAAGTTGCCAATTAAGAAAGGGTTTCGACCATACAAACAATCTCTGAGAAGGTTTGCCCCAGAATTTATTCAAAGAGGAGATTGAACGGTTATTAATTAGTAGCATGATTCATCAAGACCACATGATATGTTAAATGGCTTTCCAATAGGGTTCTTGTTAAAAAGAATAATCGAAAGCTTACAGAGTGAATCGATTTTTGAGATTTGAACGCTGCGACTCCTAAGGATGAGTATTAAATGCCATGGCCGATATGTTGGTTGTTTCAACATCGGGCAATGAAATTATGTCTTTAATGGATGGTCAACATTCACATGTACCGGAGCTATTGGTATGTTCGAGTGGTTAGTGATGCCATTTAGGTTGAAGAATGCTAGAGCTACTTATCAGAGAGCGATGTATTTTATCTTCCATGACATGATTAGTGATTTCTGGAAGTCTATATAGATGATATCATTGTCAAGTTAGACTAGTTAGGTAGTCTAAACTATCTTGAATAAGCTTTTATTAGAATGCAGAAATTTAGGTAGAAGATGAACCCATTAAAGTGTGCTTTTAGGGTTAAGGTGAGGTCGACCTCACCCAACCACAGCGAGGTCAACCTCATTGGCCATCGCTGGGGCCTGGTGACCAGCTAGTGGAGGATGAAGAAGAAAGGGAAAAAAAAAGAAAATGACTTTGTTTCAGAAATTGTTTTCGATATAAAAAAAACAGATTTTTTTTTACTTCTTATTTATGTTCTAAATGTATTCCCTGACCACTTTTCTATTCTGGGGAATAGAAAAATTAAACTGATGTTACCAAACGGATTTCTGTTCTTTTTCTGTTCCGAAGAACAAATGAATAGAAAAATAGAGAAATAGGAGTAACATGCCCTAAATTGACTCAAATACCTATTCATAAAATTAGCCAAAAAAAAGCGCAAATTAGGCTAGAAATGTATTAGCTCATGTATAGCAAAATTACAAGTTTCTCTATCTCACTATATATAACTGTCAGTAATACATAATATGACAGTGCCAACTCCTCTATATCTTGTAACTTGTCCCTCTTGCTCCATAACTAACTAAAGCAAGGTTCGAAATAGAGGTCGCTGATCATTCAACCGACATCACTGCATTGATCCACAGCCGCTACCAAAAGCTCAGAGACTTCGATGAATCAAAATCGGACATGAAAGGCCTCTCTGATTCATTGGATTGAAATAGAGGCCATCTCATCATATCCAACCAATTCCCAAATTTTTGGTACCTATAACCTATCAAGGGACGTGATAATGGAAAACTCCAAGCGAACAAAAGTACTAGCAAACTCTTTGCTCGAACAATGTCTAAGCAAATAGATATTATATCATACATTCATGAAGAATTTTGTATGTATGAAATAGACTAGTCTTCACAACTTTAATTGATCTGATATAGGAACCCCATCAAGACCTTTAGAGAGTAAATGTTTGAGACTATCTTCCACAGACATTTCTCGATAGATTGGAGGGTTTTGTTATGATAAAACTCCTCAATTGGCCTATATTTTATGGGAGAATTCTCTTTTTCAAGATATATTCTGAAGAAACAATTCGCCGAAATTCTCGGTCCTACACTCTTTGCCAATACTTTGTGATAGATGCTTTTGAACTTACCATTGGTGATTAGCCACAAAAGATAGCCAAATCTATTTGCTAATCAATCTTCTCTCTAAGAATGTTAGATGCACATATACATATAGTTTGCTGTGAACTGCACTTTCAATAACATTACTATAACTTGCAATAACAAGTCACAGGAATTATATATCTTCATCATTCAAGCCATTAAGAAGAATGAAATAGTACTAGCATCTTTTGTCGCAAATTTAAAACCCTACTGATTGATAGGAAAAATACTCCAAAAACATGTCAACTAATAGGTTGTATGTTAGTTTCCTAGTGCTCCAAAAAGCAAAATATTGTTGCTCGCTCAATAGTTGAAGTAGAATATGTAGCTCTTGAAAGTTGTTGTGCATAGATTTTATGGATAGAGCAACAGCAAAGGACTTTGGAGTTGCAGATTACGACGTTACAATCAAGTGTGACAACACCAATGCTATCAACCCAACAAATAATCCAACTCTTCATTCCAGAGCTCATCATAAGTATCATTTTATTGGTGATCATGTGCATAATGGTGATGTTAATATTCGGTTTGTTGATTCTAAACATCAATTAGCTAATATATCTACAAAACTCTTAGAAAAGAACTCATTTTAACATATATTCAAAATGAACTGGGTATTACTAATCCATTTGTGTAAGTATGATCAAAGAGACACAGATGATCGTATCCAAGGAGATGGGTGATTAAACCCAAAGAGACAAATGATCATACACAAATAAAATTGTGACATCCTAAAAATTAGTTAATTTGGGATTTATAAAATATCAAGTTTTATGAATGTGCTCGTAGTAAATTCTCGCCCGGAACTGATCATTCCTGGGATACTGACCATTGGGGAAAGGCTAATTAGGGAATTAAATTCGTACGACTATTAGAAAATTCGATCGTGAATTTAATTTCGACCATGAAATCGCCGAGATGATATTTTGAGCCACTGTTGGCCGATCTAAGGGTAGTCAGGGATCGGTTCGCCACTGTCATAGTAGTGGATTACGGATGATTCCGCCGGACCACGAAATGACTTGACGAATTATCCTGAACCTATACTGAATGATCGTACCCCACGGATCTAGCGATTGATCCTTGCGATTTTAATGACAACCGAAATTGTCGCGAACCGAACAAACTTGCATGTGACTCGATATATTATCAGTCACGAGTTGAATATGCGAATTTTCCAAACAAGCCGCCTGTTAGTTTGAGAAACGCTCGAGTTGCGTTTAATAAAATTTAATTATTTAATTTAGCCCAAATTGGACACCATAAAATTTGGAAATCACAACGGCACGTTAGGATGACGTTGCGGATGTAACGTGCAATTTTGGATGCGCTCGAATCCTTCAGAAAAACTCAATTTCGGCAAGAAATAGAGAAACTGACCATTTTACCCTTGGAATTTATTAAAGGGTTAGTTTTAAAGGGGCAAGGGTATTTTGGTAATTTTGCCCTAAAATTTGGAAAAGACAACTTTGCCCTTGGACTTTTTGAGAAATTACAAGTATACCCTTGAATATTTTTGGTAAGATTCGATCTGGGCCATTGATTTCAAGATTAGATCGAATCTGGACTGTCGGATCAAAATTGTGAGAGAGGGGTATTTTGGTCATTTTGCAAAATGGGTCAAAAACTCTAATTGGTCCAAGCCTTATCTTCTCTCTCTTCTCTCTCTCCCCCATTCGGTTTTTTTTTTCTCCACTGTGAGCCCCTCCCCCTCCACCAATCTCTCCCTCTCTGAAAATTCCCTTCGCCATCGCTATGGATGTAAAGTGCGTTGCCCCATCCCCCCATTTGTCCGTATGCCTTTGACTTTTCGGACCGCCACCATGCCATCAAGATTGTCCTCGCCACCGCGCCACCACCAGCCCCACGCCATCCCTCTCCCTCTCTGTTTCTCTCTCCCCTCTCTTAGCCGTGAGCCTTGCCGGTCACGCCCAAGCCCCACCGTCACCGCCCAAGCCGATCACCGCCACCCGGGAGCCGTACACTGTCGCCGCCGTTCCCGATTAAGTGCCGCCGCTTTCTGTTCTAGCTGCGATAGTCTAGAACGCGGGTAAGTCGCGCTCTAAACCCAACTCAGGACTTCGGGTATCGACGGGTGATTTTGGGTGAAACTGGGTATAGGGTGAGTGCGGAATTGCATGATTTAAGAGTGGAATTATGTGGCGGGCCTTAGAATTGAACTCGAAAAATTTTTATTGGAAAATTCAGAATAATAGTGGGTTGTGGACTACTGTTCATGGGGCTATGATGGGCCAATCGGGGTTGCAAGTTGGATTTTTGGAACCAAGAATTTATGGCGAGAAAGTCTCGCGAAGGACCTGAATCTATTTGAGGTCATTTGGTCAGAGAGAAATAATGATTTCTGTGTTTTACATGCATTTGAATTATAATTAGATTGTGGTGGTGAAATTAAATGTGTGATTGTGCAATTGGTTGATTTAATTAAGTTTGTTGGGTGCACGCTTGAGCCAGATTGTTTTAATTATTAAATTTGGCTGTGTAGACTGCTGCTGAGTGAGCATGGTTTGTGTATAATTGTTGCGTGCACAGGTCACGTGTGATTGACTAGTTCAGTGGCAAGTGATTGTTGCATGTGTGAAAGAACGAGAAATAGTGCGTGGTACGGTATGTGAGATCGTAGGAATTGTGCCGTCCTAAGGCGTGTACGTCAATGCGGGACGATGCCAAGTATTACCGGAGGACTGCCAGCCTGAGGCGTGTACATCAACGCGGGTTGCGCAATAGGTGGTAGGTGTTGAGCCTGAGGTGTGTACTTCAACGCGGACAAGAAACAATGCTTGAGGCGTGTACGTTAACGCGGGCCCTGAAGTATTGTGAAAAGCGATCACAGTATACCTGAGGCGTGTACTTCAATGCAGGTCACTGGCGAGGAATGTGGAAAAAAAAAAGAAATGATGAGAATGAAATGAATATTTGTGACGAGAGTTGTGCCTGCTAGTGATTGCGTGTATGTGATGTGTTGTCTGTAAAATTGTCTAGAGGTACGTGATAGCCTAGGTAGGGTTTAGGGGTGAACTTACTGAGAAGTTTTCTCACGGTTGTTTCAACCAACAATTTCAGAACCCTGACAGGACTCATGAATCCTTCGCCACCGCCACCAGTGCATTTTGGGGTACCAGTGCACATCGAGTATGACGTAGCAGAATTCCCTATGCCAGATAACATGACCTGGATTAGGTAGACTACTACTATTTTTGTAGAGATAGGACTACCCTTATGGGAAATCTAAGTATATACTACCTGGTTCTTCCGAGATGCAGACGGGGATGAGTTCGGGCCCATTAGGGGTTTTGATGTTCCGTTTGATCTCGTTGGGGATTGGGACACGACTGCTGTACCCCCGATTGATGGAGAGTTGACTAGTACAGAGGTTAGCTTAGCACAATTCAGGATGCACCCAGCACCCACTGCTCAAGGATCTTCGGAGGCTGAGCATAAACCCGACCCCGAAGCATCCCAAGTTGAAGCTGAATCGATGGATATAGATTTAGAACCAATCCCCGAGGAAGAACCAGAGGAAGCGGAGCCTGAAGTGGAACCCGAGGACGTACCTGATGAGTCGGAAAAACCTGCAGGAGAACTGGAGTATATACTCCCATTTGAAGAGTATATGGATCCCAATTTCGTGCCTGAGTACAATTTCTTTGATTTTCTAGCTGAGGAGAATCATAACGGAGTTCCAGCTAGTCGGGTGACATCAATCACCCGATTGAGATAGAGGCGGAGTCGAGTTCTTCTGAGGAGCAGACCGATCAGGAGAGTTCGGGTTCAGAAGATGAGGAGTCAGCCTCAGAATGGATGCTGAGTAAGGGGGCGTAGGGATCAGGATGGGGGTTCGGAGTAGATTTTTGGAAGTACCATTTTTGAGATCCGAAATGCAAGGTCATCAGTTCTTTTTATCTTTAAAGTTTTAGTGGGGTGTGCACTTGTATATTATGGTTTGTAGAATTGTGAATATTATAGTATAAGTGTGAGTGAGAAAAGAACATGTTTATTCTCTCTGATCTTTCCCAGTTTCAAAGTGAACCGGGTGATTTGTGGTTTCCGCTGACGATTTAAATCTCTGATGATGCGTATTGAGGTCGGCGATTTCCTGGGACATCGCACTATTCGGCCAGGTACGGGTGTCGCGTGCTCGATAGGGTTCGGGGCGTGACAAAAATCCTTTGTCAAGCAATCACACTCAAAGGCTACTCACAAATAAGTGATTATATTCAAAGTCAAATAAACGAGGATCGGATTTTTACCCCAGAGAGGATCTTAGACTCGAGGAAATTGGCTAGGCTCTCATCTTCATTGTCCAAAGTCGACATGGAGCATGGTCTTTGATTGGAAAGCGATCAAGTCACGTTTTTTTGGCATGCCGATGATGAATCTGATCAATTGAAGTCCCCACTAAGATTTAGTTCTTGGGGATTCTTGCTGCTTTGTAGGGGAATAGTGGTTTTGGGGTGAAATCGAATTAGGGTTTCGAATTTGGGGCAAAACATGTAAATGATGTTGTTTAAGGGTATATATGTTGACTGGGCACGTCGGTCAGAGAAATTAATAAAATATGGTCACATCAGATTTCCGATGATCGAAATTGGAGTTGACATTTAGTAATTATTTTTTTTAAGTGACACTTAAGTAATCCGAAAAAACTTTTGGCACCAAAGCGCCGCACGAAACTTTTGGCACTTCTAATGTTGTTATCCTAGAGTAGATACATTATGAGTTATGAAATGGCAAATTCATTACATAAAAGTCTGGATTGAGCATTTACTACTTTTAGCATTTGTGAATGATTTGAGAAACATTATCTATATATAAACATTGCTTTGCAAATATGGTTGATGAAATGAATTCTCAATTGATTTGATATATGTTTGTATGAAAGTTATTCTAACTAATAAACTAAGTTGTGAATATATATTGGATTATGAAAGGAACTGCGAAAGATCATTCATATTGATTTGAGAAACACTTTATGAAAAGTGTTATACTTGATGGAATGAACTATGAAAGGTTATTTGATTTGGATTGTGAACTTGACTTATGATATTGGATTGTGGATTTGGATTCGTGGGTTATTTGAGAATGTATTAGTGGATTATGTTTATGTTGCTATGATTAGAGCCTATTGAGGGCATAAGTATACATACTGTTATCAGAATGACCTTTTGGGCCAAATTGCCAGTTAATACACGTGGAGACCAAGCCAAGGGGAGAAACTTGATTGCCTTTGTCATGGACGTTGAACATGACCATAGTTAGATGTTGATTATTAGATTTGTCAATGGAATAGATCATTGACGTTTGATTCAATAAAGATTAATAAATGGAATGGACTATTGACGGTTGATTTGTTATTGTTGATGTGATATTGATATGAAAAATTTTGTTGAAATGATATAACCCATTTTTTATATTTTACTTAAATGATATATTGGATTGGGATTGATGAGTTATAATATCATTTTATAAAGATGCATAATGAATGTTCGATTTACTTATAGAAGTGATGTATTACTCACCGGGCTGTAGTTGCTCATAATATTTTTTCCACATTTTTTCAAGTTCTTTAGCTAGCGACAAGCAAGGCAAGAGCACTACCAGCGGGCTGCTTTTAGTAGTTGCGCTTTGGATATGAGTTGACTTGAGATAGTTGAATATGTTTGAATATATATATTCACACACACACACTATAGACACTATATATATAGCATCCTGGGTGAATTTTAGGACTCTGAATCCATAAGTAACTCCATATTTTATTAGATATATAAGTGTGTGTATTAATATCATGTTTGTGTTTAAGGATGCGTCCTTCTAGCAGAAGGACGGCCATGCCATTGCCGCTATCCTTGTAGGATTCGGGGTGTGACATTTGGTCTGTGTGAGACTTGTGTTTCATGTTATAATTGTATTTGGACAGTGCGTATATTGGGTGGACTAATGCAAATCTTGCATTTGGAGGACGAGCCCTGCCCAGGCATGGCATGCATAGTCTTTGCCCGCGCCGTGCTTGGCCTTCATGGCCCGGCCAAGGCACGGCCCGTGGCCATTAGTAGTCTGATCCATTCCAAAAACCCCATCAATTTTCCTCAGCATCATCATCGTCACCATCCCTTAAAACCTGAAGATCTCTCATTGAGGCAGCGTCAATAAACAATGTTGGCCAATGGCACCGCTAGAGGGAAACCATAGGATTGACCTTCAAACGTACCAAAGCCCAATCTCATCAGCATGTTGCGGAATGCGATCATCCACCTACTCACCTTCCGGAGCATGCGTGACACGTTCTGGACTAACATCCTGTTGAAGCAGTGGCACTCTATTTGGGTCTCCTCTTCGTACATCAATCTCGCCCTACCCTCACACGAGGACGATTTGCATAAATAACAAAAGCCTTAGACTAATTGTGCAAGATAAACAAGCAACAGGTCGCATTCCAAAATATCATTTCCGGTGGACATGCCTTCAATTTTTGAAATTCTCACAATATAGACCGAGTAATAGCACCAGATATGCAAAAAAAGAATCGAATTCCAAAATATAACCAATAAACCTTGAAATCTAGGAACTGTTCATGTGGTCGTTCAAAAAAGGAACTATTCATGTAAGTGAAGCAATATTATGTATTCATTAGATTTTGAATCCATATGCATTTTTCTGATATCACATGTAAAAAATTCAACGATCTAAAACTCATATATGGAGTTTAGAACACCTAGTCTTGAATGGAAATCTTGTAGCTGATTTAGCAAAATCGTTGTCTTTGAACCGATCAATATAGATGAAGCCGTACGAATCCGAGACAAAGTCTTCCTCTCCTTTTCCATGCTTAGACAGCGATGGATAACTGTAAATGTATGGAATTAGAAAAGGAAAGAGGACCATAACCTATAATATTTAGCATATTCTAATAGATCCACCTATTACAGGTCACTACTGGAATACTGATCTACACTAACTACCCAACCACATTATTACTATAACGAAATGTGTTAAACCCGATGTAATATGATCACACAATCATATTTGAGCAGCATAGCATTCTCATATATTTTATAACCTTGATAACAAACTATTTTTGACGTACTAAAATAGTACAATGTTAGCCCACATTCATAAAAACTTCTAAGAGATTAAGGTCCAAATTACAATCGTCCTATTCGTTTTAATTTATGGTCTTTCAGACAAATAATTTTCTACTTTCTAAATTTTTGCTAGATTTGGCCATAGAAAACTCAAAATTGTGACTTTTAATACCGGAAGAAAAGAGGTCTCTCGCTTAGTATTGAACAATAATGAAAGCACACTTAGGAGAAAGCAATTGCTTGACCGAGCAAAACATTGAGATTTTTGCGTACTTTTGGAGCCACATAGTGACTATCTCACCCTATCATGATCACCACGTGACCGATCAAATTGCGGAGATTCACAAATGAATGCCAGGCAAAGTCAATAATGATCATGACACTAAGTTCACTCTACATTTCTATAAAATCAAGTACTTAGGACATATTTGGTATAACCAAGAAGCTTAAATCTAGTCAACGCAATTCTTTGCCTGAAACTCCATGCGTATGACATGTAGATCATTTTACTTCTTTTATCATAATTAAGGATAGCTCGCGATATAGTCCAGAACTATGAAGCTCAGACACATCAATAGCACACCTGAAATTACCTAAAAGTTCGAAAAAATAAAAAAAAAATCAAGCTAGATTATAGAATGTGTGATGACAAAAAACTTAGCATCAAAAAAGCGATGCCTACACAAGATTATGCCATAAGTTTTCTCAAACATTTGATAAACAAGTTAAAGCATGAAATGGACTTCGATCACACCTGCAGCCCTCAGTAAACCCATGAACATCCGAGCAAAAACTGATTAGCTCAAGCACTATGCTTCCTTTCTCGGGTCCCTCGTTGAAAATCTACTGTTGGAAAAGCAGTAAACGGCACATGCAATGTCAGTTAGTGTGCACTGAATAATTTGAAGACACTTATGGAATGCTAGATATTAAAGACATCCTCAAACTATAAATTAGAATGTTAATCGTGTAAATAACATTCACACAGATCTCTATGCTTAAAGAATTGTCTGAACACACTATGATTATAAAATGTTTTAACATCTTTAGACCAAATAATTAACATCAACTGTTTCTGTCATCACACACAATAATGTAACATCCACATTTGCGCTTTACATGAATACAAAGAGTCGCAAAACTATAGTTCAAAAGTTATTTTGCAATGAGTTCAACTCAAGAATGGGGACTACCTGCACTGCAAATTTGACTTAGGTTGAAGAGATTAACTAACAGGAATAAGAACAATGAACAATCTAATCAGAATAAACCTAGAATTAGGAATGAAGAGCAAGGATGTCGTCTAACTTCATCTTGGGGACCTTTTCTTGTGTCCTTGTTGTGATTGATTTTATATTATACAAGGAAATCTATAGCTATAGGTATACTCAATCTTCGCATGAGTATCTTATCATACTGCCACTACAAAAAACGTTGCCACAGCGCATTACTGTTCCATTTCGATGTTAACAGGCTATAACATGACAAAGGCACACCATGCAGGCCACTTGTTATGTGCACTAGTAACTGATGATCATTCAATATGCAACAGAGGTGCATCATAATATTATATAGGTGTACATGATATTCATAAAAGAAAGGATTCCAATGTTCAAAGGTATTACCTAGTTGTGCAAAGGCATGAGAGATTCAACTGGAAGAATCAATGCATGCAGATCGAATGAGAAGCCTGCTGATTAACCCAAGACCTGTAAGGCTTTGGAGCTGAACACATATAGAAGCATTCAGCATATCTATAAAATACTCAAACAAATCATAGATTCCACAATGTCATTAGCAGCAATGAATGGAAAAGGAGGGGAAGAAAGGCAAAGAGAAATGATATTCATGTAACATGTTTCTACAAACAGAGAAGAAACAAGAAGCCATATTGATTTTATCATTGCGAAGACAATTTATTTCAAGGCCATTTATTCTGTATGTAATTTGTTTCCAAAGCGTACTAGTTATTTCAGAGGCATGAAAAGGTTACGTTCTGTCAGTCCCTTGAAATATTTCCAACTAAAGAGCTCAAATTGGAGAATTGCTGAACTAAGAACCATATATGTTTAGTAATTCAAGATAGGGATCAATGAAGAAGATGTCTCTCAAACGACTCTAACCAATGGATAATCAACTATCAAGATACTGCACCACGTCTTTTTTTCTTAATGAAGGACATGACAGTTTATATTTCAAATGGCAATCTAGTTAAGAATACCCAGTCTATAGGAAAGCTACATAGGATTAGCAGGGCATCTGAAAATTGGCCAAAAACAAAGACTGGGAATCTGAAACTCTACCTTTTTCTTACTGGGCAAATTCTACACCTATTTATAACAACCATTATATGGCTGAACACGAGTCCCCTCAAGCAACTACACTTAGCATCAGTCTGGATAAGCGTACCCACCATCTCAAGATAAGCACCTTATCCTTGATGGCTGCAGTTTTTTTTTTTTTTTTTTTTTTCTGAATGGGCTCCAAGCGAGGACCTATAAACTGATGGCTCAAGTGACGCTTAGCTAGTTCTATGGTTGCAGTTTCTTTAACCCTTTGTCATTACAAAACATTCAACTGGGACGTCTTTATACCAGGAATGTGCATATAATTCTCCATTGCAAGGATACAACAACATATATTTACTGCAACAAACGATTTAGATATGGACAAGTGCGCGCACGGAGAGAGAGAGAGAGAGAGAGAGAGAGAGAGAGAGAGAGAGAGAGAGAGAGAGAGAGAGAGAGAGAGAGAGAGAGAGAGAGTTGTTCAGCAGGATCTGCAATCACCAAAAGCCAGCTACCATTCTATCTCTAGCTGGTTCGAAGAATTGATTGAAAGGTTGAAATAGAAAGAGCCTTCCTGAACTCTTCTTAAACAATATGGAAATGCATGAGTGCTAGGAAGACCATTGTATTATATTTTAGAATAGAACTTTTTCGGGAAGGGTCTTTCAGGGAGATGTAGCTAGCAGGCACAACGCTCTACTTCATTGATTGATAAAGTAAAACTTTGGTTCGAAAAGTAGAATTGCTCTATTGTGCTCGTAGAAGCCTCTTAAAAATGTGTACTTAACTGTGGGTTCGTTGAAGTATTATAAAATTCTTTCGAATAGACGGTTTAGCTGGTGGTTGATTTCTATTCATACCATTAGGGTTTTCTCGTTCATAAAAATCTTGCAGAAGAGGTATTACTTCTGGCGCCATTATACCTCCAAAATTTGAAACCCTTCGATCCAGAATTCCCATTACGGCAAGAGAAACTAGAAAAAAGTTGTAAACATTCAAAAGTCCAGCTGACACTTGAAAGGGGGAACATAGATGAAATTTCTGCGGAAACCAGCCAATATTTCCAGCAATTCTGCATTTTTACTGAGCTCATCAGCTTGAAACCTGAGACAGATTCCATTTGCCAGACATGTTCAAATACCATGCTATAGATAATTTAGCAGACTAATTGACAAAGCAATTTCCAAAAGAAGGTGTTATTTAAGCAAAAACAAGTTCGCTAGTGGGAGAATATGTTTAGTTTAGGAAGATACATTTCGGTCTTAAGAATATCAATTCTACGAAATGTCTGTACTCCAGGAAATAGGTTTTCATGCAAGCAAATTATCTATGAACTGTACCATAAGATTCAATTGATGGTAACTAGGCATTGACCTTGGCAAAATTCTAGCATCAAATATAAAAGAGTGTGTTTGGGGTAACTATGGCTTAAAATTTTGTACTTTCATGATGTCTTTGGGTCAGTTCTATATTTTCTCTTCGACATGGAACCTAATGTCCTTGGAGAACAAACAACATGCTGTGAACAGAGTGATACTTACATGCTTTTAGATTGGATGGGCAACTTCTCTTCAGAGAGATCTTGCAACAGTGATCTGATTGAGAGAAGATTCGTGGATGACTAGTGTACTAGTACCGGCTAGGATGGGTTTCAATCAGCTACATCTTCCAAAATTGTATAGGAACCGTGCTCACTGTTATAACAGTCTGGTTCTCTCTATCATGAAACTATGTAGTAATTTGGGCTAGTTTTTGAGCTCCAGGAGAGAGGAAATTGACCAAGGTGGTCACCTTTTTCTGCAAGATGAGTGTCATGTCCTGTACCCCACGAAGTACAACATCCCGCCAATGGTCAATTTTGGTGCAACGCTCCCAGGATGCGTCGCCGACCCAAATCCAATCAGAGAGTAAAGCACAAGCGAAAATCACGTATATAAATACATATATACACCCATACATAAAAACTCATGAGACCAAGGTAGAACAACCATCAACATAAGAACATATATTTTCACAACCAACTAAAAAACATTTACAACGTACTTTGTACATATCAAAAGATTTATACCAAAACAACAACTATTAGCAGCCACTAGATCAAAAAGGTACTATGGCTGGGAAAGGTGGGGTCAACTACAGGGAAGATCGCAGTCAAAAAGTTATTAACTTCCTTATAAGAGTTAGGACCTAAACTAGGGCTCCCAATCCGGATCCGATGATTCCGAGGACTCCCCTGCACCCTCTTGAGGCTTGGACTCTTCGGAATCCATATCCGTTACTGCTGCCTCTTTATCTTCAGTATCCAGGTTAAGATTTAGGTCAAGATACAGTCCTAATTCATTATCGGGTCCTATCTTTACGTTCGACCCTACCTACTTCCCCGTGGTCTTCATCAGAATTTAGGTTCATGTCCTCCGGCTTGTTTTCTTCCTCGACATCTTGGTCCTGATCTTCAGCTATCACCTGCGGCTCCTGTGGCTCCCCCTCCATAGGCTCGTCAACACCATCTACATCGTAGACATCCTGAGGATTGATCACCTCGCCATCCGCAATTATGGGTTCCATCAATCCATCTTGACCGATTGGCACATCAAAAGTCCTAAGGGGTCGCCTTAGGTTTCCGTCTGCATCTCGCAAGCACCAGGCCATGTACTCTTGAGTCTGAAGAAAATATTCTCCCACGTTTACAAACACTACGAATCGATATCTCACATAAGATTCCCCATTCCCTGCGGGGTATGTACTGGTATACTGGTGTATCTGTATAGGTATTCCAAAAAGTGATGGATTCAGCATCTTTATGGCTGGGGGTCTGAAAATGTGGGTTATTACAACCGTGAGACGAATCTTAGCGAGTATAATCCCTAAACCTAGGCTAGGCTAACATGCAATCTCTTGATCGGAAACAAATATTTAAAACCATAATGCAACAACAATCAAACAATTCTCTGACCCTGCCTGTTAGACAGTTCAATATACAATAATCACGGCACATACGTGGCACACCTTATCACACGTACGCTAATCACATGCTTATGCACCGAGTCTTACACACTCGCATGCCAATCTATGCATGTTTATGCATGCAAATGTCGTCGACATGTCACGTGCATTACCCGGCCCACTTGCCCACACTGGCACACTGGCAATCGCCCAATTTATTATTTATTACGACTCGAGTCAACAATATTCACAGCCCGATGCGTCTAGCCTTCTTCAAAGTGCATAAAGCCCAGCAACCGATTTGGCCCAGTGTCTCTAGCCTGCTTCAAAGTGCATGAGGCGCAATATTGATCTCCTTGCGAACCAGAACCTGCTTCAAAGTGTATGAGGATGGTCATCTTCTGAATGTACCGGGCATCATCCTGCTTCAAAGTGCATGAGGACGGTATCATCCTGAAGGTCACGACCCGAAGGTCCTTAAGTAATCACACAACTCATTATTATTTGAACCCAGCGTAAAATGCTTCAGGGTATTTTAGGTGATCACATGCTAATGGTAGATACGCATTCTCGCACAATTTCATCACATGCTTTACTCTTGGCATACACAATGCGTGTCCATGTTATGCAATACAATGCACCACGAGCACCAATATAATTCAAACACTCAATATCACAACACGTGCTCAAGTGGCCCAATTAATACCGTGTGGCCTAACGTGCGATTTACAAATCAACAATTAATTTCAAACCAATTATTAGCCAATCGCACTCCACATAATTCAGCCACACGACATGCGACATGGCGGTACGAAATCAATCACAATTAAGCACAAATTACGTACAATTAGTCAACCCAGACATACCCGGTAATTTTTCAATGGGCTCCTAAATTGGTCATTTAATCCAATTAATCTCCCCAAATAATTCTCATTAATCCATTAAATTTTCCCGATAATAATTTCTACCAATCAGTCTTCAACCCAGTCTGAAATATACACTGATACTACCTAAGCCAGTCCAAAATACACCGATAATACCTAAACCAGTCCAGAAAAATGCACTATCGGTCTTAATCCGGATTTAGGAATTTTACTCACTTAATCCAAGGTCACGGCGCGGAGAACGGCGGCCGATCGCGGTGAACATGAAAAATCGACGGCAGATTTCAACGACGGCGTGTACGAACGGGCGGCGGCGGTGTACGGACAGCGGCGATGCTGAACCTGTACGGAATAGAAACGAAGGTGGCCCGGCGAGGTGGCGGTGGCCGACGCGATGGCCGTACGGACGCAGGCATATGGCGCTACGGTGGCTGACCGTACGGGGACACTATGCGAGCAGTGCACGGTGAAAGTCACTCTGGCGTGGGCTGGGCCGATTGGTGGCGGCAAGCAGCAGCGTCACGAGCTCCGGCCTTACGATGGCGGCGAGCTCGACACAGCAGCAGTGCTAACCCGAGAGAAGAGAGGAAGGGAGAGACGGAGGTCGAGACGGGGGGCAAGGGCGGGAGGCTAGGGGCTATGGTGGTGACGGGGCATGGCAACCCGGTGGTGGCTGGGTGACGTGCGTGTACTCGGCGATGCTCCGGTCGAGAGAAAAATAGAAAAGAGAGATCAGGAGGAGAGGGCTGCTGTTCTGGGAGGTTCGGCCGTGAGGGGGTGGAGGAGGAGAGAGAGAGGGGTCAGATCTGGTAAAAAATGGCAGCCTAGGGGCGATAGGTGTCGCAAATCCGACGGTTTTGACCAAAATACCCTAATCTAACGGTTCTAATTTATCTCTATCCAAAAATGAGGGGCAAAAGGGTCAATAAGGCCAATAATTGAGCTGATAACCCTCCATAATTATCCTAAAATTTTCCCAAAAAAATTCGGACAAAAAATAGCCCAGGGGCAAAAACGTCATTTTTCCTGTCCTAGGTCAAAATTCCAATTTTCGCTCATACGCATTCCATATGTGCGTGGCCAACATAATATGGCGTTGGATTCTTGAAATTCATTTTTTTCTAAGCCCTTGAAAATCCAAAAATAGTTTCTTAAGCATTGCGAAGTCCCTGAGCAAAAATAAAAAATAATATTATTTTATAGACCTAGGGCGCACCATAGTCAAAATTCAATCATTGAGAGAAATTTTGTCCAAAACAGTTCCAAACATATGTGGCCACGATAAAATGACATCCCTATTGTACATCATAGGCCTTGGCCAAAAAAATAACCTCATTTGACCACGTTGGCCCAAAATATTCCCTCGGTGTTGTTTCTTGTGATTGGTGTTCGAAGGGCAAAATACCCCATTGGTTAATTTTCACTCTGGGTGAGACATACTAAAATGAAATGCGAAATAATATCAGTTTTATTGATCCCAAAATTTCGAAATTGGCTGTTACAATGAGTCCCTTTGCCAAATATTCAGAAAGTTAATGAGTTAGGTCATGTGGCACAATACTTTTGAATAATCAGATTATAAGAGCAGCATAATCATGTATTTTCTAAAAAGTTTTTCATGGCTTATTTTTTTCTAAACTTTTTGTTTAGAGTCTTGAAAGCTTCTTCTTTTAAAACTTCAACCGAAAACTATCGTAATCTAGATTAGCTACTTCATGTACTGTTCAGATCACATTGAAAAATCCTATTTCACTAAACTTTAAAATTTGATGAATTCTCTCAGCAAACATGAAATGTTAGATCATGGCAAAGTGTAAAACAGAGAAAAATCATACTGGAAAATCAAGCCATCCACCACAATTTAGCAAGAGGTTGTATGCAAGAAGATCAAGTACATTGCCCACGGCATAGAATTGCGACCTAGGGCTATCCATATCGTAATGGTCTCAATCATTGAGAGAATGAGAAATTATCACTAGTTTCCAAATATATTTAAACGATCATTTGGTTCAAGCCTATTCGAAGGCTTTTCTAATTACAGCCGACGTGGGTTGGCTTCTCGCTCCTCATTTCTTCACCTCCACGTGTATCTTTCGGTCTTGCGTAACCGCCAAATCACCCTGAACATCCCTATTGTACATCATAGGCCTTGGCCAAACCCAATCCATTACCCTTTCCTATGATCGGGGATGCCATCCCCACGGACCTGAAAAAGGGAAAACGTTGGCCCAAAATATTCCCTTAGTGTTTCTCCGTGATCGGTGTCCATTTCACGATAGGGTCCCCGGTCCACGTCGTGCCTTTTCTAGTTAGCCATACCTCATTGGTTAGTATCCGAGAGTGATACAACGATTTCAACGGGTGAGACACTTACCCTTTGATACTAAAATGAAATACGAAATAATATCAGTTTTATTGATCCCGAAATTACATCGAAATTCGGGCTGTTACAATGAGTCCCCTTGCTCAATACTGTATTCAGAAAGTTAATGAGTTAGGTCATGTTTCCCACAATACTTTTGACTTATAATCAGATTATAAGAGCAGCATAATCATGTATTCAAGCTCTAAAAGTCAGAGTTTTCATGGCTTATTTTTTTTCCCGCTAAACTTTTTGTTTAGATGCATCCTTGGTAAATCTCACACTTCTTACCCCCAATACTTAAGCTTCTTCTTTTAAAACTTCAACCGAAAGACTATCGTAATCTAGATTAGCTACTTCATGTACTGTTCAGATCACATTGAAACAGATCCTATTTCACTACATTTTAAGTTTTATATCAACAAAGTATGAATAAAAATTGATGAATTCTGAACAAGCTCAGCAAACATGAAATGTTAGATCATGGCAGTGTAAAACAGAAGAAAAATCATACTGGAAACACAAGCCATCCACCACAATTTAGCAAGCACTTGCCCTCATGTATGCAAGAAGATCAAGTACATTGCCCACGGCATATTAGAAAGCATAATTGCTCATAGTTAAAAATCTTATTTCTTTGAAGATACTCTATTTTTCAATTTAAACTTGATAACATTAAGACACCAAAGAATCTCACTGCAGTGAAAACCAGTGAGGAAGAAGAGATGAAGAAACCGGGGTCAAAGGGAAAAGGAAAGAACAAACTAATGCTAGCTTAACTTGTGGCACTTCCCAGAACTGTAAATTTTTTAAGGGAAATTAAAAAAAAAGGGAAAATGTTTAACCAGTCGCAAAGATTTTAAGAAAACGGAAGTAGAGCGAGGATAGAAAGAATTAATATAAAATCAACTTCTTGACGCTTCGGAAAACTCCACTTTCTTCCATTTAGACTAGGAAAAGGACATAAAAGATGGAAAATTAGTTCCATAAACCTTTTCAATTTTCTTGGTTGTGTTGCAATATTCAAGGTGCAAGAGCAAACAGAATCACTACAAAACCGCATCCATCGGTAATCAAGATAAGGAATCATAAACCTCCAGTAAGCTTGAGTTGTCAATTGTCACGTGTCACAATTTCAAAGTGGAGCTAAGTAGATACGAAATCAACAACAAAAGCAAGTTCAGAAACTGACCTAATGCATGCCTCAGAGGTACTTGAATGAAAGGACAGTATCGAGCCACCGCCCCCAAAGTTGTCATTTGCACGGTCATAATATACTTCTTTTGTAACTTAAAGTGGCTAAGAGTCATCTAATCATTTATGAACATACAAATTTCAGGAAAGTTGAATTTTATTTCAGTATGATCATGAGATGTACCAATGATTGATAATGTTGTTGCATACATTATGCATGGTTCGCATGTCACATATAGGGAGCATGGTAAAAACTGTTATGCTACTTCTGCAGCCGAAAATTCTATCCTCTGCTGCCACTGTTCAAGAAGAATATCAAGAGCGTCCATCTCTGTATGTCTTGTTGCCTATGAAAGCGCAAGGAGAAAAATAAAGAAAGCATGTTAAACTTAGGAGCTTTGCCAGAAAGTAATTGCTCTTAGTGTAGTTTCATCATAAATTTAGGAAAAGCATTTCATGACAATTGTTTTCTCCGAGAAGTTATCCGATTGAGTGTATAAAAGATTGATCATGGTATATACTACATGATATCAATAAGTTTTGCTAGCATGAAGTTGCTCAGAATCTCACATGAAAAAGAGGCTTTTTGTTGGATTGACCTCCTCTTCCTTTTCTAACAGTATTTTTGTATACCCTTATAGCAAGGTGCCTTTGTTTTTTCATTATGCTCCACTAAATACTAAAAGGGCCAAAAAAATTTTCACACCAACTATTTATTACTGTCCGCAAAGTCATTTATAGTAGTTTTTTGTCACCATATAACTATAAATGATTACAGGAATAGACCATTCGATTAGAGATTATCTCTACCCGAAACCAAGTTTAAACTATTTGTTTAGATGTGATCATTGTGTGAAAAAAAATGGGCCCAGGAAGCAGGTTCTTACATCTTAAAAGGCAACACAATGCTCACACAATTCATTTTTATACCAAATAAGTATACCAAAGTCTAGCTAACATATGGCCTGAGGAAACAATGTGAGGAACTTCACAAAAGCTGATAAAGACCATAATATGGTTCCAGACAGAGCACAATGGTAAAAGAAATTCGTAAAACATTGTGCATAATAAAGCCAGATTGCTAGTGGTAGCCGTAGTCATATTTTATGAAAGAATAATGGGAACAAAACCATTTACAGCCCAACAATGCACGGAAAATTCCACTAATTAACAGATTTGTTCTGAATTATCATCTATTAAAGAAATAATCATGGGAGAAACATAAACTGATCAACAACGCCGACGAGTGGATAATTCGAGGGTATCAATTCAGAATAATAACAAAGTGCTGTTGGCCATATTTATACCAGTTGGTGGAGAAGCAATGATAAACCATACATTCTGTGTCTAATTAGTCCTGTTTCTTCCTGCCACAATAACGTGCCCATCCTCAACAATCTCAGCTGCTCAATCAAAGAGTACAATATGAAATCATTCACTAATTAAGATTGATTTGTTCTGAAATGCACATGGTTACTGAAAATCAATTTTTTACCCAACTAAAACTTCAAGGCTGTGCAAAGCAAGCTTGCCTTATATAAGAATAGCATATAGGTTTTGTTATTTGTTAGGGAAAAAAAATATGAGTATAAGAGTTAGAAATTCTCGAGCATGCATGCATGCATACAAGCAATTCAAGAAGAAATCAGCATCAAGTGTCCAGCAGTAGAAATATTCAGTATCAATATGCAGCTACTAATGGAACGAATGCATGTTTCACAACTATATAATCAGGATGCTGCAAATCCTGTATAATGTACTGGTCACAAATTTCTAAACGATGATTATTACAACATATTCGTCCAGTAATCCAGATGCAAATCCCACCTAACTATTAAACATGGCTCTGACCACACTAAAGCAAAAACAACTACTAATTTGAGAAACTACATGTTCCTTATTCCAGTGTGTCCTATCATTGGTACCTCAGAAGCTTATCTTTCATTATATAGGTTTCACTCAAACATTCAAGAAGCTTCCATGAGTATTAGCTTCTCGGTCAATTCCTTCATAAAGGCTATGGCACATAAGGATTAAAATAGAACCCGAAACTGTTGCAAAGACCTCAAATCAGAATGGATAATCAACTTCTTGTGCTTTTGTCTCTATTCTACTGAATAACTTCTGCAAACTGTGTTTCTAGTGATTCCTTTCTTTTTCCATATCCACAGTCCATAGGGCGAAAGAAAATAACCACTTAACCAGTTATCCATGGGCACAACTAATGTTCATATTAGTGTCTCACTCCAAGTAAATTTGGTTTTCAATTCTCACTAATTGCCAAAGGCAACAAGTGGTAAAAGGACTCGACTGTGAAACAACCTTTCCCGGTGGCTTGCCATCTCACTTCTTGATTCCTCTAAGGTTTTGTTGGCTGGTTGTCCGCTTCACCGCGTGGTTTCACGTAAGGGAGTTCCTAACCTATATCACCTAGATTGGCTCAGTTTTTCGCCTGAAAAGGGGACTGAACCTACCCATGTACACCCTCTTCCCATTATTTCACCCTCCCTCACTTGTTTGCCCTTTGAACCTGGACTTCACCTACTTATCTCAATAAATTGCTACCTGGGAAAAAAAAGGAAAAAAGCTATACCTTCCATGGATTGTAGCTGATTTTTCCGCTTGTAAAGTTAATTGCCAATGAATTCACTACTCTTATATTTCGTCAGTCCGCCCATGATGTGTGTGTCCAAGGGACACCATTTGCTCTAATAAGAGGTGTGTCTGAGAGACACCTTTTGAAGAGGTGCGAAGAGAGTCTCTTAATGGAAGTTAAGACAACCTCTTCGGCAGATGAACAAGACACGAAAAAGAGAAATTAAGAACTCTCTCTCTCGATCAAGGCATTAGTATTCCGTTTCTACTTTCAGAAGTCAATCGGCATTAACGCTGTGGAACAAGAATACTTTCCTTGTAATTGTATTCGGACCAACGTGTAGTAGAATTGTTCATCGTTTGCTGGTGATTCAACGTACGATCCTGGAAAATTTTGTTTTGGAGTGCATCTAACAGGTTAGTCGATTCTCTTAATACACGCTTCTAACATTGGTATCAGAGCATCAGGTTATGATCTCTGCCTTGTTTTCCCGTTGATTTTTTTTTACGCTTGCTGTTTGATATGGAGATCATGATGATGAACTTCATATTGTCTGCATATTCATTGCTCGGAAATAGCAAGATGAATCGACGAACATGAATTGAAACGAAGAACGGGTTTGATCGTCACGGGCGACCGTTCTGTTCGGATGATTTTCGAAAAATTTTATGTGGAGAAAATAATTTTTGAATGGATAACATTGAAGAACTCTCCGAGACGAGCAGAACGGTGGGTCGAACGCCTCCAGAAGCCACCGGACGCTCCCACACGTGCGCCCGGCCGAAGCCGCGGCCGCGCGTGGGAGCCACACGCCAAGGCGCTGGCCACGCCAACCCCGTGGATGGGCACGCGCTCGTCGGCCAAGCGGCTCGTGCTAACGTCATCAATGACGTCAGCAAATCTGTCGGTAACCGATATCGGCGTCATGATGATGTCATCTGGCCGACGGATCGCCGCGGGCAGCCGGCGACCGAGACCGATAGGCAACCCGACCGGATGTCGACCCGACACGAGACCCGACGGATAGTTGATAGTTGACCTGACAGCGGTCAACGGTCAACGGTCAACCGATCGGACCGGTCAATGGTCGAACCGGCTTTAGAAGCCCGAGTTGGGCAGGCGCGTGAGAAACACGCGCCACACACTTAAGAGGCGTGTGTGGGCGCATGCAAGGTCCGATTGGGCCGCGGTTGGTACCGTTGTGTTTGTATTGAAATTCTCTACATTGTGGTATATTTATTTTATATTTTTGAAGTTTTTAAATGTATGAAAATGCATACGGAACCCTAAATACGTGTATTTTTGGGGTATTATTGCATTTTACTTGTATTTCCCTATGGTTTTGGAAATACAGAAGCTGGCTTACATGTAAATGACCACATATAGATTATGTAGAGCATGATTCATTGATGGCATGTCTATATGATTTCACGTGCTTGCAATTTCCTATATTTTGAGCATATTAAAACAATGGCTGGAGATCCTGACTTTATGAATTCCGCTGTTGATTATATTTGTTGAATGAATGTTCTATTTGTTGATTTACATCATGCCATGCTAAATGATTACTAGAAAGGATGTGATAATTGTATTAGATATTTTTGTGAATTATCTAGTCTAGTGGGAGTTCGTAGGTTGGTAGAATTAGAAGAAATTCTCATCTAGAACTTAAAATTTGCACAAATTAACAAGTTAATGATAGTAGAACAATCGTACGCCGAAGCTGATTGGGAACATCGAGAACTTTCGTTTTGGTGTCTTGTGTTGAATTATCATTAATTTAGTTTGTCTTTGCTGCAAATTAAAATGTGTGTCTATGTGGAAAATGTGCTAGTATTGATTCTGCGCTTATTATGTCAATGTGTAGAAAATAGTGATTATGGCTTCGGCATCCAAGACCATTGTGGCTAACCTCAATAAGGGTGAGAAGCTGAATGGTGACAATTATGACATTTGGCACCGAAAAGTTCAATATATCCTTGAGGAGCAAGAGGTTTTGGAAACCCTCAACCACACTATGGATGAACCTGAGCATGGAACTTCCGCTCAACACAAAAGAGATCAAGAAGCTTTTCAAGCTTGGAAAAAGAAAAATAGCATTGCTCGCATCACGTTGCTGAGCTGTATGCAAGATGATCTCATGTGTGAGTTTGAAAGTTATGACAAAGCTCAAGCAATGTGGGTTGCCTGAAAGATAAGTTTGGGGGTAAGTCTGCCACTAAGTTGAGGAGACTAACCATCAAATTTGACACATACCGGAAGCGCTCAAATCTATCGATGAGGCAGCATCTTCGGGAGATGTCAAACATGATACGTGAGCTGAAGTCGGCAGGTCATACCTTAATTGACGAACAGCAAGTTCAGGCTGTTATAAGGTCTCTTCCTGACAGCTGGGAACATATGAAAATTAATATGACGCACAATGAAAATATCGTCACTTTTGACAATATTGCACGTCATTTGGAATTAGAAGATGAGTGCCTAGAGGCTGTAAAATCCTCTACCCATGCTTATGTTGCTGAATCAGGTTCGAGCAAAGCTTCGGGCTTTAAGCGCAAGAGGAACCATAAATTCAACAACAAAGGGAAAGAGACTGATCAAGCACCCAAGAGAGCTAAGACCTTCTGACGCAAGAAGCGTGGCGGGAAGAAGGATAAGGCCAAGATGATGTGCTACAATTGTGGCAAATTGGGCAATTTCGCTCGTGAATGCACTGAGCCGAAAAAGGTACCACATTATTCCATTACTTTGAGTAATGCTTACGTTTCTAGCACTGTAATGCTTGCTAAATCTCATCCAATGTAGATTGTAGACTTAGGAGCAACAGACCACGTAGCTAGAGATCGAGGAGCATTTGTGGAGTATCGTCGGATACAGCCTGGAAGAAGATGGATATATGTTAGAAATAACTCTAGAGTTGAAGTGAAGGGTATCGGCACATGTAAATTAACCTTTCGTGGTGGTCGAAACCTATTCCTACATGATGTCCTCTATGCTCCAGATATTCGGCGAAACTTGGTCTCTGTAATTGTTCTTCTTAGCTTAGGTTATGTTTTTAATTTTCATGGTGATTGTGTTGACATTTTGTTTGGAACAGTTTATTACGGTTCTGGTTATGTATTGAATGGTTTTATGGTGTTAGACATTGACTATGATATGTACAAAGTTAATGTTGATGGTTATTTTTCTTTAATTGCATCTTCTAGTAATGTGGAGATTGATGCAAGTACTTGGCATGCTAGACTAAGTCACATTGGGCTACAAAGAATGAAACGATTAGCAAGAGAAGGCATTTTGGGGTCACTCGCTAATATTGAACTGCCCGTATGTGAACATTGTCTAGCGGGAAAAATAACTAGAAAACCATTTGGTAAAAGAACCAGAGCTGAACTTCCATTGCAACTTATACATTCTAACATTTGTGGTCCTTTAAATGTGAGGGCGAGGCATGGAGCCTCATATTTCATCACTTTTATAGATTACTTCACGCGTTTCGGTTATGTTTTCTGATCTCCCATAAGTCCGAAACATTGGATTGCTTTAGGCGGTTTATAGCTTTGGTAGAGAATCAGTTGAACAAAACAATAAAGGCATTGAGAACCGATCGCGGACGTGAGTATCTATCTGAGCAATTCAAGGCTCTTTGTGATGAAAAGGGAATTGTAAGACAATTGACTATTTCTGGTACTCCGCAACAAAATGGGGTTGCAGAAAGAAGGAATAGAACCCTTTTGGAAATGGTTAGGTCTATGATGGCGCAGGCAAATCTCCCTGTCTCATATTGGGAAGATGCGTTATTAACTGCTACCTATATACTTAATCGTGTGTCCTCTAAGTCAGTCTCTTCCACCCCTTATGAATTGTGGACTGGTAGGAAACCAGACTTAAGTAATCAATGACCTTGGGGATGTGCAGCATATGTTCATGATTCTTCCCATAAATATGGCAAATTAAGTCCTAGAGGGAAGAAGTGTATCTTTATTAGGTACTCCAAACACTCAAAAGGGTACGTGTTCATAGGTGAACATGCTGATGGAAGTGTGATTGAAATGGAATCACGAGATGTCACGTTCTTAGAGAACAATTTTCCTAGTAGAGGTGAGATCGATAAGGACTTCCAATTACATGAAATGGAAGATCCCGACAACACACCCACTAATGTTATTGAGGGAAAAACATATTTACCTCAACATACAAGACCTAGTGGGAGTGTAGCATTGCCTGGCAAATTGAATTCTCAAGAAGTTCAGTTGCGTAAAAGTAATCGTAAAAGTATTTCCCGTCGTCGATTTGAGATTGAAGGGGAAGCATTTATGATTGCTCCACAAGACGATGCGGAGCCTAAAACAATTCAAGAGGCTCTCTCATCTCCGAACAAGGAAGAATGTGGAAAAGCTTTGGAAGATGAAATTGAGTCTATGAGAACAAACCATGTCTGGGACTTGGTTGATCTGCCACCCAATCGTAAGGCTATTGGAAACAAATGGATTTTCAAGATTAAGCGAAGGGCAGATGGATCCATTGAAAAGTATAAGACTCGCCTTGTGGCAAAAGGCTATACTCAACAAGAGGGTATATACTATGAAAAAACTTTTTCACCAGTTGTAAGGTTTGCCTCCATACGCCTTATACTAGCCATAGTTGCACATTTGGACCTAGAATTACATCAAATGGATGTAAAGACAGCATTTCTCAATGGTGAACTAGATGAAGAAATCTATATGAAATAACTGATAGGTTTCATTGCTGAAGGTTAAGAGCATACAGTTTGCAAACTTCATTGCTCAATTTATGGCCTTAAGCAATCGTCTAGACAGTGGTATTTTTGTTTTTATCGAGCCATAACTTCTTTTGAGTTCATGATGATCGAAGAGGATCACTATATGTATATCAAACGGTCTGAGGATAAATTTATGATTTTATCTCTTTATGTGGACGATATTTTGTTGGCTAGGAATGATAAGAGTTTGGTTATAACCATAAAAGAATGGTTGTCTTCTAATTTTGAAATGAAGGACATGGGAGAAGCTGCATATATACTGGGAGTTAAGATTGAAAGAGATCGATCAAAGAAACTCCTTGCTATGTCACAAGAGTCTTATATAATGAAGATTCTTGAACGTTTCAATATGTAACATTGTAATCCCATTGATACCCCTGTCATGCAAGGCGAAGGCCTAAGTACTAAAATGTGTCCTAAGACTTTAGAAGAAAATAAAGAAATGGTAACTGTTCCTTATGCTAGTGCTGTCGGAAGTTTGATGTATGCTATGATGTATACTCGACCCAACATATGTCATGCTGTAGGGTTAGTGAGCCGATATCAATCAAATCCCGGTCCAGCACACTGGAAAGTAGTTAAGAGGATCTTGAGATACTTGAAAGACACTATGGACTATCGACTTTGCTATCAAGGGAGTGATCTACGTTATTAGGATACTCGATGCTGATTGGGGAGGAGACCTAGATGAGCGTAAATCGACGCTCTGGATATGCGTTCTTGCTTAATGATAGGGCAATTTCTTGGAATAGCAAGAAAACAGACATGCATAGCTTTATCTACAATGGAGGCAGAATTTATTGCATGTTCTCTTTGTAGTGCAAGAAGTAGTATGGCTAAAACGCGTTTGTTGGAAAATTTAGCCATTATCACTGATGTCACAAGACCAGTGACAGTATATAACGCGATAGTCAAGTAGCTATTGCCTATGTGAAAGATTCTAAGTACCATGGTAGGACGAAGCACATTGACATAAAGAATAACTTCATCAAAGATATAATAGCGCAGAAGGAAGTAGTCCTGCAATATATTTCAACCAACAGGATGGTTGCTGATCCATTTACGAAGACTGTTCCAAGAGACGTGTTCTTAACCCACAAGATGTCTCTAGGATTACGTAGAATGTGATTATGATATGTAATATTGTTGAGGATCACTGAATTATGTATGTATATGTATTGTACTTATTAGTTAATGAATTGATGTTTTATCAATTAGTATAATGTTATGAGACTAGCACAAACACACATATATTGTTGAAAGGTATGTCCCCAGGCAATGATTGGCTCACTCACACGAGCAATCACCTCAAACGCTATAGTAAGCGGGTTGAGATGAGATGATATGTACTATAAATGCTGGAAGAGCAGTTTAGTACATAAAACAATTTAATGTCGCCTTGATCAGAATCAAGATGAGGTCTATTATTCGTATGTGATAAGACCGAACATGATAGTCCCACAATCATGTATGCCTGAAGGTAGCCGGATGCGAGTATTAAATTAGGCGCTGTGTAAAGCGAGCTGATATAGCACTCGGGCTAAACATGAGTACGTGAGAAGCATGTGACTATGTTTAGGCTAAGATTCGTATAGTGGATATGATTAATAAATGACATACGCTCTTATAGAAAGAGAAATCCACTATAGCATGTAATTCATACTACATGTGCTTTATTTTACTAATAAGTGAGATGAGTACAATTATCCCTATTTATTCATCGTGTGAGTCCTTAAGGTAATTTATAATTTACCTTACTTTGTGCCCTATGTTACTTCTGACTATGTTCTCAAAATAAAAGATCAATGTTGCTACTTTAGCATGTTATCGGATGTCATGAATAGATATGGCTTTATGGGACGTGTCTAGGAAAGCAGTTGTTCCGAAATGGAGAGAGACATGAGAGTGAAGGAAGACTATTGTTGTTTTACATCTATCACATGTGTTTACTGGTCGACCAATTATTTCGCCTTCAATGGCTTTCAGAAATAATTGTAAATACATGGTGTTTTTTGAGAAAAATTAAGTATAGCCTTTAAGGGATAGGTATACTTGGATTGATGTGACAAAATATGTCTGGGGCACTGTGAGACATCAATTGTTTAATTATTTTGGGGGTTGTAGCCATTATGTTGCCCCTAACAGGTACATAATTAGAGCTCCCAAGTGCAGGTGTACTCACTAGTCGCACGGCTTTCTTGCCAGTATGAATTGTTTCTAAGGTAGATGAATGTTGAATGCCTTATGTTTTTGACAGAGCATCATCAAGCCCATCATATGCGAGTGGGAGATGTTATATTTCGTCGGTCCGCCCATGATGTGTGTGTCCAAGGGACACCATTTGCTCTAATAAGAGGTGTGTCTGAGAGACACCTTTTGAAGAGGTGCGAAGAGAGTCTCTTAATGGAAGTTAAGACAATTTCTTCGGCAGATGAACAAGACACAAAAAAGAGAAATTAAGAACTCTCTCTCCCGATCAAGGCATTAGTATTCCGTTTCTACTTTCAGAAGTCAATCGGCATTAACGCTGTGGAACAAGAATACTTTCCTTGTGATTGTATTCGGACCAACGTGTAGTAGAATTGTTCATCGTTTGCTGGTGATTCAACGTACGATCCTGGAAAATTTTGTTTTGGAGTGCATCTAACAGGTTAGTCGATTCTCTCAATACACGCTTCTAACAACTACCAAACATCCTCAGACAAAACTTACGAAAAAACACTTAGTCAACATCCCTCGAGGAAATTCAACGATACATTTTCAAGTTCCCGCGCAACCATAGCACCATATGGATCGAATTTCAAAATCCATCTCGAGTATTACATCAACTAATACAATTCGGATGTGCCAGGTGTTACTTGATCTATAGCAAGCTGCACGGCGCCCAGAACCTCAAAGGAGAAAATCGTTCACCCAAAGCTACGTCATCAATTTCCATGGCTTCGGTCAGCAGTTATAGTCCGTTGCCTCCACTCGCCAGCCTCTGTCGCCGCCAGTTCGCTAGGGACCCTGTTTCAGGAAGACAAACTTCTTCTGTTCGTCGCCTTTGTGGGGAGGTGACGATCTTACAGTCGTAAGAGATTGCCGTCGTTTGATGGAAGATGAGCAGTTGTGATACTAAAACTGGCGGCAGTGGAGTTCGAAGTTTGCCCATGGCGGAGAAAAGAGGATTAAAAAAAATTATACTTGGGTGTAATTCCCAAAGAAAGAAGGTGAAGAGAGAAAAGGTAAAAACAAAGAAAAGAGAGAAAGAGAAGAAAACAAGAAGAACAGAAAAAGAGTAGACATTGTAATCGAGATCGGCTGAGTTTACTTACCTACGAATTGCTTCCTCAGCAAGTTCCGCTCAGTTTAACAACCAAAGCAGCGAGCAAACACCGCCATATTCAATCGACTTAGAAGTCCGCATAGTCTTGGTTCGCGCGCCTCGGGGGAGAGATGCCAATGATTTCTCTTTGACACTATTTGACTATATTTCTCAGTGCTCATTTGACATTCTTGTAAGTCCTTCTGTAGATCTGCTTCGCTCGAATTATCTTCGTGTGTAAGTGAACTCCCGGCTGCTGAATCGATTGATTCATGACCAACCTCATAGAGTAAAGCCGGATCAATCAGCCGATTGTCTCGAAGCTCAATCCTTAAATCGTCCCTTAGATGCTTACATATTATTCGAAATCCCCATTTTTTCACACCACCCGATACTGTAAACTTAAACTCTACATAATTTCCATCAATATGACCAAAATCGACTGCTCCCCACACCTTATATGGTGTCATATACTGAAACATGATATGATCCGAATCCAGCGAATGGCTGTTCATTTGTGTTATGCCTTTCCACTGTATACCATCAATATGTGTATCAACCTGAAACACGGCTTTCTTTTCTTTCGCATCATTACTAACAACGAAACAAAGAGCCACTCCAAGGAATTTGTCATACAAGTCCTTCGAAGCCATAAAAGATACGGAGCCCTTTTCATGAGGAAGGATCCACTGTGGCATCTCTCCTTGCGGGAGATAACTTTTGAAATAAGGCCCAACCTGTTAAAGAGATAGACCGGTACAAAGTATCCAAGTTAGTATAAGTACCCAAATGAGAAGATCCATTGATCCTTGCTTGCATTAATACACAAGTCTGGTGCAATAGAAATCATTCCCACAAAAGTACGGAAGCCACCTACGTTACATGCGTATGCATATATGAGCAGAACCATTTCGTATTTGTTTGCTTTTCTTAAGCACGCGATGGACCCAGCATATACTCACATTGATATGGTGTGTTTGTGTGTGTGTGTGTGTGTGTGTGTGTGTGTGAGAGAGAGAGAGAGAGAGAGAGAGAGAGAGAGAGAGAGAGAGAGAGAGAGAGTCTAACTGTATCAGCCAAACATCTACGGGCAAAATGATGAATTGAGGTTAAATCTTCATTTTTTTGTAGGAATTGGCAATTATCCACCCAAAGATAACTCAAAAATGGAGGAAGCTCAGGAATCTCTTGTAATTGACAGCAGTTTTCAACTCCCAATTCATACAAACGATCCCGCTTACTGATGGATGTAGGGAGGGTAGTAATATTGGTCTCTGTCAGAATTAATTGACCCAAGAGAGGAAAATAGGCAAGATTCTCAAGAAAGTCTACTTGGGACAGATTACATCCCGTAAGGTCTAACCGGTGTAAATTTGAATGTCTGGTCTCCATGCACGGATCAGCTAAATCCTCGTATATTGGAAACTCGATTAAATTTGGGCAATAGTTAAACTGCAAGTTTACAAGTTTTTTTTTTGGAAAGATCAAGTTTACAAGTTTTTGTAACTTATAAATGCAAGATGGAAGACGTTTCAAGCTCTTGCAATCTTTTATATACATTCCCTCCAAAGAGACAAGATTTTCTATGGATGCAGGAAGTTCATTAATAGTGGTCCCTCCTAACCGAAGATTTTTTAGGCCTTCGAGTTTATGTGGAATATCAGGAAATCTTTCAAATTTCGTGCATTCTTCAAGATTGAGATCTCGAAGATTTTTTGACTTGAGCACATTTGGAAAAACACGAAGTTCTGAGCACTCCCTTAAATTCAACACCTGTAACTTGTCATGATGTGCGATGGAGTCATGGGCTTCTACCAAGTTTTTGCAATTACAGAGATCCAATTCCTCGAGATTTGGAGTACACGAGAGGTCGGGCATGCGAACGAGCAACTCGCAACCACTGAAATTAGCATACTTCAAATTTTGGAAGTCCTGCAAAAACAGCAAAACCAGCTTTGGTAAACATTCTAAAAGGGAAAAAGGGGTGTTTGCATGATGATGTTGGTTCCTTACATTCAAACCATGTGATTCCCGCTTGAGGATAGGTTGCTACTGAAGCAAATCCAGTATTGATCTTTCAAAAAATTATTATATTTTGGGTCATCAATCGTATTTATTGAGCAATTTGTTTATTTAATATAGAGGTGATCTGCTAGAAAGTCCACAAATAGGTCTATGTAAGTTGATGTACATAGACGGCGGAGTCAAACTCATGAAATGATGGTAAATTAAAATCGGTTGTCATTTACGTTAACCACGGTTTATATATTGATCATTAATAATATCATAATTTATTTGTAGGGGCTTAGCTTGATTGAGGGTTATAAAATTGGCTACAAAACACAAGGGGGAGATTGGGTTTCTCAAGGATAATTACATATCCTTGACTGTTATATAATCTATATTGACCGGGTGAATATGTCATAATTACATTTGCTTAGGCCACAACACTCTTCATGTGGAAGGAAGCAAGGAACTTCGGTAGCTCAGACAACTTGGAACCTACTATTCGGTTTTATGAGTAAATTTCTTAACCTATTAATTAACTTTTCATTCAAAGTTACTATAAATTGATTTTGTGAGAATTAAATATCGTATCGAGAAATAACTAAACACTTAGAAACTTTACTAGTACTTATACATACATATATATACATATATATATACGTAGAGAGAGAGAGAGAGAGTTTTTAGCAAGTCAGGGTAAACTCTTATCATTTTACATTTTAGATATTATTTGAAAGAATTGAATAAAATATAGACACACTACATAAAAAAGTTCACAAATAAAATTGGATTAACAATTATTAAAAAAATTAGAGTATCATTAAAAATACCTAATCATCATGTAGAATTAGCCCTTATTAATTTTCTTCTCGCAAAAATCTCAAGTTGGTACGATTATGACACATTTAACCCAAACTAATTTTTGTCTAAAAAAAATCTCAAACCCCTACTCCTCACCCAAATTTACCCTTTATTAGCAAACAAAAATTAGTTTAGAATAAAATTGTGCCACGTGTCATATATGTGGCAATCCCAAAATTCAAGTGAAGTGTCATGTGGCAAGTATGCAAATGTAGGCCATAAAACAAAACTATTCCACCTGTCATGCCATATGACAATCATAGAAGCATAGTAAAGTGCCACATGGTGAGTGCGGATGCGGGGCACATAACATAATGATGCCAAGTGTTAGGCCATGTGACAATCATAGAAGCAAAATGAAGTGTCACGTAGTGACCACATGAGTGAACACTTTGTCGGATTTCAGCTATAACTATACATAATAGATGAAAGTCAAGAATATATGTCTATCATAATGAAAATTCTGGAAAATCAACAAAATTTAAATTTTGTTGAAGTTTTTCAAAGACAATGAAACCAACCTTGAAAAATATTCGAAAGAAAATACAAATTTCATATATTGAATTCAAAAGGGCTAATATAGGTAAATGCTCACCTTAAATTGATTTGGTATTGCTGTGATACTGCAATTGCTCATATCAAGTCCCACTAATTTCTTTCGACCAAAGGAAAATTCTGGAATCCGAGGAGCACATCCAATCCAATCCATCCAAACCATCTTAGCTCATGAGGAAGACAGATAGGACCTTGGAAAGAATTATGCACATTGCACAAAATGAGCAATCTCAACCTTCTCATTTTTGTAAAAGCATCAGGACCAATAAATATTTCTGTCAGCTCAGGTAGCTCTAACACTATGGCTTTTATAGCATAATCTCCCTGTATATACAAGACTATTTAGGTTATGCATGTTCAGTAATTAGAGTAAAAAGATAAGGAGCAGAATTTTGATCGTATTAGCAAGTCTTACCATGTCGCTTGATAGAACATCGACAACGTCATCATACAACCATAGTCTACTGCGTCTCCTAGGATCATCGGTTTCTTGCTTCACAATATCCATACCCATCAATTGAATCAAGTCATGCATTTGCATGTTTCCGAACTCATCAATTCTTATCAAGGACCTCTCAATGAGAATTTGTAATCCTATTATTGCCCTAAGATCGCAACTTTTGAGAACTTTCTTTATATACTCAGTTTCCCACCCCTTGAAGAAGCAGGCAATGTGAAGAAAAATCTCTTGCTCATTTGCCTCTAGTCCACAATAACTTTTTTTGAGCACATCATTGATGTCTTTCTTAGGAGCTGCATAAATTTTATCTAGTGCACTTTCCTATTCATCTTCTCTTCTACCACTTAAGAAGGAACCTAGCACCTCAAGTGCTAAAGGAAGGCCTTTAGCATGATTCAGAACACTATTCACTAGATCTATCCTAATTTTAAATTTTTGGTGTGTCAGAAAAGCATGCTTACTAAGCAGCTCATGAGCTGAACTATCATTCAACTCTTTAACTTCATACACATGATCTTGATCTATCCCGTGACTGGTTAGCAAATATTTATTTCTTGTGGTAATGATAATCCTACTCCCATTACCAAACCACTTGCCTTCCCCTGCTAAAGCATTTAATTGGCGTAAATCATCCATGTCATCAAGGATAAGGAGAACTTTTTTGTGACAAAGTCTATATTGTATTTGACTAATGCCTCTATCAACACAAGACACTATTAATCTTTCTTTCAGTGCTAATATCTCAAATAGTAAATTTTCTTGCAAAGTAACTAAATCCTTGCAATCTTTTGAAACTTCTCGAACATTTGCCAAAAAACATGAATTACTGAATCGTCTGAAAATATCATTATAAACGGCTTTGGCTAAAGTTGTCTTTCCTATGCCTCCCTGACCCCACAATCCCACCATGAGAACATCATTAGATTCAAGGTTTAACATCGATTTCAACTTAACCACTTGGGGATCTATCCCAACTAGATACTTAGCAACATGCAAAGGTGTTCGGTCTAGGTGAGTGGAGATTTCCTTCACAATTTTGTGTATAAGCTCTAACTCATCTCTGAAAAAAAAAACCAAGAAAGAAGTTGTGACATCATTTTAGCAATTTGAATAATCAAATAACAAGTAATTACTACCCAACAATGACAAAAGCAGTGCATCACATTTCACATGACCACAACCAAAACAAGATGTATGCCCACCGAGTCGAACTAGAACTCCGAGACCTCCGCGCCAACCAGCCAAAACATGTATCCATCTCCTTAATGATTCATGTTATTTTGATTTATACAAGACGATTCTTTTTTTTTTTTTGACTGTTATACGTTATTTATTTTATACTTAATCAAAAAGAGCTATTTAGGACTTGGGACTGTGGTAAGATTTCTTTTTTTTTGGTAAAGAGGGACGGTGGTAAGATTTCGATTTGAAAAATATTAAAATACCCCAAGGCACGATGGCATTGCCTTACATGGTGTGTACACACTAATTATCCTATATCAAGCGTTGCAAACTTTCTTATTCCTTCCAAAGAAATGGAATAGGTGCAATAACACATGTTTAACATTTCGTCCATTGATCAATCAACACTTTGTTTTGTTCAAATAAGTCAGTAAAATTTTCAGCCGATGAAGTCCTATTGTCAATTTTTATTACGGGAAAAACCCACGTGTCTATTATATGCTTAGCCAAAAATGCAACCGGTAATGAGTTTATGACTCAGTTGACCAAAATTGAAAATCTGTAGAAGGCAATTGACCAAGATGATACGTGAAGAGCTCTGATAGCCCACTCAAAACGTTTAGAACTTTTATTATACTTCGAGGAGGGCAAGAAGGATCCAAAGAAAGAGCTATAGACCTTGCCTGAATGGGGCTTAGTAAAAGCCCAAGCAAAAATTCTATTCTTCCATGCCCAAAAGTAGGTTTTTTTTTTTTGTGGTCTAGTGAATTTTAATAAGTGTCAGTAAGTATTGAAAAACTTTTCGTGAAAAAATATCATCGACTTTTCCTTTCTCATAACATGTTAGTAACTTACCCACTATTTTATGAAATCACTTACTTTTGTCATAATTTGCAAATTACCAATTTTGTACTAACTTACCAATCTTGATTTGCATAACTTGTAGCCTCGGACTTACTAACTTTTAAAAGAAATTACCAACATAAATTAGATTGACTTACCAACATTTGTCTTATTAAACAATTACCTATTAGTTTTGGGTTACCAACTTTCACTTAAGCGATTTATGTTCTTTTAATTTATAAACTCTCATTTGAGTTACTTACTGACCTAATTTTAGAGATTGCCAATCTTAATTAGAGTGACTTATCAACTTTTCTCCCATTAAGTCACTAACCAATTTTGGATTGTCAATTTTCGTTTGAGTTACTTGCCGATCTTGTGTTTCTTTAATTTATCAACTTTTCTTCTCTTATGCCAAATTTTATTTTATTTTCTTAATGAAGTCTAAGATTTACCAACTCTTATATGAAATTACTAGAAGCCACTTAAGATTTCAGGAATCTTGAGACGAAGTATCTATATGAATACTTACAATCATGTGTGCGTAGATTTATTTATTTATTTTCAAAAACAAACTCTATAGTTAGTTATTTGTAAAAATTATCTTCTTGCACAAAATATGGACTCCACTCCACTTACCCATCTTTCAAGTGCCATCCGGACAAGCTACCGGCTTCGTAAAGAGCTTTCTTCCATCTCTTCACTTCCTTGAATCCTTCCCAATCTTGGACTCATGCTTAAGCATAGCTTCTTTGTACTTCTCTGTTGCTGCTCTCACTATTCTAGGTTCCACTTTGTAAAACACTAGAAAGACCATGAGGTTTCTTTCTTCCTTACAGTCCATGATTTTCGCCACCTCTTCCAAACACCACCATGAGGAAGCGTAATCCCTAGAGAAAATGATGATCGCGATATGTGATTCCTCAATCACTTTCATAAGCGTCGGCGCTATTTGCTCACCTTTCCTGAGCTCCTCGCTATCAACATAAGTGTAGATTCCTTTTTGGTCAAGAGCTTTGTAGAGATGATTAAGGAAGTTATTCCGGACGTCTTCGCCTCTAAAACTCAAAAACACATGGTAAATCCGTTTCGTGTTTCAATGAAGAAGCCATTAGATGATGGAGTTCAACAATCAACAACAAGTATTAGCTTAAGATTTGGTATAGTGTTTTCAGGTAGTTTGTTCACTGTTTAATCTTCTGGTTGATTTATTCTTATGCCAGAGGACAGAGCTGCATGACTTTTTTATGCCAAGGTCAACAAAAAAAAATTAGAAATTTGGAAAATGATGGTGCTTATGGATGGACCAAAAATCTAATAGAAATTTTAAAAATGATTGGCCGATTGACACAAGTTTCCTTGTTTGATATGGTATTTATTGTTAAATTTTTTATAGCGATAACTACTGGTCCTAGTGGACTCAATTATTCACAAAGTGACAAACAACTTTAGAGTGATGGATTCTTGTGATCTAGGTTATAGGGTTACTAATAAAAAAATGCAATCAATGAAAAAACTTGATTTGATTAATTTGATAAGTTTTAGGACTTATTTAATTTTTTTTAAGTTTAAGGACTCAATTACACTTTCATGATAAATTTCGGGACTTAATTGCACTTTTTAAAAGTTTAAGGACTCAATTGCACTTTCACGACAAGTTTTAAGACTTTCAATGTACTTATCCCTTAAATGTTTGATGAATTTGACCTTTCAATAAGCCAAATGGCCAACAAGAGTAGGTCAATTGTTCACAAAATGACGAACAACTTTAGAGTGATGGATTCTCGTGATCTAGGTTATAAGCTCACTATTAAAAATAAAAAGAAAGAGCAATCAATGAAAGAATTTAATTGGACTAATTTGACAAGTTTTAGGACTTATTTGCACTTTTTGAAAATTTTAGGATTCAATTACACTTTCGTGACAAGTTTTAAGATTTAATTATATTTTTTGAAAGTTTTAGGATTCAATTGCACTTTCGTAATCAGTTTTAAAACTTTCGATACATTTATCCTTTAAATTTTTGATAAATTTGACCGTTTAAAAAGCCAAATGGCCAACAAATGTAGGGAATAATATTGATCACTATGGTCCTAGTGGAGTCAATTGTTCACAAACTGACAAACAACTTTAGAGCAATGGAATCTCGTGATCTAGGTCATAGGTTACTAATAAAATAACAGTGCTAAGTTAACCAAGGCCGTTGTGCCGACAAGCTGGTTAACTTAGCATTGTGCGAAACATGAGCCAGCACAACGGGAGCCTGAAAGCTCCTCTTTGTCACCTTAGGCGAAAGAGGCAACTATACTTACCAGCTTGGAGATATAGACCGAGACCTATGTGTTGTTTGCCTTTATCACCGAAGGACCCCAATTGCTACCCCTATCTGTCTCCTCAAGGTAGCTGGGGGATTTGACCCCATTTGGGTCTCTAAGGAGGATACCTTAGAGACTCCAAACAGAATCTATTTTTTAATATACCTGAGTTGTTGTTTCTCGGAGGTTGGGATGTCATTTCTCGGAGGCTTCCTTAAAATGACATTTGAAATGACATCTCAACCACCGAGTGGTTGTTTCTTTTTTGCTAAATATTAATTTAACACATGATTGCTATATGCGCAATTAAGTATATTAGAAAATAATAATATTAGATCTATTGATGATAGCAGAACTTTGGAAAAACTTGGTGCTTAAGTATGGACCAAGACATCTATTAGGTATGAACAAATGGACTTATTTTCACTTAAGAGCATATACCACAGCATCATTCAGATTGTTGTTTATATGATGTTAAATATATTCTTGAATTGTTGATGAGTATGATGTTCAACATGAGATAAAGTTTTAATTAATGTGCCGGCTTCAAGGGAATGGTTTTCATCTGTTTAGTCTTCGCTTTCTTTTTCTTCCGTGGAAAATGAAGTATTGCCTTTCATTAGGTTAGCTTTTATCATAGGCTCACTAATAAGACAAATTTTGTTGGCTTCCTCAAAATGGTTTTCCCGATCTGAGTAGCTATTTTCTCTTTGCTAAATAATAATTTAATGCATTACTACTCATGAGATATATAATTATATATGCAAAATTTAAGTATATCATAGCTAAGTGATATGATATACTATCAATCAGAGGTGAAGGTATATTATCTTGGTTAGCTTTATGCTTGCACTATATGGCAAATTTGTGAGTGATGATCGATGTACCTCTGTATTGGTGGACCGGACACCAATCAATTAATTAATTTCTTGTCATTATAAAACGAAAGTTGATAAGAAATCTGTGGTGGTACCATATGCACCAAGATCGTAGGTTTGACGGTCAAGATTTTGGGTATCGAACCCAATAATCTTTCTTTAATCGAAAGCCACTTGCGTGTTCTCTTCTAGTCTTTATTGTGAAGAATCTTTGAATACTGTATTAATTGCGTACAGGTGATTCGGCTTGGATTTACTCCACCTCGAGTAACGCGGTCGACAACACGCCCTTGGATCAACAAAATTGTGAGAAATGGTGGATCTAGAAAATCATGTGTGTATAAACAAAAACAACATTAGCTTGCTAGGAATTTAGGATATGTGAATGTTCATGAAAAATTAGATAAATAACCGTGTTATTATAATAGCGTTTGAAGTACTCATATATTTCATGCTGAGATTTGTCACACAATTTTTTTTCTACAAGAAGTCAAGGATTTTTATTAAAAGCTCTCTTAATGGAAAATATGGCTCATGGTAGCAATCATAAATTAAGTAGTTCCGTTGATACATACAAGTTACTAGAATAACAAAATCGTATACATATTAGTGCATCGATCCTAGTAGAGAAATGATATTTTTAACACAAATAAAGTGTTACCCGATGCTAGAACAGATTGTAGTCATTACATCTACGACTCAAACTTTAGGTTAATTTAATATTAAAAAAATATCAATTTTATCTTGAGTGACGATTATGGCCTGAACTTTTTTTTTTCAATAAAAGGTACAAACTTTTACTCGAGTCCCAAATTTTGCCCCGTGATATGAAATTTTCAAATTGTTTTGGTCGGATTTGAGATTTAAGTTAAAGCTGGTGATTTTTTATAAGATAAAAAAAAATTCAGGTCAGAATTGTCACTTGACATAAAATTGATGTTTTTTTTTTAAATTAGGCTCTCAAACTTGAGCAAGTGAAGTCATTATATATACGACAAAAAGTTGTCTTGTGTGTGTGCACCCACAAGATAGAGAGAGAGAGCGCACTGAAGTCATTTGATTTTACCTTTTTATATTTATTAAAAGAGGTTTAACCCTCTTTCACAATATTTTTAACCATATATAGATACTCTGTAAGATCATAAAATACCAGATAAGCTCCGTAAACCAATTAAATCTAGGTCTTTGACTTGTGTACCAGTAGTCCTGACTTATAGTAGCAATTTGCACTAGCTTTTACGACTATACTTGAGAATTTTGACTGTTATCCCGATTTCTCAGTATCACTCAAGGATAAAAATATTCTCAAATCATTAACTCTTCATATCAAGACTCATAATTATAAAATAGCTGATAGATCTATGCTTTAGCTTTGGTTTATAGAATTTACTACAAAGCTATGGTTTATGCATTTGGAAGCAAAGCTTCCAAACACAGTGCTAAAAGAGAAACTCTTCTTCTCCAAACTGATATCTCTAGAGCTAACACTATCATTCCTCGATCAATCAGTTAGCACCAAATAGTTTTACCGGAACAATGAGAATTAGAAAGCCAAATTTCCTACAAGTTGTTCAAAATACAAATCCAATCAATATCATACAATATCCAAAAGGTAGAGTAACCATTCGGTTTCCTAAAAGATCAATCGATTTAAGATCAACTCCTTCATTTTGCTCATCCTCATCAAGAAGATTAATTGATCTTCATTCAAATCTTCCTCCTATAATTAGTCTCCTTGCTAGTAGTCAAGGCAATACTATTAATGCAGGAATTACTACGGATCAAGCTTGTAATCCTACCACCGATATTAGCGGTCTTGATAATAGATCCGGTATTGCTAGGCTTGTTAATCAACAAGACCAACCAGAACAGGTTCAAGTAAACTCAGATTCTCCGCATTATTCACCCACTTATTCACAAACGGTTGATTCTGAGCTTAATGTTTTAGAAAATCAATTTGAACCAAATAGGGCATTCTTAAATCAAGAATTCAATTGAGAAGAAAATAAAGAAATTAGGCAATGATTCTTTAACGCTTTCCCCAATCAAGCCAAAGAAATCAAACGAAAGTATTACAACTACATGTACGAACATGAAGTCCAAATATTTTTCTTTAAAAGGTCTTGTTAGTGACACCCCAGAACAATCAAAGGCTCTCGAACTCAAGGGTTTAGTCACAAATGATACCCCGAATCAAGTCAATGTTCTTGAAAAGTCCACCTAATCCGATAATGAATTCACCATCAACTAGACTGGTGCTTAAAATTATCCTTTGGATAAACAGACCTGGTCTAGATTTTAAATCAACATAAAAAGCATTTTGACAATAGAACTGCTCATGATTACAAGTTGAAAATAGAGAAAACGGTTTGCAACTTTAATCCCAGCACTAGCAAAACCTAACTCGACATTAGATTGTGGGGTGTGTTTCATACTTTCCACCAACAGAAAGGCACAGGACCCACAAAGCCATATGGCTTTAATAGTTTGGACCTATACTTTACTAGTAATTTGAGCTTGGGCCCATAAATAGCTACCAAGTATATATAATCTTTTTCTCTTGTATTTGAGAGTTGTAACAGAGAAATGCAAAGTATTAATTATAGTGCAATCCACTATTGGACCTAGCACTAGTTTAAGGGTGAATCCATAAAATCTTGTGTCTCAAATTCTCTTTCTCACCTTTGCTCTTTATTTTATTGTGTTTGTGTGCCTGATCCTAACATCTAGTCTCAGAGCATGGTTTGAGGTTATGTTTTCTTGGTGAAAATAGATCTGAAAAAAAAAAAAATTGAATCTTGGGATGATATTGACTGGTCAATCACTAGTTGAAGTAGAGAAGTTCAGAGGAAAGAGTTTCGAGTTATAAAAATTGAAGATGGAGACTTTGCTAATGGATAGAGATCTGTGGCACATGATCAAAGATGAGAAACTTGAGGAGAGTCTCAAGATAAGATGAAGGAGTCCATGTCTACTGAATTGGAGGCCTCGACTAGCAGAAATCGGAAGGTGCGAAGCTTGATTTGGCTATGTCTTGCTGATAATATCCCGATGAACATGATGGCAAAAGATCTCTAGTTGAAGCCGAGAAGCCTTTATTAGAGCAAGTTGCTCATGAGCAAACTATTTCTATGGATGCGACTATATAACCTTCGGATGAGTGAAGGCGATCCTTTTTTTGCACACCAACGAGTTTAATAGTATTTGTGGACAACTTGCATCTATTGATGTTAATTTGGATGAGGAATATAAAGCATGTACTTTGATGTGTTCACTGTCGAATTCATATTATATTTCAATAATCACTGGTGATAATACATTATCCTTTAAAGGCGTTATAACTACTCTATTGTCCAAGGAGATGAGGAGAGTAGGTTCTAATAATGCAATATATGTGGCTCTTTTTGTAAGAGAAAGGAACATCAAACGATTCAAATCTAGATTTAGTGGCGGGAACAAGTTTAGAGGAAGATCTAAAGGCCAAGATCAATAAAAAAAATAACGTATTGGAAGTACAAAAGCCTGGACTCTTGAAGGAGGATTGCAAAAGCAAAAGTGTAGATTTAGAGAAGCGAGATGAGGCACCATACTCAAGTGTAAATAAGGATCATGACAGCAACACGGGAGACATCTATCTCATATGCATTTCATCTTAGGGTTACTGTAGTGCATGGATAATTGATATTGGAGTGTCTTCCTACATGACGCCTCAAAGAAATTTGCTATGTTGTTATGAGCCACATCAAGGAGGTATAGTGTGAATGAAAGATGACACGATGCTTGATATTGTTGGTTGCGAAAAGGTGAAGCTAAAGATGAAAGATAGGACAATCAAGAATTTTTGGGATGTGATGCATTTCATAATCTTATAGGGAATATTATTTATGTAGGAATTATGGTAGATTATGCAATTACTTTCACCAGCGACAAGTATCCATACAAGCTAAACCATGGAACTATGGTGATTGCCAAAGGAGAACGGTATGGAAAATTGTGGAAGTTATTGGGAAGTATAGTGATCAGTGGTGAGAGTTACATCTCAAAACAGGTGGAAGAAGATCATTCAATGTTATGGCATTAGAGATTGGGTCATATTGGTGAGAAAGGGCTGGTGACCTTTACCTCAAAGAAGATGGTGGATAGAATTCTAAATGGTTCTATGGGTTTTGGATTTTGTAAACATTGCCTACGTGGGAAACAAAATCAGGTGTCTCTTGAATCCACAGGAGGGAGAGCGAAAGGGATTCTTGATATGATGCACAGTGACATTTTTGGTCTTACACTTGTAGTATCGTTTGGAAAATCAAGGTATTTTGCTTCTTTTTTTTGGAAAATTTTGGTCAGAATTGCTAACATAGATACTGACCATCCTACGTGACGCGCTTGACGCTGACATGGACAATTTTTAATATTTTTTCAAATTATTTATTTATTTATTTATTCTTTTTCCTTTTGTACTTTTCTTTCTCTTTTTTTTATTCCATTCTTCCTCTAGCTGATCATCAGACCTTGGTGACTGGCAAAAGGCGAGGGCCAGCAAGGTTGAACCTTGCTCGCCCCTGGCAAGGGGCGAGGTCGAGCACCAGTGGTTGTGTGAGGCTCAATCTTGCTAGATCTAGTGAGTTCGAGCCTCACCCAGCCATAGCAAGGCTCACCCTTGCTAATGGCCGGTAAGATCGACCTCACTTGCCCTCACAAGACAACCAGCTAGAGGAAGAAAAAAAAAAAAAAAAAAAAAAAAAAGAAAAAAACTATTAAACTATTATTAAAAATTATCTACATTAGCTGGCCATGTCATATAGGATGGTCAATGCCCATGTCACCGATTTCCAGTCAAAATTGATTGGGTGAATTGAATTGACATAAATTCAAAAAGTTTAGCTATTAATTGGCAATAAAAATGCTTAGGATTAAATTGGCAAAATTGCAATAAGTTTATGATTTTTTTTGCAGTTCTCCCCTCCTTTAAAGAGGTTTCTGTATTCCCATAATTCAAATGAAGTTTGCGAGGAAATCATGAGAGCGGTCAATACTTTGACATTTGGACAAAGTCTTTTTCATTACCTTAGACAATGCCACTGTGACTAACCCGTTGCTAGGACCTTGTTGGCACGGTTTAGGCCCGTTGCAACATGTTTTCTGACATTTACGATGCCATGTATAACGTAACTAGTGGGTTCGTGCAAGATGGACTGCATGAGTTTTACATACATTGTATACGGAGGTGGGCCAAGCATTGTCTCCAGTGCATCGAGGGTGCAAAATATGGGGTGGTTGCGCATGCAAAGGGGAAGGGGGACACGAGAAGCTGCCGGCAGACGTGAAAACCAGGTGGAATTCCACATTATTTGACGTGGAAGAAGGAACGCGATCATATAGATGCTGGCATTGATTTCGACCCGCTATCACAGAACTGCCGGGCTAAAGCTATTGAAACGGCATGATTGGAGTAGACTCTCTAGAGATGTCAAAATAACTCATTTTTTGAACTGGGTTGTATATGGGTTGTTCAACATTTTACGGTCCAAGTGAAAATGGGTTTAAAAAATAAAGGTTCAATTAGCTTCTGTTTAAATGGGTTTCTAGAGTGATCCATTTACGACCTTTTTCTATTAGGTAGGGTCGGATCACGCAGCTTCTCTGTCATAAGCAGAGACACACCCCCACCAATCTCGGCTTCGCAAGTGGCCGCGGCACTCATCGTCGCACTGCAATCGCCCGCCTTGGCCTTGGATGTCGAGTATCTCCATCTCTCTGTCTTTGGTTTTTCCTTTGCTCGGTCTCAATTGTCTTCCTCCAGCCCCGACCACGGATACTTGCTGCCTCCAGCTTCAACCCCATGCCTTTGTGATCTTGATCCGAGACCGGCCAAGGTGGTTGACCAAGAATCGAGCTCGATTCATGGTCGCTGAAGCCCCAATAGGTTTGAGGTGCTTTAGCAGCCTCAGATCGAGGCTGATCAGGAAGGGTTTAGGCGGTGCGACGTTGGCATGCGACCAACCAAATTTTCCTAGCAACGACTCCATGTTCCTCCAGCTTTGCTTCTTGATTGCAGGGTACAAGGTCGGTTTAAGTGTAGAACTGAGAACCAAACCAGTTTGAAACGGGTGTGAAAAAGGGATATCGAAGTTGTTTGATGTTGGCTGGAGATCCGTTTGTGTACTTTTGGTCATTTGCATAATAGAAACAAAGCATCATTTTTCTTCAATGAGTGGTTGGTTTGGTTCGGTTCGCGATCTTTAAGTACATTGTTCGTTTGACATAGGCTGAACAATTAGAATCCAGCACAGGTGTTCATGCAAAGAAAGAAACATGGGATGAGACTGATGATGAAATTATTTAGTGTGTTTTCAGAATCATGTCTTGGTCTTAAGGGATCCCCGAGGGAGTAGTGATCAAACTTGCATTTTTAGTTTGGGTTAATACCACGAAAAACTCTAAATTGATATACCTATGATAAATTTACCCCAAATTATCCCAAACTGGTATATCTGTAACAAATTTATTCTCAATTAGTTATCCTTTAAATTTTACTGTCAAATTACTGAGTTAATGACACGTGGTAGTTGATGGGTATACCAGTTTGAGGTTTTACCCTTTTGTTTTTGTTTGTCACATGTTTACCAATTTGTGATTTTTCGTGGTATTAATTCAATTTAACGAATGGTAAATTTGTCACAAGTATATTAGTTTGGGATTTTTTGTTGTCAAAAATTAATATCTCGTAATATGGCCATGGAAGCTAAATTTCGGATCAGCTGCCGTCCAAATGATCCAGAAACAACCGTAACCGCCCGAGCCTTTTGGATTTTAAACCACAATCAACCAGAGGGTATAATCAAAACCCTTTTTTAGAAGAAGCCGAAATTCGTACCTTTATAAGGGTTAACCGACTTTCTTGTATCGGTATCATTGAAACTAAGGTTAAATACTCTTTTTTTGCTGGGATTTCACAAGGCTTATGTAGTAACTGGCATTGGACATCCAACTACGACTTTTCTCCCCTTGGTAGGATCTGGTTTGGGTGGAACCCTGATGTGCTGGAAACTAGGTTTCTTTCCTCTTCTGACCAACTGATCCATGTTCAACTTACACTCCTTTCTCTGAATAAACATTGCCTCTTTACAATTGTGTATGGTGAACACTCTTTTGTGAAACGGCGTCTGTTATGGGCTGACCTTGTTTCTCTCTCCTCCTGCGACTTACCCTGGATTGTTGCGGGGGATTTTAATGCAATCAAAGACCCAACTGACAGAGTGGGCAGCAGTACTCCCTGGATCCTGGCCTTTGATGAGTTTGGGGAGTGTCTAAACCAGGCGGGGTTGGAGGATCTTCGATACGTGGGGTGTAGATACACCTGAACTCATTCATCTGGAGAAAGCCGGAAGCTCCGCAAGATTGACCGAGTTCTTGTTAATGACTTATGGTTACAAAGTTTTCGCGTTCCTAAGCCGCCTCCTCTCCGGATATCATATCATTCTCCAATGGTGGTAAAACTTCTATCACCACCCAATTCCAAGAAGCCATTCAAGTTTTTCAATTTTTGGGCATCTCACCCCAAATTTTTGGAACTTGTCAAGCAAGCTTGGGATTCACAGTTATCCGGCACACCTATGTATATCATTTGTTGTAAACTGCGAATACTTAAACAAATGCTAAAGCAGCTTACCAGGAATTCTTTTTCTGACATCTCTGCAAGAACCGACCAGACTAGAGAAGAACTTTATACTGTTCAGGCTGCTTTAAAGCTACACCCCTTTGATCAGAGCCTCAAAGACAGAGAAGTGGAGCTCACGCGATCCTTCTCCACCTTGAGATTGCAGGAGGAGTCCTTCTACAGGCAAAAGTCCCGTGTTCGTTGGCTTAAGGAAGGAGATCTAAATACGCGCTTTTTTCACCATTTTGTTGCCAAAAGGCGTGGAACCAATCGACTTCTTTCGGTCTCAACTGAAGATGGGTCTCTAGTTCTTGACCCCGTGCGGTGTAAAGGTCCATATTGTGAATCACTTCCAGGTACTGCTTAATGGTGACCCTGCTCCTACTAGGCCTGATGTTAGCGAGCTGAGTGCCTTCCTTGGGCGGACCCTTGATGAGAATCAGAGGAACACTCTATCACTCCAGATCTCAGATGAGGAAATCCGGTCCACTGTTCTCCCTAGCCAAGGGCAAAGCTCCCCGGACCGATGGTTACAATGTCGATTTCTTTAAGTCTAGCTGGGAAATCATTGGACCCTCCACTCTGGGGGGTAAGAAGAGACTTTTTGAATCAGGATGTATGCTTAAAGAATTAAACAACACCATTTCGACTCTAGTCCCCAAAACCCCAAATGCTTCAAGCTATGTCGAATTCGGTCCCATTGCTTGTTGCAATATTTTATACAAGTGTATCTCCAAGATATTGGCTAGGCGAATTGTGCAGTAGTACTTCCATCACTTATTAGCCCTAACCAATCAGCGTTTGTTAAAGGACTAAGGATAAGCGACAACATTCCGATAGCCCAAGAGCTATTTATGGATTTCCACCACCGGCCTTATCTTCCCAAATGTGCTATTAAAGTGGATTTCGTAAAGCATATGATATCGTGGATTGGAACTTCTTAGAAAAAGTTCTAATAGCCTTTAACTTTCCCACACCCTTTATCAAGCTGGTGATGGCCTCGTGTTTCGGACAATCGAAATTCTCGATCTCTATAAATGGGGAATTGCATGGGTATTTTGGGAGCTCTAGAGGCATCCGCCAAGGAGACCCTCTTTCGCCCTACCTCTTTATTCTGGTCATGGAGATTTTTTCGGGCATCCTCAAAGTTAAAACTAATATACCCGATTTTCATTGGTTCTGGCGATGCAAGAAGATCCGGCTTTCACACCTCTTCTTCGCGGATGATGTACTGCTTTTCTCTGAAGGCCACATGAAGACAGTTGAAATAATAAAGGATTCTCTCCTCTTGTTCTCTGACTGGTCTGGCTTAAACCCGAACAAGACAAAAAGCAATATTTTCATCTCAGGAGGGACCCAGGGGCTACAGGACCAGTTAACTCAATGCCTAGGGTTCCAGCTGGGTACACTACCATTCCGGTACCTAGGAGTACCTATTATTTCAACTAGACTGCGTAAGATGGACTGTAAAGTGTTGATTGACTCGATCACTGCTCGAGCTCGGTCATGGTCCCAGCGCTTTCTTTTTTTCTTTGGTCGACTGACTTATAAAATCGGTATTGCATTCTATCCAAGTTTACTGGGCCACCATCTTCTCCTTACCCAAAACAGTATTGCATAGCATTGAGGCCATCCTGCGACAGTTCCTCTGGAAAGGTCCTGACCTTGGAATTGGCGGAGCTAAGGTTGCATGGAATGCTGTTTGCCTACTCAAAGAGGAAGGCGGTTTAGGCATCCGAAGACTTGTGGAATACAACAATGCTATGCTTTTAAAGCACATTTGGCTTCTCTTCACTGACAAAGAGTCATTGTGGTGCAAATGAGTACATTCTACTTTCTTAAAGAAGTCAAAATTCTGGGTTGTGTCCAAACCTACTATCTGCTCATGGACATGGAAGAAGACACTTGATATGCGTGCTTGTGCCCATACTATGTTCCGATGGAACATTGGAAATGGACGATCTGCCTCTTTCTGGTTTGATTCGTGGCACATTAGAGGACCGCTTTACCTTCTTTTTGCTAATTCCGAGATCTATCAATCGCGAATTCCTCGGGAGGCTACAGTTCGATCCTTCTATGAAGGCTCTTGGCAACCTTCTTATGCGCTGACCACTATCATGGGCTGGTTGGTTAGCCCTCCGCGCTTTATGGATAGTACGATGGACCACTTGGTTTGGACACCTCATCCGTCTCAAACCTTCTCTGTTAGTCGTGCTTGGAATCATATCTGAAGAAGATGGCACCCGATCCGTGGCATTCCTTCATCCGGGATGGACACATAGCTCCACGGCATGCTTTTCTTCTTTGGTTAATCTCTCTTAACCGACTACCTACTCGGGTATTCCTTTTGCAGAACCACAGGATTGAAGATGCCTTGTCGCGTGATTACGTGGGTCTACTCGAACTCAATCAACCATCTTTTCTTTGAATGTACCTCCACCAACAGATTGGCGTCTCTTTGGGCGACAAAATGCAGCCTACCTTGGCTAATCGTCCATGGCAAGAACACATATTATGGGCGGACGCAAGTATGTGGAGCTCCTCTTTGCACACACACCGATATCTCGTTTTTCTTTTGGGGCCTTATGTCACATCATTTGGACCGAAAGGAATAATGCGATCTTCAGGAACAAGACTGTTTTTATCCCTGGTATGCGAAAGCACCTTCTTAAAGCGGTCAAGGACAAGGTCGTCTCTATGGGGCGTATCGAGGACACATATAGGAACCGGATGATACAGAGAAAGTGGGACCTTCCGCCATCTATCTTCCACTAGTCTTTGCTCCCGGCTACTGGGGACCCCACAATAGTTGTCCGGAGTAGGGTGTGTCGCACCCAACCTTCAGCTATTGCGATTATCGCGGCTTATGGAGTTTTTGACGGACGCCTACCTCTCGCGGTTGTTTTGGCTAGCTCGCCTTTTCGTTTGGGTTGTTTCATCCGCCGCTTTTTTGGCTTGTTGTATAGTTCCCTTGAACCCTCTGGACCTTTTGTGGACATTATTATGTCCTAATATGGTCTTGAGCTGGTTTAGGCTTAGGTTGTACTTGGTGTTTGAAAAGTTATACATATACTTACCTTACCAAAAAAAAAAATAAACCCTTTTAGTTTTACTCTACGCCAATGGGATTTTATTCTTTAGCTGGGCCTCAATGATGTCAGATGTAATTAAGCTGAGAATGGACCGTGCACTGTGGACTGAGTGTTCCAAGTAGAGGTATGCAAAAGAATCGAGAACCGCCCGGACCGAACCGGAACCGATGGTTCCTAAGGGAACCAGTCCGATTCCCAGTTCCAATTTTTGGGAACCAGTGGATATCGGTTCAGTTCTTGATTCTAGATGTGGAACCACTCGCTTACCCGCCCGGACCAGACTAGTAATATAAAAATAAATATAATTTATTTATTTTTTTTAAAAAAACCGAAATCCCTAAACTAAACCTAAATCGCTCAACAGTCTCACATTGAGCCGAGAAACACCTTATTTTGCTTTCGCCTCATGCTCACTCTCACTCTCTTATTCTTCTCGATCGATGTTCATTTCACTGTCTCCGACTCTCCATCTTCGTCTTCGTCTCCATCTTTCTGTCTCTTTCCTTGGCTAGTGGGACCAATTTCATGGACCCATCTAGGAACCAAACCATACCAACGATCCGATTCCCGAGTGGATCCATGAAACTAATGGGCAGTTCCCGTTTCAATTTTTCGAAACCGATCCTTAGTGGGCAGTTTTCGGTTCTAGGGTGAGAACCGCCCACTCGGATCATGCTCATCCCTAGTTCCAAGTAGTGACCATGAATCGTGATATACTTCTAATAGGCATTTGTCCTTTGAACACTTTGATCTTAGGGGAGAGCTACCAGAAATCTCAGTAAATACAAATTCCGGCTAGCTCTCATATTAAAAATATGCAAATGATACATGGTGCTTGCTTTGATAGAAAATTATATTGAGACTTGTGGCACTTTAAAGAGGAAACCACAGAGTTCCCACCTAAAAAAAAGAAAGAGAAGAAAACTACAGCTATATAGTCCATTCAAGAACAAGAATATACGGAAAAAGAAGCAACCGGCCGGTTCATGTTTAAGCACTAATGAATATTACCTATGGCACCCTGCAGTCGGAAAGGCTAGGCTATAGTACAAGTACGACATGTTCATATGTATGCGTATGTTCTTGCACTTTGCGGGACCTTGACATGGTCAACTGATGCCCAATGAACCGGTTCATGAGAGCGAAGGCATTGCTCGTCGCCCAGCAAGACCCACCTGTCTTTGCCTCACTACCATCTTTACACCCCCATCCATGATCCCACTCTTGGAGCCGACCTTAGCACACGACCTCCCTCACCGACTTGGCGAGCCAATCCACGGAACCATTTATTCTATATTCTATATGAATCGACGAACATGCGGAGCTCTACTTGCTCAATATTACGAAATTGGTCCTATATGAATGGACTAATGTGCGGCAAATCTTCACCCAGGTGAGGAGCTAATTAGACACAATCTATATGCCACGGATGCTGCCGGATACAATTCGAGGAACAATGCCCTGCGGACGGAGATGGCATCATCATCATCAACCGGAATATCGACTTAAGCGTAGAGCCTCGTATGGAAAAAGAAAATGAACACCTACGAGTTTCTTGATCACTTTGACACCGGTCGCTATAGAGTTAAGGCGAATATCTCAACAAAGACGACAGGAACTACATTGAGTAAGTAGGGGAAGACAATATTGATGTGTTACAGTGGTGGGGAGTCAAAGCTTCATGCTTGCCTATTTTTTTCCATGGTGGCTCATGACATGCTCCCACCACCGGCGTCGACTATACCGGCGGAGTCCACCTTTTGGCGAGCGGACGGGATCATTAGGGGCGATAGGCAAAGACAGAGTGACATGAATTTGGAAATGATCATCGCCTGCACCTCTTGAGGTTTGGAGAGGAAGAGACGTTAGAGGAACGTGCACAACGACGTGGAGCGGCGAACATTGATGCTATCATCGGAGACATGGTGACATGATCATTCACATCGGCATTGCAACCGCTGACAACACGCAACAGCATTTGGTTGTGCTTTTACTCTTCTTCTTTTTTTCATTCAACGGTGCATGTGATTTAGTTCCACGTGGGTCGAAAACACCCATTACCACCTATTGAGCTGAAATGAGTATACGTTAGCAGAAAATGTGCTTGTAGGAAACGGCAAAAGTTGACCCACTGGAGTAGGAAGTTACACTATATTTTTTTTTTTTTTGAGTTACACAATAATTGCTAAAGGGAAAATCCAAAAGGGAAAATTGGAGTTATTTTTTCCTAACACTTGTACTTCGAAAAATTAAGGGCACTTTCAAAATTATTTACTTATTAAAAACACATTATGCCACGATTAAGTATCTATTTGACTTTTCTTGTTTGTTTCATATTTCAAAATTTTAATGTCTTAAACAAATAACAGAGAATCTGAAAATTCGCCTTTTTTATGGTAAAAAATTTTTAGCCGACATTAAATATTATGCATGATAAGAAAGGTTCCTAGTTGACATAATTAATAATTGTTACTTATTTAAATTTAAATGAACTCCAATAAACTTATGTTATAATAACATAATGAGTAAAATTATTACTAATTATTTAATATCATACTATATGAGAATATATAAAATTCTCAAAAAGTCTCTTTAGAAAGAGGCAACTAATTTCACAGGGAAAAAGTAATGTTAATTGGAACTGTAATTTATTATTAACTTTCCTATTATAACCTTTCGGAGGTGACGGCTCTATTTCCAATTCAAAAATAGTTACTAAAAATATGACCATTGGCGAGTGGCGATAACGGCTCTATTTCCTATACGCTTCACTCGTCCTTCCTCTGCTCCTCATCTCCTTCAGTCTTGTCTGGCGTTTCTGGAACTGGGGTTCCGATTGTCCACCTCCTCTCTCTCTCTCTCTCTCCCACTCATCCTCTCTCGCGTGACGGGCGTCTGCGAAATCCTCTTCGGAGAAGATCGTTCTCTTCTTTCGTTTCGATTGCCGATCGATTGTTGATGGGTCCGATTACTTTCTCTCGGTCTGATTTTGTGAAGCATCTGGTTGCAGAGAGACTTAGTTCACTTGGGTTGCGGGGACTCTTGAGTGGTTTCGCTTGGCCTCGACCGATTGGTCTTCGCGTTGTCGTTCTGAATTTTTGGTTATTTGGTGAATTGGCAGTTGGCGTTTCTCCTCTTCGTTTGGGGATGTCATTGGTTTAGCTCCTCCTCTGAATGTTTATGGGTTTATCCAATGTTGATTTTTTTTTCCGTTTGATTGTTTTACGACCTGCTTCTGAATTTTGTTGTTTGATGAATTCGCAGTGGATTCTTTTTACCTTGGCGAGAACTGCTTGTCCGAGGATGTTGTCTAAGGACAATGGATGGGGATACACTGGTTAGTTTGTTCCATAAAACAAAGCGTTTCGGCTTTTTGGAGGACTGAGGATCTGTTTTGCTGCCTTTTTTCGGTAGACATGATGAACTAGTAGTAGTCTTTGATCCTATCTTAGACCAGCGATGGACTGGGCATTTATTTTGATTGAAACTTGTTGATATGATCATGGTCTAGCTCCAATTCTTTTACAGGTTGTGATTTTTGCTAGGTTTAAGAAGTGGTGATCTGTTGCCTTATCTTTGTGATGTCGAGTTGATGATCTTTGACAATTTGACAAGCTACTACTTTTGGAGGCAGTTATTCGGTTGAATGGTTGGTCACCAGTCTAGTTATTTTCCGATTGATGTGAAAACTAATTCTCATTCCTTCAGAGATCAAAGTTTGGTCGATGTACGAACTGTCATGGTTCCTTCTATGCAACGCGTACACTCACTTTTAGATCATTGCTATTGAAAATCTAAAGCAGGTGTTTCTTCCTAGAAACAGTCCCTCCCTCGTGTCCTCATCCTTCAGTCTCGCGCTGCATCTTTGATTGTGCATGCAATTCCTCTCTTGTGTTGCTCTCTGCTTGACATCCTCTGCCGAGTACTCTTCAGACAAGCTACCACTTTTCTGTTCGTCATATTTTGTGTGTTTTTTAGTTGAGTGAAATTGTACTAGCAGACCATATATTTTGGTTGGAGTTTTTTGCATATTTGGTGAGCGCGGAGTTCAGTCTTCTATTTGTAAGCTTTCTATTTGCTGCAACTGGAAAAAGCATTCCCATTTACCCCTTTGATTCTTATGATATTTTGACTGGATGACCTATACGTCATTACTATTCTATTTTATTGGCGACGAACATCATACTTGCTCAACTGGAAAAGTTGAGCAGGAAGTTTCTACTTTTCCTTCTGATTTCTTATGATATTGCAATATTTGGATGGTGATATCAATTCGTATACATAATCTATTTTACAGATCAACTATAGCTGTTGAATTTATTTATATATAAGATCTCCATTTGCAACATGATCCTTGGTCGGTGATGATTTGTCTGCCAAATATCCTAACTTATGGTTCTAAATGCATCTTTTTTTCAACCACTATACAAGGGGGAATATCGTTTATTTTCCTTCCAATTAAAATTATCAAACAGTCTCGTTTGATTTGTTATTGCATTCGAAGGCACGGATTTTGGAGCATCTGGGTGGTCTATTGTGAGAGCGGAATTGGTTTAGGGATTATTGAATCTGCATGGATGTCTTGTGGTTCATCAACATTATTCAGGTTCAAGTTTCCCGCTGATCATTTTAATTAATAAAATTGCTCGCATGGAATGTATGGAGTTATTCAGCCGTTGACAGGTGCTTGGTCCAGTTTGGAGGGATCTCTTCAGCTAACTTCACTTTCATTCAAACGAATAACTGAAGAGATGTTGCGTGAAGATGGTATAGGATTCAGTGAATAAAGAATTCAAGTTTGTCAAGTGAGTGAAAACCGAGGTTACGATTTTTTGCGATCATGTTAGTTGCTGAATCATCTTCTTCTATCACGGTTTATTGCGAGCCATGAGATGACATTTGGATCCTCCTAATATGGATTGTCTATAGCTCCATTAGAACCCTGGATATATCTGGTTATATCTTTATTGTCAAGGATTAAAGGAGATGTGCGGAATGTGTACTTCTCTTCTCCTCTTGTAGGTTGGAGTCTTCTTGCTGCAAATCATGTTGTCTGCGAAATTCACTGGATCTATATAATTGATTTGTGTCTGCCGGTGCTTTTGAATTGTGCTTCTAAGTCTAGTTGTTGCTTCCTTGGTCGGTCGTTAGGTAACACACATTGTTGGGAGTTTGACTATGTTTGTTCCATATCTTTAGCAGAAGTGTTCCTGACTATGTTGGGCAGAGCATGCTTCAGAAGATTCTTTTAGTTGGATATAATGGATCTGGAACAAGTAGTTCTTCCTTACACTTGCGATATGGCAGATCAAATGCATGTCTACTTTCAATTTGTTGCTGGCTTCTCAGGGAGCTCTATCTTCTGGATGCTTTTTTTTTTAATATTCACCCAATCTAATTTGCCTCACGATGATTTAAATCTTGGCGACAGCAATGGGTGCTTTTGAATTGTGCTTCCAAGTCTAGTACATTTGCGATATGGGATGATTATGGCAGATCAAAGCCTCAGTTTGTTGTTGGGTTTTCAGGGAGCTACCCTCTGGACTCCAGAACTTGTCAGGTCGAGAAAGGCATTTCTTTTGGCAGGTCGTATGATGTTTGAGTTATGCATAAGTTATATAGCTAATGTTGAATTTGAGGATCTCAAGACCATAGGAATTCATTCACGATTCCCTCCTGTGCAGGACAATCGTTTGTGTTCACGCTCCTTCTGTTGTTTTACGAGCTGTGTTGTAGTACTTTTGTTGGAGTCTTTGCGTCCCAGGAATGGGCATATATGATGCAGTTGGTCAATAGTTGGCGATAACTGAGTTTGGGTGAAAAACTGAAATTCCGATAACCTCCCTCTTGCATAGGCCCTTCTAATTTTTGGGGGTATGCGTTTCCTTACGTTCTGTGCAATCCCAACTGAAAAAGGGAAAACTCGTGGCAGATTTTAATGAACTTTTCTTTCATTTTCAGCAATTCATGAAAGAATGAATCGAGGGTAACAAAATATCAGTCAGCGAGTGGAAGTTACCCTTAAAAAAACTGGGATCTCTAGACGCTCCACACACTGAAGAAAAGAAGCCAATTCACCGAATGCCCATGAGACAAATTGTTGAGATTGCTACAACATTCAGCCTGACAAGTACAAGGGAAATTTATTTGTGTGAAGGGGTATAAAAAGAGATGGATATCCTTCAAACCCCTAGATATTGTACACTAGTGGAACTCTCATTGTTAGTTAAACTATAACAGTTTAAGCAGGAAGAGAACAAACAAACCAGATCTAGATAGGGATTCGTCATATCTCCTCTAATCCTTGAAAATATAATAGAGTTTAAGCAGCCAGAGACAATCCATACAGAAAGATTCGGACATCGCTCATCACCCAAATCCATAAAAAAATATCAACTATTCGGTAGCTCACCTGAACACAATTGCGTTAGATGATAACCTCCTGCATTCGCCAACTCAAGAACTCGAATTCTTTAACAGCTTGATACATTAGCATCTTCACATGACATCCTTCGTGAGATCACTCGAAACTGTATTGAGCACCCATCAAAGACCGAATAAATCCATATAGCATGGAAGCCACCAAACTGGTTGATATGATCAGAGGGAGACTTGAACCTTAATGAGATACATTTTTTCAGAAAATAGACCCGGCAGATGCTTATTCATGCCTGCAAAGCAAGTGCTTAATATCTCATTTACAAGGAAGATGACCCCAAACAGCCCTTGTAGAGATACATCTAGAACTGTATTTATAATATATGGGAGACAGATCATCATTGGCCAAAAATCATGCCGCAAGTAGAGATCTATTAACTCATAGCCCTAAAGAGCTTCATGAGCCATGCTTGATGATTAAATTAGATTATACGCATGAAGGATATCATAAGAAATCAGAAGGGGAAGTAAACTGAACTCCATGCTAACCAGATATGTTAAAACCTCAACCAAAGCTCTTATTACCTGTAGGATGATCATCTGCCACTTCAATTTCACCCATCTTAAAGAACTAAAACATATCACAAATACACCAACTAAGCACCCGGAGTCTGGTCCTCCCAGGCTGACTAGCTATGTCTGCTGACCACAACATATGCCAAACAACACCGCTTTGTGATGAATAACAAACAAGAGAATGTCAGCAGCCGGTTGGAGAGCAAGCAATGCCATGGGAAATTATGTCTCAATGGCTATGCTACGTCATCTCGTACGAGTTTATCTCTTCTTCAAAATGAGATGCCACAAGTTTTCAACAAAGTAAATCTTAGGTCCTGCAGGAAAGTCTTCATAGTCCCAATGATCAAAGAGAACCTAAAATCAAGGAGGCACTGCAAACTCAAAACAATCTATTTCACCTACAAATTCACCTCATTTGTAAAAATGTCCCAAACAATGTTCCTGTACCAGAAGAAAGCATATAGCTGTGAAAAAAATAGGCTAACCAAACCCATACAAGTATCCTATTTCAACTAAGGAGACTAAGTACTCTCTTCTTGCACCTGTATGTCAAGTAGGGTGGCCATCCAATTACAACAAGAGATCTTACATCGAACTTCAAACCCTTAAATCATAGTGAAGCTATCGTCCTCGCACACTGTATCATAAAAGCATGACCAAATTGATTAGCGATGCACTATGTACATGCACATGGAAAATGACGACATACAAAAAAAATGCGCACAAGTTAAGGAAGTATGAGAATGGAGAATGAACATTTCTTGAATAATGAATGTTTCCTTTTGTCACCCTCAATAGCATTTACTTCATGATTTAATGAACATCGGAGTCATGTTATAAGCAGACAACACAATTGAACATTTCTTGAATAATGAATGTTTCTTGTCCTACTCGAGTAGCATTTGATTCATGATGTAATGAACCTCTGAGTCATATTATAAGCAGACAACACAAAATATTAGAACAAATCCCGGACTCCGCCATTCATCAACTCAGCCACTTCTAAAATCTGGAAAAACTCCAACCTATAAACTTCAATTCATTAACTGAAGAATGAGATTCAACAAAAATTACAAGGGCCTATGCAGCAGGAGGTTATTGGAATTTCAGTTTTTCACCCAAACCTGAAGATGATCAAGTATCAGTCCACCAACCCAATCAAAGCTAGCTGTGAAGAGATCATCAAATTCAAGAAAAGCTCAGTTATTCTAAGTAATAATTGACCAACCGCATCATATATACCATTCCTGGGACGACATCCTCACTCAAAGAGATTGATTGCTCCAAGAGAAAAGAATATACTACTAATCTTCTGGATTAATCTAGAACAGCTCGTAAAACAGCTGAACAGAAGGAGCGTGAACACAAACGATGTGAATTATATTCCGCCAATCACAATTGTCATGGTTGTCCTAATATATAAAATCACAAAATTTGGTCGACAAAGTAAGAAACTGGCAATAAACAGGAACAGCTCCATGCATCCTGTGCAGGAAGCGTGAATTCCAATGTGAGGTCTTGAGAACTGTTTATCCTGAAATTTGACATTAGCTAACTTATGCATAGCTCAAACATCATGCGACCTGCCAAAAGAGACATCAGTATACCATCTCAATTAAAGCAACAGGCGTAAAAAAGACAACAAAAACATCCTAACCACCATCCACAAATTCCCCGCAATCATGATTTTTGCAGATATGGTTAGTGGTTATAAATCAATGCCAGCTTACCGAGGAGAAATTAATTCTGCTTAACAAGTTCTGGAGAGTAATTGGAGAATCCATGTGCAGAGATCAACTAAACTTGTTGCTAAGATTCAAATCACTTGTGAGGCAAATTTAGATCGGTGAAGATTTAAATAAGAGCATCCAGAGGAGAGGTCCCTGAGAGAGTGATTACAGAGTGAACCAAACAAATTGAAAGTAGGCATGGATTTGGTCTGCCATAATATCAATATCCCCATATCGCTAGCGTAAGAACCATCTGATAAAGATAAGGAGCAAACATAGTCAGACCCCGTCTCTAGTCTATAAAGTCAAACTCCCAACAATGTGTGCCACCTAATGACCAAGTAAGCAACAACTAAACTTGGAAGCACAATTCAAAAGCACCCATAGCTTTGGGCACACACAAATCAATTATTGTTTATCCAGTGAATTTCGCAAACAAAGATGAGATACACAACATAATTTGCAGCAAGAAGACTCCAACCTACAAGAAGGATCCAAATGTCATCTCATGGCTCCAACTAAAAAAGAAGACGATTCAGCAACTCCATCAAACATGATCGCAATAGATCGAAACCTTCTGCTTTCACTCACTTGACAAACTTGAATTCTTTAATCACTGAATCCTATACCATCTTCACGCGACACACTTAGCTGAAGAGATCCTCAAAAATCATGGTAGACTTCGAAATGTTCTGGTACCAAAACTTTTACCACAACCGTGAGAAAAACTCTCGAAGTAATGCAAACTCTAATCCCAAACTAGACTAAATGTATATATACACCCGGACAAAATGAGGGTAAATGAAAAAGTTAACAAAACGGTCATTAAACCATAGATATCTTTACAAACTTATAATACAAATCCCCCGATCATATAGCCCGAATTAACCCTAACCGGTGGCCGGGGATATCAAATATCTTTAGGAAGGGCTACGGTCACCCGTAGAAACAAAAAAGAATAGGGCCTAAACATATCGACGAGTTGATCAAAACGTCAATAAAAGAACTCCGGACTGCCTGGCTCTTCCTCTGAGCTCATAGCCTCGAGACTACATCTCGAATCAGGTCCTGCACTCTTGACCTCAAAATTCATGGCGGGGGATACGAAATATTCGGTTTTACCACAATAGTGAGAAAACTCAGCAAGTAATAAATCTCTAATCCTAAACTAGACTAAATGTACCTCGGAGGGTAAATAAAATACCAAAACTCATTAAACCAATATATCCCTCAACATAAATACTCCAGGCACTGGCCAATTCATTCTAACGCCTGCAGTTAGACTTTCAATAACAATAGAAATAAAAAAGAATGTCACGGTGATCATATAAAGCATACGACCTATTGATAACTTCTTGGGCAAGTAGGCCGGCCCAGCCACAATCTATCCGGCCGTAGAAGGCCCGGTCCGAAGACCACAAACTGTTTCCCGACCGGCCGGTCCAAGACCTATTGTTTCCGACCCGAAGGCCATTTGTTTTGACCCGGCCCAGGCCGAGGCCAGTTGTTTCCCGACCCCAAGGCAGGCAAAGAAAGCCACAGTTGTTTCGGTTTAACAAGTTCTGAGAGTAATTGGAGAATCCATGTGCAGAGATCAACTAAACTTGTTGCTAAGATTCAAATCACTTGTGAGGCAAATTTAGATCGGTGAAGATTTAAATAAGAGCATCCAGAGGAGAGGTCCCTGAGAGAGTGATTACAGAGTGAACCAAACAAATTGAAAGTAGGCATGGATTTGGTCTGCCATAATATCAATATCCCCATATCGCTAGCGTAAGAACCATCTGATAAAGATAAGGAGCAAACATAGTCAGACCCCGTCTCTAGTCTATAAAGTCAAACTCCCAACAATGTGTGCCACCTAATGACCAAGTAAGCAACAACTAAACTTGGAAGCACAATTCAAAAGCACCCATAGCTTTGGGCACACACAAATCAATTATTGTTTATCCAGTGAATTTCGCAAACAAAGATGAGATACACAACATAATTTGCAGCAAGAAGACTCCAACCTACAAGAAGGATCCAAATGTCATCTCATGGCTCCAACTAAAAAAGAAGACGATTCAGCAACTCCATCAAACATGATCGCAATAGATCGAAACCTTCTGCTTTCACTCACTTGACAAACTTGAATTCTTTAATCACTGAATCCTATACCATCTTCACGCGACACACTTAGCTGAAGAGATCCCTCCAAACTGGACCAAGCACCTGTCAACGACTGGATAACTCTATTCATTTCATGCGAGCAATTTTATTAATTAAAATGATCAGCGGGAAACTTGAACCTGAATAATGTTGATGAACCTCAAGACATTCATACAGATTCAATCAGGGCCTAAACCAATCCTGTTCTCACGATAGACCATGATCATCTCCCAAAGATAAAAGAACTTAAGAACAAATTTCAATCAAAACTAATAAATGCCCAGAAAGTTGTCAAATTTCCGTCCATTGCCGGTCTAAGATATGATCAAAGGCTACTCCTAATTCATCATGTCTACCGACAAAAGACAGCAAAAAGGATCCTTGGTCCTCCAAGGAGCCCAAACGCTCCGTTTAATGAAACAACAAACTGACCAGTGTCTCCCCATTCATCGTCCTTAGACAACATCCTCGGAGGACAAGCAGTTCGCTCCAAGGGAAAAACAATCAAACGAAAAAAAAAAAAAAAAAAGAGGGATTTCGCAGAGACCCGTCACACACGAGAGAAAGAGAGAGGAGGGCGAGCACAACCAGCAACGCCTGGCAAGACTGAAGGATACGAGAAGCAGAGGAAGGACGACGGTCATATTTTTAGGAAAGACTAGTTTTGAGTTCGAAGTGGAGCCGAGCCGTTACCCCCAAAAAGCTATATTAGGAAATTTAATACTAAATCATATTTTAAAAATATGACCGTTGCGAGCTCTCCTTCCTCTCTGTAACCCCATCGTCCTTCCTCTGCTCCTCAGACGCTCCTCTCTCTCTCTCTCGCGCGCGCGCGAGCATTCGTCCTCTCTCGTGATGTGGGTCTCTGCGAAATCCTCTACGGAGAAGATCGGTCTCTTCTTTCGCTTCTGTTTCCGATCGATTGTTGATGGGGGCCCGATTGCTTTCTCTCGGTCTGATTTTGTGAAGCATCCGGTTGCAGAGAGACTTAGTTCACTTGTGTTGCGGAGATCCGTGATGGCCCATTTGGGACGACGTCCAATGGTTATCGGAATTATTTGATGCAAGCTCGTCCTTTGATCATCTATTGATTCCTCGACCGACCGATCGATCTTTGCTCTGAATTTTTGGTTATTCGGTGAATTGGCAATTGGCCTATCTCCTCTTCGTGTTTGGGGATGTCCTTATTGTGGAAGTGTTTTGGTTTGGCTCCTCCTTTGATTGTTTATGGGTTTTATCAAACGATTGTTTTTTTTTTTTCGTTTGATTGTTTTTCCCTTGGAGCGAACTGCTTGTCCCAGGATGTTGTCTAAGGACGATGAATGGGGAGACATTGGTCGGTTTGTTGTTTCATTAAACAGAGCGTTTGGGCTTTTTGGATGACTGAGGATCTGTTTTGCTGTCTTTTGTTGGTAGACATGATGAAGTAGTGGTAGCCTTTGATCACATCTTAGACCGGCGATGGACTGAAATTTGATAACCTTCTGGGCATTTATTGGTTTTGAATGAAATTCAGCGTGTTTTATCTTTGGGAGATGATTATGGTCTAGTTCCAATTATTTTACAGATTAAGTTTGCCGGGCTTAAAAAGTGGTGATGTGTTGCGTTATTTTTGTGATGTCGTGTTGATGATCCCTGACAATCAGATAAAGGTACCGCTTTTCGAGACAGTTATTGGTTTGAATGGAGTTTGTTCTTCAGTCCTGTTATTTTCTGATCGATGTGAAAACCAATTCTCACTCCTTCGGAGGTCAGGTTTTGGTCGATGTGTGAACTATCATGGTTCTTTCAATGCAACGTGTACGCTCACTTCGGATCATTGCTGTTGAAAATCTAAAGCAGGTGTCCTTCCTAGAAATAGTCCCTCCCCTGTGTCCTCATCCTTCAGTTTCGCACTACGTCTTTGATTGTGCATGCAATTCCTCTCTTGTTTGCTCTTTGCTTGACAACCTCTGCCGAGTACTCATTAGAGGAGACATTGCTCCTGGATCCCGCTCTTGATCCTTCTTTTCTTTCCGGTTGTCATATTTTGTGTGTTTTTTAGTTGAGTGAAACTGAATTAGCAGACCATATGCCTGCAGGGGATTAAATTTTGTTTGAGGTTTTCACAATTACACATTGAGCATTTCTGATGAATCTATTTTTAGACAAGACCTCCATTTGCAACATGATCCTTGGTTGTTGATGATTTGTCTGCCAGGTATCCTAACTTATGGTTCTAAATTCATCTTTTTCTCATCCGCTATACAAGGGGGATTCTGTTCATTTTCCTTCTAATTAAAATTATCAAACAGTCTCGTTTGATTTGTTATTGCCTTTGAAGGCACGGATTTTGCAGCATCTGGGTGGTTTATTGCGAGAACAGAATTGGTTTAGGTCCTGATTGAATCTGTACGAATGTCTTGAGATTCATCAACATTATTCAGGTTCAAGTTTCCTGCTGATTATTTTAATTAATAAAATTGCTCGCATGAAATGTATGGATTTATTCAGTTGTTGACCGCTTGCTCCAGTTTGGAGCGATCTCTTCAGCTAAGTGTCGAGTGAAGATGGTATAGGGTTCAGTGATTAAAGAATTCAAGTTTGTCAAGTGAGTGAAAGGAGAATCGTCTTCTTTGTGGATTGGAGCCATTAGCTGACATTTGGATCCTTCTAATATGGATTGTCTATAGCAGCATGAGAACCCTGGATAGATCTGGTTATATCTTCATTTTCAAGGTTCAAAGTAGATGTGTGGAATGTGTAGTTCACCTCTTGTAGGATGGAGTCTTCTTGCTGCAAATCATGTTGCGTTTCTCATCTTAGTCCCCAAAATTCACTGGACAGACTACAATTGATTTGTATGTCCAGAGCTATGGGTGCTTTCAAATTGTGCTTCCAAGTATTGTTGTTGGTTAATTGGTCATCAGGTGGCACATATCGTTAGGAGTTTGACTTTATGGGACTAGGGACAGGGTCGGACTATGTTTGTTCCTTATCTCTATCAGATGGTTCTACCTTACACTTGCGATATTGATTGCAGATAATCACTAATATTATGGCAGATCAGATTATTGATGTCTACTTTCAAAGCTATGGGTGCTTTCAAATTGTGCTTCCAAGTATTGTTGTTGGTTACTTGGTCATCAGGTGGCACATATCGTTAGGAGTTTGACTTTATGGGACTAGAGACAGGGTCGGACTATGTTTGTTCCTTATCTCTATCAGATGGTTCTACCTTACACTTGTGATATTGATTGCAGATAATCACTAATATCATGGCAGATCAGATTATCCATGTCTACTTTCAATTTGTTTGGTTCACTCTGTAATCACTCTTTCAGGGAGCTCTCTCTTCTGGATGCTCTTAATTTAATCTTCACCTGATCTAAATTTGCCTCACAAATGATTTTCTTTTATATCTTGTTATTGACATTGTGAATTGCTTGGCCATGAGTTTCCTCAATCCCTGCACGTGGATTCTCCACTTACTCTCCAGAACTTGTCAAGTGGAACCAATTTCTCCTCAGGAAGCTAGCATTGATTTGGACCTTCAAACTATATTTTCAAGAATCATGAATGTGGGGAGTTTGCATGATGTGGATGATGGCTTCTCCTCAGGAAGCTAGCATTGATTTGGACCTTCAAATTATATTTTCAAGAATCATGAATGTGGGGAGTTTGCATGATGTGGATGATGGCTAGGATGTATTTGTCACATTTTTTACGCCTGCTCTTTGATTGAGATAGTATGCTGTTGTTTCTTTTGGCAGGTCATATGATGTTTGAGCTATGCATAAGTAAGCTGATGTTGAATTCGAGGATTAAAAGTTCTTAAGACCTCACATAGGAATTCATGCTTCCTGCACAGGATGTATGGAGAGCTATTCCTGTTTATTGTCAGTTTCTTACTTTGTCGAGCAAATATTTGCAATTTTATATATTAGGACAACAATTACAATTGTTGTTTGGCGGAATATAGATCAAGCATAATTGGGCAGATCTTAGGACAACTATATAATGGGGATGGTGACAGGCAGAAATTATATTCTTTCTTGCTAGATACTCGTAATGCAATAGTTGTATTGTCCTGACATCAGTAAAACTGATGCTAGCCTGACTTATTTGCTAACTTGTTCCAGGATGCCAACAACTGCGATACATGGTTGACTTTTTTGATCAAATGCTGTCTATGCTTGCTCCGTCTGTGACAATCAATAATTTTTAATATTACAGCACCCTCTAGTTGTCCCTTTTTTTTATATATATTATTCATTGGTGCGATCTTGTTTCCCTGAATGTGCCACTCACTAAAAGTGCTCCATTGGTAGCACATACCTGAAGCAATAGTCCTGGTCTTATCTGGATTGCTGTCTTACTTTGAAAGTCAATGTGGATATACTCGGTCAATATCAGGCTACCTTGCTGGATAAATATGCAGAAACGTGAACTGTCTTATTTGTCATGTTTAGTGTTTAATATTCACTTGTTTCTCCAATTTGCACTTTTGTCATATTTGTCATGTTAGAGATTCTTCACTATGAACATTGAACTGGCGGCTGGACATATTACACTCCTACTAGAAGAGATTTCCCGAGTGGTTTAGGTCTTAAGCACCCACAATGGTGACCTGTCTCTGTGGTTCAAGTTTTTGGTTTGTTTTTTTATTTTTTTTCCAATTTCTACTCCGGAAGTTGGTGTCATCTATGCAGAATTTTTTCGGGGGTGATACTTTGCATCAATTGATAGAATCCTATTCAGATTGGCTGGACTAGGAAGCATTTTTGATATCATGCTTTTAATTAGATTGACAGCATGGTTATCGGAAATGCCATTAGATCTGGAAGTAATTACTTACGTCCAGTTTCTAGTACTATTGACAACCTGTTGTAAATCTGAGAACTTCCATATTTTCACTATAATAACTTGGTTCTTGTTAAAAAAATGGATGTTCTGGATTAAGTTTGCTACCTACCTTGAGTCATGTAGTCATATGAAAGCTATCTCTAATTCTGATTTCTAAGTATTTGTTCGTTTACTCATTCTCCTTTCTAGTTGATGCTTAACTTGCAAGGCTATATCATTTGTGCTGTCATCAATCAAAAGAGGCAATGAAAATTGAGAATTATGCCACTCATACTTATAGATATTCGTACCAATGAGGAGGTCCTGCTATAGCATTTGTGCTGTCATCAATCAAAAGAGGTAAAGAAAATTGAGAATTAACTGAGATGCCTGTCATACTTATAGATATTCGTACCACTAAAGAGGCCCTGCTGTATCTCCTTCGCTTTTGGGGACCTAAATCTATTATTGGGAATTTGTCTGCCTATGGTTTTTCTTGACAGGTTGGCTAAGCACGATATAATCTCGACTGACTGTGACCTATTTTTGCGGCCATATGCTACTCTATTGTCATGAGGTTTGCTTGAACGTTCAGATTTGGAAAGATCTTTACTCGAAATGATGATGGAGCTATCTGTAGAAGTTTGATGTCTGTATTTGACTTCTTTCACCCTCTCTTTAATTTGAAGTCTGAACATAATTCTGACTTTCTCCCTTGACGATCATCTTATTCTTTGAATGACAAGTTGGAGAAGTGGTTGTCTTGCTGATTCTGAATCTGTTTATTTGAAGAAACTGGGACCCTTCTATTTGCATGTCCCTCATCTCCCGGTTGTCTTGCTGATTTCGAAACTGTAGCCAGGTGCATCGATTTGTGGGTTCCTCAGCTCCTTCGTTTATTCTTCATCGCTGACAAATTTCGAGCATTGTTGATATTCGTGGATTCTGGATAGTGAATGGTTCCAATATTATTGATTCTAGTTCCATCAATTTTCATCAAAGAGGATGTTTTTTAGTTCTTTTTCTTTTGTAGGTCAGAATTAACTTCGAGATGGATTGTCCTTCAATCTGCAATGGTTTTTTTTAGGCAAAAGAACACTACAAATGCCATAAGTTGTGTACAGCGCTCACTTTGATGCCAAAAGGTTTTTTTTTGGATCACTTCAGTGCTAAAATTTTTGAAAAAAGATCACTTAAGTGCCAACTCCGATGCCGTACACAACTTTTCACCGGAAATCCAACGTGGCATTTTTTTTATTAATTTCTAAAGCTGACGTGGCTTGCCAGAGTTGGCACATAAGTGATAGTTTTTTAAAAATTTTAACACTTAAGTGATAATTTTAGCACTGAACTGATCCAAAAAAACTTTTGGCACTTAAATGATCGTTTTTCCTCCAATTTGGAGTGCCGTACACAACTTATGATACTTATAGTGTCTTTTTGCCTTTTTTTTAGCTGGATATTAGGAAATTGATTTGATTGGACAAGATCTTGATTCTTGACATTATCTGAGTATACAGTTGTTTTTGGAAGGTCAATAACTATAGACTTTCTTCGGTTATAGCAATTGTTTATGAGTCTGGAAAGCAACATTAGTTCTGGCTTGCTTCTTCATTCTTATTTCATATGTGAATTGCAATTATTGATTGGATATTCTGTAAATCATGCAGATAGTTTATGTAGGATTTATCCGTCATGGTGCTCTTACAATAGATGCTTGGAAAATCTTAGTTTTGTTTGGCACTTCTGACTTTTGATTAGTTCTTCTGTTAACTGATTTTGGATGGCTATTCTATTAATGATATTTTGTTTGTCTTACGCTTTTTTCCTTTCATGGAATTATCGTGGGTGACTTCTTTCACTGACTTTTTGCTTTTGACATACTTTGTCTCACATTCATTCAGAAATATGTTTCTTGCATATATGTATTTGCTTTGACTTGGTGTGTAAGTATATTGAATTTAGTGTGGTAAATTTGGCTTATTAGAATAACTTTTATTAGGTTATTTATTGTGCTTAAATTAGATGAGATTGGTGTTGTTGAGCAATTAAGATGGCAATTTTTTACGCTGAGGTATGCTGGGATGAATGCTGCCACTTTTTTTGTCTATATTATTTAGTTTTTCACTGTTTTTTTGTATTTCCCTGACTGCTTGGCCAAATCTTTTACTAAATGTTGTAATATGTAGTCTTTTTACTTATAGTTGACGTGTTTGATGAATGATCTCTTCATCGATTATGGATGATAAATACAATGAAACTGGTCAGTTTACCTTGAGAGGACTTTGCTGGGTTTAGTTGTTAGTTGGAGTTGTTCATTTTCTTTTTTACGGATTATTGTAACCAACATGCTATTTTATCATATATATTATTTTTGATAACGGGTTGTTAGTTGTGTTTGAGGTGTGACATTTGTTGGTATCAAAACTTAGGTTATGATCTGTTTGAGTGTAGCTTTTATGGGATGTTGTGAAATTATGTGATAGTTTTAGTGCATTAATCTTTTAGGTGCTATGTTTCATTTTGGATCCACGTGATCATTCTGACTTAGAGAAACTTGTGTTGCTTCATAAGAATAGTAAAGGCAAGTGAGTAATTGTCTCCAATACCAGAGATATGCCTAAAGGTTCTCAAGGTGCAGCTTCAAAAAGGATATGATAGGATCGATATGATAGGAGTCCAAACTCACAAGATGCAAGGGAGACACTCCGCCAACCTATCACCCAAGCCGATTTATCTAAAACTTGTCAAGTAGTACTTGACTTCCATTGTCAAATGAAAGATAATTAAGTGGAAGGAAGCAGTTGCATCTTCGCCCAAGTTCACTGATTTTCAAGCAAGTGGTAGAAATAAGCGGAGAGGCATCAACAGACCAGGGAAGTTTAAAACTCAAAATACTCAAGGCCCTTGTAATACATGCAGAAAGTATCTTGGCAGTGAGCATCGCTGAAAACTAGGAGTGTGCTTCTTAAGTGAGAAAGTGTGGCACATGCAGCAGGATTGTCCTATACAAAGGGATGCTCCAATTAACGGTAGATCATGTTACCCGTGCGAGCAACCTAGACACCTAGCACGCAGAAATGCTCCTTCAATTGGTAGATTCCAAGAGAACTAGTAAAGACAGAGGATAACTAAGAAACTTTTTTGTTATGATGGAAGAGGATCCTGCAACATTTAAGGCAGTTGTAGCACGTAGTATTTCTATTGCCTCTTTAATCGTGGTGCTACACATTTCTTTATTTCTATTAAATTTGCAAAGAAGCTTGATGTGTTGTATGAGCCTCTTGAATATGAATTGCGTGTGATACTCATACTGGTGATTTCTTGGTTGTTGACCATGTGTTCAAGAGGTGTGCTCCATATTGATAATGTTGAAATGTCTGTGGATCTAGTGGAGTTAAAAATTCGAGATTTCAATGTTATTGTAGTGATGGATTAATTATCTAAATATCATATTAATGTTGATTGCTTTTCAAAGAAAATGATCTTTAAACTTCCAAATCAGCAAGAATTCTCTTTTTGGGAAGTTGTAAAAACACATTTCCAAAGTTGATCTCTTCCCTGCATGCTAGAAATCGTTTGAAAAAGGGTTGTTGTTGTTATTTGTGTGACATCCCGGATTTTGACTCAATTTTGGGATTTAAAAAACGTGTAATTGGTCGGTGTGCTTATAGTAAAAAAGATATATTATTATTTTAAATTTTGAGATTTGGAACATCAATTTTTGAGCTTATTTAGACCTTAAAGGTCAATTTTCAAGAGTTCGGGGAAATAAATAAATTGACGGTGTAATATTAAAAGATTTAATTTTGTATTGAAAGTGAATTTTTGTGACAAACGGCACCAATATCTAAGGCACCATATTGGATGGCACTTGCTCAACTGAAAGAGTTGAAAATACAACTGCAAGAGCTTTTGGATAAAGGTTTCATTAGAACAAGTGTTTCACTTTGGAGAGCTCCAATCCTAGCATGTATATAGACAAGGTAACAATAAAAAAAACAAATATCATTTGCCCCGGATTGATGATGTATTTGATCATCTTGAAGGAGTTTAGATATTTTCTAAGATTGACTTTCATTATGAGTATCATCAATTGAAGATAAAAAAAAAAAAAAGGCAGATGGTGTGTCTAACATTTCTTTCAAAATAAGGTATGGCTATTATGAATTTTTTTTGTCATGCTTTTTGCATTAAAAATACGCTTGTGCTTTCATGGATTTGATGAACGAGGAGTATCTAGACAAATGTTGTGATGTTCATCGATAATATTTTGGTGTATTTGATGAGTTTAGAAGAACACGAGCAACATTTTCGAGGGTTGTTTTGTAGACTTTATGTGAAAAGAAGTTTTTGGCTATTTATTTAATAGTTTCGTTAAACGGCTAGGGGATCATAAAGAATTGTGATTTCATTGTGCAATTTGAATTGGATTAAAGGATGGCGATTTGGGGAATGGACCCTTGAACATCGGGTTGATGGATGAATTGTTTAGTGGAAGGATGTGAGCTTGAATTGTTTGATATAAATTGACGTGAATTTTGATTGAATTAAGTGGCGTGTGCTTGCCTATGAAGCCCGGATTGATCGGAGGGCTACGGACTTTGTTGGGCGGTCGTGTGAAAAATTGGGCCAATTGGGTTGACGGGTGGCCCGTTAGTTTTCGATCATTGGAATCGTTTGAATATCGTGGCTTGGGACGTGTTGACGGCGGCCACTGGAATTGAGTGAATAGTATGGCTTGGGACGTGTTGACGGCGGCCATTGAAATTGATCGAATTGTGTGGCTTGTGAGCATGTGAGAATGAACTTGAGGCAGTGGCGCGGGTCGTAAGAAAGATGTTCGGTCATACATGCGATTTGAGTGTGATTGGAATCGGCTGGTTGAGTGTGTGACTGAATTAGTTGGTTAAGCGTGTAACTTGGCTAGTTGAGCATGTGATTGAATTGGCTGATTGAGCGTGTGACTGAATTGGCTGGTTGAGCATGTGACTGAATTGGCTGGTTGAGCATGTGAGTGAATTGACTGGTTGAATTGGTTAAATTGATTGAGTGCGAGTGTAGATGGTACTTGAATGATTGTGTTATATTACTGGGATATTATTTCATTATCCTGATTAACTAATATGCAAAGTGGGCAGATGATTGGATGGCGAGATAAGTCCATTGATGTGAATTATATATATATATATATATATATATATATATATATATATATATATATATCGGTTGGATTGCATATACGACTTATGCAGGCACGCATTGGCCTCACGGGGGGTATAGGGGGTTGCTTATTAAGACTCGTTCTCACGGTTATTATATAACCATTTCAGATCCACGACCATGAGTGACTGGAGACGCTGCAAGAGTATCTCGGAGACCGAGGACGGGTCAAGTACTCGGTATTTAAGTCCCCCTTTGTAGAGGAGTTAAGTTTGCGAACATTTGCCCCTTTTGAGGAATCTAGTTCTGTTGTTGTGGCCTAACTTAGGGATTGTCTTTTGTGGACGTCATATGTATCTGCTAAGTGTAGGAATTACAGTTATTATTTTGTGTTATTGCTATCCCTTGTCATTATTAATCGTCCGGGTTGTTTCTATTTGTTTCTGCGCGTGTTTAATCTCTGATGTTTAGGTTGGGTCGGCGACGTATCTGGGACGTCGCATTCAATGTTCGACCATCGAGGGATGATCGCGCGCTTGTAGGGTGCGGGGCGTGACAATTTGGCTTGTGTAAAAAACACAAGAAAAGATATAGTGAAGCTGGACATATTTCTTGAGGATTTACTAGGTCTGCCTCCTGATAAAAAGATTTAGTTTTGTATTGCATCGATGCCCGGTACGGCACCAATATCTAAGGCACCATATTGGATGGCACTTGCTTAACTGAAAGAGTTGAAAATACAACCGCAAGAGCTTTTAGATGAAGGTTTCATTAGAATAAGTGTTTCACTTTGGAGAGCTCCGATCCTAGCGTGTATATAGACAAGGTGACAATAAAAAAAAAAATATCATTTGCCCCGAATTGATGATGTATTTGATCATCTTGAAGGAGTTTAGATATTTTCTAAGATTGACTTTCATTATGAGTATCATCAATTGAAGATAAAAAAAAAAAAAAGCAGATGGTGTGTCTAACATTTCTTTCAAAACAAGGTATGGCTATTATGAATTTTTTGTCATGCTTTTTGCATTAACAATACGCTTGCTGCTTTCATGGATTTGATGAATGAGGAGTATCTAGACAAATTTGTTGTGATGTTCATCGATAATATTATGGTGTATTTGACGAGTTTAGAAGAACACAAGCAACATTCGAGGATTGTTTTGTAGACTTTATGTGAAAAAGAAGTTTTTTGCTATATTTAATAAATGCGACTTCTGGATCATAAAGAATTCATGGGCCATGTAATCTCGAAGGATGGCATCTGAATGGACCCAAGAAAAGTTGAAGCAATTGTTTAGTGGAATTGGTCTACTAATGTTATGGAAATGAAAAGTTTTCTTGGGCTAGTTGGCTATTACAAGCGATTTGTGGAGGGATTCTCTAAAATTGTTGGTTCACTTACTTACCTTAGAAGGGAGTTAAATTTGTATGATCATATCAATGAATGCAATTCAAGAACTATGTGGCGGCTAGTGTCAAGTCTATATTGACCTTGCCTTCAAGAGTGGTTCTTCACAATTTTGACGCGTCCAAAGAAGGTTTAGGTTGTGTTTTTATTCAAAGTGATAAAATTGTTGCCTATGTCTCTGGACAATTGAAATCACATGAGAAAAACTATCCCACTAATGATCTAAAGTTAGCAGCGATTGTATTTGCTTTGAAAATTTGGCAACACAACTTGTATGGAAAAAAATGAAGTCTTTATGGATCACAAGAGTTTGAAGTATATCTTTACTTAGAATGAACTAAACACGAGGCAGGGAAGATGGTTAGAATTTTTGAAAGGATTATGACCCGTCTATTAATTACCATCTAAGTAAGGCAAACGTGGTAGTGAATGCCTTTAGTCAAAAGTCCTCTGGAAACATGGCAACTTTACTCACTTCTTAGAACCTATTCTCTAGGATGAGGAAGTTGGACTTGGAGGTATCAATGCATCAGTTCAGTGCTCAATTAGCTAGTGTGTGAGTCCTACCAACGTTAATTGACAAAATCATGTCTAAACATAATGTAGATCATCATTTGCAGAAAATCAGGGAAGGGGTTGAAGTTGAAGGACAAGTAGATTTCAATATGCATGAGCACTGATCTTGTACAAACCTTCTCACAATGCCAATTGCATTTTATACTAATATAATGATTGCCTCATGCTAGATAACACATTCATGTATTCTCTCACGGCCACTCAAAGATAATGTTGGATATATCAATTGTTTTGAAATACTCAAATCCATTATTTTGTAACAGCTTTAATAGAAGTTATGACCACCATCAATTTGTAACCGTTTTGACCACCATCAATTTGTAAGGGGTTTGCAATGGTTTTCTATCTATTGCAAGAATTGATGATAGGAGAACGATTCTCTCTTTCATTTACTTACTAATTAATACTCCGAACATAATTCATGAAAGATACAAAAAACAAGAAAAACTTTACTCCCGTTTCATTTTTTCTTTTCTTTCTTTGCTGGAGTTTACATACAAGTTTGTTGTTCCTATTTCCTCTATTATTCAGTGCGGAATAAAGATGGCAATTTGTTATATCTTGGGATGATAGTCGCTAGAATCTGTTGCACTGAATTTCATACTTGGAGGAGCAGAGTTATATTTAATAACAGTGCATGCACACCTCAGATAGCTGATCTTATTTTCATTTTCTCCAAGTGTTTTTTACAACAATCTTATGGATAATCCATATGGATTCCCAAGCTGAAACTGTCACCGCTACCACCGCCATTGCCACTCTCGCTATCCATTGCCACCATCGTTGTCCATTGCCACCGTTGATGCCTCTACACCAGTTGTGTAACCACCACTACCACATGCCCTATGCTAAATCATTTGCTGACATATCAAAGATTGAAGTTTTTAATGGCAACAACTTCAAAAGGTGGCAAGAAAGAGTTTTCTCCATCTTAGATGTGCATGGAGTAGCTTTCTCACTTACAGAGGCCAAACCAATTAATAATAAGCTGCAAGAGCAATTATCAGTATGCTTTCTAATGAATTGTTTGATGTCTACTGTCCGCACAAAGAAGCAAAACAAAATTTGTATACTCCTTAAATCATTATATGGTTTGAAGCAAGCACCAAAACAACGGCAGCAAAAATTTGATCAAGTTCTAGTTAATGATGGATTTTCTCCTCTATTGGAGTAGATAAATGTGCATATACCAAAACCGTTGATGATGAATAATTGGCATATATGTTGACAACATGCTTATTTTTGGTAACTACATTGATGTAGTGAAAGCACAATGTTTTTTTACTTCAAAATTTGATATGAAGGACTTGGAAGAAGCTAATGTTATTTTGGGTGTTAAAATCATGATAAGTGATATTGGCCTAATGGTTACTCAAGAGCATCACGTGGAGAAGCTACTTAAAATATATACACTATGAGTCACACTTACGAGTACTCCTTATGTTGCTAATATTCAATTAGTGAAAAATAAAGGAAATAGTGTGGCTGAGTCTAAGTATGCTTAGGTCATTGGGAGTATGATGCATTTGATGAACTACACTCAACCTCATATAAGCTTATGTTGTGTGTAGACTTAGCAGATAAACGCAAAATCCCAATCATGATCATTTGATTGTCTCGAGTAGAGTAATTAAATATCTTAGAGGAACCATAATCTATGACATTTTATATAGTTGACTTCCCAGCTGTATTAAAAAAATACAATGATGCTAACTGGATCTCAGATCCAGATTAGACAAAATCTGTTAGGTTGTGTTTAGTCATCTAGATTTTTAGCCATGATAGGATTGGCTAGGATATGATATAAAATACAAGGGATTTGTTATACCTATCTACTGTTTGGTAAATTGTCAAACTAAAGCTGGATATTTTCACATATTACCATGTTCATTATATACTATGAACATCATATTAGTGTAAATGAACTTGAAAATTACACAAACAGAGATGATAAAAATTTTTCACGACACTCTTACTTACTTTATTTTTATTTGCTTATTTTTTAAAATTTTTCCCTCTCTTTTTTGATTATTTTCGTTTTTATTTCTTTTTTCCCCTTCCATTATTCTCTATTAAAATTTTATTAAATAGTGAAATATACAAATATACCTAAAATATTGAATAAATATAATAGAAATAATTTATTATATATATCATAAGATAGAAAGAAATTTGAATATATAAATAAAAACGAATTTATTGTTATTTTGAATTTTTTATATTAAAATTCAAATATTATTTTAATATCATGAAAAATTCCAAACTAGTACACCTGTGACAATTTTACCCCAAACTAATTTTTTGACCACGAAAAATCCCTAAACTGGATACACTTGTGATAATTTTACCCTACGGTAGTTTCCGTTAAATTTTTCACTGCTAAATTGCTTTGTTAAATGACACCAAATAGTTGACAAATATACAAGTTTTGGATTTTACCCTCCATTTATCACAGGTGTACCAATTTATGATTTTTTTTTTGCATTAATCCAATTTAGTTGAAATTAACGGAGGGTAAATTTGTCATGAATGTACCACAAATGTACCAGTTTGGGGTTTTTAATGGTCAAAAAATTAATTTTGGGTAAAATTATCACAGGTATATCAATTTAGGATTTTTGGTGGTCAAAAAATTAGTTTGGGATAAATTTGTCACAAGTGTGTCAATTTGGAGTTTTTCGTTGTATTAACCGTTTTATTAATTTAACAAGTTTGTTATTCAAGAAAATTAAATTTTATATTATGGATATTAGAAATCCTATCCACATTTATCCTATCTCCCCAATGGGATAATTTTATCCGGGCTATATCTTTCCTATATTCAACTTTATCTTGTCTTGGGCAAGCATCAAATATGAGATATGATAAAATCTATCATATCCCGAATTTTATCCCGATTACCAAATGCAGCTCTAGTGGATTTGTGTTCACCCTTGATGGAGGTGTTATAACTTGTAAGTCAGCCAAATACATAATATCTGCTAAATCCACCTTGGAGTCTGAGCTTGTAGCTCTAGACTTGACTAGCAATGAGGTTGAGTGGTTAAGAGGCTTCTTAATAGATAGTACTTTGCAAATGAAACCAACACCTTTTATGTCTATGCATTGTGATTGCCAAGTGGTAATTGCTATTGCAAAAAATAAAACTTTCAATGGTAAAAATAGACACATTCAGGTTGAGGCATAATGTGGTAAAGCAGCTGCTTAAAGATGGAATTATGTCCATCGATAATATAAAGTCAAAAGTGAATTGGTCGATTCTTTGATTAAACCTTTGGAAAGAAAATTAATTTATCATACATTGAGGGAAATGGGATTTAAGCTAGTTGAGAAAAATTAACAATAATGGCAATTCAACCTATGTGATTGGCAATCCCATGAAGTAAGTTCATATGGGCAATAAAAAATCATTTGTTAATCTAGTGAAACACTATTGAAAACTATTGTCCCTCCTAAGGTGAGAGTAGCGTAAGACTTATAATGAAAGAGTGGTTGAGCTAAGTTTCTAATGAATTACATGTCCATTACTGTTGTTATTAAATACACTTGATGGAATGACTTACATGAGTATGCAGCAGAGTCGCTCCCGTGAAAATTTTGGCAAAAATCTCTAAGAGCACTTATGAATAAACCAAGCACACACATGGTCTATTAATGACTGAACAACAAAATTTGTGAGGGTATAGTGTGATCGATGAAAGTTATAATTCACAAAAAAAAATTTCTTGATTCATAAAAGTTTTAGACTTCACCAATGTTTCGTGAATTATATTTTATTTTTTCCAAGTTTGGTTCATAGCCCAAAAGGCACCAATTCTGATGCATAATATTCAATTGAGTTAAACTAGCATATGTCTTTCCTTTTCCTTTCAAAACCTTTTGAAATATGTGGGGATTGTTGGATATATCAACGGGTTTGACTACCATCAACTTGTAAGGGATTCGTATTGGTTTTCAATTTAATGCAAGAATTGGTGACAGAAAAACTGCTCTCTCTTTGTTGGAACATGGACAAACAACAATGGGAGGATCATGAAAAGATTGGATGCCCGAGAGATTTCTCAACCAGCAAGTAAAAGTGGCATTTGTGCAGAAAATGGAAGATCATGGCAGGAATTCAAATCGCGAGTCGAAGACTACGAGCAAGGAATGTTGATAAGAAGAGTCCAACGACTTGTAAGCTACATCGAATGCAAGCAATGTTAAAGCCGAGATGATGACTGCTTCAAACTTGAAGTGGCTGAGAAAAGACAAGTTATGCAGTATGAGGAAGCACGTTTGTACAGAAGAAATGTGTTTGCTACTGGAGTAACCGAAGCTTTTGAAAATCGAAAGCGGCCTTTTACCATCCCCTAAACTATACTTAAAAGGAGAGAAAAAAAGTAGTGTTACATGATCTGAACAAACTAGAAACTCACCAAAGTGGCGATTTAGGCTAGCCAAATGCCTCATGAGAACGCTCCTATAGAAGGGTTGTTCTACCATGTCGCGCCCTGTGCATGGCAATCCGTCGTGCCCGAGCTGTAGGTCGACAAAAAAATTAGTGATCTAACCATCAAGATTGTCAATGACATTCAGCAGCTGATTTAAATCACTTTGATTCGACTGCTGATGTCGCGCCTACTTTTCCGTTCATCAAGGCACTATATTGTGGAAGTCCACTCTCAAGCAAGATAGGTAGTACTTAAAGGAGAACATTAAGAGAATATTTTCCAAGATGATTTTTCATTAGTGTATATTAGTGATATTTATAGTACATGTACAAGGATGACAACAACTAAAAATATGGAGAAAATCTCAACTAATTGACAGCTATCTACAACAATGAGAAGGCTGAAATTATGGAGGATAATTTGAAATTTGAATTTTAAATTGATTCTCTTATACGCCCCCTAAAGATGGAGTTTCCGTCGGAAACGCCGATCTTGACTCAAAGTGTTTGCACGCGTTGCTTCGATAGTGGCTTGGTAAGGATGTCCGCTAGTTGGTCATGTGTGGAAATGTGAGAGACTCTCAATTGTCCGTCTTTTATGAGCTCACAAACGAAGTGGTAATCAATTGCAATGTGCTTCATGCGAGAGTGGAAGACTGAATTGGCACACACATAAGTGGCCCCAATATTGTCACAGTATATCGTGGGTGTTTCAATTGAGTGTATGCCCAGTTCGGTGAGCAAGTTTTGAACCCAAAGTAATTTCGATGAGGTAGCGGCAACTGCTCTATATTCGGCTTTTGTTGATGATCGAGCAACGGACTGCTGTTTGCGGGAGCTCCAAGAGATAGGATTGGCGCCAAGATAAACAATGAAGCCAAATGTGAAAGTCCTATCATCTGAATCACCGCCCAATCTGCATTGGAATAAGCATATAAAATGGGCTTTGTATTTCACCGCAAGTGAAGCCCATGGAATAGGGTACCTTTAAGATATCGAAAAAGGCGTTTGGCAGCAGACCAATGATGTAATGTTGGCTTGTGCATGAACTGAGATAATTTGTTGATAGCGAACGAAATATCTGGTCGAGTGATTAGGAGGTATTGAAGGGCACTGACAAGGCTCCGAAATTCAGTTGCGGATATGTACCCCGAATTATCATGAAGTATAAGTGTATTACCGGTTGCCATTGGAGAACCAACATCCTTTGCTTCGGCCATTTTATGCTTTTCGAGTAGATCCCGTATGTATTTATGTTGCGAGAGCAAAAGACCCTTCTTGGTGGGAAGTACTTGATTCAAGGAAGTAGCCTAAGGTCCCCAAATCTTTGACCGAAAAACACTTGGATAATGTTGCAATGAAATCATTGAGAAACCGAGTGTTGTTGTCCATAATGACAAGATCATCAACATATACCAAGAAATATGACTCTATGCCATTGTGTTAGTAGATAAAAAGGGAGCTATCGGCCTTGGAATTAGTAAATGAATTGGCTATTAGAAATGCACTTAACTCGTTGTACCAGGCACGAGGAGCTTGTTTGAGCCCGTAGATAGCTTTCCTGAGTTTGCACACATGGTCGGGTTTCGCGAGGTCTTTGAAACTAGAAGGTTGTTCCATGAACACTTCATCTTGTAGCGTTTCTTGCAAAAACGCGTTGTTTACATCCATTTGCCATAGTGGCCAATTTCGAGTGAGTGCCAAAGTAAGGATGATGTGGATTGTTGTAGGTTTGACAACCGGGCCGAAGGTTTCTTTGAAGTCAATTCCCGGCCTTTGGTGAAATCCTTTGGCAACAAGACATGCCTTGTATCTCTCGATGCTGCCGTCAAATCGACGCTTAATCCTGTAGACCCACCTACAACCAACAATATTCATGGAAGAATTCTTTGGGGTTAGTTCCCAAGTTCCATTTCAAATTAAGGCATTGATTTCCTCGGACATAGCGGAGCGCCATTGGGGATCACTCAAAGCTTGAGTAAGTCCACTTGGTTCATAGGTTTGAGGTAGGGGATGTTTTGTGGTGAGTGTATGTATTTGTTTAGACTTGAAAATGTTGGTTTGAGAGCGTGTGATCATGTTATGAGTGCGGGTGGGGCAATTTGGGTTTGGCAAGTTTGGGGGTGGTTCGGTTAAAAGTGTGGAGCTGGTTGGTGAGACATTGGTTATGGTGGAGATGCTGCTAGTTGGGTGGTGGTTGTTATTTTGTAAGGTCTAAGATGTGACGTTGGTGGTACATGCATCAAATAGAGGTGTGTCTGCGGTGTTAGAGGAGAGATCACTTACTGAGTTATCAGGTGGGTTGGCCGGCTGAACTTGCGCGTCGGCTGGGCTACTAGGAAAGAGCGCTTGTCACGGCTGATGGTGTGTCCAGAGCAGGAGCAATATATGGCAAAATGGGCGACTGAAGAAGAGGAGTTTTGACCAAGAATGAGGGGGAGGACTCGGGTAAGTTCAAAGAGGGGTATGGGAAGACGGTTCATCAAAGACAACATAACGTGAGAGGAATATTTTTTTGGTAGTAGGATCAAAACATTTGTACGCACTTTGAGTTAAAGAATAATCAAGAAAAATACATGGGCGGGAGCGTGGTAAAAGCTTGTTTTTTATGTATGACCGAAGCCATGGGTAACAAAGGCATCCGAAAATTCAAGTTTTAGGTAGTTCGGGGTTTGCCGAAAAGGCGGTGATATGGAGATTGAAGATTAAGGATATATGTAGATAGACGATTTATGAGATATGTGGCGGTTTGGAAGGCGTAGGTCCAAAAAGTGGGGGTAGGCTAGCTTTGTGTAGTAGGGTTAATCCAGTTTCGATGATGTGTTGGTGACGCCTTTTAGCGGTGCCGTTATGTTGTGGGGTGTATGGAGGTGTGGTTAGGTGTGAAATTTCCTGTTTTGCTAAAAATGGTTTGAGTTTAATGAATTCCCCACCTCCATCAAAATAAAGAGTTCGTATTTTTTGTTGAAATTGTTTTTCGACAAGTGTTTTGAATTGTTCAAAAATAGGTGCAACATCGGATTTGTTGTGGATGGGATAAAACCAAATATAACGAATGAAATGGTCAACAAAAATAACATGATAACGAAACCATCAATAGATAAAGTAGATGCCGGACCCCAAACGTCCGTGTACAATAAGTCAAGTGGATGTTTACCTTCTAAAGTAGAAGAATGAAATGGTAGTTTATGACTTTTATTGCAACGACAAGAAGCACATGGTAACTTATTTCCTAGACTAGACTCATTTGACGATGGAAGTGAAAAATGCTTAATGGTGTGACATAAAATATCGATGGATGGATGACCTAATCTATCGTGCCACGTAGTTGCTCGTGTCCGCTCACCAACCAAAGCCGTGTGTGAGACATGTGGTTGCCAAGAGGATGGAGGCCACCGATAAACACCATCTCTAAGTTCACCTTGAAGTAGCATTGCCCCCGTGTGAAGTTCCTTCACCAAAAAATGAGAGGCAAAAAATTCAATCGAGGCTTGGTTAGTATGACAAAATTGTGAAACCGAAATTAAATTTTTGGTTATGTGAGGAGTTCGTAAAACATTAGACAATTGAAAGGAAGTGTGTGGGTAATTTAATGTGGTAGAACCAATGTGAGTGATACTCAAACCTGAGCCATCATCAATGACTATCTCATCCGGACCTTCATACTCGCTATGCAGAGATAAATTAGCGAGATCACTTGTAACGTGATTTGAGCCTCTTGAATCAATCAACCAACCCGCTTCTCGGGTTGAACTTGGGCCGGCTGCAACATTTGCAACAGGAGCATGGATTGCGTCTTGAATATGGAAACATTTTTTGGTGGAGTGTCCCATACGATCACGGTATTGACAAACAGGCCAAGAGCTATTATGCTGTGGAGACCATGAGTCACTGCTTCTGTGATCTCTCCGATGGTTTGAATTGCGGATGCCAAGGGAATTTGTGGAGTCTTCGGCAGGCTGTCCAGAACGGCTAGAATTGTTCCATCAAGATGGGGCTGTTGGACCTCGAGTGTTTCGAGTGCTAAAATTGGTTGTTACTGGCAGGACTTCAGCTGCCGTTTCTTCATGTTGAAGGAACATTTCATTGGTGACTAATTTGTCGTAAAGTTCCTCAAAAGTGATTGTGTGTTCACAAGCACGAATCACCCTGTGATTTCACGATATTCCGGTCCTAATCCCGAAGAGTGTGGATGACAAGGTCATCGTTATGAAGAGGTGAATCAATCATTGCCAACTCATCTGCAATAAATTTTAGTTGCTGTAAAAAATCAGAAATAGAACGAGAGTTGCGTTTCACCGTTGATAATTGGTCCTTGAGATGCATGACATGGGATCGAGATTTGCTTGCGTAAAGTGTTGCAAGTTTGTTCCATGCACTTTGAGATGTTGCACAGAGGCAATAAGGGGAATGATGGCATCGGAAGTGGAAGCAAAAATCCGGTTGAGCAAGAGTTGATCTTGTCTAATCCAATGGAAATAGGCAGCATTCAAGACTGTTTGATTGCCGCGGGTGATCTCTTCCGGTGGGCAAGGACGCGTTCCGTCGATGAATCCTTTAAGGTCATATCCGACTAGCAAGGACATGAATCGAGGCCGCCAAGAAGCATAGTTGGTGGAAGTCAACTTCATGGGAAGCTGCGCACCAGCAGAGATTGCAATAAGTCCAGTTGAAGTGGCTGCAGGAATTTCGAGAAGGATTGTTTAAGAAGTAGAGTTTGTGGCAGCCATTGTTTTGGAAGTAGAATTTGTGGCAGTCATGGCTAGGAGTAGACACAGGATGAGATAGGCTCTTAGGAGCAGATACGCTCTGATACCATAAAGGAGAAAATTAAGAGAATATTTTCCAGAATGATTTTCATTGCTGTTTATCAGTGATATTTATAGTACATATACAAGGATGGCAACAACTGAAAATATGAAGAAAATCTCAACTAATTGACAGCTATCTACAATAATGAGAAGGTTGAAATTATGGAGGTTAATTTGAAATTTGAATTTTAAATTGATTCTCTTATAGTACTGCCCCGCAGGTGTGAAAAAAACATAGAGCACGACACCGATTTCGAAAGATTAGTCTTCCTTATGATAGTTTCCTTGAAATATAATCCAATCAATCATCCACAACCATGAAAACGAAGCTCACAAATGACCACTTCCAATTGCCCCCCCCCCCACACTTTTCCACTACTAATCACTATTGCCATCGCCATCATGCTGCCAAACAGGATGAACTTAATGTTTATGCTATTATGATGTTCTTAGAGATTCGTGTCTACTGCAACTCCTTGTAATAAAAAGTTATTGATCACGGAATAACTATTACTTCATGCATGTCAAACTATTAAACGACTCAGTGAAATGAGCATTTCATCATATTATTGGCTTACTGCATTGCCCAAACCAAACGAGGCATTAGTTTCATGATATGGAAAGGACAAGGTTTTTCACACAATCAGCAAAGTTCAGAAAGTCAGCATCGGCAAGTCTCACTCCCCTCGTTCATGATCTAAACATCATAGATCAGTTAAACAAGATAATCCTCTACAGAGTTTCACTGGGGTGGGATCAGTAAACTCGGCGACTCAGCAACCTCACAGATTGAAGAGATCAACAAGAACAAGTACGGTATACCAAACCATGACTCCTTTTCTTATTTTAACTTCAAAATAGAAAACTCTCTTCTCAATGCACAATAGGAACATAAGCACGAGGCTGCCAGGCATTACAAACATATACTCTACTCCATCTAGGCATAATTGGATGCTTTGCCGTGGGGTTGATGCAGTGAGAAACTACACAGATCAAATGTGTACAACCGTCATTCAATTGTGAAAATCATCAAACTCGCATGTCCAACATAATTCATAGCTTGAAATGTTCCAGTGCAGATACGCCGTCGAGTCCTTTTGCATAGTAGTGAGTGACTAAGTCCTTCACCGTAATTTCCCCGATAAATTGGGGGATTTTCTTCTGATAGGAGCTCCTTAATAGGGCCATACAACCTTGAAGTATTCTCTGGAGGGAGATGCTGCCTCATAAAACACGCCACTGAAATTCTTGGCCCGATGTTCTTGGCTAGAACTCTGTGACTCACACTAATGAACTTATCGTTCGAGATCAGCTGCAGGATGGAGGAAATAGCAAAGTGAAGACCAAAGACTCTGAAATGAAGATCACACAAAAATATAGCATAGGTAATCAAAATTGTTTAAGAAGGTGAACACTTTATCAAGTCATTCTCACATCTACTCCTAGCACAGTCGTCAATATAATTAGCTAAGACCAAGAGATCGTAAAGAAAAACAACACCCAGATAGAAATATCATCAAACAGAATTGACTTATCTCAGTTAATGTTGCAAGAGCAAACTGGAAGTTCCACAGTTGTAAACAAGATATTCTACAATCCATCTGTTAGACCTCAACACCGACTAAAGGAAGTATTTAGCGTCTCTAACACACTACGAAACAGTTAGGATAGAAGTATAGATGAAAAAGCTATCATTCAATCCAATAATTCAGATTGTCATGCCAAATCAGTGTCCATGGACTATGATACTAAATTGACTGAAGGACCTACTCATCAGATCAGCCACACAAAAAGTGCAGATTAGGCTAGAAATCCATTGGTTCATGCGAGAACATAGAAACAAGAAACTAACTGATAGAAATGTAAACTGCAAATATCTTGTGAACTGACCTGCATCATGTCTCCCAAGTTTATTACAAGGGCTCCAGGAATTGGGGCAACGTCAATCCATTGGTTCTGATGGCGGACCTGGAGGCCACCAATTTCGTCTTGGAGAAGAATGGTGATAAAGCTACTATCGGTATGATCACTAGTCCCAAGGGTTAAGTCTGGTTCTGGACACGCTGGGTAGTAATGGCCGATGAAGAAGAGTCCCTCCCCACAGTGGATGTTTTTTAGGTAGCTAGGGTCGAGGCCAAGAGCTTCGGACAGCAATTCGAATATTGTATCTGCCAATTCCTGAATGCTGTCCTTGTACTCAATTATTACGTTTCTGCAAGTCGATTGGTTTTAGAGAACAAATGATTAGTCAAACGCAATGAACATCAAAAAATCAATCTCTACCTCACTCTCTCAAAAGGATCCTACTGATAAGTAATTTCAGCAGTACATGAATTACATAAATTGGTTTTAGATGTGGGGATAAAAATGGACCAGGTCAATTTACTTTGCACAAAAACCCAAACCCAATTATCAAAATTGAGGTTCTAAAATATGAGTTCATGATTCGCGTAACAGAGCAATCATTCTTGCATACCAAAGAGGAAGAACAGAAAAGAAATTAGTTTTTCCATTCAAACCGAATCTATAGGCATTACGACTCCGAATCCCCTGAAGATTTACGTCCCCTTTTGATCGTTCGCTTCAACTGAACCACGACTCCGAAGCCCTCGACAAAATCACAAGAACTCCCCGCACACGGGGCATTCGTTTCCCCAGGCCAAGCAGCAGCTCCATCGAGTCCAAAAGCCCCATTGTTATTTAATCATCACATCTTAAATCTTATCTAGGCTAGAGCTTCTTCGCTTTCTTTCTTTTCTTCCACTGATTTGCTATGTGTCAAAAAAACAAGAACTATCATGGAACGTTTAATTCCTCTCACACGACACAAGTGGGTATCGCATAACTAAATTGAAAGCATTTCTGTCGCAGGTCCCAAAACTGAATCTAGTTTCAGCCTTTCAAGGGGTGTGTGTTCCCCGCACGCTCGCACGCACGCACACGCAGAGATTACCGACAGACAGCAGGCAATTCCTGAGGATCCGGACAACGAGGAGCCAAGACGCAGGTCAGCGAGTCCCTCCAGTTGGCTGCCGGAGCTCCGTACAGGTCGAAGTTGCTGTTGTACAGCACCTTTCTCGACCCGTAATCTCGCGAGTACCACTCGCGCTTCGCCTCGAGGTCCTGCTCATGGAACCTCCTCACCCCTCCGACCATCTCCTCCATGAGGGCCGCCGGCACGCCGTGGTTCACCGCCTGGAAGAACCCCCACCTCTCGCACGCCTCGCGGACCACGTCGACCGTCTGCTTCCGCTCGCCGGGGCTGCTCCGGTTTCGGCCCACGCCTCCAAAGTCTACGACCGGAACGCTCGGGCTCGATCCTAGTGGTTCCGAGGCACGATCATGCCCGAGCTCGAGCTGGCGTTGGACGAAGATTCGGGGTATATGGGTCAGCTTGGCGTCGGCCAGGCCCTTCACGCCGGCCTTCGAGTCGTCGAAGGACTTCAGCTCGGCTCTCCGGTCGTAAACACCATCGGAGTTGAGCCTCACCACCGTCCCCATCACTCTGTTCTTCCAGTTCCAGCACGGAATCAGCGCAGCGAGCGAGGCAAAGTGAGACAAAAATTTTCAAGACGAGATATTCGAAGATATTCGTGACAACGAAGTGCTTGGAAATGCGTGGCGTTGAGGCCCTTGTCGTTTCTTGTGAACGTCTTATCCATGGAGCTCCGTTGTCAACTGAACTGCTGTTTGGCCAGACAACGTCAATGTCATCCGAGTCATATTAAGAATATGCAACGGAATCGAGAACCGCCCAAATCGCTGGAGGGTGCCCGGAATCAGATCGAGAACATCTTAGGAACGGCTCGATTTCCGATTTTAATTTTTCGAAATCGGTGAATACCTGTTTCAGATGTAGAACCCGCCCACTCATTTATCCGGACCGAATCGATAATATAATAATAATTTTATTTTTTTATTTAATTTTTAATTTAGAAAAAATCATATATCCCTAAATTAAATCTAAATCACTTGACGCTCATAATCTCACGCTAAGCCGAAAAATACATTCTTTCACTTTCACCTCATGCTCACTCTCACTCTTCTCGATCGATACTCAGCTCACCATCTCCGACTCTCCATCTTCATCTTTGTCATTGATTGGTGGGACCTGGTTCCATGGACCCATCCGAAAATCAAAACGAACCGGCGGTCCGGTTTTCGGGTGAATCCATGGAACCAACGAAGCGGTTCCTAGTTGCAATTATTTGAAACCAATCCCTAGTGGGCGGTTCCTAGTTCTAGGATGAGAATTGCCCACTCGGACCATACTTACCCCTAAATCATACATGATGTGCTATACTTGTAATCCCACGTAATTCTGTAGTGGATGTCTTTGGTGCAATGGATGCGAGATTGTTTACGTAACGTGAGTCGCTAATACTAATCGCTCCTTGTCACCCTTTCCATTAGTCTAACCGCCATTGTCGTCGTCTTACGATACCGAGCATAACAAGATATTCGAAAATGGAGAGAGATTAGAAAGTAAAAACACGTTCAAGAAGCTACTCATGTTGGATAGTAGAGACAATGCTATTCGATATTCCATTTTTGCAATGATTTGAGAGCATTCGATACATCGTAAGTCTCGAATTATCTAAGTTGAAATATGTGACGCATCTTACTCCCTAATACTAATGTTATGATATGTTGAGTAAAGAAAATACTTGCGTCAAGCAACTTAATCAAATGATATCATCTATACATTGATTTTCGAATGCTTGTATATATCTATCTTGAGAAAAAAAAACTTGGCACATAATCTCGACATTTAATTTGCACGTAAAACTGAAATCATGCACACGATTCAGATATTGTCTTTGCATTTTCCTGTCCAGTTTCACCGCCACTTAAGTTTCGTGAACATAGCAGGGAACTTTTTAAAACTTTTGTAATTTTTTTCATAGTCAAATACTCTGTTTACTTTGGGGAAAAAAAAGACATCTATTGTTTAGCTTATGAGTTAATACCATAAAAATTCTCAAACTAATACACCCAGGCCACATTTACCTCAAATTAATTATTGTCACAAAAACTTTTAAATTGGTATTCTTGTGTCACATTTATTTCAAACTAATTTTTATATAACAAAAAGTCACAAACTGATATACATGTGACACATTTGTCCCAAAAAGACGTTTTAAACTTCTATTTGAGGTCACAGACCCAAAAAAACAAAAAAAAAAAAAACTTCTATTTGAGGTCTTCTTCAGCTTTTAAACTTTATTTTGTTTTCACCCGGAAGGGTTGGAGCTTATGACACCAAAACGTAAGCATAGCAGCGAAACTGAAACAGTATTTCTGTAAAGCCAGCCTATTATCGCCGTTTTGGCGAACTTCTTGTTTGTTGAGATCATGTAACGCTGCGATGAGCTTTTTTCCCACCTTAAAACTATAGTTTTGGAGATGATAAAGAGACCGCTTCCCATGTTTTAGAAGTTTTTGTTACTTCTGGGACAAGCACATTGTTTGTACCAATTCATTGATCTCCTCATGCTAGACAACACAGTCTCGTCTTCTCTCCGCCACTCCAAGATGGCCCCCATCGCTTCTTGAGATGAAGAAGTAAGTGTACATACGAGAAAAATTGTCTGGGCAAGAAACTGACATTCTTGGAAGAACAAGTTCACAAGAATATAGGACTTCAAAGCACTGACCGATGACCTAGGATTCGACTTAAATACTCTTTAAGTATAAAACTAAAACATTGTAGATCGAATTGTTGTTCCAACCCAGTTCCTTAGTTTAATAGTGCTGGCGCAAATCTATCCATGAAGAAAGTCATTGCTTGGTTTATAAACTATGTGGACCAACCCTATATCAATCATTAATTATGAATGTCTCAACAACATGAGATTCACATGATTATCGGTTGAGATGGACTTGACATTGAAGCTCAGTACTTTGAATATTTGGGTATATTGCATATAGTCTCCTAAAGCACTTGCACCAAGTGGCTTGATTGTATGACGTAGTCAATCAATGAAAGTATTTTTGCATATCAAAGCTACAACATAATATGAATATGAAAAGTAATAAACTAGCCAGCAAGCTCGTGTCACGCTCGGGTTTATTTTCTGCTAATGTAGGCATTCCCTTTCCGATTTGGAGCACCAGATGTTTGCCACTGCCAAACTCACAGCTTGAACATCTGCGGAGCCGAAGTCTCATCACCTCTCGCGCTGTAGCGGGAAACATACTCCATGATTGTGGTTTCTCTGTACTCTGGCGGATGACCCTCCGAAATCAACTCCTTGATGGGTCCGTACAGTCTTGGAGATGGCGGCGCCGCTGTGTAAAAGAAGCACGCCACAGACACTCTCGGCCCCACGTTGTTGGCCAAAACTCTATGCTCGGCGCTCTTGAATATGTCATTGGAGATGAGCTGAAAAAAATGCTCTGGTTCGTGATTAGAAAAGTGAACACTCAACTGCCGGATAAAGAGCTCAGGCTTAAAATGCTTTGCTTGTGATTTATTGATGTGCCTAACAGGGTCTCTAGTGATAAGATGGAGGGAGGAGAGTACGTTAGGTGAGACTTGCCTGAAGCAGATCTCCGATGTTAACTACCAGAGCTCCTGGCACGGGGCTCACATCGATCCACTGATTCTGATGAAGAACTTGGAGACCTCCGACATGGTCTTGCAGGAGCACGGTGAAGAAGTCGCTGTCGGCGTGCTTGCTGGCTCCCAGAGTGAGCTCTGGTTGTGGGCATTTGGGGTAGTACTGGCTCAGAAGGACGAGTCCCTCAGCGCAGTCCATGTCCTTCAGATGGTTCGGCTTCAACCCGAGCGCCTCCGATAGTAGCTCGAACAAGGTGATTCCTAAATTCATCACTTGCTTCGAGAATTCCAGCATTATGTCACTAGGGTGTTCAAACAATTTAGTGAGTCAATTCGTCGCAAATTCCTAATCTGTTAGAAGCAAAATCTTAACAAAATATCATAAGAGATTGTGATTGAAAATTCTGCAAAATCACTTACCGGCATACCGCCGGCAATTCCCCTGCCACGGGAGCATTAGGTGCCATAATACAGAATAGGGTGTCCCTCCAATTAGCCGCCTCTGCTCTATACAGATTAAAATTGCTATGATACGCAACGCCTCTTGTGAAATCTCGTGAATAGAAACGTCTCTTCTCTCCAGCATCTAGCTCATGGAAACGGCGCACTCCATCCAACATCTCCTCCAGAACAGCGGTGGGAATCCCGTGATTCACCGCCTGAAAGAAGCCCCATTTTTTGGATGCACTTCGAGCTTCATTCACAACCTCCTGGCGCCGAGATGGATCTTTCGCAATATCTTCAAGGTCAATTATAGGTACACGGAAGTGGCTGTCGCCCGATGCCAGAGCACTTCGCAGGTTCTCTGGGCGTTCTACAAAAATAGGGGAACTTCGGCAATCCCCGCATCGACGAGGCACTTGACACCCGCCTTTGATTCATCGAAAGCCTTTAGCTTGCACGTCCGTTCGTACTTCTGTTTATTTTCATTTGCTCCGTCTGTGCTGAACACTTCCATTTTTCTTCCTTACTGAAAACACCATCGAGTTTCCAGGTCCGATCTCATATTAAATGTTGGAGAAATTGAAAGAAAGAGAGGTTGTTGGAACCGAAAGAAAAATGATAACTGCGGAAATTTGGAACGACTGCACGAATAAAGAGGGATGGTGAATGTACTACTCTGAACTTCACAGCCATTTATGATGACTGGTCGTTAACCATTTGTGTCTGACAACGTTAAATAAGGAACAAGAAAGTCCACAAAGTAATGCAAGCACACAAACAAAGTCAAATAAAAGGACACACAATAGATGCACTTGAAAAAGGAAAACGTGGACTACTTTCTCTTCACGTAAGTGCTCTTTTTCGTTAAGAGCGCAAACAATAATTATTTTATTTTAAAAATAATTTTTGAATATCTGTTCTTAAGATGAGTTTTTGAAAAAAAAAATCCGTTTAATAACAATAAAAAATTTTTATTTCTAAAACAGAAACCCATTTAATAACAGCATAAAATTTTTATTTGCTAGAACATAAACCTGTTTGATAACAATATAAATTTTTTTTTTTTTGGTAAAGGTAAGAAAACAATATAAATTTCTATTTCCCGTAACAAAAATTCTTTTTTTTAGAAATGGTCTCTAAAATAAAAATCAATCAAAATAAACTAAACCCTAGCAAAGCCCTAAAAACTTATTCATTTAAATTATTGTGTTGTTTTTTAGGATTTTAGAGTTTTTTTAGGAGTAAAGACCCATTTTGGGGGTTAAACCCCTTTTAGGGTTTTTTAGGAGTTAAAATCCCTTTTAAATCCCTAAACTAAGGAGTCTTAAAAAATATCATTTGGGCACCTCAAAAAATTTAAATTTCACTCAAAGTGGATGACCCCAGATATTTTCAACCATTCTGTGATGTTTTGAAATTTTTGATTTTTTGATTTTTTTAAAGATTCACCAAATTTCCTATTTTCCCGAAATTTGACTTTTTTATTTTCTGGAAATTTTTATGAATTTTTCTAGAATTTTTCAATTTTTATGGATTTTTTGAAAAAAAAAATTTGAGATTTTTAGGAATTTTATGGATTTTCTAATTTTTTAATGAATTTTCTGAAATTTTTTTCTGATTTTTATGATTTTTCTAATTTTTTTATGATTTTTCTAAATTTTTTTAGAATTTTTTTTATTTTCCCGTCAGGAATGAACAACGGACCGAACCGGTTCGAAATGGTCAGACCAGGGCCAAATTTAAGAAGAAATGTGTTTTGAAGAGAGAAGGCGGTTATTTTAGAAATGGTTTTCATTTCTCGTCCAGAAACAAAAATCTTACTTTTTTTTGTTTTGATTTTTGGTCCAGAACCAGTTCTGGAACAAAAAGTTTTTTCAGAAATAGAAAAATCGAATTGTGTTATCAAACGGGTTCTGTTCCAAACATGATCCCGAGAACAGAAAACTAGTTTTAGACATAAACAGAATGGTTATCATACGTGCCCTAAATGCAATAGCTCTTCTTGTCTTCATTTTTCTTCGGCTGCCTACCATGAATCATGACACACCTATCGCGACCTACCTCTCAAGAGCCATCTCGAAAAGTAAATTTAGAGGTACTTTATGGGATTCTCTTTAAATCCATACCTCGCATGACATTAATTATTTAAATTTATGTATTTGTTAAGAGTTACCACTAGTCATGGTTAAGGATCGGCTAGAAACCTTAATCAAGACACGAAAGTGTCATCTTGATGCATATGGAACCAGAGATTCTTAGGAGATCGAAGAACTTGATTACACTAATTATTTAACTAATGTCATTTTAGTACCTAAACTTGACTATTTGCTAATCAACATGTCAAGGCAAGTCTTTCACTAATCATGAATCCTAAATTTCATCCTAACTATTCTAAAAGGGAAAAACAACAATAAATGTATCTAAAGTGTGCAATCAAGTGAAATCGAAATGAAAATGCATAAGAATCGACTTAGCATCATTACTAAAAGAAAAAGGCAATAAAATATCACTAAGGTAAAGCCCTAAAAGATTATTCAACTTTGGGTACAATTTTTATTTAAGCCTAACATGTTTATCAAAAGCCTTAAACTTGGTGAATCGTAAATTTTTTTTAGCTTTTGCAACTTTTTTTATTTTTCTGAAATTTTTTTATTAATTTTCGAATTTTTATATTTTTTTTTTTTTTATTATTATAGGAAAATGGACTTCGGACCGGGTCAGGGAACCCGGTCTGATCCGAACCACAGGTCCGGTTTGGGTCTAAAAATCGAACCGGATTTAGGGCCCGATTCGATGGGGGCTTTGGTCTGCTGGTAACTCAAGCCCAAATTCCCTCTTTTTTATCCATTTAAACCCAAGTTCAATTTCGGCCCAATCTTCAGCCCACGCACCAACCTTGTCCGAACTGATCTACAACCCGACTTGGATCCGTTAACCAGATCCGACCCGACTTTATTATATCCGTATTTTTTTTATATTTCTTTTCTGATTTTTTTTTTTTCTTTTTCTATTTTCCCGCTTCTTTTCTTTGCCAAGAACGCCATCGTCCTCTGTTCTGCAAGACCGAGAGTTTATTCATATGGCCATTATATCGAACCATCATCCAACCACTTGCCGACCACCATTTCTGGTCACCGAACCACCTCCATCTACCATCGATCACCAATTCCGGCCCTCACCGTAACACCATAAACCGCCATTCTCAATCACCATCAATGCAACAAGGCAACCAAGAACTCAGATGAACGATTCCGAATCGCATCCTCTCCGGCGACCGCCAATCGAGCATCACATGAATACGTGAAATATAGAACAACCAGAGAAAAACACGTGCTCAGAACAAGTTCAATAATAATGGAATATAACTCGGAAGCAACTCTAGATGTTCATGAATCATTTGTTAACGAATTATTTGCATCTATTCATCCACTGATCTAGCAACTTTGGGGACAAACTCTCGGTTAGACCTTTTATCAAACAGGTTACGTGCATTGTAAATATCGAACCTAACAGTGAAATCAAAGGCATCATATTGCTCAAAATTAGTGCTAGAATAATGATATCATTACGGATTTCCCAAAGAAAACTTCATCACTTGATTAGCAATGCACAAACAGCACGCATATGGCTCGGAATCATGTTTTAAAAATGATTGGCTGATTGACACAAGTTTCCTTGTTTGATATGGTTTTTATTGTTAAATTTTTTATAGCGATAACTACTGGTCCTAGTGGACTCAATTATTCACAAAGTGACAAACAACTTTAGAGTGATGGATTCTTATGATCTAGGTTATAGGGTTACTAATAAAAAAAAATGCAATCAATAAAAGAACTTGATTTGATCAATTTAATAAGTTTTAGGACTTATTTAATTTTTTAAAGACTCAATTACACTTTCATAATAAATTTCGGGACTTAATTGCACTTTTTAAAAGTTTTAGGACTCAATTGCACTTCCATGATAAATTTTAAGACTTTCAATGCACTTATCCTTTAAATGTTTGATGGATTTGACGTTTAATAAGCCAAATGGCCAACAAGAGTAGGTGAATTGTTCACAAAATGACGAACAACTTTAGATTGATGGATTCTCGTGATCTAGGTTATAAGCTCACTAATAAAAATAAAAAGAAAAAGCAATCAATGAAAGAATTTAATTGGACTAATTTAACAAGTTTTAAGACTTGTTTATACTTTTTGAAAATTTTAGGATTCAATTATACTTTCGTGACAAGTTTTAAGATTTAGTTATATTTTTTAAAAGTTTTAGGATTCAATTGCACTTAATTTTAAAACTTCCGATACATTTATCCCTTAAATTTTTTATAAATTTGACTATTTAAAAAGCCAAATGGCCAACAAATGTAGGGAATAATATCGATCACTATGGTCCTAGTGGAGTCAATTATTCACAAATTGACAAACAACTTTAGAGTGATGGAATATCGTGATCTAGGTCATAGGTTACTAATAAAATAACAGTGCTAAGTTAACCAGGGCATTGTGCCGGCAAGCCGGTTAACTTAGCATTGTGCGAAGGATGGGCCAGCACAACAGGAGCCTGAAAGCTCCTCCTTGTCACCGAGGCAATTATACTTGCCAGCCTGGAGATAATAAGCCGAGACCTACATGGTGTTTACCTTTATCACCGAAGGACCCTAATTGCTACCCCTATCTTTGTCTCCTCAAGGTAGCTGGGGATTTGACCCCATTTGGGTCTCTCAGGAGGATACTTTAGAGAGTCCAAACGGAATCTATTTTTTAATATACATGAGTTGTTGTTTCTCAGAGATTGGGATGTCATTTCTTGGAGGCTTCCTTGAAATGACATCCCGACCACAGTGATTATTTCTTTTTTGCTAAATATTAATTTAACACATGACTGCTATAAGCGCAATTAAGTATATTAGAAAATAATAATATTAGATCTATTGATGATAGCAGAACTTTGGAAAAATTTGGTGCTTAAGTATGGACAAAGGTATCTATTAGGTATGAACAAATGGACTTATTTCATTTAAGAGCATATACCACGGCATCATTCAGATTGTTCTTTATATGATGTTAAATATATTCTTAAATTGTTGATGACTATGACGTTCAACATGAGAAAAAGTTTTAATTAATGTGCCAGTTTCGAGGGAATGGCTTTCATCTGTTTAGTCTTCACTTTCTTTTTCTTCCATGGAAAATGAAGTATTACCTTTCATTAGGTTAGCTTTTATCATAGGCTCACTAATAAGACAAATTTTGTTGGCTTCCTCAAAACGGTTTTCCGACCTCTGAGTAGCTGTTTTCTCTTTGCTAAATAATAATTTAACACATTACTACTCATGAGATATATAATTATATATGCAAAATTTAAGTATATCATAGCTAAGTGATATGATATACTATCAATCAGAGGTGAAGGTATATTATCTTGGTTAGCTTTATGCATGCACTATATGGCAAATTTGTGAGTGATGATCGATGTACCTCTGTATTGGTGGGCCGGACACTAATCAATTAATTAATTTCTTGTCATTATAAAACGAAAGTTGATAAGAAATCTGTGGTGGTACCATATGCACCAAGATCGTTGGTTTGACGGTCAAGATTTTGGGTATCGAACCCAATAATCTTTCTTTAATCGAGAGCCACTTGTGTGTTCTCTTCTAGTCTTTATTGTGAAGAATCTTTGAATACTGTATTAATTGCATACAGGTAATTCAGCTCGGATTTACTCCACCTCGAGTAACGTGGTCGACGACACGCCCTATGATCAACAAAATTGTGAGAAATGGTGGATCTAGAAAATCATGTGTGTATAAACAAAAACAACATTAGCCTGCTAGGAATTTTGGACATGTGAATGTTCATGAAAAATTAGATGAATAACCGTGTTATTATAATAGCGTTTGAAGTACTCATATATTTCATGCTGAGATTTGTCACACAATTTTTTTTCTACAAGAAGTCAAGGATTTTTATTAAAAGCTCTCTTAATGGAAAATATGGCTCATGGTAGCAATCATAAATTAAGTAGTTCCGTTGATACATACAAGTTACTAGAATAACAAAATCATATACATATTAGTGCATCGATCCTAGTAGAGAAATGATATTTTCAACACAAATAAAGTGTTACTCGATGCCAGAACAGATTGTAGTCATTACATCTACGAATCGAACTTCGGGTTAATTTAATAAATAAAAAAAGCTTCAATTTTACCTTGAGTGACGATTCTGGCCTAAACTTTTTTTTTTAATAAAAAGTACAAATTTTTACTCGAGTCCCAAATTTTGCCACGTGATGTGAAATTTTCAAATTGTTCGAGCTGGATTTGGGATTTAAGTTAAAATTGGTGATTTTTTATAAAACAAAAAAAATTCAAGTCAGAATTGTCGCTTGAGATAAAATTAGTGTTGTTTTATTATTTTAAATTAGGCTCTCAAACTCGAGCAAGTGAAGTCATTATATGTATGACAAAAAGTTGCGTTGTGTGTGTGCACCCACAAGAGAGAGAGAGAGAGAGAGAGCACTGAAGTCATTTGATTTTAACTTTTTATATTTATTAAAAGAGGTTTAACCCTCTTTCACAATATTTTTAACCATGGATACTCTGTAAGATCACAAAATACCAGATAAGCTCCATAAACCAATTAAATCTAGGTCTTTGACTTGTGTACCAGGAGTCCTGACTTATAGTAGCAATTTGCACTAGCTTTTACGACAATATACTTGAGAATTTTGACTGTTATATCCCGATTTCTCAGTATCACTCAAGGATAAAAATATTCTCAAATCATTTATTCTTCATATCAAGACTCATAATTATAAAATAGCTGATAGATCTATTGCTTTAGCTTTGGTTTATAGGATTTACTACAAAGCTATGCTTTATGCATTTGGAAGCAAAGCTTCCAAACACAGTGCTAAAAGAGGAACTCTTCTTCTCCAAACTGATATCCCTAGAGCTAACACTATCATTCCTCGATCAATCAGTTAGAACCAAATAGTTTTACCGGAACAATGAGAATTAGAAAGCCAAATTTCCCTACAAGTTGTTCAAAATACAAATCCAATCAATATCATACAATATCCAAAAGGTAGAGTAACCATTCGGTTTCCTAAAAGATCAATCGATTTAAGATCAACTCCTTCATTTTTCTCATCCTCATCAAGAAGATTAATTGATCTTCATTCAAATCTTCCTCCTATAATTAGTCTCCTTGCTAGTAGTCAAGGCAATACTATTAATGCAGGAATTACTACGGACCAAGCTTGTAATCCTACCACCGATATTAGCGGTCTTGATAATAGATCCGGTATTGCTAGGCTTGTTAATCAACAAGACCAACCAGAACAGGTTCAAGTAAACTCAGATTCTCCGCATTATTCACCCACTTATTCACAAATGGTTGATTCTGAGCTTAATGTGTTAGAAAAACAATTTGAACCAAATAGGGCATTCTTAAATCAAGAATTCAATTGAGAAGAAAATAAAGAAATTAGGCAATGATTCTTTAACACTTTCCCCAATCAAGCCAAAGAAATCAAACAAAAGTATTACAACTACATGCACGAACATGAAGTCCAAATATTTTTCTTTAAAAGGTCTTGTTAGTGACACCCCAGAACAATCAAAGGCTCTCGAACTCAAGGGCTTAGTCACAAATGATACCCCTAATCCAGTCAATGTTCTTGAAAAGTCCACCTAATCCGATAATGAATTCACCATCAACTAGACTGGTGCTTAAAATTATCCTTTGGATAAACAAACCTGGTCTAGATTTTAAATCAACATAAAAAGCATTTTGACAATAGAACTGCTCATGATTACAAGTTGAAAATAGAGAAAACTTAACGGTTTGCAACTTTAATCCCAATACTAGCAAAACCTAACTCGACATTAGATTGTGGGGTGTGGTTCACATTTTGCACCAACAGAAAGGCACGGGACCTGCAAAGCCATATGGCTTTAATAGTTTGGACTTGTACTTTACTAGTAATTTGAGCTAGGGCCCATGAATAGTTACCAAATATATATAATCTCTTTCTATTGTATTTGAGAATTGTAACAAGAAGTGCAAAGTATTAATTATAGTACAATCCACTGTTGGACTTAGCACTAGTTTAAGGGTGAATCCATAGAATCTTGTATCTTGAATTCTCTTTCTCGCTTTTGCTCTTTATTTCATTGTGTTTATGTGCCTGATCCTAACATCTAGTCTCAGAGCAAGGTTTGAGGTTATGTTTTCTTGGTGAAAATAGATCTGAAAAAAAAAATTGAATCTTGGGATGATATTGGCTAGTCAATCACTAGTCGAAGTAGAGAAGTTCAGAGAAAAGAGTTTCGAGTTAAAAAAAATTGAAGATGGAGACTTTGCTGATGGATAGAGATCTGTGGCACATGATCGAAGATGAGAAAATTGAGGAGAGTCTCAAGATAGGATGAAGGAGTCCATGTCTACTGAATTGAAGGCCTGGACTAGCAAAAATCGGGAGGTGCGAAGCTTGATTTGGCTATGTCTTGCTAATAATGTCGATGAACATGATGGCAGAAGATCTCTAGATGAAGCCGGGAAGCCTTTATTAGAGCAAGTTGCTCATGAACAAACTATTTCTATGGATGCGACTGTATGTCGTGACCTCCCGAAATGGCCCCACAACCCTACGGGGTTTGGCTAATGGATTCTTATCTTTGAACTTAGCTCGAGCTCTCCCAAACCCATACCAATTCGCGACTTAAATTTAAGTTATTAACATGTAAATCGATTTCATCTAGGAGTCGCCACTAATCAGTTCGATAGGTCGATTAGACACCCTAAGTGAAGCGGGGAGCAAAGCTTCACTTCTACGAACCAGAGATTCAACGGGTACGGGGACTTGTTTACACTAATCGACTAATTAGTGCCCTTTCGGTACCTAATCTTGTTCAATTCACCACCTAACATGTTCTCGCTAATCGGGAGTCTCAAAATTCCATTTTTAACTAGACTAAGGAAGCAACGATTAATATCTAAGCCGAGACATACTTAATTAACCACGCGTGAGATTAAATTAAAGGTGCAACTTTCGAAGTGTGTGAATCGCGGCGTGAGATTAAATATGGCACTAAGCATGCGAAAAGGGTGAGAAAAGTAATTCCAAACTCAAACAAAACTTCTTATTTTTTTGAATTTTTTTAAAAAAAAAAAATTAATTAATTTTTAAAATTTTAAATTTTTTTGGAATTTCTGAAATCTTTTTTTTTCGGAATTTTGAAAATTTTTTTGAATTTTTAAAAATTTTTTTTTGAAAATTTTTTTTCAATTTTTTTGAATTTTTAAAATTTTTGAAATTTTTTGAACATTTTTTTTTGAAATTTTTTTTTCGAAATAAAATAAAAATAATAATAAACTAAAATTTGGGCTTTTCCCTTTTAAAAAAAAAAAATATTTTTTATGTTTTTTTTACATTAAAATAATAATAATAAATGGATCCGGGTCGGACCTCCACGTCCGACCCGGATCGGGCTGTTTCCGGCTCGCCCGCCAAGGTCCACGACCGAACCGGGCTCATATGTTGAGCCCGGTTAAAATTTTTGAAATTAATAAAAGGGCCCAGCCCAAAAATCTCTTTTAAATAAACTCTAGCCCAAGACCCTATTTCGGCCCAACCGCGAGAGGCCCAAAACAAAAAAAAAAGCTATTCTAATTCTAAACTAAAGAGCCCAAAATCTAATAAATCTAAATTCAGACCCAAACACCAAAAACAAAACCTAAAATCGGCCCACACACTAAACAAAAACCCTACCCGATTGTAACCCATGAACCCGACTCGGTTCGTGACCGTCAACCGACTCGCCTGACCCGAGGTACTCTATTTTTACTTCTTTTTTTTTCTCTTTTCTCTTTTTTTTTTTTAATTATTCCTATTTCCCTTCTTTTCTTTTTACTCTTTCCTTCTCTTCCCTTTTTCCTTTACTTCTCTGCTTTTTCTCTTCCAGACGTCTTCTTCCGCGACTTTTCCTCCCCCCCTTTTCCTTCTGCTTCTTTTCCTCTCTTTCTTTTTTTCTTTACTGGACGTCTTCTTCTTTAACAATGCCTAGGATACCCAAAAATTTACTTACTGACTACAGAACATCAACATTCCAACCATCATATTTCACGATCGGTCAATACGCGTCCCTCCTTGGACCTCTACCATCCACCGCATGTTCGACCATCGCCTATTCTCAACTACCAAACATTTCACATTCAAAATCACAAGATAAAAGGACTAAATATAGCAGAGTTCATAAAAGTAAGCTAATGCGAATGTCTCAAAAGATTGACGTTTCAAGCATGGACATTTGTCACTTCCTCATGCGCAAGAACGCTCAACGGAGATCTCATGTTCAGACTTGGTTCTACAATGAGCGTAATGTTCGACAAGAACAAGGAGTTTATGGTGGTGTCGAACTTGCCTATACACGCGTAAGAACAAATGGGAATCAACAAAGCTAGTACACTCATTGAGCTGGACATATTCTCAAGCATGTGATGAGCAAGATTCGAGGATGAGACATTGAATATTAAAAAAAAAAAAAAATCAGATCAGCCAAAATAACCACATCAGCTCACCCAAATTTAGCATACATATGGATCCCGAACAAAGAATGAATGAGTGGGTTTTACAGTTCAGCCAAAACAGGGGAAGATGTCGAAAGGTTAGCGGAGGAGCGTTCGAATGAGAGGGGGTCCCTACCCGCTCGACAACGGCGAATGGGCGAGCTCAATAAGTCGGAGGGCATCCGGTCGCCTCAAGACGACTTGAGCCGAGATCCTCGGGCAATCAACGAGACCCAAGAGAAGGCAAAGGGAAAATCAAGACCCAGGGCGTAGGTTTTGGATGCGAGAGGAAGGGAGCGTTTTGATTCGTCGTCGGTGAGGGGGCTTAAGCCAATTTGAGTTACCCAAGCACACCTTCTCTCTTTCGCGACCTCACTCTTATTCCCTCCCCTCGATTTTCTCGGATCTCTCTCTCTTCTTTCTTTTTCTGGCTCTCTCCCTCGAAATTTTGTAAAGCTCTCCCCCCTCTCTGTGGGTCTCCTCCCCATTTTAACGTCCATGGGGGAAGGAGGGACTACCTTCTCCTCCTCCCCACCGGGGGCGCCCTCTTTCCATTTGACAAGGCTTTAGTCGTGGATAGGGGCCAAAGCGTCCTCCCGTTCGAGCTCACGTAAAACGATCTTCTCTTCCGGGGGCCAGGGCCGCCCATTCTTCGCTAAAAGCGGCCGTGAGATCTCTTGGTCCCTTGCGTGGTCAAAGTGCTTTCTTTGCACCATGAAGCCCGGCTTGGTCATCAAGCGCTTTAGGCCTCCTCGTGCGGGCGTGCCTCGATTTGTGCTCCCGTCGGCTTCATTTGCTGCGTCTGCGTCGTCCGTCTGTTCGGTGCTGCTTCTCCCTCGTTACGCGAGCGTTGACCCGATGGAGAGGGGAAGAAGAGCGGGACGCGGGCGAGGCCTCAGGAAGAAGGGCGGCCCTACGTGGAGAAGGGGAGGGGGAAGAGAACCGCAGCGTGACCGGCGTCAATGCTGGTCAGCGTCATGTTCATTCTTTTTTTTTTTTAAACTAATTTTTGAAAGTGAAAAATGGAAAATATGCAAATGCACCTAATAACTATCGCTATGCAGTTTTAATGAAGATATTTTTGGTTTATGGATTAAAAGGATTAAGTCCTAATTTTTATGCGATAAAACCCTAATTTGGGCAAAATTTAGGTGTCAGCAGTTGCCCTTCTTTGAAGGGGAGTTCAAAAAGTTCCATTCAAAGATAAGAGACACTTAAATTTTGTTCCGATAAGGGCACGGGAGATGCAGACAGAGATGATTTTTGATTTTCTTTTTTTTTTTAATAGATCGAATCTTTTGGGTTGGGAAAAGGTGGGGAGTTAAGATCCGGTTTGGAAAAACTACATGGGCAAAGAAAGAGGAAGTTTCTGGCTGCAATCTTCGCTGGTGATAAGATTTAAGGATGAAGCCCACCGGCAGGGAAAGAGGTGGAATCGGGGACTCCTTTTTGTGTCGATTTAAGGCCGGCCGCAAAGCCCACCGCAAGGAAAGAGGAGGATCCTCACAAAGCTGGACCATAAACTTTGGCTATGGGTTAAAAGCCCCACCGAGCAAGGAAAGAGGAGGGACTAAATTGAAAGCCTCTTGTTTTAAGGTGCTCCGGCCTCAAAATTTAGGGGGCAAGGAAATTTTTGAGGAGATTGCCTTTTGTGTCCTAGGTCGATGGAGGTCTTAATTCAAACTCACTGCATGCATCTCCAAGATTCTAAGTTTATCATATCAAGAAGGCTTGAAGCGGTCTTTGCATATCTAAGGGAACATGTCACAACAAATGCCTTAGTAGGAAAGCATATCAAAGTAGATTGATAACATTCAGGGCGTCATGAAGGACACTATCAAAAGCATAGCATCACCGACCAAAGCATTGATTGCATGGACAAACCAAACCAGTTTCAGTTGTTTAGAAAGCATTTAGCATAATTCAATATCCCAAAATTGCCGTTGGGATTGGGAAATGACATTGATCCTCAAATTCTCTTAGGAGATAAACCTTTGTCGCCCAGACCTTGACTCATGCAAAGAGGTTCATTAGATATGCCAAAACAAGAGTTGCATAGTCAAAAGAGGCTTCTCACAAGCTCTCAAAGAAGGCTATCTGCTCCCATCCATTGATGTGGGGGATAGCATGTTCTCTCCGTATACCTCACACTATCCAGTGTCGAAGGCTTCGAGAATCATTCGCAATAAGTACGCATTGACCGATCCAAGAGGTCTTTTAAATGACTGTAATGTGGGTTTAGTCATGGTTTCAACAACGGATAAGCATCATCGGCTAAGGAATGAAATAACTTTCAATCAGCATCTCCATCAGGTTTACAAGTCAAGAAACCTTCAAATAAGATAAGATAACTTTGCCCCAACTTCTTCAAGCAGTAACTTCTTTAGACATCCAAATTTCTACTTAAACCATCCCAATCAGAAGAGACTTTGGAGAAGGTTGTAACATTGGTTTGGGTAAAGGCTCGAAAGGCTCAGAAATTTTCAAAAGGGGTTTAGGAGTTGGTGATTATCATAGCATCATTACCATATCATCCAATCTTTTGAAGGCACTCGACTTCTGAAATTCAACTTGTTTGAAAGTCCATTGACTAATCATTTTAATGTAAGAACTTTGCTCATTTCTCTAATGACTTTTGCTTTTGCAATGATTTTTTTGCAAGCATTTTGCTTTTGACATTCCCCTTTTTTTTTCATGGGAATTTTTCTCTTGATGCAACTTTTTTGCTCTTTTTTTTTTTTTTTTTTTTTTTTTTTTTTTAACAAAGGGCATTGGCCTTGCTTTTACCGAGCACTTTGCTTTTTTCATGCCCCCTAATTTCATGTGACTTTTGCTCTTTTCATTTTTTCAAGCTTTTAAAACTTTCGAGATGTCTTTCACACTTTGTCTCATGAGTACCAGCTGTCTTGATAAATCACGTGTTTTGCCCGGTGTAGGGAGATAATCACCATTCGGGCTTTAGAAATGAATATTCAGGCTCAACTTGGCTAAGCAAATGGTATGAGTGTTTGGATAAAGAAATGAATGCTCTTCTTCATTTTGGGATGTTTCAAGCTTCCATAAGGACTCATCTGAAGCTACCACCAAAACCTCCAAATTTGCCCCCGTTGTAGGGTGGTTCTTGACAGGGGTATTTTGTAGAAATTCTCTACATGTAAAGGTTCAAATGGGCTAACTATGCTCTCACTGTAGTGTATAGGATAGAAGAAGGAAATGCCTCTTTTCATTTCGATCCATGTACTACTTAAGTGAATGAATCTCTTGCTCTTAAACAACACTGATTTTCTCTTCCACTCAACTCTCAAAGTGTTTGCGGGACGTGTTTGGGGAATGGCTTGCCTTTCCTCATTCTAAGTATTTCTCATTTGGCATAATTAACATCTCCTCTCATTCTGTTGAGATCATCCGAGTGAATTAATCTCCTTGGGGACTTTTGATTCAAAATGGATGATTCACTAGGCACAAAGGCAATTTTTTTTTTTAAACAAATTTTCTCGTTGACCTTCTTTGGTACGGGTACTTACCTGCGGCCTAATGACTTGGTAACCCTCTCCTTCGCATTTAGCTTATTGGATGCTTGCCAAGACAGCTCGGTCGTTCGTGGATCGATTGGCGGATTGTTTGAGACCTGCGAAGTAGACGTGTGTGCATGTATGCATGATATGCATGATGTGGCTATCCTACAGTGATTCGGATTGCATCGAAATTGGCTCTTGGCCTTGGATTTCATTCAAGGAAAATACTTTTTTACCGAATCGGCGTTTCTGAGGCTTTGACAACTCTTGGCCGTCCATTTCTACAAGAATCAAAGCACCCCTGTGTAGAACCTTTCTAACGACATACGGACCGTCATAATTTGGGGCGAACTTCTCACCTAATTGGGGTGTGATGGATAGCACTTTCTTTAGCACGAGATCTCCGGCTTGAAATGTCGAGGTCGAACTTTGCAATTGAAGGATTTTGCAACTCGCTTTTTGGTAACATTGGCCATGGCATAAAGCCTCTAGTCTTTTCTCATCGATCATATTCAATCGATACCATCTTTATTGTGTCCCTCCTCTTGAGAGAGCTCAGCTTGTGAGAGAATCCTCAATGATGGGATTTCGACTTCTACAGGCGGGACGGCCTCCATACCATAAACGAGCGAGAAAGGAGTTGCCCCCGCCGTAGTGCGAATCAACGTTCGATATGCCATCAATGCATAGGGCAAACCGTTCATGCCGAGTCTCGATAGGTGTCAGCAGTTTTTCACAAGATTTTTTTAATGTTCTTATTGGCTGCCTCCACGGCTCCATTCATTTGAGGACGGTAAGGTGAGGAGTTCAAGTGAGCGGATATGAAACTTCGCCCGAGTAAGCCATCTACAATCTTGTTGTTCAGATTTGAGCCGTTGTCGTTAATGATCGCCTCACGGGACCCCATAACGGCGATGATGTCACGACGAATAAACTTGACCACACTCTTGGCGGTGGCGTTGGCATATGAGCTTGCCTCGATCCACTTGGTAAAGTAATCAATGGCCACCAAGATGAAACGATGTCCATTGGAGGCCTTGGGATTAATTGGCCCAATCATATCGATCCCCCACATTGAGAAAGGCCATGGCTTGGACATTTGCCGCAATTCATTTGGCGGCACGTTGATTTTATCTGCATAGATTTGACACCGATGGCAATAGCGAACATGCCGGATGCAGTCGGTCTCCATAGCCATCCAGAAATAACCCAATCTCATGATCTTCCTGGCCAAGAGATGACCATTCATGTGCGGACCACATTCTCCTTCATGAATTTCCCTCATCAACTGATTAGCCTCTCTGGCATCGACGCATTTCAACAAAACCGAGTCAAAGGACCTCTTGTAAAGAGCATTGCCACTAATGAAAAACTTCGATGCTAGCTTCCTTATGTATTTTCGATCCGTTGGCTCACTTCTAGGAGGATATTCACCCCCGAAGATAATTCATGATGTCGTGATACCACGGCTTCTCATCGAGTTCATCTGCGATCGCCCGAGCAGATAAGCCGAACGTGTCGGTATTTCAATTTTCGGTGGCTTGATGTCCAGCCCCTCCATGACTGCAAAGATCGATGATAACGTGGCGGGGCATCGGCAAACCGATTTTGCGATCGGGGTAAATACTCAAAAGAAATCTCTTCAAATTCCTTTATTAACTCCTCAAGGAATTCGTGGTAAGGAATCAACTTGGAGTCGCTGGTTCGCCATTGTCCTTACATGCGAAGAATGATGAGGGCGGAATCGCCCGAAAACGTGAGCTTCCTAACTTTCATGTCGATAGCGCACTGCAGTCCAGTATGCAAGCTTCATATTCCGAGATATTGTTGGTGCACGGGAATACCAACTTGGCGGCCAGGTGATGTTGACCGGTCGGGGAGATAAGCACCGCCCGGTCCAAAACCGGCAAAGTTAACGGCGAAGTTAAATACATAATCCACTTATCACTCACTACCTCCAAAACACGCCTCCTCTATGGGATCCGCTGATGATGACCTTCCCGACCTTCGGCGTTTTCGCCAACATGTCAGCTATAGCTCTTCCCTTGACAGATTTTTGCGTCATGTTTGTGGACGTCGAATTCTCGGACACGCATTTTGCCACTTTGTTAACTTTCCAGCTAACGCGGGTTTTTCCAGCAAATATTTGATGGGATCGTTCTCGCCATAAGTAAGATCCGATGATGAAGTGTGTATTGGCGTAAGCGGTGCAACACCCACACCGAGCCACACACGTCTTTTTCAACCTCGGGGTAATTTATTTCGGATAAAGTAAATTTTTCTCGAGGTAGTATATTGCGCACTCCTTGTCATCGCTTGGTCTCTTACGGGCTAGCGGGGCTCCCAATGACTCCTCATGAATAGTCAAGTAGAGTATTAGTGGCACTTTGGGCAGGTGGCACCGGGGACTAGTGGATGAGAAAGATATGCTTTTATTTTCTCAAATGCCTCTTGACAATCGTTACCCCACTTAACTTTGGCGTTTTCTTGGGGAGCTTGAAAAAAGGTTTAGCTGTCTCGGATAGTTGGGAAATGAATCTTGCCACATAGTTCGGTCTCCCAACCAAACTCGAACCTCTCGGCGGTAGAAGGGGCTTTAAGTCACAAATGGCCTTAACCTTGATGGGTCGATTTCAATGCCTCGACTAACGACCATGAATCCCGGTAATTTCCTAGACTTTGCCCCAAACACACATTTGGCGGGGTTAAGTCTTAACTTGAACTTTCGAAGTCGGTCAAACAACTTCCGTAGCACCTCGATGTGGTCTTCTCCGTGTTTGGATTTAGCAATCATATCGTCCACGTAGACTTCCACCTCTTTATGCATCATATCGTGAAACAGGGTGACCATTGCTCTTTGGTATGTTGCCCCGGCATTCTTCAAGCCGAAGGGCATTACCTTGTAACAAAAGGTCCCCTAAGGAGTAATGAAGGAGGTTTTACTTTTATCTTCTTCTTTCATCTGAATTTGATTGTAGCCCGAAAATCCATCCATAAAAGAAAATAACTCGAACCCCGCGGTGCTGTCGACCAATACATCGATGTGAGGCAGTGGAAAGTCATCTTTCGGACTTGCTCGATTCAGATCGTGGTAATCAATACAAACCCTGACTCGACCATCCTTCTTCATGACAGGGACTACATTGGCGATCCAATCAGAATAGTGCGACACTTCTATAAATCCCACCTTCAACAACTTCATGACTTCTTCTTCGATCTTCTTGGATAATTCGGGCTTTGTTCTTCTGAGCCTTTGCTTCTTTGGCGGGATACTCGGATCTAGTTGGTAGAGCATGCTCTACAATTTCCTTATCCAACCCTGGCATATCCGCATATGACCATGCGAACACATCTTGGTATTCTTTTAAAAGGTCGACCATCCTTCTAATGTTGATTTCAGAAAGGCCAGCTCCAATCTTGATTTCTTTAACATTCTCCACATCGCCCCAGTTTTTTGTGATGGTAGACTCTGCGGTCAACGGCTTGGACTCTTCATGCCGAATCAATCTCTTTCGATGCCTTTTTCGGTCATAGTCATCCTTATCATCCTCGGTCCCGGAAGAATTTTTCGTCTAGCGAATCCGACTCACATATGCACCTATCATGATCGTGTAACATGTTATGCCTGAGATGCCATAAAGAAGGTTAGTGATTAAATTGGCAAATATTACTGCAACTACTGATATGCATGTGCTTCGAAGTTGTTTTGAAAGAGTTTTGAAAATGAAGGATCCGTCCTCATATCCTTGGACGACCCTATTCGCAAATGATTTTTGAAAATCAGGAAGCGTGCGAAAGTCCAGGCTTCAAAGCATCATCATCAGTCTGGTTTGGGTACTTCCGCACGTCCTTAATAAAACATGATCATGATTTCATTGATAGGATAGAGCCGTTTACATGACTCGAGGTCCTGGACCGACGGCTCATGATCCGAGACTTTGATTCTGAGAGAAATAACCCTAGACCTAAAATGGACATCTCGCGGAAGGGACAAACACGTACTTAGACAAGACAAAATAGAAAAGAAAAGCGGCATCCCTACTCAAAAGGGTCGGCGGTGGCAACTGAAGGCCCGGCCTCTTCATTTTCTATGACGGCACACGCAAACTCCCCCTCGAATAAATCAACGAGACCAAAAACGGCTTCTTCCTCCCTTGCAAAGCAGCTTGGGTGGACAGGAAATATTTCTTTCAATTGCGGAAGAAGTAAACCCTTCCGACCTTCTTCTAATCCGAACAAACTCCCCGACTTTCGTAACTCCCATGATTAGCTAGGCCACCGTAGTCTCCATGGTCCTCATTGCTTCCTCGGCCTCCTTGACCCGTGGCCTCCCGTGCCGACCTCGACCTCCGTGTTACCTCGTCTTCCATGGCTACCTCGCCAGACAGAATCGTCTTCATGATAACCCAAAACTGTCCTTTTGCGCCATTTGGGAACTGGAGGGGTTCTTTAACACCACGTCCGTGCGGTCCCAAGCCAGCTCCGGGATATGACCATTCTCGAGCAACACCCTACTCGGCGACATTATTGAAAGGCTCAGCACTTCGGGTTGCGCATCATAGTCCCCGCAGACACGTGGATTCCGACACTAACTCAAAAGCTTGGTAGCTTGATTCAGCCTTGTTCTCGGGGCTCTATGTATGGAATTGCGGTGTCGTGGAAAACTTTGAAATCCGGTCTCTCCGTGCAGTTGTCAACTTTCCATCCACGATGAATTTAACCTTCCGATGCAAGCTCGAGGGCACGGCTCTGCGGTGTGTATCCAAGGTCGTTCTAGTAGAAAATTGAATGCACTAGGAATGTCCAGGACCTGAAAGTTGACTAGAAAAAAAGAACCGGACCAATCAAGTAGTTCAAGCTTGACCTCGCCAATGACTTCCTTCTTCATGCCATCAAAAGCACGAACGGTAGATTTAGATGACAGAATCTTCTGTTCACTCACTCCCAGTCGGCGAAGGGTGGCGAGTGGGCAAATGTTTAATGCAGACCCGTTGTCAATCAGTGCTCTTGCTACCACTCTATCACGACACTTAACTGAAATAAGTAGCGCCTTGGTGTGGTTGCGACCTTCTGGAGAGAAATCTTCATCGGCAAAAGAAATCTGATCTTTTAGCAAGATAGACCCAACAAACTCCTCCAATTGGGTGTCATCGATGGTCTCAGGGACGTGCACTTCATTCAAAACCTTGAGCAGTGCATTCTTATGTTTTTCGGATGATTTGAAGAGATCCAAAAGGGAGATTTGGGCTGGCATCTTTCTCAACTGATTCACGATGTTGAATTCGCTCGTCTTCACGATCGCCAAGAATTGCTTCGCCTCCTCTTCTGAGGTGGCTTTCTTTTCAACGACCCCTGTAGGTACATAGCAGCGGCCTGACCGTGTGATGGTGTCGATTTCGTTTGTTTTATAACTCCAAGGAACTGCCTTGGGGGTCGTACTTTCGGGGTTCGATCTACTATTATATCTTCTTCGTCCTCAGCGGGGAGTTCAATCACCATCGGCTCCATGACGCTATCATCGATCTCTAGGGTAGCGAACTCTTCGGCCGCCAGGTCAACGACTAACTGCTCAACATCTCCCCCGTCCGGCATCCATAAATCCTCCTCGACAGATAAGTCAATCACCACAGGGGTAATCATGCCAACCACCTCTTCGGGTTCAAGCGGGTCGTCCATACCTCCCCACCCATCGGGAACAACATCCTTAGGATCGATGAAGGGGGGCGGCGGTGAATACTTCACAAGATAGTCGAATTTGTGTTTGCAGGGCTGACCCAAAGTGTGTCGACTACTTCCCATTTTCATGAGCGAGCTTTTTACGAATTGATAATTCCAATCCACATTGCTAGCCCCGAGGCCTAAGATCCTCATACAAATTTTTCTCCTTCTAACGCATCCTCATTAGGCGGCTCGTCCGTTTCTATAGGCTCAGCGAGTGTCTCTTCCGATTCTTCCTTGTGAAACGAATCAAGAACAGCCGTTATGGTCGCCATACTATCTTCCTTCGTACTGTAGATTACTCTCATGTCCACCATCTGGGCGATGCATTTCAATTTTTCTTTCAACGGAATATCCTCCCCGTCTTCAAAGTGTCCAGCTGACACTAGTAATTTGTAAAGTCTATGAGCGTCCATATTAAAGGTGCCGCACTCTCACTTGCCCCCTCGATAACCACATTGACATCCTCAGCATGATTGGGCAACGGGTTTTGTTGAACATTAGGGACTGGTTCTTTAAAGGATAAAATGCCCTTGTCAAGTAGATTCTGAACCTTGAGTTTAAGAATGAAGCAATCATCCACATCATGACCCTTCTCGCCCCTGTGGAACTCGCAGGACTTTGACGAATCAAATCCGGGAAATCTTTGAGGATTGTCCCGAGGCACTTCTTTAGCTACCATCCCCCTTTTCAACAGCATGGGCAACAACTTGGACAGTGGCCTAGGTAGGGGAGTGAACTGCCTTGGTGTTCTCCTTTTGAATTCCTGATTCCGATACGCTCTATCTCGAAATGCAGACGAGCCTTGAGAGGACGAGGCAGAGGGCCTTGTCATGACCGGCGCTTGCACATATGCGATCTCCACGTCCTTCTCCTTCCTGCCTGGGACCTTTCGACTAATCCCTTCGCTCAACCTACCATCATGCATGGCCCCCTCTATTCTCTCTCCGACATCTACCGGTTGGGAGAAGGTTAAGCACCCAGACCCCACCAACTTTAAATAGAACTCGCTAGGTAGGGCCTTGAGGAAAAGATCGAGCAGCTCCCTTTTCACCGGCGGAGGTCGAACTGGCAGGCAGAGCATCGCCACCTGAGCAAAGGCTCAAAGACTCACTCCTCCTCACCCCAGGTTCGGGTCAGCGCCCGGCGTGTAGGTGCGATCTCGGTATTTACTTGTCTTTTGCCAAAGGCCGAGCGCCTCGACCCTAGCTCTTCCCATTCTCGAACCTCTCGCTCACGACAGCCATTACCATTGCGGCGCTTGAGCCCGTCGGACTTTCTTGGAAGGTCTGGCGAACCATTAGTCAGGACATTTTGGGCATACCTCGCCATCTGTTTGGATAATACTTCAAGTGAATCTTGGTCTCGGTCCCATCATACTTGAAGTGAAGTCGGGAATCTTGAACTTCTCGGGAAAGCTCATTTGTGCATATCGAGGCGGGTCACCGATCATATGTTCTTCGTATCCTCGCAAGTACGGAGCCTCTCTTCTATCTTTGCGAACCTTTTGTTGTGTTCCTCCTCCAAGCGGCGGTGGCGGCCGGGGAGGCGGGGTCTAGTTCACCACTTAGGCGTGGAACCTAATGCCTCTTCAAGTAACATTCCTTCTTGCAGCCCCTCCACCGCTCGAGAATAGCTTGAGGCACCTGGCCCGACTCAAAGATTCGTTTGCTAACGCGCCCCTCATCATCATCGAAATCGAGTAGTGGTGGTGCAAGAAGGTCGTTGATCTTGTCGTCTGCCGAAGCGGAAGCAGGCGATTACGCTCCTCGATATTCATCTGCGTGGCCTTTGATCGTTCGGATCGGTATTTGCACGGAAGCCGTAACCGCTTTTGGAGGAAGGTGAGTCGGTGGTCGTGGGATTCGGTGTGGACACGGTGATTATCGGGAGGAGTCACTCCACGACCTCTTGGTTTCTTGATTCCTCTCTTTGCGTGTTGAATAGGCTCAATTTGCAAATCTGACAATTTGTGATCCCCTAAGATTATGAATGAGCAAACATACATAAGTGCATGATTCATATAGAAGACCGGTCCATGACAATGGCCTAGCCGCTTTTATTGAATCATTAAATGGTTCTTGACTGAATAACATTCTGAAATTCAAAAGACACGCTAGAAACTCAATGACCCTAAACATCAAGCTAACACAAAAAAAAAAAAATCTTAAAATAACAAACTCAGTCAATTTTACTCTTCATGATCTATATGCGAATGGGAAGCCAATATTCGGCGTAATTGCCTATTCTCCTTAGCAACACTTTTCGGACTTCCTTCACTTTCTCCGCCTTCCTCTTGAGATAGTTGATTTCGGCTAGGCGAGTCGGCTTCTCTGTCACATCCGGGATCTTTGGGAGGAGCTCGGTTGGGATCTTATGTCGACAAATGTATCGGGTCGTGGCATAGTATGCCTTTTCTTTCCCTTTGAGCTCGTCTTGGGCCAATTCAGCTTTTCGAGCACCGGCAGCAAGCCAAGCTTGTTCGACATGGCGAAGCTCTCCTTTGAAATCTTCTTTCCTTCCAACGAATCGGACATGGAACGAATCTGTCTTAAGAGGAGGTGGTAAATCTTGGATGACCCGATATTGGCGGGCCACACGGAGTGGGTAGTAGGAGGTGATGCCGGTAATTCCCAACAACGGAATCGGTTCGAAGATCGCCATGAGAGAGACATGCCTCATGAGTCGGAACCATTTAGCTTGCCATAGGAAAACCTTAGTTTTTGGATTCTTCAACAAATTCACCCATTCGGAGAAAGAAAGATTTGGGGTCCGATCCCGATGATTCCTAAATGCCTCAAGAGGGTGATCAGCCTCGCTAATGACACTAATGTTCATGTGAATACCGAACTTACTTATGTGGGAAAAAACCAAATTTGTAAAAGTTCAGCGGAAGCATGAAAACCCTTTCTTCATTTTCTTTAAACCGGTAAGTGACAAAAATGTTTCGCCAAAATAGTGTTGACAAAGCTAACTCCACCACATATTTGCACGACCACCCACGCAATGGAAGGATCGAAAGCATTCTTACGAAAGGGAAATATTATGAACCCAAAAAAGCTAGAAGAAAGATCTTTCCTCTCAAAAAGGGGCGTGGCATTTGCAAAACAAGTGACTTAAGAAAGAGAATGGGCATGCATGACAATTATCTTTTAGCACTCTTCCTATCTCGACTCTTATTCACCCTAAGAAAGTCGGACAAAATCGATCCCGGCTCTATCCCAAGGGGTGCGTCAATTAATTCCAAATCCAAAGGTTTTCCTATGGCAATGCTATATTCTACCAAAGTCGGAGTTAACTCATGCTTACCAAATATGAACGTGGATGTTTGGGGGCACGTAAATGAGTTCCGCTTGCATAACTCCACTTTGGATGTCAATATCGAGGAGAGGCAAAAGGCGGCCAAGTCTGTTTTCCACATAGGCTCGGGCCTCACGATCCAATTGATCCCACCATTGCTTGAGTTCGGCCTTCGAGAGTAGGAATGAATCGAATGTCGGATCTTCCCATTGCATATAGACCAAGACTCGACCAACCTAACTGTCATGGACCGCCAAAACATGAAGGTAAGTAAATCGCAAAAGTAAAGGGTATGAGACTTACTTCACCCAACAATTATGTCAACCACATAGACATGCGCATGAAACGCGTGAGGCTTGATTTCTACTCTAGATGGCTTGACAACTTGAAGTTACAAGGGTGGGATGACTAGTCGTGGCCTCGCAAGACCGAGCCAAGTCCTCGTAACTCCAGCTCTATCAAGAATGATACCCCGATGCAACACGACCTCGTGGGCAAAGGTAAGCATTCTTGACACCAAGAAACAACTTTCGGGATTGAGTTGGGCAACCTCTACTACGCCGGGCCTTGCGGTCAAGTCGTATCCAACTCAATACCATCCTAAACATTCCTAGCGCAGCCCAGTCCCCGGAAGCATGGTTGTGTGTGCAACAGTGTAGTGCTAAAACATCTAAAGCATGCACAATAATGTATAGGCAAACAATGCTTCAAGCATGTGAGAAAATAAACATTCATTCCCCAAATCCCAAACCCGCAAAACAAGGGATCGATGACAAAAATATTCACGTTAGGGATGTATATGAACAAGAAAAGTGGCCTAAGTCCACAAAATGTCCCCAACGGAGTCGCCAAGCCGTCGCGACCTCCCAAAATGGCCCCACAACCCACGGGGTTTGGCTAATGATTACTAAATTTGAACCTAGCTCGAGCTCTCCCAAACCCATACCAATTCGCGACTTAAATTTAAGTTATTAACATGTAAATCGATTTCATCTAGGAGTCGCCACTAATCGGTTTCTGGTAGGTCGATTAGACACCTAAGCGAAGCGGGGGAGCAAAGCTTCACTTCTACGAACCGTAGATTCAATCTGCAGGGGACTTGTTTACACTAATCGACTAATTAGTGCCCTTTCGGTACCTAATCTTGTTCAATTCACCACCTAACATGTTCTCGCTAATCGGGAGTCTCAAAATTCCATTTCTAACTAGACTAAGGGAAGCAACGATTAATATCTAAGCCTAGACATACTTAATTAACCACGCGTGAGATTAAATTAAAGGTGCAACTCGAAGTGTGTGAACCGAGCGGCGTGAGATTAAATATGGCACTAAGCATGCGAAAAGGGCGAGAAAAGTAATTCCAAACTCCAAACAAAAATTCTTATTTTTTTGAATTTTTTTTTAAAAAAAAATTAATTAATTTTTTTTAAATTTTAAATTTTTTTTGGAATTTCTGAAATCTTTTTTTTTTCGGAATTTTTAAAATTTTTGAAAATTTTTTTTTGAATTTTTTTTAAAAAAATTTTTGAAATTTTTTTTTGAATTTTTTTTTGAATTTTTAAAATTTTTTTTTGAATTTTTTTGAATTTTTTTTTTTTGAAAATTTTTTTTCGAAATAAAATAATAATAAACTAAAATTTGGGCTTTTCCCTTTTAAAAAAAAAAAATATTTTTTATGTTTTTTTACATTAAAATAATAATAATAAACGGATCCGGGTCGGACCTCCACGTCCGACCCGGATCGGGGCTGACCCGGGCTCGCCGGCCCGGGTCCACGACCGAACCGGGCTCATATGTTGAGCCCGGTTAAAATTTTTGAAATTAATAAAAGGGCCCAGCCCAAAAATCTCTTTTAAATAAACTCTAGCCCAAGACCCTATTTCGGCCCAACCGCGAGAGGCCCAAAACCAAAAAAAAAAGCTATTCTAATTCTAAACTAAAGAGCCCAAAATCTAATAAATCTAAATTCAGACCCAAACACCAAACAAAAACCTAAAATCGGCCCACACACTAAACAAAAACCCTACACGATTGCAAACTCATGAACCCGACTTGGTTCGTGACCGTCAACCCGACTCGCCTGACCCGAGGTACTCTATTTTCACTTATATTTTGTTTTTCTCTTTTCTGATTTTTTTTTTTTAATTATTCCTATTCCCTTCTTTTCTTTTTACTCTTTCCTTCTCTTCCCTTTTTCTTTACTTCTCTGCTTTTTTCTCTTCCAGACGTCTTCTTCCGCGACTTTTCCTCCCCCTTTTCCTTCTGCTTCTTTTTCCTCTCTTTCTTTTCTTTATTGGACGTCTTCTTCTTTAACAATGCCTAGGATACCCAAAAATTTACTTACTGACTACAGAACATCAACATTCCAACCATCATATTTCACAGTCAGTCAATACGCGTCCACTCCTTGGACCTCTACCATCCACCGCATGTTCGACCATCGCCTATTCTCAACTACCAAACATTTCACATTCAAAATCACAAGATAAAAGGACTGAATATAGCAGAGTTCATAAAAGTAAGCTAACGCGAATGTCTCAAAAGATTGACGTTTCAAGCATGGACATTTGTCACTTCCTCATGCGCGAGAACGCTCAACGGAGATCTCATGTTCAGACTTGGTTCTACAATGAACGTAATGTTCGACAAGAACGAGGAGTTTATGGTGGTGTCGAACTTGCCTATACACACGTAAGAACAAATGGGAATCAGCAAAGCTAGTACACTCATTGAGCTAGACATATTCTCAAGCATGTGATGAGCAAGATTCGAGGATGAGACATTGAATATTTAAAAAAAAAAAAAAAAATCAGATCAGCCAAAATAACCACATCAGCTCACCCAAATTTAGCATACATATGGATCCCGAACAAAGAATGGATGAGTGGGTTTTACAGTTCAGCCAAAACAGGGGAAGATGTCGAAAGGTTCGTGGAGCGAGCGTTCGAATGAGGGGGTCCCTACTCGGCTCGACAACGGCGAATGGGCAAGCTCAATAATTCGGAGGGCATCCGATCGCCTCGCACGACTTCGAGTCGAGATCCTCGGGCAATCAACGAGACCCAAGAGAAGGCAAAAGGGAAAATCAAGACCCACCGTAGGTTTTGGATGTAGAGGAAGGGGAACGTCAGCGGTCGTCGTCAGCAGGGGGGCTTAAGCACGGCTGAGTTACCCAAGCACACCTTCTCACTCGCGACCCCACTCTTGTTCCCTCCCCTCGATTTTTCTCAGATCTCTCACTCTCTTCTTTCTTTTCTCTGGCTCTCTCCTCGGAACTCGCTGTTTCGCTCTCCCCCCTCTCCGTGGGTCTCCTCCCTGTTTTAACGTCCGCCGAAGGAGGGACTCTGCTTCTCCTCCTCCCTTTTCGGGAGGCGCCTCTTTCCATTTCGAGCTCAGGGGTCGTAAATCAGCGCGTCCTCCCGTTCGAGCTCACGCCCTCAGCCAGTCTTCTCTTCGGGGACTGAATCGCGCCCATTTCTTCGCTAAAAACGGCCGTGAGATCTCTCGGTCCCTGCGTGGTCAAAGTGCAGTGCTGCGCCTGCTTCGGCTTCTGGTCGCCGCTTTGGGCCTCCTCGTGCAGAGCGTGCCTCGTTTTGTCTGCTCCGGCGTCTGGCTTCATCGCTGCTGCGTCTGCACGTCCGTCCTGTTCCAGCTGCTTCTCCCTCACGTTCTGCAGAACGTTGACCGATGGAGGGGGGAAGAAGAGCGGACACGGGCCAGGCCTCAAGGAAGAAGGGCCGGCCCACATGGAGAAGGGGAGGGGGGAAGAGAACACGCGTGACTTTTTTTTTTTTAAACTAATTTTTGAAAGTGAAAAATGGAAAATATGCAAATGCACCTAATAACTATACGCTATGCAGTTTTAATGAAGATATTTTTGGTTTAGGGATTAAAAGGATTAAGCCCTAATTTTATGCGATAAAACCCTAATTTGGGCAAAATTTAGGTGTCAACACTGTATAACCATCGGGTGAGTGAAGATGATCCTTTTTTTGCACACCAACGAGTTTAATAGTATTTGTGGACAACTTGCATCTATTGATGTTAATTTGGATGAGGAATATAAAGCATGTACTTTGATGTGTTCGGTGCCGAATTCATATTATATTTCAATTATCACTGGTGATAATACATTATCCTTTAAAGGCGTTATAACTACTCGATTGTTCAAGGAGATGAGGAGAGTAGGTTCTGCTAATGCAATGTATGTGGCTCTTTTCATAAGAGGAAGGAACATCGAACGATTCAAATCTAGATTTAGTGGCAGGAACAAGTTTAGAGGAAGATCTAAAGGCCAAGATTAATAAAAAATAACGTATTGGAAGTATAAAAGCCTGGACTCTTGAAGGAGGATTGCAAAAGCAAAAGTGTAGGTTTAGAGAAGTGAGATGAGGCACCATACTCAAGTGTAAATAAGGATCATGACAGCAACACGGGAGACATCTATCTCATCTGCATTTCATCTTAGGGTTACTGTAGTGCATGGATAATTGATATTGGAGTGTCTTCCTACATGACGCCTCGAAGAAATTTGCTATGTTGTTATGAGCCACATCAGGGAGGTATAGTGTGAACGAACGATGACATGATGCTTGATATTGTTGGTTGGGAAAAGGTGAAGCTAAAGATGAAAGATAGGACAATCAAGAATTTTCGAGATGTGATGCATTTCATAATCTTACAGGGAATATTATTTCTGTAGGAATTATGAATGATCACGCATTACTTTCACCAAAGTGATAAGTATCCATACAAGCTAACCCATGGAACTATGGTGATTGCCAAAGGAGAACGGTATTGAAAATCGTGGAAGTTTTTGGGAAGTATAGTGATCAGTAGTAAGAGTAACATCTCAGAACAGGTGGAAGAAGATCATTCAATGTTATGTTATTAGAGATTGGGTCATATTGGTGAAAAAGGACTGGTGACCTTTATCTCAAAGAAAATGATGGATAGAATTTCAAATTGTTTTATGGGTTTTGGATTTTGTGAACATTGCCTACATGGGAAACAAAATCAGGTGTCTCTTGAATTCATAGAAGGGAGAGAGAAAGGGATTCTTGATTTGATGCACAACGACATCTTTAGTCTTACACTTGTAGTATCATTTGGAAAATCAAGGTATTTTGTTTCTTTTCTTTGGCAAATTTTGGTCAGAATTGCTAATATGGATCTTGACCATCCCTGCATTAGTGTGACTTGGCTACCGACGTAGATAATTTTTAATATTTTTTTAAATTATTTATTTATTTTATTCTTTTCCTTTTGTACTTCTCCTTCTCTTTTTTGTAATTTCCAGAACAATTCCAAAAGTCAGATATCACAATCTCCAGAAAATAAAAAAGTCAGTTGAGAATACTTGACTTTTCTCAACTAGGACAGAGACATTTCCTGGGAATTTATTGGGTGATCATAGATTTATGTTTTAGGAAATATAAATTTTATGTTGTTATTAAATGGATTTCTGTTTTAAAAATAAAATTTTTTTATCGTTATTAAATGAATTTCTTTTTTTAAAAACTCATTCTGAAAATAGATATTTACAAATTATTTCTAAAATAAAACGGATATCGTCCACGCACTTAACGAAAAAGGGCAGATATGTGAAGAGAAAGAAGTCCACGTCGTCCTTTTTCAAGTGCATTTATTGGAGAAAATATTAGGTGGTCCGGGATTTCCACGTCAGCGTGTTCCCGGACCACTCATGAAGCGCCACGTGGTCCGCATGGCGCTTGTGGGGGGCCGACTCGCTGAGGAGAACTTTTTGCACAAAAATTAATATTCTTTCTCTCTCATTAGCCGTTAGCCCTGCGCGCTAATTGCTGCTCCCTTCGAAGTTTTTGCCTCTTTTCTCTCTCTTCATTAATTGCTGGCCTTCTTCTCCCTTCATTCGCACGAAAGCCCTCTCACTCTCTCTCTTCAATTATATATAACACTCTCTCTCTCTCTCACTCTCTCTTCCGCATCTTCTGAGAAATAGCATAAACCCGCTCCCTTTTTTTTCAAAATACTCCCCCCCCCCCACCCCGTCTCTTCCCTCTCTCACTAACAATAGCCCCGCGGTCGCCTCCGCCTCTGCATCCGCCGTCGCGTCCAGAGCCACTCCCTCTCTGTCGCTTGAAGAGCCCTCGTCGATGGCATCCCGTGCTCATATCGTGGCGGAGCCCAGTTCGGCGCCTCCAAGACGTCGCCTCCGCCTCCGCATACGCTGGGTCGCCTCTAGGAGCCACTCCCTCCCTCTCTCTCGCCCCCAAGAGCCTCTTCCGGTCGCATCTTGAGCTCAGCTCCGCCTCCGCCATCCCCCCCGGTTGTCGCCGGGGTCTCGAGCTCATATCCGCCTCTGGCACGTCGCCTCAGCCACCGCTCTCCTTTTCCATTATTCTTTTAGATTTCCCGAGCAGAGGGCCCGAGATTTGGAAAATCCCGTCGTGTAATTGTGTAATGGTTTGAGGTTGATCCTCATGATCATTTTAGTTTTTTGCAAGGAATTCTCAGTTTCTTTTGATGGTTTATGTCGTGCTCTTGTTCGTCGGAATGTGATACTTTGAAGAGTGAGTTTAAGTGTAATGAAAGGAGAAGATATATTTGCGCAATTCTTGTTTCTGGGCTTTTTTCTCTTATCAAGGTTTGTTCTACTTGTCATTGCCATCTTATTTTCAAGTTTGATCTTTAATGTTGAAGGAAGCTTTTGGGACAAGCAACTGGATTCCTTGATGTTATAAGGATATCCAATGCCCGTAACTAGACTGTCAAAGTTATTCAAGATTGGGTTGCGAACTTTTATTTCGTCATCTTGAACCCGCTAAAATTTCGAAGAAAGGGAACAAAAAGAGCCGGTGAACTTCCTTACCTAAAAAAAAAAAAAAAGCCAGTGAACTTTATCCGCTTATAACTGGTTCCGCTAGTATAATAAGCAGCAGGAGTCAACTTGCTCTTTACAATGCTTTCCAAATATCATAGCATCAAAAGTTTTCCAGCTTTTATCTTAGCCTCTCCGGTTTTACAAGGGCAGCCAAGACCTCATCCGTGTGGTCGGCAGATCCGGAGAAGTGCAATCGATGAGCCGGTTGGAAAACCTTCTCTACGTTTTTTTTTGTTCCTTGGAAACATTGAAGCTAGCAAAGGGTCCGAGATTTGGCACATCCGGGGCTGCCTTGCAGAGGACAAAGACACCAAGAACGATTGCCGGACTTTCAAGGGCAATGAAGCAAAGAAAAACAAACACAAGTTAACGGTGATAATGCTTGATTAAACAACAAACAATGTACGACCTACCTAAAGCAAGGAGAACCTTTCAACCAAAAAAAACAAAAAGCGAAGGAAAACTTGATAAAAAAACAATCAAGAGAACCGGTTACACTCCAAGACATCCAACATATAGGTAGGTTTAGGGGTATCAAAACCAAACACAATACCCGAACCGAAACACAAACCGACCCGACCGAACATGAAATTTTCTTATTGGGTCGGGTTGGATCTCAACTTGTTTGGGTAACAATAAAAAGAATTGGGTATTGTTTGGATCTAGTGGGCTTGGGTACCCAAACTCAACCCAAACAATAAGCCAACTCAAACAATAATCAAAACCCTCAAGATCGCTCCTTCTCCCAGAACCCTGCCATCGACTTCTTCTTTCCCGGTTCGCCGGCCACGCCATCGCCGCAACATTACCCTCGTGGCGGGTTCTGCGCCGCCGCCATCGCCGTCGTTCGATCTCGGCGATTGGGCCCGGTCGCCCGCACACCTCCTCCGATTCCTCAACTTGTGCGTTAGGGATGCCCCCCGAGGCCCGGATTCGGGTTCTCAACCACGCTACGCTCAAAAAGCGCCTTATAAATAAGCTCGCCCCTCCAAACCCGAACTTGAAATGTTTTTCCCTTCCGAGAAAGTTTCCTTGGCCGTGGCCGTGTTCGCCTCACTTGCCGCCGCCAAGAATGGCCGGTTTCGGAGCAGCCTCTATAGGAACCATAACCCAAAACAAGTCTTCGAGGTACTTGTCCTTCGTTGTCGTTCCGATGTCCGTGGCTTTTTTTCGCATTGTCCGGAGTTAGAGATGGGCGTTAGACCGAGCGGCGATGATCGATCGGTGTCAAGGTGGAGAACTAGCGCATTATTCGTGCGTGCTTGCCGTGTTTTTTTCCGCGACTCCTTTGGATGCTCGAATAAGTTCGGTTTAGCTCGGATTGCTCATGGTTTTTTGGATTTCTATTAGCGAGCTGCGATTCGTAGGGTGTACGTTTGGTTTCCTATTAAAAGGAGGTTTTCCATGAGCTAATATTTATTCATATATGCTCTCTGGGAAATATCTCCTTCCTTTTAAAAGGTACTTTGTTCGATTTTGAACTTTTAAATAATTAGTAAATCTCTAAACACGAACCCGGCCCGAACCGACCCGATCCGAACACGACCCGATTGTGCGGGTTATATAATGTTTGGGTCTTGTTTCGGGTCGGGTCAAGACATATATTCATTGTTTCGGGTCCGGGTATCATCACGAAAACCCGACCTGACCCATTGACACCCCTAGGTAGGTTACAAACACCACCCTCATAAACCCAAGTAGAACAAACGATACATTATTTTCTTGCAAAACGAGACTAAACTGCAAATACAAATGAAAGTTCCCAAGTCCATGCGCTTCCATTTCACCTAGACTTCGTCTCATCTGCCGCCAGGGAGAGAATGAACACACGAGAAGGAGAACGCTCAGCTCAGTTATGTGCTAAACCCAAAATGCCATGGCGGAGGCGGATCTGAGCTCGGGATGCGACCGGCGGGGCTCTTGGGAGCGAGCGAGAGGGAGGGAGTGGCTCCTGGAGCAGAGAGCGAGCGAGCGTCGGAGCAGGGGCGGCTTAACGTGCTTCGTCGGCGACGGCGGGGAGCAAGGAACGCCGAAGCAGCAACAACGCCACGGAGCAAGGGCCGGAGCAACCAGGAACGCCGAAGCCGAGAGCGAAATTACAAATTCAAAATAATTTGAGAGCCTGGAGAGAGGAAATGCGCTGGTTTTCTTCTAATAATGAGTCGGAAAGAACGGCAGAGAGGAGAGAGGAGAGAGGAGGGAAAAGAGGTGAGGGGCTAGCGTGCGGGCCTAAGGAGAGAGAAATAAATTAATTTTTGTGCAAAAATTCCACCTCAGTCGAATGGGCCCCACATACCCACGTGGCGTTTCATGACTGGTCCGGGATCACGCTGACGTTGACGTCCCGGACCACCTAATATTTTCTATTATTGTGTGTCCTTTTATTTGACTTTGTTTGTGTTTGTGTGCTTTTACTTTGTGGACTTTCTTGTTCCTCATTTAATGTTGTCAGACACAAATGGTTAACGACCAGTCATTATAAATGGCTATGAAGTTCAGAGTAGTACATTCACCATCCGTCTTTATTCGTCCAGTCGTTCCAAATTTTCGAAGTTATCATTTTTTTTCGGTTCCAATAACCTCTTTCTTTCAATTTCTCCAACGTTTAACATAAGATCGGACCTGGGAAGTCAGTGGCGTTTTCAGTAAGGAAGAAAAATGGAAGTGTTCAGCACAGACGAAGCAAATGAAAATAAACAGAAGTACGACCGGACGTGCAAGCTAAAGGCTTTCGATGAATCAAAGGCGGGTGTCAAGGGCCTCGTCGATGCGGGGATTACCGAAGTTCCTCCTATTTTTGTCGAACGCCCAGAGAACCTGCGAAGTGCTCTGGCATCGGGCGACAGCCACTTCCGTGTACCTGTAATTGACCTTGAAGATATTGCGAAAGATCCATCTCGGCGCCAGGAGGTTGTGAATGAAGTTCGAAGTGCATCCAAAACATGGGGCTTCTTTCAGGTGGTGAATCACGGGATTCCCACCGCTGTTCTGGAGGAGATGCTGGATGGAGTGCGCCGTTTCCATGAGCTAGATGCTGGAGAGAAGAGACGTTTCTATTCGCGAGATTTCACAAGCGTATCACAGCAATTTTAATCTGTATAGAGCAGAGGCGGCTAATTGGAGGGACACCCTATTCTGTATTATGGCGCCTAATGCTCCCGTGACAGAGGACTTGCCGGCGGTATGCCGGTAAGTGATTTTGCAGAATATTCAACCACAATGTCTCATGATATTTTGTCAAGATTTTGCTTCTCACGGATTAGGAATTTGCGACGAATTGACCCACTAAATTTTTTTGAACACCCTAGTGACATAATGCTGGAATTCTCGAAGCAAGTGATGAATTTAGGAATCACCTTGTTCGAGCTACTGTCGGAGGCGCTCGGGTTGAATCCGAACCATCTGAAGGACATGGACTGTGCTGAGGGACTCGTCCTTCTGAGCCAGTACTACCCCAAATGCCCACAACCAGAGCTCACTCTGGGAACCAGCAAGCACGCCGACAGCGACTTCTTCACCGTGCTCCTGCAAGTCCATGTCGGAGGTCTCCAAGTTCTTCATCAGAATCAGTGGATCGATGTGAGCCCCGTGCCAGGAGCTCTGGTAGTTAACATCGGAGATCTGCTTCAGGCAAGTCTCACCTAACATACTCTCTCTCTCCCCACGTCTTAACACTAGAGACCCTGTTAGGCACATCAATAAATCACAAGCAAAGCATTTTAAGCCTGAGCTCTTTATCCGGCGGTTGAGTGTTCACTTTCTAATCACGAACCGGAGCATTTTTTTCAGCTTATCTCCAATGACATATTCAAGAGCGCCGAGCATAGAGTTTTGGCCAACAACGTGGGGCCGAGAGTGTCTGTGGTGTGCATCTTTTACACGGCGGCATCGCCATCTCCAAGACTGTACGGACCCATCAAGGAGTTGATTTCGGAGGGCGATCCACCAAAGTACGGAGAAACCACCATCATGGAGTATGTTTCCCGCTACAGCGCGAGAGGCGATGAGACTTCGGCTCTGCAGATGTTCAAGCTGTGAGTTTGGCAGTGGCAAACATCTGGTGGTACAGATCGGAAAGGGAATGCCTACATTAGCAGAAAGTAAACCCGAGGGTGATACGAGCTTGCTGGCTAGTTTGTTACTTTTCATATTCGTATTATGTCGTACCTTTGATATGCAAAAATAATTTCAATAATTGACTACGTCATAGAATCAAGCCACTAGGTGCAAGTGCTTTAGGAGATTATATGCAATATACCTGAATATTCAAAGAACAAAGCTCCAATGTCAAGTCCATCTCAACCAATGATCATGTCAATTCCGTGTTGTTGAGACCTTCATAATTAATGATTGATGCAGGGTTGGTTCACATAGTTTATGAACCAAGTGCCAACTTTCTTCTTGGATAGATTTGCACCAGCACTATTAAACTAAGGAACTGGGTTGGAACGACAATTCAATCTACAATGTTTTAGTTTTCTACTTAAAGTGTATTTAAGTTGAATCCTAGGTCATCGGTCAGTTCTTGAAAGTCCTATATTCTGCTGAACTTGTTCTGTTCTTCCAAGAATATCAGTTTCTTGCCCAGACAATGTTTCTTATGTGTACACATACTTCTTCATCTCAAGAAGCGATGGCTATCTTGGAGTGGCGGAGAGAAGACGAGGCTGTGTTGTCTAGCATGAGGAGATCAATGAATTGGTACAAACAATGTGTTTGTCCCAGAAGTAACAAACGCTTTTAAAACATGGGAAGCGGTCTCTTTATCATCTGCAAAACTATAATTTAAGATGGGAAAAAGCTCGAAGTTCACCAAAACGGCGATATAGGCTAGCTAACAGAGGGAGATAGAGCGGGAGAGAGGGAGTACTTTACCTTTATTACAGAAAGATTGTGTTTCAGTTTTGCTGCTACGTTTATGTTTTTGTGTCATAAGCTCCAACCTTTTCGGGTAATTGAGCGTTCTGGTGTCACAAGCTCTGAGCAGCAGAAACCTCTTCTCGTTATGCAAATTTCTGGTGCCCTCGGCTAGAGCATATCTTCGTCTGTGTTTGTCACTTCATTTGCTCGGAGTCGGAAGCAAAATGTTATAGAGCATAACAGTGGATATGCGGATCTCAGTGGTTGGCCTTTAGCTTTTCCTGTTTGAGTTACAGATTAAGGTATAGAAAAATCGATCAGCTCGTCGTTAAGTAATTTCTTCGCCCTCTCTTTCTTTTTTTGCTGACAGAATCAGAACAGGTTCGACCAAAAAAATAATAATAATAATCAGAACAGGTGTGAATCTTTGGGTGAAGTGATATTTAACTTCAGCTTTTCTACTGAGTTACAGACGGTAATTATGACTCTTGCTTTTCCTTCGTCTTTTGCCACGGGAAGGAAGCGTTCTGTATGCATTCATGGAAAATAGTCGAGCCAAAAGTTTGGATACCCTTATCATCATCCAAAAAAAGGAAATTTATCTTATCGTACTGTAGAGGTCCAAAAATATAAAGTCATTTTCAGCAACTATATAGTAAGAATTTGACTTGGTTTAGAACAGTGACGGAAATAGATACCCCATTAATGTGTATATTTTCATGGTGATTAGGAAAACTTGGAAAGATACAGTCTCTCGGGAAGCATATGTTTCGCAAAAAATAAAAAAAAAAAATTTTTTTTTTTTTGGTAAAGGTAAGAGTATATTAACTTTTCACGACACCAAATACAACCTAAAGCACCGACCAAAACTTGAACCTGAAAGGACATAGGGCTGTCCAACAAGGTTCAAAGAAGGTCCTGCAAGAACTATACAAGAAAGAAAAAGCAAAGAAAAGCAAGGAACCGGAATTACAACCCAGTCCTATCTACATCAAAGATGGAAGGTGGAAGACCCCACTTTCTTTGGAACCTACGGTTCCTAGGAGTGTCCTGAACTCTCCCCATAGAGATGGCTTTGTCTTTCACAGCCTTAAGAAGGTGCTTGCGCATACCCGAAATGTAGACAGTCTTGTTCCTGAATATGGCATTGTTCCTTTCAGTCCAAATAATGTGAACTAAGGCTCCAAAGGAGAATCGAGAAAGGCAGTTTGAGAAAGAAGAGCCACTGCAAACTTTCATAGCCCATAAGAGATGATCATGCCACAGGCGGTTACGCCAGGGGAGGTTGCATTTGGTAGCCCAGAAGAACGCCAGCCTATTTGTGGAGGGGCACTCAAAAAAGAGGTGGTTGACCGAATCCGGTCTGATACCGCAGAAAGCGCATAGAGCAGTGTCTAGCCTACGGTTTTGGAGGAGTAGGACCTAGGTAGGTAGGCGGTTGCGGGAGACTATCCACAATAGGAACGCATGACGAGGTGCAATATGATAGTCCCATATAAAGGAGTGCCAAGAGACTGGGTTACCTCTGCTTCTTAAATGATTCCACGCTGAAGCAACCGAAAAGGAATCCGAAGGAGGTGGGGTCCAGATCATTATGTCCAAAACATCATCTACAAAGAGTGGAGATGGTTCAGTCCAGCTCAGGAAAGTGTCTAGAGCGGATGAGGGTTGCCAAGTCCTGTCATAGAACTTCCGGACTGAAGTATCCCTAGGGATCCCATAGAATCGGGTATATGTCCATATTACTAAAGATGAGGAAGAGAGGACCCTTGTTGTGCCACCAGTCAAACCAAAAGAAATAGAGTGACCATTGCCTATCTTCCACCGAAAGAGTGCTTGGGCGATAGACGCAGTGTCAAGGATCTTCTTCCAAGTCCATGAATAGATAGTAGGCTTGGAAGCCACCCGGAAATTTGCTTTTAAGAATGTAGAATGGATCCACTTACACCACATGGATTCCTTATCAGAGAAAAGGATCCATATGTGTTTTAGCATCATAGCTTTATTATATTCAACAAGTCGTCGAATACCGAGTCCACCTTCTTCTTTGGGAAGACAAACATTGTTCCAGTCTACCTTTGCTCCCCCAGTGCCAAGGTCAGGACCCTTCCACAGGAACTGATCTCAAGATGGTCTCAATACTGGATAAGACAGATTTCGAGAGGGAGAAGATAGCCAAAGATTTTTGTGTGGAATGTAGGACAGATTTTATGAGTTGAAGTCTCCCTGCAAATGATAAGAACCGTTGGGTCCAAGAGCGGGCCCTAGCTGTGATTGAGTCGATTAGGATCTTGCAATCCTCTTTACGAAGTCTAGTCGATATGATGGGCACCCCTAAATAACGAAAGGGAATTGTGCCCAATTGAAACCCAAAGCATTGCAGCAATTGGTCATGCAGGGCTGTCGTCCCTCCCGAGAGGAAGATGTTGCTTTTGCTGCAGTTAGGTCGTAGACCAGACTAGCTAGAGAAGAGATCAAGAGAAGCCTTGATTATTTCAGCCGACTGAATGTGGGCCTCAGAAAAGAGGAGAACATCATCCCAAAAAGGGATGGGATATCGGGTCCTCTTGCAAACACCAAGTACCAATGATAGTCCGGAGAGTTTGTCTTTGAGTGAAGAATCCCAGAAAAAACTTCCATAACCAAGATGAATAGATACGGCGAGAGCGGATCCCCTTGCCGTATGCCTCGGCTACTAGGAAAGAAGCCCTGTAGTTCCCCATTAATAGAAATGGAGAATTTGGCTGTAGTAACACAGGTCATTATCAACTTGATGAAAAAGTCCGGAAATTTGAAAGCCTTAAGTGACTTTTCAATGAAAGTCCAGTCGACAGTGTCAAAGGCCTTCTGGAAATCGACTTTGATGGCGCATTTCGGACGGTAAGCCTCATGGTGGAAATCCGCGAACAATTCTTGTGCAATCATGATATTATCACTGATCCTACGACCTTTAACAAAAGCCGTTTGGGACGGGCTGATTAAGGCTGGAAGAACATGTGCAATGCGCCTCGCCAATATTTTAGAGATGCATTTATAAAGCGTGTTGCAGCATGCAATTGGCCGAAAGTCGGATATGGTCGATGCATTAGGAGTTTTCGGAACTAGTGTGAGGATAGTAGCATTTAACTCCTTAAGCATATGTCCAGTCTCAAAGAAATCTCTCGACTGCCTTTAGAATGGAAGCCCCAATGATTCCCCAAGAGGATTTGAAGAAATCAACATTATAGCCATCCGGTCCGGGAGCTTTGTCTATAGCTAATGAGAACAGAGTATCCTGGATTTCCCCATCAGTGACCGGTTGTGAGAGGAAGTTCCGTTGGTTTTCATCAAGGACATGTCCAATGAAATTACCTATGTCGGAGACAGCTGGCTGGACTGATACAGAATCACCATTAAGCAGTAGGTGAAAGTGGGAGATAATGTGGTTCCTGACCTCTGTCGGGTCAGAAAGTAGGTTACCATCACTTGTAGAGAGTGAGAGAATATGGTTCTGTGAACACCTCTTGTTGACGAAGTGATGGAAATACTTAGTGTTCAAGTCCCCTTCTTTAAGCCACCGGATCCGAGATTTTTGCCTAAAGAATGATTCCTCCTGGCGCCTCAGCGTTGAGAAGGACCGGAGATGCTCCGCTTCACTATCCAGCAAGATCTGATCAAAAGGCCGGAGCTCCAAGGCTGCCTGGACAGCAAAGAGCTCAGATCTAGCTTGTTCAGTTCTAGTTGATATAGCAGAAAAGGAACTCTTGTTTAGGTGTTTCAACTTTGCTTTAAGCACTTTGAGTTTGCAGCACACCTTATACATGGAGGTGCCTACAATGGGAGAGTCCCAAGCTTGGGCTACTAGCTCAAGGAAGCCAGGATGGGTAGTCCAGTAGTTAAAGAACTTAAATGGCTTCCGGGGAGCGATGTGGCGAGAAGATTTTGATCACCATTGGGGAGTGATCCGAAATGCCAGGTACAAGGAAAGACGCTTCCGAGTAGGAAAAATGTTGGGTCCAAAGGTTGTTGATGAGGACTCGGTCGATCTTGCGGAGTTTCCTATTAGTGCCAGAAGAAGTAGACCACGTAAATCTGCATCCCACAAATCTGAGGTCCTCGAGTCCGGCTTGGTTAAGACAGTCCCCAAACTCATCAAAGACCGGTATCCACGGGGTTGTACTGCCCAGTCTATCCTGTGGGGTCCTTGATAGCATTGAAATCCCCTGCAACAAGCCAAGGACGGTCACAGGAAGAGAGTCGGATGATGTCAGCCCATAGCGGGCACCGGATGAGCAAAGGTGTGTTCCCTCAGATACAATAGAGAGCGCATAAGCTTTGCAAGTTAAGCAAAGACGAGTTGCATATGGATCATTTGACCAGAGGTGTAAAGTAGGCTCATCTCAATCATATTCGGATCCCAACCGAACCCAGATTCGACCAAGAGGAGAGAAATCGAGTTGGAAATCCATCTCCAATCGCTGCATAATCCCCGGAAATATCAGCAAAAAAGGAACTTTAACTTTAGTCTCAATGATGCCAATGCAAGAAAGCCGATTATTCCTTATAAGAGTCCGATTTTTGATTTTGACGGAGGGGATCTACTAGTCCCCTAATATTCCGATTCCAAAAACATATGAATGAAGGGAGGTTATCTATTTAGATTTTCCTTGACCTCCTCCTCTTGTCTTTCTTCTTCAAGGAGGAGGGGCCGGGGATATACCATGGCAGCTCATATTAGGTAAAGGCCCCAAGGAGGCTTTGGAGGGATCCTCAACGTAATAAGATGCCAAAGTTCGAACCGGGTGGTTGGGGAGAGAAAACAGCTGGTTCCTCCACCATTTGCTCATCAAAGTCGCTATTTCCCTCCCCAATATGTGATCCAAAAGAGTCTTGGGAGGATGAGTGGGAATTAGTAATAAAGTCCTCAAGTTCTTTGGTCAAAACGTCCTTTAGGATCAAGTGCAGCGAAAAAGAACCGTGAATGTAGATTGGGTCCTTCCGGAGATTCAATTCGGCGTTAGAGTCACTTGATCTGTGCGGTGTTCACCACAAAAGGCACAAAGACCTTTTCCCACGGATACATGTGCGGGGAAGGTTCGAGCCGGGAAAGGCTAGCTTTGGAGCTCCTAGGCTCTCCCGAGTATGCCTTAGAGTGTGCCTTGGAAGGGTCATGCGGAGGGGAGGCAAAGGAGGGTCGGCCAGACCGACGGGCCTTTTGACAATGGAGGAGGTTTGCGTGTTTTACCAGGTCGTGAGCCTTTAAAGGTTCCCTCACCGTAAACCGAGGAGATGGGTTCGAGGTTAGGGAGAATTTGCATTCAAGTCGGCTCCAGGTTGGAAGGTTTGAAGGAAAGGACTGGTTTGCTGTTTTGGCCAGAGGAGGTTTGCCTTTTCTCCTAATAACTTGAGTCCATTCACCTGAACCTTGAGGACGAGTAGAGACATTCTACCTTGATCATGCGTGCAGCTTTGCATTCAAAACCAGTGGAGCCCTGCTTATGTCTGAAGACACCGCATGAAGAGCAGGCCAGGGGTTCCACTCATATTCAATATGGATGATGCTCACCTCACCATCCCAACGTATCTTAATAGAATCATGTCGGGGCGCGGTGGCCTTGATTTCTACACAAACACGTGCATATGAGATTCTGGACATTTGTTCAGTCTGGATGTCAACGTATAGAGGTTTCCCAATGGCACTAGCAATTCTCCCAATGCCCGCCTGGGACCATAAAGAGAAAGGAAGATCGCGTAATCTGACCCAAACTGGAATAGTGTCTGTGGCTCCCTTTTTTAGCTTCATTTTAGAGTGCCATTGCTGAAGCGACATAGTGCTACTAAAAATGGAGACAGGCCCATTATCAACAATCTTCTTGCGGTAATCAGAATTTGGAATTCTAAAGAAATAGAATCCGTTCTCATGTAGTTTGACTTCAGTTAAATGATCACCCCAAGCTTTCTTGAAGGCTTCTTCCGTTAGCTTAAAAGGTATTTTTTTCCCAATGTAATGTCCCACTACACATTCCAGCCATAGAGGGTTCTCCTCAGCAGCTACTTCAGGAGTTATATCCACAATCATTTCCCCATTTTCCTCCATCTGGGGAACAAAGGTAAGGTTATAACCCTTAGACATTACCCTTGCCACATTTGCCCATGATTTGGCAATAGGAGCATGGCTGGGTTGTCCTTGGGTGCGATCAGAAATCTGTCCAGCAACAAGTGTGTTCCTAGCCGGGATGGGTCTGGAAGTAGAACGCATCGGGGGTCCAGCTTTGTGCATACCTCCTTTAAAGCGGCTCCTGATCTTTGATCGTCCCCTACTCCATTTTGCGCCTTGGGTTGCCCCCGGTTAAGTGTAGGGTCGAAGACCCGGTTGGCATTAGGCACCAAAGAGGATTTACCTTTGGGTAATGCGGTGAGTTGTTGATTAAGACCGAGAAACAACGATGGTTCAGCTCAAGAGGAGATGGTTCCGCCTCAGAGGCATGGGATGGGTCGGGGTAATGTGGTTCCTATGGTTTCTTCCATTTGGACAAAATCACAAACACCTACCAGCAACCCAATCACACCACCGCCTGTGAGCATGGTCGCAACAGCAATCCCGAAATAAAAGCAACCTCAACCCACGACTATAACCAATCCACAACAGAATAGCAGCCAGTCAAACCAATTCTCACACCAAAGAATAATCACCAGCAACAACCACCAGATCAGAATACGTGATCTCACTCAAGACACGGTCACGCCAGAACAAAGTGAGCAGCAACCAAAACCCAGCCCGACCACGGCAAGAAATTGACAAGGAAGGAACGAAGGCCAGGGATTAGACTCTCGAGAAAACCAACGGTGGACCAAGGCCGGGATTCGGCCGAGCACTTACGTGTAGAAGCCAAAACCCAGCTTCGATTAGATCCGGGCCCATAACTGTGGCTGGGTGAGGAGAGAAGTCCTTCTGAGGGAGGGCGAGGGCCTTCCGCACGACCTATCCTCCAAAAATCGCCCTCGGTGGTCACCGGAATCAACCGAACTAGCAGGGAATGGCCGGTGAATAAAGAAACGACAGGAACCAACCGGATAGCATTTTTTTACCGGATGAACAGTACCCATGAATTTGGTTCGTTGTTTTAAAATAAATAAAAAATGATCATTTGTACAATTTACATAAAAGGAAAGACTGAAAAATATATTCTTCGTTGACGAAAATGTTAAGCATAAATTGTTGATTAAAATCAATTATTTGGAAAATACTTTCGTAAAAAAATGATCATTTATATAATTTATGAATACAACTTAGGCTTTGCTAGCATAACAGTCTTTGGGTTACTGTGAGACTAACATCATGTTATGAGCCACAGATTCTTGAAGCAGTGAATCTCACAACAATTTCTAAAGCTATCAATCTCACAGTAAATTAAGTATTGTCACATAGACATTTCTCATATAACTTTAAGTATAAAAGGTTGAGGATGAAAATATTTTCTTATTGTAAGTAGGAAAATATTGTCTATATGATTCCTTTTTTACGGCACGTACGAATGCTTAATGTGAAATTTTGTTAATTTACACCCAAAAGACACAGTTTCAATAACTATCAATTAAATCTGTCAAGTCAAGAATAACATATCCATATCCACGTGATGGTGGAGAAATTTACACTAACGCTTGGGAGGATATGATGGCCAGCGAATAGCGATTTCGTCTTTATCAGCAAAAGAAAAACAAGTTAGAGGGCTTGAACAAAAGTGCGTGGACGGTGGGCATGTGGGTTGGTTTGGGGTTTCGAGTTGGTCACAAGTGGCCGATTTTTCTTAGTCAAACTCGGGTGGGATTGGATCTGTTTTCGGGGAGAGCATTTCGGATCTGGTCGGATTTTGCCAACTCTCTTTTCGGGGAGAGCATTTGGGATCTGGTTGACTGAACTTTATAATGAGCGACCGAGCATGAAGTGACATGGAGATGCCGTGCCTTGCTCTATATATTCGTGCACGGAGTATTATCACGAGGCAGCACCAAAAAGAGGAAGCATTAGTCAAATTAAGGGAGGAAACCATGATAAACATTACAACAAAAAACCAGAGTAATGATGGTCCACAGCTGTTCCATATGCACGAAAGTCGAAACCTGACGCCTCGTTTGTCGTTATGTTAATGGTAGGAAATCAAATAATGGCAAGTGGGAATGGAATTGAACAATGAGAAGATCACAGCATGTGCAAAAAGATGCGACAAAAGCAAAGCAGGTACCCCTTTTTCGATTTTAGAAAATTATTATTGAGTTTTTCGTTCGTTTTCATTTTCATTAGAACGTGGAAATATATTATATGCAAATGTTGGGGTGACGTGAAAGACCTCCACGGCAGTCCCAAAGTTGTCGGGAGTTCACTTCAATCAACCTCCACAGCAGTAAGCCTATTCAATTTTCATGCACGTGATGGTCGACAGAAGACGACGGAGAAACTGAGGGCATCTGATTCTCTATGATAGCGAAGGGTACAGACTGACACGGTTTTGAAGAAAAGAAATGGGAATAGGCACTCCGGCGTGGGCTATGGGGCCATGTTACGATGAACTTCTCGTTGCATTACATGAAAATCAACGCGGCAACATTTCGTTCCTTGTGCATATATTAATAAAAAAAAATATTTATGTTCTTGACATGTTAAGCTACTATTCTTTCTTCTTCTTTTTATTCTTTTGAAAGAGTGAGTACCTGACATGGCATGAGTAATTGATTTTTTTTCTATAAATGAAGGGGGAGCAACCCCCGTTTGGTTGTCCATTTTGGAATACAATGATGGAACCAACAAGTAGCCTACTCCAATACTTTGACTCGTTTACATTTGGAATATTTCGCAACGATTACACATCTTGCACGATTAACCTAATCACGTTGCGTGGTTATTTTGTTAGAAATTTACAATCAGTAGGACAGTGATGATAGGAATCCTTGTGCTGTTTATGCATTTTAGTTCTCAAACTTTTATATCATTTTTGCATTAAAAAGCATATTCGGTTTGCTCCTTGAATTTCTGATGGACAGAAACCATAGCTAGCTTCTTTAATTCCCCGTAAACATAGTAACAGATTGCTTGAGAATATGTCTAAACGTTCATGAACTCCCTATGTGCAAAAGAGAAACATAATATATTAATTATCTCTTTTTACTAATCGAGTCATCGAAACATTTAGAATTAACATGTGATATCATTCACTAAATTATCTCTTTGGTTTTATTGTCACAAAGCATGGATGACCCCGAAATTAATCATTTTGATAAGTCTCCCAACTCTAAATTTTACACGCATTCTTACATGTAAAGGTCATTATGGAGTTATTTTCTCATTGATCGAAATAAGGATCCTCAAATATCTTGATATATGTATATAAAACCGTTTACTCTTTACTTTAAAAAGGTATTTGTATGAATTGATATCTATTTAGAGAAGTGAAAAGATCTAGAATGTTTTAATTATTAAATTTTCTGGCTCTCATAGCAATGCGTAAGTTAATATTTTAGTACAGAAGATAAAAAAACAAGAGTTATAAAGACATGGCATGTTGACCCTTATCAATTTTGGTAAGGTGATCTAGTGAAATAGTATTCTCTTATTTCTTTTTTTCTTTGGATAAAAATTTTCATTCCTACACAAGAAAGCTATCACAAATTTTCATTGTTTTGTGGGATAAAACTCATTTATGCTGCGCAATCCTGAATAAATTTATGTATTTTTTCAAAGGCTCATTAATGTTACCCAATTCTCGATAAAGTTATTTGAGGGCATTTGGGTTTTCCTTTGGAAACTGCTCTCAATCCGTAACCAAAGGCTTTTTCAAATCTATTTCCATGTTCAGATGAAAATGAAAACCAAAAACGAAAAACTAAGAAAATTTTCTCTAAACAATACAGGGCAACCGGCTCTTTTGACTCATAAGGCGTTTGGGCATTCCTCTTTCTTTCTTTAGTCCCTTTTTGTGGACCCCCACGTCTTTTTTCGCGCGCCACCCAACACCGAGAAAATATTATAGGAGGAAAATATTATTCCCAACCCGCGACATTGAGCACGCAAACAAGGAGGAGGAGGAGGAGGGCTATATCGAAAATGGCGGAAGCAGTGCTCTTCAACCTCGCCACCGACATACTGAAACTCGCCGGTTCCATCACCCTTTCGGAGATCCAGCTTGTGCGAGGTGCGAGAGATGAGCTCGACAGTCTTAAGGACACCATCGAGACCATCCGAGCTGTGCTTTTGGATGCCGAGAAGCAGCAATGGCACAACAACCAGGTCAAGCTCTGGCTCGCGCGGCTCAAGGACGTGCTATACGACGTACAGGACTTGCTCGACGATGTCGCCACGGAAGATCTGAGGCGGAAGGTCACTCCCGGCAACAAGATGTCGAAAGCGGTACGTGTTTTCTTCTCTAAATCGAATCAGCCAGCACACCGCCGCAAAGTGGCCAAGGAGATTCAGGAACTTAGGAAGAGACTGGATCGGATTAAAAAAGATAGGGAGTTCCATTTAGAGGAGCATCCGAGCGAGGAAACAATGGCCATTGCGAGAGGAAAGAAACCTGAAAGTTCCAAACCTGACGAACAAATAATCGGTAGGAAAAAGGACAAAGAAAATATCAAACGACTTTTGTTTGATTCCTCCTCTAGCGATGCCGTGTCATTTGTTGCCATCGTTGGTAAAGGAGGTCTTGGAAAAACCGCCCTTGCACGACTAGTGTACAACGATGGGGAGGTAGAAGAACATTTCGATCTTAAGATGTGGGTGTGTGTATCTGATGTCTTTGATGTGCATTTGATTATCAAAGAAATTCTTAAATCAGCAAACTGTCAAGATTATGAGAATAAGCCCTTAGACCAATTGCAGAGACTTCTTCAGGAGACTCTAGGCAAGAAGAAATACTTGCTTGTTTTGGATGACATGTGGAATGAAGTTCGGCTCAAATGGTTGGAGCTTGGAGATTGGCTAAAGGGTGGTGAACCGGGAAGCAAGATACTTATAACCACTCGCAGCCACATGGTTGCGAAGGTCACAGATGAAAAATCAGCTATCTATGATCTACAAGGCCTAAGTACAAGCGAGTCCTGGGATCTATTTAGGGAAGTGGCGTTTGGAGATAGGCAAGCATCGGTAGACCAGAGATTGGAGGAGATGGGAAGAGATATAGTTAGAAAATGCGCCGGGGTTCCCCTTGCCATTAGAACCATAGGAAGCCTTTTGTACGGCAAAAAGGAAGATCAGTGGAACCGTTACAGAGTGAAGGAACTTCCAGAAATTCCAGAACTTGATGCGATCGATAATGGAATTATGCAAGTCCTCAAGTTCAGTTACGATCGTCTCCCGTCATGCTTGAAACATTGTTTTGCATACTGCTCATTGTTTCCGAAAGACTATGTCTACGATAAAGAGATGATGATTCATCTTTGGATGGCACAAGGCTTTATTGAGTCACTCAACGGGGAGGATAACCTTGAAGACGTCGCTGACAATTACTTGTCGGAACTAGTGTGGAGGTCATTCCTCGATGCTGCAAACAAATGCAGTGATGGAAAGGTCAAAACTTTCAAGATGCATGATCTCATGCACGATCTTGCCCAAAAAGTTGCTGGAGGTGAATGCAAGATTGTTAATTTTAAAGGAGGAGATAATGATAAAGGAATTAGACATGCGTCGATTATTTCGGAGAGTTTCTCCGAAGAGAAAATGGTGTCCCTGCTCAAAACATCCAAATTGCGGACGTTTCTCTGTTTGGGAGGTGAATCCTCTGTACTCAACTCTCCCAAAGTTTTTTCTGGGTGTAGACACTGTCGAGCATTGGGTTTGGACAAAATAGACATTCCTCTCCTTCCTTCCTCCTTTGGAAAGTTGAAGCAGTTAAGGTTTCTTTATATTTTACGTAAACCAATCTATCCAGAGTTTTCCGGATTCAATTACGGATTTGGTGAACTTGCAGATCCTCAAACTCATTAGATGTAGGAACCTTAAAACATTTCCAAGAGATTTGAGGAAATTGATCAACCTCAAGCACCTCTTAATTGATGAGTGTAATTTACTGAGCTACCTGAACTCCCTTTAAAGACATTGAACTCCCTTCCTTGGGTGCGTTGATTCTTCAAAGACAGGGATGCATTGGAGTTCCTTCAACAGATTAGTGTCCCCCGAACAATCCAATACCTTCACGGTGGGGAAGAAGTCAAGTAATGGGAGCATATCAAAAGCATCCATCAGACAATCCACGTTCATCCTTCCCAAAACTTCGGTCCGTGAAGATAGAGGACTGTCCCAACTTGAATTTTGTGCCACCATTCCCCCAGGTGGAACACTTGTGCATAGATAGCACGAAAATGTTGGAACAACAATTGATGGTCAATCCAAATTGCCCATCAGAAGCAACAGTGGGATCCACATTCATCCCTTTCTCTAAACTAAAGTGGCTAGTTCTTGAAGGTAGGGATTGGGAGCCCTCAACGCTCGAGACTCTATTCCGATTGGCCAGTAATCTCGAGTCCATGAGCCTCAGCAAATGCGACCTAAGGAGTCTCTCTCATGGTATGCAGCACCTTTCCTTGCTCCAGAAACTCTACATTTATTGATTGCGAAGGATTCGATTTATTGTGCCAAGAAGACAAGCATGGTACCCAATGGCGATACCTTACGAAACTTCATGTTCTTAAAATAATCTATCTTGAGGATTTGGTGGCATTACCGAGGAGATTCAACATATCACGACTTTACAATCTCTCGAGATTTCTTGGCTGTGGGAATCTGGAAGAGTTTGCGGAATGGATTGGAAATTTATCTATGCTAAAAAGCTGGTATTATATGGTTCCAAAGATTAAAGCGTTTGTCAATTGGGATGTGCAACCTCACACGCTTGAAGGAATTGAGAATCCATTATTGTCCAGCTCTAAAAGAAAGATACCTAACAGATGGTCGTGAAGATTGGCCAAAGAAAGATCATCGTTTGGGAGGATTGATTGTAACCATGAGCTTAGTAGAGAGGTACAAGAACAGACTATCTATCTCACCTTCTTTATTATTTAACTATTTTCTCTTCACTACCGGTTCGTCACCGACGCTGTCTACTGTACAGGTCGAAATTGCTTTTTGTACCACCACCATCATCATTATGTCGCACGTGTAGAACACCACCTTTGCCTCGTCGTCTTGCTCGCGGAGAGCCTCCTCACTCCCTCCTTCTTCATCTCCTCCATCGCGGCCGCCGGAACTCCCCGATTCGCCACCACCTGGAAGGACCCCAGTGTCTCCGACGCGTCGCACCCTCTCGATATCGCCTCCTTCCTCTTTGGCTGGGTCGCGGTCAATCCCGCCGAGGTCGATGATCGGAAGGCTGAGATTCTCGGATCCGCTGCCCGATTCGGAGCTGCCTTCGGATGTCTTGTCTGGTCGGATGAAGAGATTCTGGGGATTTCGGTGATCCCGTCGTCGAGGAGGCCTTTGATGCCATCTTTCGAGTCGTCGCTTGCTCTGTCGTGGCTCTGCTCACCGGAGTCGAAGGCCAAATCGATGGTAGGAACTGTTCTCTCTCTCTCTCTCTCTCTCTCTCTCTCTCTCTCTACTGCAATTCAATTTTCACTATGAATGTATATTTGTTGGGGATGTGTTTGGATTATGAATTGAATGTTATGGAGACATTTGAATTATGAATTGAGTGTTATGGAGAAATTGCATTCCATGATGTGATGAGCAGCTTCTTTGTAGTTGATTGAGAAGAGAGAGAAGAGAAGAAGAACAGAATGACATCCATTGCGAGGTTCCGTTTGACTTTAAAACTTTCATAAAAATGGAAGGAGAAAGTCATTAGCTTATGAGCTACCAGCACTTGCTTAAAAAATGACAATGCTGTTTAATTATGGCTGTTTCTTTGGGGGACCGGGCGGCTAGTATACAAGTTTTGCATTTTATGGAAAAAAAAGATCTTCTAGGACAGAGTTGACCATGGATAGATGACATGACAATTCAATGTTGTCTTAGCCCCTTGGATTAATAGTTGCCTCATCTTAATGCTATGCTGACTCGATTAGATCGATTGGGTTTCAGATGTCGTTGCGTTCGTAATGGAAACCTACTGTTTCATAGAAAATCCAGGAAGTGTACATAAATTTTTTCCTTGCGGTTGATTCTGGTTATTGTCGTTGAGCAAGTTGGAGACTGGCAAGAGTTCCACTTTTTATCCTTGCTGCCGATATACAAAGTCGAAATCCGAAGCTGAACCAAACAGAAATGTTCTTGAAAGCGCAATTTTTTCTCGCGGTAGATTAGTGTTTTCAACTGTCATATGAGTATCCAATCTAAAGATAGCATCATTCTTTTGATTTTAAAGGGGTATGTGTTAATCTTCCTCTCCCTTTATTTTGTGTTCTGTTTTTGGTTCTGCTTTTGCTTAGAAAATGATCTTTGTTTTTGATAGTTGTGTTCTCTTTTTCATTCTGCTTTTGTTTAAGATGTAATGGGTAGTGTAGTTTGGAAGCATAGTCTCCTTTTAGATTGGTGGGTTGTCTGCTGATGTTAATTCCTCGATGGGTCCATACAGCCTTGAAGATGGCCAAGGAGTGTCGCCGAAGAAGCATGCCGCCGACACTCTTGGGCCTCTTTTTGTTTGCTAGACTTGGTGCTCAATGCTCTTAAACTGTTTGTTTGTTATGAGCTGCGAATGCAACAATTAGTGAACCGTTCTCGATATGTGGGTTCTCAAGTTAGAAATGAAGGAACAATTTCTATGTACAACTGTGATTGCAACCTTAATGTTGATAAATACTATATTTGCAAAATATCTAGAACCAACATTGACCCCTCCGTTAAAAAGCATTGTTTTCAATGTACATGTGTCTCATTCGGACAATTTTGAACCCGTCAATATGAGGCTATCATGATTTAACAAAGTTAGAATCAAATTTGGATGAGACAAATAGCTGTGTTTGGATCCTTGTTGCACAAGCCATTTGGGAATGGTAAACGCGGATTAGTCTTACCAAAGAAAAGCGCAGATAGTAAAGACATGATGTTATTGCTATAGGGAAGATGCCATGGTAATTTAATTCCTGAATTCTCAGGAGCTCTTCAACTAACTTAGCATATGAGAAAGTACAATAATAAGGGCGAGAAGAGGATCGCAGTGTGTCGACCAATCAAAACATGGTTTCAAATAAGTTTAGAGATGAACAATGATATCCGCCAAAGCTACTTACCTGCCAAAGATCTTTGATGTTGATCACTAGTGCTCTAGGAATTGGAGGAACGTTGGTTCCTTTGGTTTTCATGAAGCACTTTAAGTCTTCCAATTTGATCTTGGAGGCGAATTGTGAGGAAGTCGCCTGAATGCTTTGTCACATTCGGGGTCAAAACTCGGGCTGGGGGCATGATGGATAGTAGTGGCACAGGATCGCATGTCCTTTTCCACGCTCCATCTCCTTCAATTGATTTGGGTGGAGTCCTAGCGCTTCTGATAAGAGCTCCAATAGACGAGAGCCCAGTCTCATCACATGCTTTGAGTACTTCATTAGCATTTCTCTGCTAAAGATATTGCGATGCATTGGAAAACTGAATAGAGCTGCTGTCAAAGCATAGTCGGCAAGAGAATACTATAAAAGGTATTGATATTTTGTATCAAGTCAGGTGCAAAAGTTTGCTATTGCTGCTGCTAGAACACAAATAAAGTCAACCGTCAAGGAACATCCTTTTTGTCTACCCAAAAAGAACGGAACGAGCACCTCCAAGGTTCCCGTCGGTGAAAATGATCAATCATTGAGGATCGTCTTACCGATTCGTCTCATTGATTGAGACTAGATGCAAGATTATGTGCTATGACGGGAAGTGGGATTTAGGCAAGAAACTTTGTACACATTCAGCGGCAGCAATTGCCTTTGCCAAACTGAGCGAAGAATATGTACACTAACAAAATTAGATATTTCACCATTAATTTCGGGAGGGTTAAGCATACTCTATACCACTAGTCGAACTCTTGTGCTTTGCACGGGTTTGTATATGGTTTTGTTGCAATTTAGTTGGAACTTTGAAAAAGTATACAAGTTTTGACAAAACTATATATTTATGATATCGACATAGGGGAAAGTAAAATGAAAATTTCGAAGGAGTGCATCTCTAAGTAGCTTCAGATATATGTTAGTGTACATATTCTTATGATTTGAGGGTTTTTTTGTTGCCGGTAAATTCAGTGTTCAGATCACATTGACGCCTGAGTTGCGTGTGCCATCCCTATGTGTGGTTGTAACCTTAACAGGTACACATCAACGCATGTGATTTACAAATATCTATGAAATTAATTCTAATAAAGGATTTCAGTTCCTTGTGTTATGATATTCATAAATAAATAAATAAATAAAAACGATGGTAGGTTTGTTTCAAAAAAAAATGTATGATTTGAAAGATATATTCTTAAGAAAGGTCGCTTGTATCGTTTACAAAGATTAAAAATTAAAGAACTTTTTCATTTTCCACGAAAATATTTAGTCATAAATCATTGCCAATAATAAAAATATCCTTTATTGATTAAGTAGTTCAAGCGATACAAATGATCATTTTTCAAAATATATTTTTCAAAATATTTATTTTCGACGAAATAAAGTAAAATCACAAAATTGGGTCACGACCCCGGCTTCTCTCAGCCTCCGGGTTGGGCTGGACCGACCCGAATAATATTTCGTTACTCTTGTGTTTAAGCCACGTTCGTTAGCAATCAACGCCAAACGTCGTCGCTCCTGCGCTTTCAGAGAGGACAGAGGAGAGACGCTCGGACGAGACGCTTCGACCGGACGATGGTGAATCCCTCTTCGACCTCTCTTCTTCGCCATGGTGATCATTCCAATCACATCGTCATCGACCCTGGTCCTTCCCCTCGCCCTCTCTCTCTTGTATTGAATTCAATACCTCGATGCGTTGTGTACTGTAAGCAGCTTGAACGCGCCTCCTTTCCTTGGCTTTTTGTAGGCTCTGCGAACATCAGGGTGGGCCTCGCCCAGCAGGACGCGCCTTTCACCCTCCCTCATTGCATCGCCCGGTACACCTCCCAGGTCCCCAAGCCGAACGTGCAAGATCAGGTCCCACGATGTTCCTGACTTCCCTTTTTTTTTTTTTTTGTTGGGTTTTTCCGTGTGTGTTTGGTTTTGGCATTGTGGGGTTTGATGGTTTCTGAATTCGTTGGGTTTTCCTTATGCTTCTTTTTGTTGTTGTTGTTTTGGAGTTTTTCAGATGCTCAATTCTCAAGTTACGACGGTGCAACACATGGAGCGAGAGAAGGCGTATGATATTGTGAGTTTGACTTCCTGCTGTGCTGTTTGTCTTTCAGTTGTGACAACATGTAAATGCCTTGAAATTTTTAAAATTTCTCAGTATTAACATGTGGGTTAGTGTATCTCAGATAGCATCGTTGTTGAAGATTCCCTTCTTGGATGAGGAGGTCGCGAACAGCAGCTCTTTCCAGCGCAAGGTTTGCATGTTTTCCAAAAAAAAATTGTTGACCTTGGTTCTTCATCACCCGAATTGAGCTGCTTTCTCGCTTCTACTTAATCTTTAAAATGATATGGCAGACTTAGAAGAGGCCTCTTGTGTGAACTTCACTGTTTTCATCGTCCAATTATCTTTTTATTCTGTCATTTGAGTTGGCTACTTGAAGGTTCGGTATTTTAAGGCGATTCTCTCGCCTTGTTCTTTGTTTTCATCTTACGGTATTCAAGATAATGAAGTGTTTTCATTCTGTCCTCTGAGAAAGTTTTGTTTCTTTGATGGTTTGTAAAGGACTTGAACGATTTTGATGTCTTTTTCTTGATAACTCTAGTATTATCTCTTCACTTGTTCTATGTAAATCTATATTGCATTGTTATCCTTGAGGAGACTGCAGAGTCACTGCACCCTTGGATCTAGTATATTCTCGAATTTAAGTACTGTCAGCTCAGTTCCTGCGCCCCAAAAACATAATTTATAAATAATCCCACCCAGCGCAGCCCAAAAAAGAATAGAAGTCCGCCCAAAGCGCTTGGATGTCTATGTGTCTATGTAAGGTCGTGTATATGGATGGCCTTTGCTGCCTTTTAGGTGTATTGTTTTGCAGTCGTCAGTTTCTAATGCATCACGATAGTTGATATTGGAGTTCGTCCATGATTGTGGCAGGCAACCCATTTCCTTGTCAATTTGTTTTTGCAGTGAAAGAAAAACTGACATACTTGTTTCACAGATGGGACGTGTTGATGGTTATAATCCACAGAATGTTAGGAAAGATTCAGTCTTTGCTTGGACGGATGTGTATGAGAAGCAAAGTTCGGCTCTGGTAACAGTTCTATATATAAATATTATTCTCAATTCATGGGTTAATGATTCTTCTGAGTTAGTTGACTTCACTATGGCAGACCTTTTACCTTTCTCTTTTTACTTGTGTCATCTGCTTCTACTTATTGGTATGTCATAGACTCTTCCCTTGTCTAAGATTTGATGTAGTATAGGCTTCTGTGGATTAAATAGTCATAACAATATAAGAATTTTAGCTTTTGTCTGGACTGGAGAATGTTTCCCATATACTAGATGCCTAGGATAACAACACTCTACCGAGAAACAGTGATCATCTCTATGTACATTTTGGAACTAAATAGAGAAATTATACAGTAGATATAAACTAAAAATGCCATATGATTGTTTTGTCTCTAAATTGGAGTATCAGGGATTTTAAGTAGCTTAGATCATTAACATGCCATGAAATGGAAGCTGTCATCCAAAATGTAGATAGCTAGCAGGATGGTGCACTCTGTCAATGTTTGGAACTTCTGACCGTCAACCTTCAATCATGTCTGAAGCCGATTTTACACGCAAATTCTTGTTCTGATTATTTCTCCAATGAGCATACTATATAGTTCTGCCTCCTGTACAGAAGTGGCAGTTGCTGCATATGTTTTTGAGCAGAAGCATCCAGCTTCAATGCTCCTAGCCTGTAGTCCGTCTACTAAAATTGTTCTGTTGGTTGTATTGGTGCCTCGGTTTGTTTAAGGATGTATGGAGTTGATAAGGTAACGGGTTCTTTTCATTGTTTTCTTGTTTATTCAAGGATATGTGGAGTTGGCTATCAACTAGACAGCAAAGGTCTTGGCATTTTATAAATAGTTGACGTTGCTAAATGATCTACAGAGTGAAACGTGGAAGCATTCTTTTTTTCCCTGCAACTGTGTCCCCTGCATTTATGATTGCCGAGCTATATGCATTATCAAGGTTGGTTTTTTATACACGAGTTGCATAATGCAGTATGATTATTTTTTATGCAGATATTAAATCTGCAGCAAATCTTTAGTATGTGCTTTTGCATATGACTTGCACCCTTGCTTTGCAGATAGCTCAAAGGATAAAGACTTGCCTAGTACTTCGTTGGACCAACATGAAGGAATGGATATGGACTTATGTGAACGTAAATACAAAAGGTTCATTTGTGGCGAGGAAGCTCTGAAAATATCACCCACAGAGCCTTACTGCTTGCGCCATCCCATCCGAAGAGGTCATTTTAGCATTTCACAAGATCATCCTATGCAGCAGGTGAGATACCCCTAACTATTATGCGTTGAAAGAATTTGCTGTCTGATTATTACTCAGTTCCACTCTTTCACTCCTAGAAGGTGTAAATTAAGTACATTGGTTAGTTAGATTCATTGGTATCTATAGCCTCATTAAGAGTCATCTCTAAGCATCCAGCAAAACACCTGTAATATGAAGTATCGCATACATCTGCCACATAATACAATAGTAGTATGGATATGGTGAAGTAGAAAAAGAATGATATGGCAAGATGTTGCTCATCCCTATGATTTTGCTTAACAGGTATATGAGGATTTGCATACTATCTGGGACTGGATATTGGCGGAGAAATTGCATATACCCCAATCGGAAAGGTATATGTATTCTGCTACTCTTGTGGTGCCAGAGACATTTGACAATCGTGGTACATATTTGGATTGCTTTCATTATGTTCAGTTGTTTGTATCCACTAAGAGTTTACTATTTGTTTTTCCGCTTATGCATTTCATATGATTCTGTGTTGTAAGTGGATGCATGAACATATGGTTGAGTATAAATAGAGAAATGATAGTGTGGTTTCTTCCCGTGCTTCTTCTTTATGTTTTCCTGTGGTTCATTGGCTGATCTTACTTTGGTTTGTCTTTAGGAATGGATTTCTTTTTTCTAATCTATGATTGAGAAGTAGTATACCATTGCTGCAGCTAAAGATTACTCTGAAAAAGGACCTTTAAGATCTTCAGTTAATGTAATAATCTTTACGTTGACAATACGAAACTAAAATTTGCCGGGATTCATGCTTTTTTGCGTATTTTTCGCATCTTGTTGAGCAATGAGTTGCCTTTTCTTAAGCTCTACGGCATGGATCAGTAGTAAATTAAGTTGGTCCTTTTTGCTTCAGGAGTTTATACCAGGCACAATTTGTGTGTGTCTGCATTAGAACTTTGGATATAAGGTTGAGTCATATGTTTGATCTTATATCAACTTCTTCCCACCTTTTTTTTCAAGAACTCTATGATTCTTCAGATGGCTGTGTGTCAGATTCATATTGCACTATGGCATTTCTGTGAGAAAGCATAAGATAGAATAATTGTAAAAGAGTTATTGAGGGTTGCCACCCCTTTAAAAACGATTCTCAATAAAAGACCTCTTTTGAAGTAAACTTCTCATTTGCTTCTCCTAGAAACTACTAAAATTTCTCTCTTTTAAATCAGCAATAATACTGCTGGGGGAATTGAATGGAATCCTTCAATCTCTTCTTCTCCTTGCTTTTTGTTAACATGCATTCTTATCCATGCTCGGTGCTCATTCTTGACCATGGCTCTTAGGATCCTATCCGGACTGTACGATCTTATTTGAAACTTAAGAAATGATTCAAATCTTAAGTAGGACCTTAATTAGCTAGGATCTTTACACGGTCCTGATCCTAAGCTAAAAAGTCAAAAATCAATGCAATCCCACCGATCCAATCTTGACATACTTCAACCTTGAATTATGTGTATCCTAAAATCTATGTACTGGGAATATAGATTTTTCTTGTGCATGAAGTATATAAGGATAGATTCCATCGTGCATAGTCCGACTTGAAATCACAGCAACCCATGCCCGATGCATGTCAGCTTGACATGAATCCCTAAAATTGCCACCACAAAATTGTCCTAATTTCTAACCAAATTGGGCAACTTGCTTTGCTTTTGCGTCCTTTTTCAAACAAACTTTTGGCAAGTTTGACATCCAATTCCAATTTCAGTCGATGAAAATCTATTTATCATGTAGTTCGCCGGATTAAGTACATCCACCATGAATCTTCTAATCATTGTAGCACTAGAGATTATTTTATTGACCATCCTCTATAACATTTTGTTCTTCAACTCTACAACTGCTTAAACAATATTAGAGTCCGTTTTCACATGCTTTTTTCATGTTCAAATGAAAATGAAAACAAAATAAAACTGGAAGATTTTCACTAAACAAACCGGGCAACTTGTTTTGCTTTTTACTGCACTGTATAGCCATGATATTTAGACTACAGGATTTCGGGCAAGACAAGCTCGGAATCCATCCATTGGGACTCTTCCAAAAGTCATCCACGACAAACCTTTTCCCACTTGTGTTCGTGCTCCATCCGTGCCAGCCACAAATAGAGTTTTCATGGACAGCTGTGTGTCGGGAAAAGGTCGCGACCCTTTTCCCGCCGTGTGCTTGTGCATTGATGGGGAGTGCATTCCACATTTGATGATGATTCCAAATGCATATCTCGCAGAGGCTTTAAAAATTTCAGCATTTCATGTCCAGTTGCTCTCTCCATGGTTCCGTATCACAATTATATATCACGCGAGACTTCGAAACCATCTTGGTAGCACAAACCAAAGTCGCCTTCGAATAATGAAACGCGGGACCGCAATTTTTGGGTCTTTCCTTTTTTTTTCCTGGACTCCCACGGGTCTTTCACACCCACCTAGCATTTCCACATGCATTTATCTTCCAATTTGTCAATCCCATTCCTCTAGTCGCAGCCAAAAAGAATCAACAACTCCAAAGGTAGAAACGCTTAACGTCCAGCACACAAAAATGAGAAGGTATGCTACATTGAAAATGGCTACAACCGGAGAACCAGATTGTCTGTGTAAAATGCTCGCTTCCATCTCCTCTCCCTCTCTCAAATAACTGCTCAGAGCGGGTGCAACCGGTGAACCAGATGTTTATGGATGTCTGCTTGGATGAAACCCTAAAAGTTGTTGGTTGAAAGAATTCGAGTTCGATTCTTCCAATCAATTTGTGTTTGATGTTCACAATTTAGTTAACATTTTTTTGTTATGGCTTAGATTTTAATTTTCTTGAAATCCATATATGAAAATAACATAAATACCACCAGTGATCATAATGCTTACAATGTGCGTGAGTTGAACAAAATCATCCCAAATATGCCAAATTTAATTTAAATGAAAGTACAAATTCTTGTTACTGATATGAAATTATTGCTCGACGATAAATTATGGAACCATGTTGATGTGCATTTAGGATTGACAAATTTTCGACATATTAAGTGTACAAGACAGATTACCAAAGCAAGGCTCAGGCTTGTGGAAAATGTATTTGACAGTGGCAATGTACCTTGTAAATGTTCATTTCAACCCACCGGTCAATGTACGTCGGTTCCACATGTGTTCGTCAATCTGACAACACACAAGTGTCGTGATTTCTAACCAAACAGGGCAACTTGCTTTGCTTTTACTGCATCCTTTTTTGACAAACTTTTTTTTGTAGATCGATGTCCGATCGCAGTCGATAAAAATCTATGTATCGGTACCTCGTCACACAAAGTGCATCAACTAGGATCTTCTAACCATACTAGCACTAGAGAACAATTTATTGATTGTCTTTCACAGCGTTTTTTCTCATTAACTATACAATTGCTTAAACGATTTTGAAATTGCTTTTTTTTTTCCGGAAACAGTTCTGAATACGCAACGATGCCCTTTTTAACATAGTATTTTCACGAAAAATGAAAACAAAGAAGGGGACAATTTTCTCTAAACAAACAGGGGCAACGTGATTTACTTTTTCCTCATAGTCGAACCATGAGATAGACTAGCTAGGGGAAGCCTATCGATTTCAGGCATGTCAAGCTCGGACTTCGTCCATTGGGACTCTTTCAAAAGTTATCCATGACATAACTTTGCCCACTTCTGTTTCTGCTCCATCCGTGCCAGCAACAAATAGAGTTTTCATGGACAGCTGTGTGTGTGTACGTTGATGTGAGTGTCTTTCTCGAGTGGTCATCACGCTATTAATTTGGAGTGCAATCCATGAAAATTGTTTCGTCAAAATCTGATATAACACTAGCTTTTGAAAGAATATTGCTAGGAGTGTTAAGCATTCCTTTTTACTGTGGCATGCTTTGTTCTTAACTTATATTAGGAATTCTTGGTATTGGCTGAGATGCTTGGATACATCGTATGGACTAGTTTCAGGATGGAATCCATGCCGGTAGCAGCAGCAAAAGTACAAGGACTCTTACCATATGTCCAAGCATAACAATCAACAAGTTACATAAATTCTTGAAAGGTAAAAACAACTGGGGCTCATGACTACTCCCAATTAAACCAGTCGACCGACATGCTCTCATTATGGCTTGAGGGATATCCTAAGTTCATAGGAGCATTTCACTACTGGATGTTGGAAACTGCATTTGAAGACATTGATTGCTGATCTTGATGGGTCTAAATACAACTCATGTGTTTGCCAGGCAACACCAGATGTTGAAGGTTCAAATCATTTTCACTTGAACAGAGGTTGGTGGCTTCCCTTTCGACGTGATCCACGGGCAAGATCATAAGCCCGTTTTTGGGTCTATCCTCTTTTTCTCTTTAGTCCCTTTCTTGTAGACCCCACGCGTCTTTCTTTTGCACCACCAACATTTCCACGTGCTTTATCTTCTTATTGGTCAATTTCCATTCCTATTGCGGAGGTTGACTGAAAGGGAAGTCGGACAATAATGTGATTGCCCCGTGAACTTTGCGATTGCCATGGGCATTGCGAGGGAACTTCATCATTGACTGCCAACACTTCTCTTCAGCTACGCATCCGCGTAAACACCGCCACATTCACAATCACTTCTCTGCAGAAACAATGTAACAGAGAATTTAACTTATCTACTAAAAACATGTGAATATAATTTCATGCATTGTATCCCTATTTTCGCTCACCTTATCCATAATCAAGGAATATAAACTTTCTTGTTGTCCTATTAACAAAATACGAACTATCAAATATTTTGATAATAGAATAACCAACAAAGTTACATGACCAAACTTTTTCTGGAGTTCAACATCCAATTGCGATCGATGGAGATCTGATTACCTGGTAGCTCGTCATTCGAAGTGCATCCACTAGGAATTCCCTAATCAATGCCAGTACTAGATAGTATTTTATCAACAATCTCTCGTGACCTTCTGCTCAGCAGCTCTAGGATTACTTAAACAATTTTGGGTTTTCCTTTGGAAACTGCTCTCCATACGTGACCAAAGGCTTTTTCAATGCTATAGGCTTTTGGTCTTTCCTCTTTCTTTCTTTAGTCCCTTTTTTCTAAACCCCACGAGTCTTTTTCTACGTTATCATCTAATGGAGCGACTAAGCATGAAGTAATATGGAGATGCCGTTGGCCTTGATATATATTCTTGCATGAAGTTGATCACGAGCACCGCCAAACCATTGTTTCCCAACAAAAGCATCAGCTCTGCAACCTCCTCTCCAACGCTACGCAACCCTTGCTTTTGCTTTTTGGAAAACAAGACAACCTCGCCACAAACATACTGAAACTATATTGTGACATCAAGAATACTCAAAAAAAAATTAAAATAATCGCAATGTTGCAATACTGTATGTGCAATTTACAAAAACGTCTCAAATTATACGAATATGTACCCTAAGATACTTGAAGCTACTTAGAGATGCGTCACTTAAAAATGTTCATTGTAATATTTTCATCTTTGTCGATATCGTAAATATAAAAGCTTCATTGAATTTATATAATTTTCCAAAATAGCAAATAAATAAATAAAAAAAGAGAACAGGTCACACTTGGTTTATGTATGCTCCTTTGTTTTCCGGAATCTTCCGTTTAAATAGAAGGAATTTTTTAGGAGAATTTTAATAAAAAATCCAATCCTTGGTTCAATAAAATGTGTCTGATGCCCATTATGGATTCTGGTGTTGTTGTCCAGTATTTTGTTATTCTTTTTCCTTAGGTTTACGTTTCAAGAGAAGTTCCAAAGCCTAAAATTGTTTTCATTGCTTGTTGATTCTCTTCTTACAAAATGTGGCAATTAGCTAGTCGGATGAAGCAATTGATACAGTCGAGGTTAGTTGTTGAAATGTGGAGATTAGCTGGTCATGCAGCTTCAATTTCATCATATGGGCAACAGCATGATTTAGTACAATGTTCAAATGTTAAATGGGTTGATTTTGTGGATGTTTTCTATTGATGGCATAAAGGATGTCATTCTATCTATGCTTCTAAGTTGTAGTTTGCCAAATTTCTTTAAAAACGTGTCTTGTTCAAAGGTTGAGCCTTGGTTTTTTTCTGGCGTCTCATTTCTATCACATGACTTGAGCTGTTCACCATTCATCTCATGCTTTGAAGAGTTTGCCATAAAGGTTAATTAGATGTGCAGTATTCTTAAGCTATGGCTTACGAATTGTGCATGTGTGATGGAGAATTCCATTAGGACTGAAATTTGCGCACTTCTGGATTGAGCAAAATGAGTTGTAGTTTTTGTTTAACGCTGCATATGAACTCTCTGCGTGTTCAACAGGTTTTGCAATCAAGAACACATCCTACTTTTGTGCCATGGAAAGGTGGAGCGGTAAGATAAGTATTGTACCATAACATTTTCTATTTTTTTTTTTCTATAAGAAGATGAATTTTGTCTAAGACTATCGTTTCCTTTCCTGCCTAATGGAGAATTGAGAGCTGTTTGTGTGAGAAACTCTGTTGGTTTTGCAATCAAGAACACACCCTACTTTTGTGCCATGGAAAGGTGGAGCAGTAAGATAAGCATTGCATCATAACATTTTCTCACTTTTTTCTGTAAGAAGATGAATTTTGTCTAAGACTCTATACATTTGGTGAGTTGAATATGAATATTTTCCTTTCCTGCCTGATGGAGAATTGAGATCTGTTTGTGTGAGAAACTCTATTGGTTTCTTGATCAAAATATGCAAAATATATTCACCACCTCTCTTTTTCTTGGCGAATGATTTGGTGGATACGGCAGACATTGCATTTTCAAAAAATGGGCCTTTCTTTTTCTTTTTGGTCAAAAGTATGTGCTTTTTTTTGAAAAATGGCAGACATTGCATTTTCAAAAAGCATGTGCCTTTTTTAAAATGGCATCTCAAAGACACATAAAAGCTTCTTCAAATAGAGTTATGCCATGTTTCCATGTTAATGCAAACTCGTCATATGACGGTGATTCTATCCTCAAGTCAGACCTTGTAATAATTTCTTAAATAGTGTATTTGAACAATGGCAAACTTAAAATTTTTTCACTAATATTGATGTCCATCATTCAAACTTGCGACTTCTTATTGACAACCTTACTTGTTTCATGAAGTTGCACCCTTTCTCGAGTGGTCATCACGCCATTAATTTGGAGGGCAATCTACGAAAATTATTTGGTCAAAATTTGATATAACACTATCTTTTGAAAGAATTTTGCAAGGAGTGTTCTGACTGGTTAAGTATACCCTTTTTACTGCGGCATGCTTTGTTCTTAACAGATATTAGGAATTCTTGATATTGGCCGAGATGCTTGGATACATCGTATGGACTGGTTTCAGAATGGAATCCATATTGGTAGCAGCAGAAAGTACAAGGACTCTTGCTATGTCCAAGCACAATCAACATGTTACATAAATTCTTGAAAGGTAAAACAATTGGGACTCATGGCTACTCCCATTAGACTAGTCAGCTGACATGCTCTCATTATGACTTGCGGATATTATAAGTTTATATGAGCATTTCGCTACTGGATGGTGGAAACTGCATTTGAAGACATTGATTGCTGATCTTGATGGGTCTAAATACACTTATGTGTCTACCAGGCAGCACCAGATGTTGAAGTTTTAAATCATTTTCACTTATACAACGGTTGCAGCAGGTGCCTTCCCCTTCTAAGTGCGATCCATGGGCAAGGTCATAAGCCTGTTAAAAATTGTTAGCGTCCGGTGTCTCATCTGAATGATTGCATAATGGCAGGGTGGTTATAACTGTAGTATTTATTTGTTTGACTTCAGGTATCTGATCAGAGTTTCCACATCCTAATTAATGAAGCTTCTCGTTGCAGTCGAAGTGGATCCAAAGTCGGCTGGTTTTTAAGAAAGAAAGCGGGTGCTTCTATGGCAATGTCCGGCAGCTGTGAAGGGTAATTGCTGATAGATTGCATTCTCCTTCCAATTTTGCCTTCAAGTTTCATTTTGCCCTCGGCAAGAATCATGATCTTCATCTGCGTTTGTTACTTCATTTGCTAATGGTCATAAAGTCAAATTGTTTAAGCATCAACAATGGTATGTGGATCTCAGTGGTTGGCCTTTAGGTTTTCCTGTTTGAGTTACAGATAAAGAGGTATACAAAAATCGATCAGCTCGTGGTTGGTGGTTTCTTCGCCCTCGGGGTTTTTGGCCAACGGAAGTAGAACAGGTGTGAATCTCAAGAGTGAATGAACAAAAGTGTGCTGGTGCCCCCTCTCTCAATCTCTCTCTCAGCTCTCTCTCAATTCATCTCTCATTGTTTTTCAGTCTTCGGCTGATATGGCGACCCCATGGTGCTACATCAACATTGCATTGTTGCAAATTAGAGGAAACTTTAGTCAAATTAAGGGAGGAAATCACAATCAACATTACATGAAAAGACCATTTAGTAATGGTCCGCAGTATTCACGAAAGTCGAAAACTTAAGCCTTTATTCGTTGTTTGTTAATGGGAGGAAATCAAATTATGGCAAAGTGGGAATGGAATTGACCCAAATAAAGAAGATAAAGCGGGTGCAACTGTTTGTTGGTATGAAAGGAAGAATCCGGGGTCCTTGCAAATGTTGGGGCGGCGTGAAATCTCTCCACGGCAGTCCCAAAGTCGTGGGGGAGTAAACCTCAATCAACCTCCACAGCAGTAAAAACCTATTAATGGAATGCACATTGACAGTCTACCGAAGAAGACGGAGCAACCGAGGGCATCTGACTCTCTATAATAGCGGACGGTACAGACAGACATGGTTTTGAAGGTTGAAATGGGAACGATCATTCCTATTTTTTTTTTTTTTTTCTTTTGAAAGAACCTTCTCCCTTAACACGGCATAAGTAATCTTTTTTTTCTCTAAATGAAGGGGAGCCAACCCCATTCGCGTCGTCCTTTTTGGAATACAAGGATCGAGCCGATAAGTAGCCTATGACTAAATCTCCAGTATTTTGACTCGTTTAAATATGGAATATTTCATATCGATTACACAGCTTATGCAATTAACCTAATCACGTTGCGTGATTTTGTAGTTTGAAATTTACAATTAGCAAGACAGTGACGACAGGAGTCCTTGTGCCATTTACATATTTGAGTTCTCAAACTTTTATTTCGGTCATTTAAGAATTAAAACTTGCATTAAAAAGCATTTGAGAGATTCGGTTTGCTCCATCAATTTCTATTGGACAGAAACCATAGCTGGCTTCTTTAATTCCCTATAGACATAATAACAGATTGTGTGAGAATAAGTCTACATGATCATGAATTCCCCATGTACAAAAGAGAAACTTAATTTATTAATTATCTTTTTATGCTAATCGAGTCATGGAAACATTTAGAGTTAACATGTGATATCATTAACTAAATTATCTCTTTGGTTTTATTGTCACAAAACATGGATGACCCCAGAATTAATCATTTCGATAAGTCTCCCAACTCTAAATTTTGCCCATTTTCTTATATATAAAAATAATTATGGTGTTATTTTCTCATTGATCAAAAGAAGGATCCTCAAATATCTTGATATATGTATATAAAATCGTTTAAACATTACTTTGCAAAGGAATTCGTATGAATTGATATCTATAGAGAGTGCTACATATGTTGAAATTTTTTTTTTTTAAAGACTAAGCGAGGTGCAATATCAAATTTTGACTCATAGAAATTTATAATGAGTAATTGAGCATGAAGTAACGTGGACACGCCGTTCGCCTTGCTATATATTCGTGTATGAAGTTGATCACGAGGCACCATCAAACCATTGTTTCCCAGCAAAAGCATCAGGTCTACGACCTCCTCTCAAACACTCCTCAACCTCGGCTTCTGCCTTTTGGAAATGGCAGAAGCAGTGCTCTTCAGCCTTGCCAGTGCCATAATGAAAAGCATCGCCGCTGAAATTGCGAAACCTGGAGGCTCCTTCGCTTCTCGGAAGATCCAGTTGCTCTGCTGGCAAGATGCCAAGGACGAGCTCCAAAGCCTTGATGGCACCATCCAGACCATCCGAGCTGTGCTTTTGGATGCCGAGAAGCAGCAATGGCACAACAACCAGGTCAAGCTCTGGCTCGGGAGGCTCAAGGATGTGTTGTACGACGTACAGGACTTGCTCGACGATGTCGCAACTGAAGATCTGAGGCGGAAGGTCACTTCCGGCAACAAGATGTCGAAAGCGGTACGAGTTTTCTTCTCTAAATCGAATCAGCTTGCACACCGCCTCAGAGTGGCTAATCAGATTCAGGAACTTAGAAAGACACTGGATGTGATTGAAAACGAGAGGAAGTTCCGTTTAGAGCAGCATCAGAGTGAGGAAAAAATGGCCATCGGGAGAGGAAAGACACCTGAAGTTTCTCCACCCGACAGAGCATTAATTGGTAGGGAAGAAGACAAAAAAAAGATCATCCAACTTTTGTTTGATTCCTCCTCTAGCCAGAGTGTGTCAGTTGTTGCCATCGTTGGTAAAGGAGGCCTTGGAAAAACCGCAATTGCACGACTAGTGTACAACGATGGGGACGTAGAAGAATATTTTGGGCTTAAGATGTGGGTGTGTGTAACTGATTCCTTTGATGTGAATTTGATTATCAAAGACATTCTTAAATCAGTGAAAGACGACTGTCAAGAGCATGATGATGATGAGATTAAAAAGTTATTACAGGATCTTGAGAATAAGCCTTTAAACCAATTGCCGAGCCTTCTCCATGAGATTCTATGTAGGAAGAAATACTTGCTTGTTTTGGATGACTTGTGGAATGAAGATCGGCATAAATGGTTAAAGCTTGGAGATTGGCCAGAGGGTGGTGTACGAGGAAGCAAGCTACTTGTAACTACTCGCAGCAACATTGTTGCAAAGGTCACGAATAAGAAATCAGTTATCCATGTTCTACGTGGCTTATCGGAAGATAAGTCATGGAACTTATTCAGGAAAATGGCTTTTGGAGATGGGGTAGAATCATTAGACCCGGAACTAGAGGAGATAGGTCAAGATATAATTAGAAAATGTGCCGGGGTTCCCTTGCCATTAGAACTATAGGAGGCCTTTTGTACAGCAAAGAGAAAGATGAATGGCTCTGTTACAAAGGGCGTGAACTTCCAGAAATACCAGAAATTGATGAGGATGATGATGGAATTATGCAAGTCCTCAAGTTCAGTTATGATCATCTCCGTCATGCTTGAAACATTGTTTTGCATATTGCTCATTGTTTCCGAAAGACTATGCCTACAATAAAGAGACGATGATACATCTTTGGGTGGCACAAGGCTTTATTGAGTCACCCAATGGGAAGCATAACCTTGAAGAGGTCGCTGACAATTACTTGTCAGAACTAATGTGTAGGTCACTCCTCGATGCTGCAATCAAACGCAGTGATGGCAAGGTCCTAACTTTCAAGATGCATGATCTCATGCACGATCTTGCCCAAAAAGTTGCTGGAGGTGAATGCAAGATTGTTGATTTTAAAGGGGGAGATAATGATAGAGGAATTCGACATGCATCGTTTGTTTCAGAGATTTTCTCTCAAGAGAAAATGGTGCCACTGCTCAAAACATCCAAATTGCGGACGTTTCTCTATTTGGGAAGTGAATCATCTATACTCAACTGTCACAAAGTTTTCTCCGAGTGTAGACATTGTCGAGCATTGGGTTTGGGCAATACAGATATTCCTCTCCCTCCTTCCTCCTTCGAAAAGTTGAAGCAATTAAGGTTTCTTGATATTTCTGCAAACCAGTCGATCCAGAGTTTACCGGATTCAATCACGGATTTGGTGAATTTGCAGTTCCTTAAACTCTTTAGATGTAGGAACCTTAAAACATTTCCAAGAGATTTGAGGAAATTGGTCAATCTTAGGTACCTCTCAATTAAATGGTGCAAGTCACTGAGCCACCTAACATCCCTGAGTGAACTCCCTTACCTAAGGACATTGATTCTCGTGGGCTTGGATGTGTTGGAGTTCATTCAACATACAAGTGACCTAAAGCAATCTGATACTACACGCCCCTTCTTCCCATCTCTTGAGAAGCTGTCCCTCCAATTCTGCAGCAATCTGAAAGGATGGTCGGGAAGAAGGCAAGTAATGGGAGCATATCAAAAGCATCGGTCAAACAATTCACGGTCATCCTTCCCAAAACTTTGGTCCGTGGAAATAGTGGGCTGTCCCCACTTGCATTTCATGCCACCATTCCCCAGTTGGAATACTTGTACATAAATAGCACGAAAATGTTGGAACAACAATTGATGGCCAATCCAAATTGCCCATTAGAAGGAGAAGTGGGATCCACATTCATCCCTTTCTCAAAACTAAAGCGTTTATATCTTGGTGGCAGGGATCTGGAGCCCTTGATGCTCAAGGCTCTACTCCGATTGGCCAATAATCTCGAGTCCATGGGCCTCTTCAATTGCAACTTAAGGAGTCTCTCTCATGGCTTGCAGCACCTTTCCTCGCTCCAAGAACTCAACATTTATGATTGTGAAAAAACTCGATTTATCGTTCCAAGAAGACGATCATGACAACCAATGGCGATTCCTTACAAAACTTCGTGTTCTTAAAATCAGACATTTTCTAAATTTGGTGGAATTACCGGGGATTCAACATGTCACGACTCTGCAATCTCTCGAGATTTTTGATTGTCGGGATATGGAGAGTTTGCGGAATGGATTGGAAATTTCTCTTTGCTTGAAAAGCTTGTATTATCTGGCTGTCTGAGATTAAATCGCTTGCCATTTGCTATGTGCAACCTCACACGATTGAAGGAATTGAAAATCCTTCATTGTCCAACTCTGAAAAAGAGAGGTGCCTAACAGATGGCCGTGAAGATTGGCCAAAGATTGCGCACATTCCAGTCATTGTTTGGGAGGATGAATCGTAACTATTAGCATAGTAGAGGTACGAGAAAAAACTTAAAACACCTATATATCAAGTGCTCCTTTCAACTATTTACCTTCTTTATTTAACTAATTTCTCTTCACTATACTATTCGCAACGCAATATTTAGCAAAAGAAGAAAGCGTCCCTCCAGTTCGTCTTCTACAGGTCGAAATTGATGTTGTACCCCACTTGCCTCGTTATGTCGCGTGTGTAGAACACCTTCTTTGCCTTGTCGTCTTGGACGTAGAACCTCCTCACCCCCTCCTTCATCTCCTCCATCATGACAGCCGGAACTCCATGATTCACCACCTGGAAGGACCCCAGCGTCTCCGACGTGCGTCGCATCCTCTCAATCGCCTCCTTCCTCTTGGCCAGGATGCAGTCGATTCTGCCGAGGTCGATGATCAGGACGCTGAGTTTCTCAGAGCCGCCGCTCAATTTGGAGCTGTCTTCAAATGTCTTGGCCGGTGGGATGAAGATTCTGGGGATTTTGGTCATCTGGGAGTGACAAGGCCTTTGACGCCGGCTTTCGAGCCGTAGCTCTGCTCGCTGGAGTCGGAGGCCAAATCGAGGCATTGTTCCTCTCTCTTTTTGAGAGAGTATCCAACACAGTTTCATCTAAAGATAGCATCTTTCTTTCGATTTTAGAGGGGTATGTGTTAATCTTCCTCTCCCTCAATTTTGGGCTCTCTTTTTGGTTCTGCTTTTGTTTAGAAAATGATCTTTGTTTTTGAGCGTTGTGTTGGTGCTCATATATAGTTCTGTCAATTGAAGCGATATAAGCGTCAGTGACTGATCAGTGAAGAAAGGCAGTCCTGTTCTGTGGTAGTTTTACATAGATGAACATATGGACAGACTTTTATCTTCAAATACAAACATCAATAAGACCACATTAATAAATTTACACGGTCTACAGCTTGAAATCAGGAAGTGCAGAAGCTCCATCTAGGCCTTTGAAAATGGAATGGGCAGTGTAGTTTGGAAGCGTAGTCTCCTCGTAGATTGGTGGGTTGTCTGCTGATGCTAATTCCTTGATGGGTCCATACAGCCTTAAAGATGGCCAAGGAGTGTCACGAAAGAAAAACGCCACCGACACTCCCGGGCCTCTCTTGTTTGCCATGACTTGTAGTTAAGAGCTGTGAATGCAACAATTAGTGAACGTTCTAGAACCAGTCTTACTGCAGATAAAAAAATATTATATTATATCTAAAACCGACATTGACCTCTCCTGTTAAAAACATTGTTTTCAACATACATCTGTGTCATTCAAACGATTTTTGTTGACAAAAAAAAAAACGATTTTGAACCTTTCAATGTGAGGCTAGCATGATTTAACAAAGTTAGAATCAAGTTTGGATGAATCAAATAGTTCTATTAGGATACGTGATGCCCAAGGCATTTTCGAATGTTAAACGCAAATTCGTCTTACCAAAGAAAAGTGCAGATTGTGAAGACATGATGTTATTGCTACAGGAAGATGCTAAGGTAATTTGATTCCTGAATTCTCAAGAGCGCTTCAACAATTGGAGGAATGTCGAGCCACTGGTTCTCATGAAGCACATGAAGTCCTCCAACTTGATTTTGGAGGACAATTGTGAGGAAGTCATTGTCTGAATGCTTTGTCACACCCAGGGTCAACTCGGGCTGTGGGCATGGCGGATAGTAGTGGCACATGATCGCATGTCCCTTTCCACACTCCATCCCCTTCAAGTGATTTGGTTGGAGTTCTGGGGCTTCTAATACATGCTCAAACAGACGAGAACCTAGTCTCATCACCTGCTTTGAGTACTCCATCAGCATTTCTCTGCCAAAGATATTGATATGCATCAGAAAACTGAACTAGAGCTGCCGTAAAAGTATGGTCCGTTGGGACCATAGAGGGTATTGGTATCTTGCATCAACTTGGGTGCAAAAGTTTGGAACTGCCACTGCTAGAATGCGAATAAAGTGAACTGTCAAGGAGCATCCTTTTTTTCTACCCAAAAAGAACGGAACGAGCACCTCCGAGGTTTTCGTCGGTGAAAATCAATCATAGAGGATCATCTTACTAATTCTTCTCATTGATTGAGACTAGATGCAAGAGTATATGCTACGTCAGGGGAGTGGAATTTAGTTGAGAAACTTTGTACACATTCAGCATTAGTAATTGCCTTTGTCGACTGAACATAAGAACCGGGCACTTTCGTTTCCTGAGTGTTCAACACCTACTCCGGCCTATTCAATCGAAAAGTACGCGAATAACTCAAGTTTCATACAATTGCTAGTTTAGCCCTTGATCTGTTGAAGAAAATAGAAAAGGCAATTAAGTATCATAGAGTGAAAACCATTTACTTTGTACCTATAAGAACTACTGCAATTCTTTTGCAAACTATCTTCGTTGTTCATGAATTTTTCCTTTTCGAAAGGTGAAAACGCAACAGAAGCCCATTGGCTCACCTGCAAGCTTCGGGCAACTCCTCAGGCTAGGAAGGCTTCGGCCCCATGAAGCAAAATATACTGCCCCTCCAATCAACAACGACTGAATTTTAAAGCCCCATGTTGCTGTTGTATATGATCCTCTTTGCAAGATCTCTAGCGTAAAATTCTTTTTTGGCCTCCATCTAATGCTCGAAGAACCTGCACGACCCGTTGATTGCCTCCTCCAAGAGGCTCTCAGGGACACCCATGGTTGATCACCTAGAAGAAACCCCATTTTTACAATGCTTGCGCAATATTTTGCAACATCTCGTCGTGACGGGTGGGGCCTCTATTCACGCATCCGGGGTCGATCACGGGATCTCCACACGATCCTCCCTGCAGGCCACTTTGTCGGGCGGTCAGGACGAATATGCAGGGGACTTGGGTCATCCCAGCATCCACAAGGCCTTTGACTCCAGCTTTCATCTCGCCGAATGCTCTCAATTTGCTCACTCGGTCATGTTCATCATCTCAAATCTATCCAGAGTCTGCTGGATTCAATCACGGATTTGATGAACTTGCATACCCTTCAAATCTCTAAATGTAAGAACCTTAAAACATTTCCAAGAGATTTGAGGAGATTGGTCAAACTTAGGCACCTCTCAATTGATGGGTGTATCTCACTGAGGCACCTACCACCTTGAGTGAACTCTCTTCCCTAAGGACATTGATTCTCTTGAGCTTGGATGTGTTAGGATTCCTTCAACAGACAAGTGACCAGGAGCAATGGAATAGTACACACCCCTTCTTCCCATCTCTTGAGAAACTGTCCCTCTACTGCTGCAGCAACCTGAAAGGATGGTGGGAAAGAAGGCAAGTAATGAGAGCAGATCAAAAGCATCGGTCACACAATTCACGATCATCCTTCCCAAAACTTTGGTCCGTGGAAATAAAGCACTGTCCCCACTTGACTTTCATGCCGCCATTCCCCCAAGTGGAATACTTGTACATAAATAGCACGAAAATGTTGGAACAACAATTGATGGTCAATCCAAATTGCCCATCAAAAGGAGTAGTGGGATCCACGTTCAACTCTTTCTCTAAATTAACTAAAGCGTCTAGTTCTTTATGGTAGTGATATGGAGCCCTCGATGGTCGAGACCCTACTCCAATTACCGAGTAATCTCGAGTCCATGAACCTCTACTTTTGCAACCTAAAGAGTCTCTCTCGTGGCACACAAAACCTTTCCTTGCTCCAGAAACTCAACATTTACGATTGTCGAGGACTCGATTTATTGTGCCAAGAAGATGAGCATGGCACCCAATGGCGATTTTTTTATGGAACTTTGTGTTCTTAAACTCAGCTATCTCGAGGATTTGGTGGCATTACCCGAGGGGATTCAACATGTCACGACTTTGCAATCTCTCGAGATTTCTCAATGTTGGAGTCTGAAGAGTTTGCCGGAATGGATTGGAAATTTATCTTTGCTTGAAAAGTTCGTATTATCTGGCTGCCAAAGTTTAGAGCATTTGCCTTTGAAGATGCGCAACCTCACGCATTGAAGGAATTGAGAATCTGTGATCGTCCAGCTCTGAAAGAGAGGTACCTAACAGATGGCCGTGAAGATTGGCCAAAGATCCCGCACATTCAGGTCACCGTTTGGGAGGATTGATTGTAACCATGAGCTTAGTAGAGAGGTACGAGAAAAGACTATCTTATCACCTTCTTTATTATTTAACTAATTTCTCTTCACTACCAAGTTCGCCACTGACGCTGTGTCCTGTACAGGTCGAAATTGCTGTTTGCATCACCACCTTCCTCCGTTATGTCGCGCGTGTAGCACACCACCTTTGCCTCGTCGTCTTGCTCGTAGAGAACCTCCTCACTCCCTCCTTCTGTCTCCTCCATCGCGGCCGCCGGAACTCCCTGATTCGCCACCACCTGGAAGGACACCAGCGTCTCTGATGCGCATTGCATCCTCTAGATTGCCTCCTTCCTCTTTCCTCTTGAGGTCGATGATCGGGAAGCTGAGATTCTTGAATCGGCCGCCGATTCGGAGCTGTCTTCGTTGTCCAGTCGGATGAAGAAATTCTAGGGATTTTGGTGATTCTCAGATCCGTTCTCTGTCTGGGCTCTCTACTCGGAGGCCAAATCGATGGTCAAATTTCTCTCTCTCTCTCTCTCTCTCTCTTTCTCTTCTGTGAACAATTTTCACTGTGAATGTATATTTGCTGGGGATGTGTTTGGATTATGAATTGAATGTTATGGAGACATTTGGATTATGAATTGGGTGTTATGGAGACATTGCATTGCATGATATGATGAGCAGCTTCTTTGTAGCTGATTGATTGAGAGAAGAGAAGAGAAGAGAACAATGACATCCATTGCGAGGTTCCGTTTGACTTTAGAATTATGCGGTTCATAAAAATGGAAGGAGAAAGTCATTAGCTCATGAGCTACCACCTCTTGCTTAGAAGAAATGGCCATGCTGTTTAATAATGGCTGATTCTTTGGAGGAACGGGCGGCTAATACACAAGTTTTGCAATTTATGGAAAAGAAATCTGTGAGGACAGAGTTGACCAAGGATATATGACATGACGATTCGATGTGGTCTTGGCCCTTGGATCAATCGTTGCGTCATCTTAATGCAATGCTTACTCGATTACATCAATTGGGTTTCAAATATGTTCGTTGTAGTGGAAACCTGCTGTTTCATAGAAAATCCAGGAAGTGTACATAGATTTTTGCCTTGCGGTTGATTCTGTTGAGCAAGTTGTACTTTTTTTCCTACCACCAATATACAAAGTCGAAATCCAAAGCTGAACCAAACATAAATGTTCTTGAAAGCGCAATTATTTCTCATAGTAGATTAGTGTTTTAACTATCATATGAGTATCCGATCTAAAGATAGCATCTTCCTTTTGATTTTAAAGGGTATGTGTCAATCTTCCTCTTCCTTTATTTTGTGTTCTCTTTTTGGTTCTGTTTTTGCTTGGAAAATGATCTTTGTTTTTGGGAGTTGTGTTCTCTCTTTCATTCTGCTTTTGTTTAAGATGTAATGGGCAGTGTAGTTTGGAAGCATAATTTCCTTTTACATTGGTGGGTCGTCTGCTGATGTTAATTCCTTGATTGGTCCAAACAGCCTTGAACATGGCCAAGGATTGTCGCCAAAGAAGCATGCCACCAACACTCTTGGGCTCTCTCTCATTTTGCCAAACTCCATGGACGCTCTTAAACCAGTTGTTTGTTATTAGTGAACCAATTAGTGATCTGTCAATTATTTGGTCAAAAATGAAGGAACATAATTTCTATATACTACTATGATTGCAATCTTAATGTTGATAAATATAAAATCTACAGAATATCATAACCGACATTGACCCCTCCTGTTAAAAAACATTGTTTTCAACATACATCTATCTCATTCAGACAATTTTGAACCTGTCAATATGAGGCTCGCATGATTTAACAAAGTTAGAATCAAGTTTGGATGAGTCAAATAGCTATGTTTGGATCCTTGATGCACAAGCCATATGGGAATGGTAAACGCGGATTTGTCTTACCAAAGAAAAGCGTAGATTGTGAAGACATGATGTTATTGCTACAGGGAAGATGCCATGGTAATTTAATTCCTGAATTCTCATGAGCTCTTCAACTAACTTAGCATATGAGAAAGTACAGTAACAAGAGCGAGAAGAGGATCACAGTGTGTCGACCAATCAAAACACAGTTTCAAAAAGTTTAGAGATGAACAATGATATCTAGCCAAAGCTACTGACCTGCAAAAGATCTCCGATGTTGATCACTAGTGCTCCAGGTAATGGAGGAACGTTGATCCACCGGGTTCTCGTGGAAGCATTTGAAGTCCTCCAATTTGATCATGGAGGAGAATTGTGAGGAAGTCGTTGTCTGAATGCTTTGTCACACCTGTCACGCCCGCACCTTAATCGGAACACAACATCCCGTCATGGTCGATTATGGTGCAACGCTCCCGAGAAGCGTCGCCGACCCACGCCCATACAGAGATCAAACACATGCGGAAGCAACGATATAATTAATTATATACACCCGCATAATATAATACATGAGACCAAGGTAGAACAATCAAATAGCAGTCAAGCAACTCAATAATATATACACTGGCATTACCAACGAAAACATTTTTTACAAAGTTCACTACAATCAAAAATGAAACATCAACAGCTGAAAAAACCAAACAGCCACTTCACCATTCTGCTCCGTCTCCACCGAGGTGCATGCTCGACGACTGCTGGATATAATGTGGTATCCCAAAAAAAAAAAAAAAAAAAAGTGGTGACCTCGGCATCCTACTGCTGGGGGTCTGAAAATGTTTCGGTTTACACAACCGTGAGACTAATCTCAGTGAGTTCAACCCCTAAACCTAGGCTAGGCTAACATGCAATCTCCTGACCGGAAAATAGATATTTAAATCACTAATCAACCATAACAAATCATTCTTAGACCCTGCAGGTTAGACAGATTAATAAATAATAATCCAGTACATACGTGACACTCGTAATCACATAAATGTCAATCACATACTTATGCACCGATTCTCACATTCTCGCATGCCGTCTATGTATGTTCATGTATGCAAATGTCATGGACTTGATGTCACGCCCGTACTCCACGAAGGCTGAACATCCACGCGTAGGTCGACTTGAGGTGCGACGCTCCCAGGTTACGTCACCGACCCCATAACCTAAATCAGAGAAAATACGCCACATGCGGAAACAACGATATATATATATATATATATATATATATATATATATATATACACCCAGACATAAATATTAGCAACCATGAATAGCAAGAGTTCACAAATTACCAGCGATTAAAAACAACATATACTTTCATTATAAAACTTATAATACAATATCCATTATACACAAAATCGATACAACAAAAAGATCACGGCATCCGCCTGCCTTGGGATAGGATCCACAATCTCCAGCTCAAAAACTACCCCACCTAGTTCCTCATGCTTTACCTCATCCTCCACGATCTCATACTCAACATCCGAGTCCTGGAAATTCATGGCCGGGGATCTGAAATGTCGGTTTTACCACAACCGTGAGAAAACTCAGCAAGTACAAACCACTAATCCTAAACTAGGCTAATGTGCACCTCCAGAGAGTAATTAAAATGCATGAATCACAGGACCAGTAAATAAATCATTATACCTCATAAACAGTTAAATCGACCCGAAGGCCATGACCCAATGGTCATCAACAGTTAAATCGACCCGAAGGCCATGACCCAATGGTCATCACAATTAAATCGACCCGAAGGCCATGACCCAATGGTCATCACAATTAAATCGACCCGAAGGCCATGACCCAATGGTCATCAACAGTTAAATCGACCCGAAGGCCATGACCCAATGGTCATCACAATTAAATCGACCCGAAGGCCATGACCCAATGGTCATAAATCATTCGACCCGAAGGCCCGACCCTAAGGCCAACAATTGTATAAACCGACCCGAAGGCCACAATGGATAAATCTCAGGCATGTACATTAAGCACTCAATTTCAGTCGCACCATAACGCACCTTTGTAAACCACATGCCCTGGAATTTAATGTTAATTATCTATGCCAACACACCAAGCATAACCATGCTCAAATTGGACATATTCCTCTCATTCTTGGCATACTCAAGCATTTCCATTTTAATCCAATCAATTCCAAGTTTATTCCGCGCATTCCTTACTCAATTCAATCTAATGCGCCTAAGGCTCGCCTTGGTCTAATAAATTTAGTCCTCATTCTCATTATCACGGGGCCAATCTATAGAATTTATTCAAGTCCCAATTGTTCCTTAAAAGGTCTAAATTCCCGCCATCAATCCATTATCCATTAAATACTCAACTTGGACAAAATACACAAATTCGGTACTGTGAACAGTACCAGGGCAGATTTTTGCCTCAAGCACCAAATCACACTTAAACAATCTCATTAGGGCCTAATCACATACCCTAAACATCCAATCCCCAAATACACATCATTAAGCCTCAAATGACCCTAATTAACACTTGAATGGCCTAATTTCAAGTCTTGAATCATTGAACTTAATTAGTGCAAAACTTAGACAAATTTGTGCAATTTCGGAGCCCCATGAACAGTACCAGGAAAATTGCACATTTAGGCACTAATTCACCTTTAAACCATCTCATTGAGCCCTAATTACCTACCCTAAACATCCAACCACCAAATACACATAATTAAGCCTCAAATAAGCTTAATTAGTCTACCAAATGCCCAATTTTAAAGCATTAACCATTGGACTCAATTGGTATAAAACTTGAACAAAATTTACCATTTTCGGTACTCATGAACAGTACCAGACCAGATCTCAATTTAGGCCATTAAACCACCATTAAATCATCTCATTAGGTCCTAATGACCCATACAAAACATCCCACACATAATTAAGCCTAATTAACCCTCATTTAGGCCTAATTAACCCCTAAAAATGCACAATTAAACTAATTAGGGGTTTAGGGGTTTATACTCGCCTATTAGCGATTCGGGACGACGGGAACGGGCGGTCGATCACCGACGAGCGGTAAGGATCGACGGCGGCGCTCCGGTGCAAGCCCGGCGGTCCACATGGCGACAATTTAAACCGACAATTAGCTGCTGTCCGGTTCTGTTTGAGGCCAAAACAGGGGCTGTGGTGGCTGGTCTTGGGCGGGAAAGGGCTGCTGGTGGTGCGGGCTTGGCGGGGACAGCTCCGGCTGGTACTGTTCCGGCGTGAACAGTACCAGGGCGTGCAGAATGGTTCACGACAGAACCAAAAATGGAAGAAAATGGAGAAGAATTTGGGGGAAATGGGAAGTTCTCGGCAGAGCAGGGAAATGAACGTGAGAGAGAGAGAATTTCAGGTCAAAATGAGTCAAATATCACTTAATGGAATCCATGTGTCATCATCTTAAGCCATTGGACAATTTTGCCCCTAATCCAAGGGCCCAAATTTGATCCAATCCAATAATTTAGGGGTAAAATGGTCAATTGCCACTAACCCAAGGCTGACCAGACCTGGTTAGTCCTAACTAACCTTGATTAATCTCCAAAAATTAATCAAATTTCGGAATTAATTAAAAATGGCCTAGGGCATTTTCGTAATTTTCCGGTCCCGGACCGAAATTCCAATTTTTGCACATAGGCGTTCCATACGGGCGTGGCCAACATAATATGGCGTCGGATTCGCGAAATTAAATTTCTAAGCCCTCGGAAATCGTCCGCGAAATCCCGGGAATAAAATAATATTATTTTCCAATTATTGTCGAAATTCAACTTTTTGGCCAAAACCGCTCTAAATCGTGTGGCCACCCCAAAAATACTCTTGGCGCGAAAAATAACCTCGATCGGCATCCGAATCGGGTCTAGTTGTCCACGAGGGGCAAAACCGTCTTTTTCTCAATTTAAGCCGGATTTTCGGTTTTCAACCGCAATAGTCCCAAACATGAATGGCCACTCTAAATTGGCGTCCGTCTTGCAAAATAGTCGTAATTATCCTTAATATTTTGATATCGAAGTTCGTGCCCAATATCGCGATCACAATAGCTCATTTGCGGTTTTAGGGTCTCTCACTAACGGGCGGTAGTTTAGGTGTTACGCGTATCGACCTAAGATTGTCCAAGTCGTGATGGTCTCAATTTCGAGAGAACGAGAGGAATTATCACTAGCACCTGAGGTCACGATCGTTTGGATTAAAATCGGGTTTCCTTTGTCAGGCGCACTTTCGGTCGTGCGAAATCACTCGCGATCCGATCGTGCATTCGACAATATCCACCTGTCATTTTCCTAAGATCGGCCTATATTGGTTCAAAATATTTCCTCGACGTTCGTTGAAATCGGCGCCCCATCACGATCGGGTTCTCGGTCCACGTACCTGATCCTATTTAGCCTTTCCCAATTGGTTAGTATCCCGTGATTGATCAATTCCGGGCGAGACTTACTAAAATTACACGAGAATCAATATACACTTTATTGGTCCCGATAACGGGTCAAAATTCAGGATGTTACACTTGACGCGTGCAATTCGGCCCACTGGCCCCTTTGGTACACTAGCACACTTGCCCAATTCATTATTATTGTCGACTCCCGAGTCATCAATTTTTCACGGCCCGGCAAGGTCTAGCCCGCTTCAAAGTGCATGAGGCGCAAAGAACCGATCCGGCCCGGTGTCTCTAGCCACCTTCAAAAGTGCATGAGGCGCAAAGAACCGATCCGCCCAAGGTTCTAGCCTGCTTCAAAGTGCATGAGGCGCAACAATTTCTCCCTTATGCGAACCGCAGCCTGCTCCAAAGTGCATGAGGATGGTCGCCCGGACGCATACCTGCATCGGCCCCGCTCAAAGTGCATGAGGACGGTATCGACCAAAGTCACGACCAGTAGTGTCACGCCCGCACCCAACGGGAGCACGATCATCCGCCTAGGTCGATACAAGTGGCGCGACGCCCCGTGGATCAAGGCCGTCAGTAATTCAGAACCCAATGGAGGAAATTCGCAAGCCGGAAACAATTAAAATCCACCCAGACATATAAGAACACATAACCAAGGGTAACCACTGAAATTAACACTTATACCAAGATTGGAAAATCATATATAGTATTCTTATACAGCCCAAGCTCCAAAGATCCAAAAGCGGGCCAATGCCACTACTAACAAAATGGGGTAAGTGGCCTGTGCCTGCGCTCTACTACTAGGAGGTTCTTCCCAAAAATTCTTGCATCGGCACTTTGCCCGTCCTCATGGTCGGGGATCTGAAAATTTTCGGTTTTACCACAACCGTGAGAAACTCAGCAAGTAATAATCCCTAATCCTAAACTAGGCTAATGTGCACCTCCGGAGGGTAAATAAAATGCGAATTAAATGAACCAAGACAACAATAAATCTCATCTACCCGGCCCAAGGCCCAATTCACTATAACATCCTGGGTAAGACTTTCAATATTAGTATGAAACATGCGATTACATCGGCCCAAGGGCCACGACCCTAAGGCCAAGCAATCCGTTAAACCGGGCGAAGGTCGGCCCGGAGGAGCCACCGGTTCGATCCACCAAGGCCGCAGGTGGTTTCGACCGAAGGCCGGCCAAGGCCAGGTCCGAAGACCCCAACTGTTTTCGGCCAAGGCCCGATCCGAAGACCCCAACTTTGACCGAAGGCGATCCAAGACCCCAAGCTGTTTCGACCGAAGGCCCAGTCCAAGACCCCAACTGTTTTCGACCAAGGCGGGTCCGAAGACCCCAACTAACTTTCGACCAGAGGCTACAAAGTGGTTTCGACCAAGGCCCGACCCAAGGCCAGCGTGGTTTCGACCAAGGCCCGACCAAGGCCACAGCTTGTTTAAAATTACCACATGCATCGACACATTCAATTTCCACCATATCAAAGCCTAACATGTAATTCCACATGTCGCGGGATTTAATCCAATTAACGCGGCCTCGATGTGCCTAGTACCATAAATCACAACTTTACTCATTCCGCCCATTGTTTAAGACGCTGGCGCCAATATATTTTAGTCCAATCTCCCCCGACATTCAAGTACAACCTATTATTACACAAACCCGATCCGTTTAGGATCGATGCGAGGCCAACCAAACTCAACCATTGAACCCGGAATATGTTATCATTCCTTAGGATCCCAACGAGTCCTAATTAACGATATATTGTCCAAAACAACCCATCACCTATTGAACGATTTAATTTCAACCGTGAAATAATCCAAATTCGAACCCTATTGTGAACGGTACTCAGCCCTCAAATGGCCACCAAATCACACTAAACATCCTGGAATTTAAGTCCCAATTAAATCCTATAATCAGCCCATGCACATTCCTACACAATTAAGCCCTAATTTGGCTTAATACCCGCTAATTACCCCTAAAATGCACAAATTAGGCTAATTAGGGGTTTAGAAGTATTACTCGCCTAGAATTAATTAAGAGGCGACGAGGCGTGACGATTACCGACTTCGCGGTGAGTCGGCGGCTCGGGTACAGCTTGGTGGTCACAACAGCAAAGGCGGCACGAAGCGCCAGCCAGCGAGCAAGCAGCCAGCCAGCACCAAACTTAGCTGGCCCGGCTGACACTGGCAGGCCCCAGGCTTGCTATCCGGTCGGCGGCCGGGCGGCCAGCAGCCTTGGCCAGCCAGTGGCGGCAGCGCGGGGAGCAAGCGGCGACGGCTCAAGGGCGACTGGACGAGAGAGAGAGAGAAGCCGAGGTGGAGAGAGAGAGGGGAGAGGGATGGGAGAGAGGGAGCGGTGGCGACAAGCGCATTTAACCTACGATTTGGCTGTTCCACGGGCGGCAACGGTAGCGACGAGCAGCGGCGTCGGGCTCGTCGTCGCCAGCCTTGAGGAAAGAAGAGGCGGTTGGCTGGCAGCGGCGTGGCGGACTCCTGGCGGCGCTTCGGACGGGCGCCGGGCGGTGGGCTCTGACGGCGGCCGGTGAGCCGGACGACGCGCTGGCCGACATCAAGCAGCCCGAGCCCAAAGAAGCCGGGGCGAAGCTCACAGGCCAGGCCACAAGGTCTCGCGGGGAGGCCGGGAGGTAGGTCGGGGATGAGGTGCGACGGCGGTGGGGTTCGGCCAAGGACGCAAGTTTAGGGGCGGCGCGGGCGCTGACGCAGGCGGGCGTAAACAAAGGAGGTGATCGGGCCGGAGAAGAAGAGAGGAAGAGGGAGAAGAGAGAGAGAAGAAGAGAAGAGAGGAGAGAGAAGGAGAGAGGTCAGGTCAGCAGGGGGGGCAGACGGCATGCAGAGGAGACGTGAGGGGGAGAGAAAAATTTGCATGGGGAAGGGGCGCGGGTCAGAGGGGAAAAGAGGAGAGAGAGAGAGAGAGAGAGAGAGAGAGAGAGAGAGAGAGAGAGAGAGAGAAGAGAGCGGGGAGGGACAAAGACGGCAAGAGGAGGAGAGAAAATAGGAGAAAGCTCAAATTTTAAAATTCAAGCGCCAAACAATGGACACGATCCAAACTAAAAATCGACTTATCGGTGTCGATTTAACTTCAAAAATTGCCTAACAATTTTAAAAATCCGAATAATATTCTAAGGCAATTGACGGAAATAAAATAGTTCCGGTCACACTACGAGGGCGGTCTACCAGTCCAAATTTGCACCCGGTCTAAAATTTCACTTTTCCACCATTCCTGATAATCTCGATGTTGGCCACAATAATATCGACACCGCCCAATTTATTTCACTCGACACTCCCAAAAATCGACCGCCAAGTTAGTGGTCTAATTAACGACAAAATTCGATCGAAAAGTGCGATTCTAGCGAAATCTCTAATTTAAAATAATAACCGAGAGTGATCGGTTCTCGGGGCGAGATTTTTACTACAAGCACACCGACAAATCACGCTGCGTTCAATAAATCCCAAAATTTAGTCGAAATTGGCTGTTACACGTAGGTCTTCGTGTGATCACACAATTCATTATTATCCGGACCCAAACAGATAACGCCTGTGGTAATTTAGGTGATCACACACTCATGGCGTGCACGCATTCTCACACAATTTCACCACATGCCACACTCTAGGCATACATAATGCGTGTCCATGTTATGCAATGCAATGCACCATGAGCACCAATGAAATTCAATCACAACCAAGCACAATGTACGTACAACCAATCAACCCGGACTCACCCGGTAATTTTCTAACGGGCTTCTAAATTGATCAATTAATTCAATTTCTCATCCCAATAATTCCTCAATGATTTACCACAATTCTCCCGACAATAATTTCTATCAGCCAATCCTCAACCCAATCTAAGACTCACATCGATATTATCTAAGCCGGTCCATAATATCTCGATAATACCTAACCCAAATTAAAAACGCATTATCAGTCCTAATCCAAGTTTAGGAATTTTACTCACCTAATCAAGGGTCACGACGACGGGGAATGGCGGTCGATCACTGGTGCACAGTGAAACCGACGGCGGAATTCCCGGCGACGACGGCAGACGGACGTGAGCGAAGAACGGTGAAAAGAATCGGTGAGCAAAGAAACGGTGAACAGTAAAATTGTACGGACACTGTACGGACTTGGCTGGATGGCGACGTATGGAGGTGCTGGTGGCCCGGGTGTCGACGGTTCGGCGATCGGAGGTCCGGCGAAGCTCCGGCGTCACTATTCACGGACTGAAAAAATAAGAAAAAGAGAGAAAAGAGAGAAAAAGAGAAGGAAAATGGAGGGAACAATGGGCTGAACCAAGGCTGAGTTGAGGCGGGGGACCAAGGCGGTCGGGCGGCGGCACGGGCGGTCGGGGCGGCGGTTCTTAAGAAGCCCGCGAAGGCGATTCAAGGGCTGGAATTTTCTGTTTAGGCTGAAATTGGCTGCTGTGGGTTGCTGTTTAGGGGCTTAAGAGGGTCGAGGCGGAAAAGGATGGCGACAGGGGCGCCGAAGAACTCCTACCGGTAATTGCTCCTGCGGGAATGCGACAGATCGATGTAAACGCACAAAAATAGTGCAGAAACGGGAGAGAAAGAGGGGAAAATGGGAAGAAAACGTTGCTGCAGCTGGTCTGATCCGTAGGGGAGAGAGAGAGGAGAGAGAGAGGGTTTAATCATGGTCAAACACTTTTGACTAGGGGTGCCAAGTGTCAAAATTATACAAATATGACCAAAATACCCCTAAATACTAGGTTTATAATTATCCTTATCCATAAAGGAAGGGGCAAAAGGGTCCATTGTCCTCAAAATTTACAGCAGATAATTATCCTTAATTTCCCAAATTTTTTTCCAAAATTTTCGGACCAAAAATTAGCCCAGGGGTAAAATCGTCATTTTTCCGGTCCCGCTTAAATTCCAATTTTTGCACATACGTTGTTCCATATATGCGTGGCCAACATAATCCGTGTTGGAATCATGAAATTCACTTTTTAAGCCCCGAAAATCGATTGCGAAGTTCGGGAATAAAATAATATTATTTTTCCAATTTTTGTCGAAATTCCACTTTTTGTCGAAATGACTCGGTATGCGTGGCCACCCAAAAATGGCGTCGGCCTCGAAAAATAACCTCAAACGGCCCTTAATTAAATACCGACACCCATTGGGGGCAAAACCGTAATTTTTCACCCCGGACCCGAAATTCCAATTTTTACTCGTACTAACCCCAAATGTGCGTGGCCAGCGTAATATGACGCCAGATTTCCAAAAATGGTCTCTTAAGCCTTCGAAAATCGACATCAAACCGGGCCCAATTTCATGAATAAAACCCGCTAACTTTCGGTTCGTGGTCTCTTACTAACGGGCTACTGTTTAGAAGTTACGCCATCGACCTAGGGTTATCCGTGGTCGTAACGGTCTCGATCATTGGGAGAATGAGAAATTATTATTAGTTCCAAGGGTCACGATCGTTGTTCGAGTTGGACTAGGTGGCCACGTGTACTTTTCGGTCTTGCGTAATCACCACCGTCCCTATTATACATCGTTGGCCTTGGCCAAACCCAATCCATTATCCTTTCCTATGATCGCCCCACGTTGGCCCAAAATATTCTCTCGGCGTCTCTCGTGATCGGTGTCCGTTTCACAATAGGGTCCCTTGGTCCACGCACTGCCTTCTAGTTAGCCATGCCCCATTGGTTAGTATCCCGAGAGTGATCACCTCTACAGGTAGACTTACTAAAATGAAAATGCGATTAATATCAGTTTTATTGATCCCGGAAATTACATCAAAATTCAGGCTGTTACAACACCCAGGGCAACTCGGGTCTGTAGGCATGGCAGATAGTAGTGGCACACGATCGCGTGTCCCTTTTCACACTCGATCTCCTTCAAGTGATTTGGGTGGAGTCCTAGCACTCGATAAGAGCTCAAACAGATAAGAGCCCAATCTCGGGGCATGCTTTGAGTACTCCATCAACATTTCTCTGCCAGAGTTATTGTGATGCATCAGAAAATTGAACTCTAGTTGCCTTAAAAGTATGGTCGGTTGGATTCCCGAGAAAATACTGTAAAGGGTATTGATATTTTGTATCAACTCAGGTGCAAAAAGTTTGCTACTGCTACATCGCTAGAATACGATAAAGTCAACCGTTGAGGAACATCCTTTTTTCCACCCAAAAAGAACGGAACGACCACCTTCGAGGTTCCCATCGGTGAAAATGATCAATCATTGAGGATTGTCTTACTGATTCATCTCATTGATTGAGACTAGATGCAAGATTATATGCTATGACGGGAGTGGAATTTAGGCGAGAAACTTTGTACACGTTTAGCATTAGCAATTGCCTTTGTCGGCTGAACGAAGAACTGGGCACTTTCTTTTCCTGAGTGTTCAACACCTATTCTGGCTGATTCAATCGAAAAAGTATGCGAATAACTCAAGTTTCAAACAATTGCTAGTTTACCCCTTGATTTGTTGAAGAAAATAGAAAAGAAAATTAAGTTTTCATGCAGTGAAAACCATTTACTTTTTACCTATATGAACTACTGCAATTATTTTGCAAAGTATCTTCGTTGATTCACTTTGTGAACTTGTTCATGAATTTTTCCTTTTCGAAAGGTGAAAAACGCAACAGAAGCCCATTGCCTCACTTGCAAGCCGAGGGCAACTCCTCGGGAGGCTCCGGTCCCATGAAGCAAAATATACCGCCTCTCCAATCAGCGACGACTGAATTGTAAAGTCACATGTTGTTATTGTTTATGGTTGAGTTGTATATTTGATCTTATATCAACTTCTTTCCACCTTTTTTTTCAAGCACTTTATAATTCAGACGGCGGTGTGCCAGATTCATATTGCAATGTAGCATTTCTGTGAGAAAGCATAAGATAGACTAAATGTCAAAGAGTTGTGGAGGGTTGCCACCCCTGTTAAAATGATTTTCAATAAAAAAACCTCTTCAAAAATCAATGAATAAGTTTTGAAGTAAACGCCTCATTTGCTTCTCCTATAAACAACTAACATTTTTCTCTTTAAATCAGCAATAATGCTGCTTGGGGAACTGAATGGAATCCTTCAATCTCTTCTTCTCCTTGCTTTTTGCTAACATGCATTCTTATTAATGCCTGTTAGGATCCAAGCCGGACTGTAAGATCTTATTTGAAAGTTAACAAATGATTCAAATCTTAAGTATGACCTTAATTAGCTAGGATCTTTACATGGTCCTGATCCTAAGCTATATATAAAGTCAAAAATGATGCGATCCCACCGTGCTTAGCTCGACTTGAAATCACAGTAACCCACCGCCCAATGTATGTCAACTCGACATGTATCCCTAAAATTGCCACCACAAAAGTGTCCTAATTTCTAACCAAATTGGGCAACTTGCTTTGCTTTTGCGTCCTTTTTTAAACAAACTTTTTCGCGAGTTCGACATCCAATTACAATTACAATCGATGAAAATCTATTTATCAGGTAATTCGCGAATCTTCTTATCATTATAGCACTAGAGATTATTTTATCAACCGTCTTTTTATAACCTTTGTTCGTCAACTCTACAACTACTTAAACAATTTTGGAGACCGTTTTGCATGCTGTATCTATGTTCAACTGAAAATGAAAACAAAAACTGGAAGATTTTCACTAAAAATTAGGGCAACCTGCTTTGCTTTTACCACATCATCAAGCCATGATAGACTAGTCGATTTCGGGCATGTCAAGCTCGGAATCCATCCATTGGGACTCTTCCAAAAGTCATCCATGACAAATCTTTGCCCACTTGTGTGCATGCTCCATCTGTGCCAGCCACAAATAGAGTTTTCATAGATTGCAGTGTGTTGGGAAAAGTGTCGGGAAAAGTCATAAATCATAAAGGCATTGATGGGGAGTGCATTCTACATATGATGATGATTCCAAAGGCATATCTCATAAAGGCTTTTAATAATTTCAGCATTTCATGTCCAGTCACTCTCTCCATGGTTCCGTATCGCAATTACATATCACGCGAGACTTGAAACCATCTTGGTAGCACAAATGAATGTCGCCTTCGAAGAATGAAGATGAATTTTGTCTAACATTTGCACATGCTTATCTTCATATTAGTCAGTTCCATTCCCTCTGAGCAGAATTCCATCTCAAGAGAATGAACGAAAGTGTGTTGGCGCCCCCCTCTCTCTCTCTCTCATTGTTTTCAATCTTTTTCTGATGTGGTGATCACGTGGTGCTGCATCGACATTACAATGTCTGCAAACAAGAGGAAACATTACTCAAATTAAGGGAGGAAATCATGATCAACAGAACAAGAAAAACCTGAGTAACGGCCCACAGCGGCTCCATATGCACGAAAGTCGAAACCTTAAGCCTCATTTGTCGTAATTTTTATGGGAGGAAATCAAATTATGGCAGGTGGGAATGGAATTGACCCAATAAGAAGACAAAGCAGTTGCAAACGTTAGGTGGGATGAAAGGAAGACAACGTTTGGTCCCTGCAAATGTTGGGGTGGCCTGAAAGGCCTCCACGGCATTCCCAAAGTCGTTGGGAGTTCACTTCAATCAACCTCCACAGCAGTCAAGCCTATCAATGGCATGCACAATGACATGGTTTTGAAGAGAAGAAATTTGAATTGTCACTCCTGCTTGGGCCTAAGGGCCATGTTACGTTGAACTTCTCGTGGCATTAAATTAAAGCAGCAACATTTCGTTCCTCGCGTATACTGATGAAAAAACAATCTATTTGCAGACATATCAAGCAACCATTCTTTCTTTCTTTTTTTTTTTTTTTGAAAGAGTGAATACTTAACATGGCATAAGTAATTTTTTTTTTTTGACATCAGGGGAGGAAACCCCATTTGCGTCGTTCTCTTTGGAAAACAAACTATTTGGTGGGTGTGAAAGGCGTGAGGTCTAGATAGAAGGGTCTATAGAAAATGAGGAAAGTCCCGAAAATTGTAAGGTTTGATTCTTGAAGACGGCGTTGATTTGTGCTACCAAGATGATTTCAAAGTCTCGCGTGATATACAATTACGATCACGGAACTATGGAGAGAGCAACAGGACATCAATGCTGAGATTATTAAAAGCCTTTGTGAGATTTGCTTCTGGAATCAACGTACAGACACACAGCTGTCTATGAAAAACTCAATTTGAGGCTAGCACAAATGGCTTTGAAAAGTCTACTGTCGCAGGTGGCTTTTGGAAAGAGTCCCATGGACGAATTCCGAGCTTGACATGCCCTGAAATTAATACGGCTTCCCCTAGCTAGTGGTCTATCTCGTGGCTTGACTACGAGGCAAAAGCAAAGCCAGTTGCCCCATTTGTTCAGAGAGAATTTCCCCCGCTTTTCCGTTTTCATTTTCGTGAAAATAGTATGTGAAAAAAAGAGCGTTTGGTACTGTTTCCCAAACAAAGCAATTCCCAAAATCATTTAAGCGATTGTATAGTTGATAAGCAGAACACCCGAGAGACTGCCAACAAAATGCTCCCTCCAGTTAGTACGGTTAGGAAATTCCTAGTGGATGCACTTAGTATGGCAAGGTATCGATATTTTTATTGACTGCGATTGGACATCGATTACACAATTTGTGCAGTTAACCTGATCACGTTGCATGGTTATGTAGTTTGAAATTTACAATTAGCAGGACAGTGATAATAGGGGTCCTTGTGCCATTTACAAATTTGAGTTCTCAAACTTTTATTTCGTTTATTTTGGAATTAAAACTTGCATTAAAAAGCATTTGAGAGATTTGGTTTGCTCCATCAATTTCTGATGTATAGAAATCATAGCTGGTTTCTTTAATTCCCCGTAAACATAATAACAGATTGCGTGAGAATATGACTACATGTTCATGAATTCCCTTTGTGCAAAAGAGAAACATAAATAATTAATTATCTTTTTTTACTAATTGAGTCATCGAAACATTTAGATGTGACATCATTCACTAAATTATCTCTTAGGCTTTATTGTCACAAAACATGGATGACCTCGGAATTAATCATTTTCATAAGTCTCCCAACTCTAAATTTTACACGCATCCTTACATATGAAGGCAATTATGGAGTTTTTTTCTCCTTGATCGAAATAAAGATCCTTAAATATCTTGATATACGCATATAAAACTGTTTAAACTTTATTTCGGAAAGGTATTTTGCATATGATAAAATATTTATTAAAAATAGCCTAAATGAGGTGCAATATCAAATTTTTAGAGAAACGAAAAGATGGATAAAGTTTTAATTGTTAATTCTTCTTGGTCCCGCAGCAACGCATTAGTTAATATTGTAGTATATAAGGCAAAGGTTGGTTTTAAAAACATGGCATGTTGACCCTTGTCAATTTTGGTAACGTGATCTAGTGAAATAGTATTCTCTTATTTCTTTTGTTCTTTCGATAAGAATTTTCATTTCTACACAAGAAAGCCATTATAAGTTTTCATTGTTTTGTGGGATAAAGCTCATTTATGCAAACACGATTATGCATAAACTTACATATTTTTGCCAAGGCTCATTTACTTTACCCAATTCTCGATAAAGTTATTTGAGCGCATTTGGGTTTTCGTTTGGAAACTGCTCTCAATGCGGGACCAAATGGCATTTTCAATACTATTTTCATGTTGAGATGAAAATGAGAAACGAAAAAGTACGAAAATTTTCTCTAGACATGCAGAGGCAACCTGCTTTTTTTTTACTCATAGGCTTTTTGGTCTTTCCTTCTTTCTTTCTTTAGTCCTTGTTTCATGGACCCCACGCGTCTTTTCTCTGTCATCGTCTAATGGAGCGACGGACCATGAAGTAAGATGGAGATGCCGTTCGCCTTGCTGTTAGACTAAAACTAAAGGATTTTTATCGTGCATTGAAGAACAAAAAATTCATGCACAATTAGAATCAAATGAGGAAAATAGGATCGAAAATAAATTGACCTCCAGCCATTGTTCAACTTTACTTTACTTTCGTCGGAAACCCACGGTAGTTCGGCGTCAATTTGAAGCGATTACGAGCATACTCTACTAACCTAATCTCCTCGCGTCTGATGGTGTATTACCGAATGAGAAGGTTTGCGTTAGACCTTGTGTTAGCCCTTATGAAATGAATATTCATCTTTATAAATCGTTTCCCATCAAGGCGGTTCTTGAAGAAAGCGGTTATCACCGAAGGGGTGCAGGCGTGGAAAAACCGTATGTGGATAACCGTCACTTAAAAGAGAAAACGTGGGTCAAACCTAAATGTGGGATCACATTATAAATATAACATTCTCCCACTTGATCCCAACATTTTCATCATACAAATTACCCAACCAAATCCACGAAAACCATATGCTTAAGAAAAGAAACAAGACACATGAATCATGGCGACACGTCCTCTAAGAGCGAGTAATATCTTCCATGTATTACAATGCATCTTATTCATTTAATGTTAGCCCATATGCGACAACACATCTTAATGAATAAACCCTACGTTTATTTCAAGACCAAGGATAATTGTTATTCTCATAAATAACTGAATGTGTACACCAGAAATTGAGAATAACATTACAATTGAATAAGAGTTTCAAACAACAAAAGTCGTCCATACGACGATAAATCACATCATGGGAACTATTCCCATACTGGTCATATGATCCTTATACTTCATAGGTGGCATGCCTTTAGTTAAAGGATCAGCTATCATCAATTCAGTGTGAGCGTGTTCAATAATCACTTTATTCTCCCTAACACGTTCCTTTATGGCTAAATACTTAATGTCAATGTGCTTACTTGACTGCCACTACTAGCATTTTTAGCCATAAAAATAGCAGCTGAATTGTCATAATATATTCTTAATGGCCTAGAAATAGAATCAATAATTCTAAGCCCTGAAATGAAACTCTTCAACCATACACCATGCGAGGTAGCCTCAAAACAAGAAACGAACTCAGCCTCCATAGTGGAAGTAGCGGTCAAAGTCTGCTTCGCACTCCTCCATGACACGGCTCCGCCAGCTAACATAAATATGTATCCTGATGTTGATTTTAAAGAATCAACGCAACCAGCGTAATCCGCATCCAAATAACCAACTACTTTCAAGTAGTTAGTCCGTCTATACATAAGCATGTAGCCTTTAGTACCTTGAAGGTATCTCATCACTTTCTTTGCAGCTTTCCAGTGGTCCATCCCTGGATTACTCTGATATCTTCCCAACATTCCCACCGCAAAAGCGATGTCAGGTCGAGTGCAAACCTGAGCATACATCAAGCTTCCGACAGCAGAAGCATATGGGATGTTCTTCATTTGTTCCCTTTCCAAATCATTTTTTTCGGACACTGGTTCAAATTGAACCTATCACCCTTTACAATGGGTGCTATACTTGGTGAACAATCTTTCATCCGAAATCTCTCCAAGACCTTATTGATATAGGTTTCTTGAGATAGTCCTAAAACTCCTCGAGTTCTATTTCTATGGATCTTAATGCCAATGACATAAGATGCCTCACCCATATTTTTCATGTCAAAACTCTTAGAGAGGAATTGTTTCACCTCATGCAACAGCCCTTATCATTGGTTGCAAGTAAAATATCATCCACATATAGTACAAGAAAACAAATTTTGTTCCCATTGACTTTTTCTGATATATGCATTGATCCATGATATTCTCTACAAAAACCGAATGAAGAGATGACATCATGGAACCTTAAATACCATTGACGAGATGCTTGTTTCAAGCCATATATAGATTTCTTAAGCTTGCACACCAATTACTCACCTTTACTAAAGAAGAATCCTTCAGGTTGTTTCATGTATACCTCCTTCTCTAGGTCCCCATTGAGGAACGCCGTTTCACGTCCATTTGATGTAATTCCATATCAAAATGGGCAACCAAGGCCAAAACAATACGAAGAAAATCTTTCTTAGATATAGGAGAAAAGGTCTCCGTGTAATCGATTCCTTCTTTTGAGTGAATCCTTTGGCGACGAGTCTAGCTTTATATCTTTCAATGTTGCCCAACGAGTCCTTAGTTTTGAAGACCCATTTACAACCAATGGCTTTTGCACCATTAAGCAACTCAACCAAATCCCAGACTTTATTTGATGCCATAGAACTCATCTCATCCTTCATGGCATTGTACCACAAATTGGATTCATCACTACTCATGGCTTGTGAAAACGTTTCAGGATCATTCTCGGCCCAATATTGTAGTCAGACTTTTGTAGATACACAATATAATCACTAGGAATTGCTGATTTCCTCATTCTAGTAGATCTTCTTAATGGTGTATCAACATTCTCTCGGAGGAGAGTGTTGTTTAACCGGTTGTTCAACAACTTCCGATAATTGTTCAACAACCGGATCTACCGGATCATTATCGCAAGTTGTAGAGAACTTCAATTGTTGGTTGTTCAATAAAATTTGAACTAAAGGGGCGTTATGAACAACAACTGTGACATTCCGATTTTCGACCCATATTTGGGATTTATGAAAACGTATAATTGGCCGATTGTGCTTATAGTAAAATCTCGCCCGAGAACCGATCACTCTCGGTTATTTTAAATTTTAAATTAGAGATTTCGCTAGAAACGCACTCGATCGAATTTGGCTGCTATTTAGAGCCCAAACTTTGATGTCGAATTTCTCGGAATTCCGGAACGAATTTAATTGGACGGTGTCGATATTATTATTGCTAACCCTCGATATTACCCGGTATATGTGAAAAGTGAATTTTTGACCGGGTACAAATTTGGACTGGTAGACCACTCTCGCGGTGTGTTTTTATTAACACAATTTTACCCAAATCCTAAAATTATTAATTAGGATTTTTGGGAGACCGTCGGATATTTTTTCGGGTTTAAATCGTGTCCGTTGGATCGCAATTATTGCGATTTTTGATTTTGTCTTCTCTCTCTCTCTCTCTCTCTCTCTCTCTCTCTCTCTCTCCTCCCCTCTTTTCCCTCTTTCCCACTTGACTTCCCCTTCCCCCTAAGTTAACCCCTAATCCCGTGCTTAGGGTGTTAAACTTACTTTAGGTAGTTTAATTAGTGTTTAGATTAATATTATGTTGGTTTAGTTAGGATTTGGGCTAATTATGGGTTAGTGCTTAATTAATTGTGTTTAGGGTATAAGTATGGATTAGTTTATTGTTATTGGTTATTATTATTAAATTATTTATTTTCGGAATTTTAAATATTATTTTATTAGTTAATATATTAATTCCGAATTAAAAGTTATTTTATTATTTTCGGATTTAAATATTACTATTTTATTATTAAATAATTAATTTCGAAAATTAAATATTATTATTTTAGGAAAATTTTCTAGCGCCAATTATGATGCCAATGTTGGATTTCGGCTGTATAAATTGACGTATTTAGAAAATGATTTGAATGATTTTGATTCGAAGAAATATTTTGACACTTTGGAAAATTGAATTATTTTCGGATATTATTAAATAATTAAATTCCGAATTTATTTATTATTATTTCGGAAAATTTATAATTTCAAATTATTATTTCCGGTTGAATGTTAGCGTTTATACCGTGAATTGTCGTATTAAATTGTTTACGTGACAATATATTTTGATTGGAAATTTTCAAGAACGTTTACGAGTTTTTGGCATTTAATTATTTTTATTGTTATGCCAAGTAATGATTATGATATTTTGTGATTGATATTCGGGTTTGACATCGAAGCATGCAAAATTGACTGGCTGTTGTATGTGTGACCCTGTGATATTGTTGCATGGCATTTATATGAGCACTATTCATGAACGTATGGGCTAATTGAGAAGATAATAATTGGCCGGAATGCTTGTGTGCTCGTGTGGTCACACGTTGGAGCCGTCTTCTTTGTGTATCGCTTGCGATGCCCGATTTATCGGATGCCCGGGATAACTGGAGTGCCGATACCCGGATGCCTTGTCGCGCCCGAGGCGGACTTGATGCTCCTTACGGGATACCATCTTACCGTATCGTTTGATGTTGCCGTATTGGAATGCCGCCATCCCGTGGTATCGTTTGACGGTACCGGCCCGACGGACGGGACGGAGCCGGTTTTTACCGTAGACCGCCATCTTGCTGCGTATCGCTTGATGTGTGGTAGCGGGGTAATAATGGAATACGATGTGATGCATAGTGCTTAATTATGGGGTAGAAATCGCTGGGCATGGTATGGGGCGTGCCCAGCGAGTTTTGCCTTATAATCGACACGCAGTTGCGTGTTGCATTAACGCATGGAAAGTCTTGTTAAATGCTTGGTATGTGACATATGCATTTCATCAGCGTGTGTATCAAGGCGAGGTAAGGATGCATGTGGTTGTTTATTAATGTGCCGTTGATGTTATGTTTGTAATTAGGGACCCCATGCGAGTAGGCCTCTAAAGCGGGGCTTAGGCGTTAACTTATTGAGACATTCGTCTCATTGTTGTTGTTAACCCCTTTTCAGGCCCTTAGCGTGTTGGCGTACCAGTTTGGTTCGAGGTGTTTGGAAGCTGGCTTTTTGGAGTTTGACCTATTGATGAAGTAGATTAACCCTAGCTTTGTTACTTTTGGCTGGCTTTTGTGGTAGCGCCGAAATGGGCATGTAAGAATACTCTCGGGGGTTAATCAAGTGAAAATTAAAATAGTGTTGTTTATTTGTTGTGATTGTCTTCCCGACTATCCCTATTTTGTTATTTGTCCGGGATTGTTGTGTTCGTTTCATGCGTAATTAAAAAGTTAAAATGAAGGGTCGGACGAGTCTGGGGCGTCGCATCATGCTTTTCATAGCGGGATGTCGCGTGTCAGAGGGTTCGGGCGTGACATCACCGTGCCGAGTTGGTATCGAAGCAAGGTCGTTTCGATCCAAGTTTGGTCGAGACACGGGTGATAAGGTGCGATGGGTTTTGGGATAGTGAGTTAGAAGACACTAAATGCCTGTGCTTGATTATTAGATGTCTTGTTTTCCTCGGGTTGTTCATTATTTTTAATTCCTTGTTGGAATTGGAAAGCAGTTACAGCAAAAGATCTCTGACGAGATGGACAATCTCAGGCAGGGCCCCTCGGAGGAGGGCCGAGCCAGGTCATTTGGTTGGGAAGGAGAGCACAGGGAGAATCCTAGATTGGACCCGGATCCTGCGGGCCTTAGAGACCTTAATAGGGCAGCAAGCTCGAGAATCAAGCAGCGCATTCACAGTACTGCGACTGCACTGTGCTTTATAGATGTTCCGTTAGCTGGTAATGGAATGGGAATCAGCCCATGCATAAGTTGGTGGAGCAATTTAAAGCTCAAGCCACCCAAGTTCAGCAGCGGGTGATCCCGAGGCTGCAACCCTTTGGATCGAGGAGAGTTGGAAAAAGTCTTTGCCTTCTTTGAGATGTACAGATGAAGATAAGGTGACACCGGGCAGGATCCTATCGGTTGCAAGGTAATGCCGATTACGGTGGGAAGCTACCTAAAGGAGGGTATTTCACGAAGGTGCGGCCGGGTGTGGGGTGCCTTAGGTGGAAGCCTTTTCAATAAGTATTTTTCGGTTGCGCTTTCGAGAGCTAAAGATGAATGAGTTTCAGCATCTCCGTGAGAACCGGTTGTCGATAGACCAATATGAGGCAAGGTTGCCGAGCTATCAAATATGCCCCAAAGGCTGATTGAAGACCCCGTAGATAAGGCAAGGAGGTTCGGATGGGCTGAAACCGAGATTAAGGACCGGCGGGTGCCCCGAATCGAAGAACTATGATGAGCTATAAGGAGAGGGCTAATAGAGAGGAACTTGGCCGAGAAGCGGTAGCGTCGGATCAGCGGTTTGTGCCAAACAAGGATAACCGTCGGTTTGGGAAGAAGCCGATGGTAGGAGGTAGATTTCCATCCCCTCCTAACAAGAAAGGTGGAGTAAGAAAGCGGTGTACAACAACAACATTAGCCCATCAGCCGATCTGTGGAAGGCACCATGGATCGACCCCCCATACTATGAGAGACGGGTGCTTGTTTTGGATACCGAGTGATAAGGTGCGATGGGTTTTGGGATAGTGAGTTAGGAAGACACTAAATGCCCGTGGCTTGATTATTAGATGTCTCGTTTTTCCTCGGGTTGTTCATCATTTTTAATTCCTTGTTGGAATTGGAAAGCAGGTTTCTGTAAAGATCCTGCGAGATGGACAATCCTGAACCGAGGGCCCCTAGGAGGAGGGCCGAGCCAGGTCAGGCTGGTGCCAGAAGGAGAGCACCAGAGAATCCTAGATTGGACCGGATCCTGCGGGCCTTAGAGACCTTAATAGGGCAAAGAAGCTCAGACCGTGGCCGCGCCAGGCTCGCACTCGCACTGCGGCTTCATAGATGTTCCGCGCTGGTAATGGAAATGGGAATCGTAGCCCATGCATAAGTTGGTGGAGCAATTTCTCAAGCTCAACACCCAAGTTCATCGGGCGCTGGTGATCCCGGTAATCGCAACCCTTCGACCGAGGAGTTGAAAAGTCTTACCTCACGAGATGCGATGAAGATAAGGTGACACCGCAGTCTATCGCTTGCAAGGTAATGCCAATTTTGGTGGGAAGCTACCCAAAGGAGGGTATTTCCAAGGTAATGCCCCAAAAGGGGTGCCTTCGCGGAAGCCTTTTTCAATAAGTATTTTTCGGATCAAGGCCGAGAGCTAAAGATGAATGAGTTTCAGCATCTCCCGCAGTAACTGGGCTTGGTCGTGAGACCAATATGAGGCAAGGTTTGCCGAGCTATCCCAAAGATGCCCCAAGGCTGATTGAAGACCCGTAGATAAGGCAAGGAGGTTCGTGGATGGGTCAAACCGTAGATTAAGGACCAACCTGTGCCCCGAATCAAGAACTATGATGAGCTATATGAGAGGGCACACATTAATAGAGAGGAACTTGGCCGAGAAGACAACTGGTCGATCGCGGGTTTGTGCTAAACAAGGATAACTGGCCGGTTTGGGAAGAAGCCGATGGTAGGAGGTAGATTTCCATCCCTCCTAACAAGAAAGGTGGAGTAAGAAAGCCGTGTACAACAACAACGATGGCCCCGCCGATCCCGTGGAAGGCACCATGGATCAGCCCCATGCCCTATGAGGACGGGTGCTTGTTTTGGATGTGGCAAAGACGCCACCACCGTGAGAGACCCCACCACGCCAGCAAGCGGAAACAAGAAAAGACCAATGCAAAGTTGGTAGGACAACCTCGCAAGTAGTGCCTCCCGAACCCGGTTCAATCGACCCCAAGTGCAAGGAAGGGTCTATCTTTGTCACAAGGAAGGAGGCGGAGGACCGCTGCCGTCATTGTGCACGGTTTCATTACACCACCATGCTGCTTATGCTTTGTTTGATCCTCGAGCTACGATTCGCTTCAGGGCTAAGGGTTTGTAGAATTAGTGGGGTTAAGTCCGAGACCGCTGGGAGTAGTTTATAGTATTTCTACCCCTTTAAAGGATAGCATAATGTCTCTGAGGGTCAGATCAAGCTAAGTTATCTATTGGTGGTCGTGGAGGACAGATAGACTTGATTGTTTTGACGATGTTTGATTTTTGACGTGATTATTGGAATGGATTGGCTCACAAGCAACGAGTTACCAGAACCGCTATCGTAAGACGATACGCTTTGAGCAAGAGGGAAGTGCCGGTTTTGAGTTTGTTGGGAATCGAGGAGGACGCTCGATACCTTTAATCTCATCATTGGAAGTTACCAGTTATTGGATGAGGGTTGCCAAGGCTATTTGGCAACCGTAGTCGACACTTTGGTAGAGGAACCAATGATGCAAAACATTGCTGTGGTGCGTAGAATTTTGGACGCTTTTCCTCAAGAATTGCCCGGATTGCCCTTAAAGGGAAATAGAATTTATAATTGAGTTAGCCCCCGGAATGCACCCAATTTCTAAGGCACCTTATAGAATGGCATTATCAAAATTGAAGGAGTTAAAGGTTCAGATGCAGGAATTGTTGGACAAAAAGATTTATTCGTCCTAGTGCATCACTGGGGAGCGCCAAATCCTATTCGTAAGGAAGAAGGACGGGTCGTTACGACTTTGCATCGACTATTGACAACTCAATCAGGTGGACGGGTTAAGAATAAGTATCCGCTGCCTAGGATAGATGATTTGTTCGACCAACTTCAAGGAGCTTCGGGTATTCTCGAAGATAGACCTAAGGACAGGTTATCACCCGAGTTGAGGATTAGAAAGGAGGATATACCAAGACGGCATTTAGAACGCGTTATGGACACTATGAATTCACCGTGATGCCGCTTTGGTCTAACAAATGCGCCCTGCAGCTTTTATGGACTTGATGAATGTGGTGTTCAAGGAGTATTTGGACAAGTTTGTGATCGTGTTCATCGATGACATTTTGGTATATTCGAGGAGTTTAGAGGAACACCAACAGCATTTGAGTATAGTGCTTCAGACTCTTGAGATCATAAACTGTATGCTAAGTTTAGTAAATGCGAGTTTTGGTTAACTCGAGTAGCTTTTCTTGGACACGTGATTTCTAGTGAAGGAATTTCAAGTGGACCCGGCTTAAAATTGAGGCGGTTCTTAATTGGCCTAGACCAACGACGGTAATCGAAGTTCGAGTTTCTTGGGATTGGCTGGCTATTATAGGAGGTTTGTGGAAAAGTTTTCTGCCATAGCCATGCCCTTGACGCGACAAAAAAAAAGGACACGAAGTTTGAATGGACAGATAAGTGTGAGCGTAGTTTTCAAGAGCTTAAGAAGTTAACCATCACTTTGTTTCTAACCTTACCGGCCTGGTACAGGAGGATATGAAATCTACAGCGATGCGCCATACAAAGGATTGGGATGTTTTAATGCAACATGGAAGAGTTGTGGCATATGCGTCCCGACAATTAAGGCCACACGAATTGAATTACCCGACGATGACTTGGAATTGGCTGCTATTATATTCATTTTTTAAGATTTGGAGGCATTATCTCAAGGAGAAAAGTTTCATATCTATACGGATCATCAAAGTCTAAAGTATCTGTTTTCGCAGAAAAGAATTGAATATGAGACAGCGAGATGGATGGAGCTGCTTAAGGACTATGATTGTGACATTTTGTATCATCCGGTAAGGCTAATAAGGTAGCCGACGCGTTGAGTCGAAAGTCCTCGATTGCGATATGATGGTTCAAGAATGGATTTTGCTTGAAGGAATTCGGGACTCAGATTTCAAGTTTGAGGTGAGTCGCCTCTCGAGTTTAATAGCTACCTCGTGATTGAGCCCGAAATGCAAACCAGATTAAAGCGCCAAGAACCTTCGGATCCCGAATTGCAAAAGATTCCGCAAATGGACGCGACTAAGAGAAAACCTGATTTTCAAGTATCCGAGGATGGGATCTTGAAGTTTCGTGGGCGGTTGTGTGTGCCCAATGATGAAAGACCCAAGGAGGAAATTTTAGCGGAAGCTCATCGCAGAATTAAAGATTCACCCGGCAAAGACAAAGATGTATCGTAATCTTCACAAGATTATTGGTGGAATGGCATGAAAGGAGATATCGCCAAGCATGTGGCTAGATGTTTAACGTGTCAACAAGTGAAGGCTCAACACCAGAAACCTGGTGGATTATTGCAATCACCGGAAATACCGTAATGAAATGGGAGCATATCACGATGGACTTCGTGATGGGTCTACCGAGGAGTCAAAGAGGTAATGATTCCATTTGGGTCGTGGTAGATAGACTCACAAAGTCTGCTCATTTTATTCCAAAAGAAAGGATTTTGCCATGGACAAGTATGCTGAGTTGTACGTGAGGCATATAGTTCGCCTTCATGGTGTGGGTGACAATCACGCCAGATCGAGATCCCAAGTTCACCGCCACGCTCGAAGAGTCTTCAAGGCGCCATGGGAACAAAGCTGCAAGATAAAGACCGCCTTTCATCCGCAGATGATGGACAATCCGAGAGAACGATTCAAACTCTCGAGGATATGCTGCGAGCCTATGTTCGGATTTCAAAGGGAGTTGGGAAGAACATTTGCATCTTGTCGAATTCAAGCGTATAACAACAAAGCTACCAGCAGAGTATCAAATGGCACCTTTCAAGCACTTTATGGCAGACCAGAGAGGACTCAGCTTTGTTGGAACGGTTGGAGAACGAAAAATTTCGGGACCCGAGTTGGTGCAACAATCGCCGGATCTTTGTCAAAGTCAATGGGATAGGCTAAGAACCGCTCAAAGTCGCCAAAAGAATTATGCAGACCGGAGACGAGGGCCCTTGAATTTCAAGTGGGAGACCACGTTTTCCTCAAAGTGTCACCGATGAGAGGAATATCACGGTTTGGCAAGAAAGGAAAGTTGAGCCCGAGGTACGTGGGTCCATTCGAGGTTTTAGAGAGAATCGGCACTCTGGCCTACCGTCTCGCGCTACCGCCGAATTTGTCTCAGGTTCACAATGTATTCCATGTGTCCATGTTAAGAAAATATGAACCGGACCCGACCCATGTGCTGAACTATGAAGATATTGAAGTAGACGATGAGTGTCGATGTGGAAAAACCCGGTCAGATTGATGATAGAATGGAACGAGTGTTACGGAACAAGACAATTCCAATGGTCAAGGTGATTTGGGAGCACCATGGAACCGAAGGTGCAACATGGGAAAGCGAGGAGTTGATGCGACACCAATACCCCCCATTTGTTTGAGTGATTGGGTTGGATTGTAAATTTCGAGGACCTAAATTTTTGTAAGGGGGAAGAGTTGTGACATTCCGATTTTCGACCCCATATTTGGGATTTATGAAACGTGTAATTGGTCGATTGTGCTTATAGTAAAATCTCGCCCGAGAACTAATCACTCTCGGTTATTTTAAATTTTTAAATTAGAGATTTCGCTAGAAACGCACTCGATCGAATTTGGCCGTTATTTAGAGCCCAAACTTTGATGTCAAATTTCGGAATTCGAAGGAATTTAATTGGACGGTGTCGATATTATTGTTGCCAACCTCGATATTACCCGGTATATGTGAAAAGTGAATTTTTGACCGGGTACAAATTTGGACTGGTAGACCACTCTCGCGGTGTGTTTTATTAACACAATTTTACCCAAATCCTAAAATTATTAATTAGGATTTTTGGGAGACCGTCGGATATTTTTCGGGTTTAAATCGTGTCCGTTGGATCGCAATTATTGCGATTTTGATTTATCTTCTCTCTCTCTCTCTCTCTCTCTCTCTCTCTCTCTCTCTCCCCCCCTTTTCCCTCTTTCCCGCTGACTCCCTTCCCTTCCCCCACGCCTTCTCCCCTTCCTTTTTTCCCCCACTCACCCCATTAGCCCATCACTTCTTCTTTTTTCTTTATTCTTCTTTGTGTTAAACTTGCTTACCGGGGTAGTTTAATTAAATGTTTAGATTAGGGGTGTTAAATTAGGTGTTGGTTTATTATTATTTGGATTTGGATTTAATTATGGGTTAGTGCTTAATTAATTGTGTTTAGGTATAAGTATGGATTAGTTTATTGTTATTGGTTATTATTATTAAATTATTTATTTTCGGAATTTTAAATATTATTTTATTAGTTAATATATTAATTCCGAATTAAAAGTTATTTTATTATTTTCGGATTTAAATATTACTATTTTATTATTAAATAATTAATTTCCGAAAATTAAATATTATTATTTTCGAAAATTTTCTAGCGCCAATTATGATGCCAATGTTGGATTTCGCTGTATAAATTGGACGATTTAGAAAATGATTTGAATGATTTTGATTCAAGAAATATTTTGACACTTTGGAAAATTGAATTATTTTCGGATATTATTAAATAATTAAATTCCGAATTTATTTATTATTATTTCGAAAATTTATAATTTCAAATTATTATTTCCGGTTGAATGTTAGCGTTTATACCGTGAATTGTCGATTAAATTGTTTACGGACAATATATTTTGATTGGAAATTTTCAAGAAGGTTTACGAAGTTTTTGGCATTTAATTATTTTTATTGTTATGCCAAGTAATGATTATGATATTTTGTGATTGATATTCGGGTTTGACATCAAGCATGCAAAATTGACTGGCTGTTGTATGTGTGACCCCCGTGATATTGTTGCATGGCATTTATATGAGCACTATTCATGAACGATGGGCTAATTGAGAAGATAATAATTGGCCGGAATGTTTGTGTGCTCGTGGTGGTCACACGCTGGAGCCGCCTTGCGTGTATCGCTTTGACGATGCCCGATTTATCGGATGCCCGGGGATAACTGGAGTGCCGATACCCCGGATGTTTTGTCGCGCCCGAGGCCGGACTTGATGCTCCTTACGGGATACCATCTTACCGTGTATCGCTTTGATGTTGCCGTATTGGAATGCCGCCATCCCCGTATCGTTTTTGACGGCCGCGGCCCGACGGACGGACGGAGCCCGGTTTTTACCGGTAGACCGCCATCTTGCTGCGACGCTTGATGTGTGGTAGCCCCGAGGGGCGAATAATTGGAATACGGTGATGCATAGTGCTTAATTATGGGGTAGAAACCGCTAGGCATGGTATGGGACGGCTCAAGCGAGTTTTGCCTTATAATCGAGACACGCATGATCGTGTTGCATTAACGCATGGAAAGTCTTGTTAAATGCTTCGAGTATGTGACATATGCATTTCATCAACGTGGTGTATCAAGGCGAGGTAAGGATGCATGTGGTTGTTTATTAATGTGTTGTTGATGTTATGTTGCTTAATTAGGGACCCCGCAAGTAGTAGGCCTCCTAAAGCGGGGCTTAGGGCGTTAACTTATTGAGACATTCGCCTCATTGTTGTTGTTAACCCCTTTTCAGGCCCTTAACGTGTTGGCGCATCCAGTTGGTTCGAGGTGTTTGGAAGCTGGCTTTTTGAGTTTGACATATTGATGAAGTAGATTAACCCTAGCCTGTTACTTTTTGCTGGCTTTTTGTGGTAGCGCCCGAAGTGGGCATGTAAGAATACTCTCAGGGGTTAATCAAGTGAAAATTAAAATAGTGTTGTTTGACTGTTGTGATTGTCTTCCTGACTATCCCTATTTTGTTATTTGTCCGGGGATTGTTGTGTTCGTTTCCGCATGCGTAATTAAATCATAAAATGAAGGGTCGGCGACGAGTCCCGGACGCCGCATCATAACGACCATAGCGGGATGTCGCGTGTCCGTAGGGTTCGGGCGTGACAACAACCAACCTAATACTTGAAGTGGAAGGTTAAGTATTTGAATAATCTTTCTTGGGAACAATGTCCTTTAATCGATCACTCCCACTAATCAAGTCATTTTCAAGAAACTTAGCATTTCTCGATTCCATAATCCTAGTAGTGTGAGATGGACAATAAAATCTGTATCCCTTTGACTTTTCAGCAGATCCAATGAAATACCCACTTACAGTCCTTGGGTCCAACTTCTTTTTCTTGTGGATTATAGACTCTTACTAGAGACGAGCATTCCCAAACACGTACATGTCGCAAACTTGACTTCCAACCTTTGAATAACTTAAAAGGCGTCTTTGGGACAGCCTTGGTTGGAACTCGATTTAATATGTACACCGCTGCCTTAAGAGCTTCAGTCCACAAGGACTTAGGAAGTTTGAGCTACTAAGCATACTCCGCACCATGTCCAATAAAGTTCGATTTCTTCTTTCTCGCCACGCCATTTTGGTCCCAAGAACCCGGGATAATGTATTGGGCAACTATCCCATTCTCTTGAAGAAACTCTACAAATGGACCAGGTACTTGTCCATCTTCAGTGTATCTACCATAAAATTCTTCACCTCTATCTGATCTCACGATCTTAATTTGCTTGCCGCATTGTTTCTCTACTTCTACCTTAAAAACCTTAAAGGCATCCAACGCTTCATGCTTATTATGAAGCAAGTAGAGATACATGTAACATGAGTAATCATCAATGAAGGAGATGAAGTATTTCTGACCATACGAGTCCATATCAGGACTACAAATGTCTGTATGTATGATTTCTAATATGTCCGTACTCCTCTTGGCACCTTTCTTTGTCTTGTTGGTCTGCTTTCCCTTTATGCAGTCCACGCAAATATCATAATCAGTAAAATCCAAAGTACCGAGTACTCCATCATTTACTAATCGCTTAATTCTATCTATGGAGATATGTCCCAATCTCAAAGTGCCACAACATAGAGGAATCTTCATTCACAACACATCGTTTTATACCGGCATTATCATAAACATGCATCGCATTATAATAGGCATTGTCTTATAAATTAATTCGAAAAAGACCATCGGACAAAATACCACTCCCAACAATTTCAGATTTAAACAATAAACTGAAGTTTGAATCTGAAAAGTTAAAAAGAGTAACCCAAAGGTACAAGTCTTGAACTGAAATTAAGTTTCTAAAGAAACTTAGAACATAAAAGGTCCTTTCCAAATTCAAAACAAAGCCACTATTGAGAACTAATCTACATGTCCTAATAGCTTCTACAGGCGAACACATCTTGTTTCCGAATAGATGCTTTATTCACTTCCCACTAGTTCCTATGGTTTTGAAAAACCCCGCAAGGAATCTGAAATATGGATTGTAGAACCAGAATTAATTCACCAAGTGTTGTGACTCACATCAGCCATATTAGATTCATAACAAACATAAGAGATTGGATTACCTTTCTTCTCAAGCCAAGCCTTAAACCGACGCAATCCTTCTTCATATGCCCCTTCTTTCTATAGAAGAAACATTTGGATTCCTTCTTAATGTCAGCTTTGGGAGGTATTTTACCTCTCCCCTTGTGCTTGCCGTACTCTTAAACCTTTCTTTGTGTTGCCAAATGAGCACTTTCTCCCAATTCCATAGTCAGCCTCTCTTCCTCTTGAACGCACATGATCATAAGTTCATTAATTGACCATTTATTCCTATGTGTGTTGTAAGAGATCTTGAAGGTGCATCTTTGTTGTGGGAGAGTGTTGAGAATATAGTACACAAGAAATGATTCAGATATCTCAACCTCAAGGTTTTCAGCTGAGCTGCAATGTCCCTCATCTTCATGATGTGCTCACGCACACCTCTAACAATTGTGAGCTTTAGAGATGAAAACTTCATTATTAGGGTCATGACATGTGCCTTTTTCAAGTCTCAAACTGCGCATCAATGGCCTCCAATAAATCCTTAGCATTGCTATCTTTGAGCGAATCGAACCACGGATACTAGGAGATACTTTAGTCTTTATGAACATCACACTAAGGCGATTGGACCGCTCCCATTGTTCATAAAGGGCTATCTCGGCTGCAATGCTCGTGTCAGTAGGAGCAAGTGGTTCATCTTTCCTTATAGCATAGTCAATGTCCATGCACCCCAATTGAAGAAGAATTGACTCTTTCCAAACTTTATAGTTTTCACCATTCAAAGTATGGAAACATCACTTTTAAATTCAGAGTAATTCACAGGTTGCAAAAATGCATATTAAACAATCATGCTTATGTCACAAAATTTGAGGTAAAATCAACATATATCATGTGCTATCAATGTAAGACATGTCACAAAATATGAATCACATAACATAAAACGCACGTGGGCTAGGTTTTTCATTTAAATAGATTCATAAATACTCCATGAAGAAACTATCATATTATATTCCTTTCCTTAATCCCGTGGGTAAATTAAGAAAAATAATATGATATTTCAACCTAATTAATTAAATTAATATAATGAAAATTCCTATGGGATTAAATTCATCATATTAATAAAATTAATTACAATTAATGTCCATTTCAAATGTGATCCGAATGCTATTAATATATAATTTAATTAATTAAGGATGCTGTGGCTACTTCCCAATTAATTAAAAATATATGGATCTTTGGACATTTAATTTCATGCATAAAAATTATTCATAAAAAATACATGAAGGACAAAACAATAAATTTAATTCGCAAGGGCATAATCGTAATAACGGGCGAAAAGCAGGGCAAAAATGTAAAAACTGAATGGTTGTTGGCGGTTCGAGGCGGCGGCGTGACGCTGCCTTACAACCGCTGCAGACGCGCGGCCGCGCGTGCTGCTGCGATTCTTGCGGCGGCGTGGATACCACGCGCCCGGCGATTGCTCCAGCAGCGTGGGGCCCGCGCTTATTCCTCTTCGCGAGCGAAGCCATTTTCCGACGTTCTTCGCCATTCCGCGCACCTTGACGAATGGGTCTCCTCCGGTAGCCCATATCACACCAAAATAATTAATGGGTTTCGGAGACCACGTCGGCGCGACCACATGGACCCAAAATTCGGCGAAAACAACTAAGAAATTGGCTCGAATCAAGCAAAATTCCGTCCAAACGCACAAACCCCAACCCGCAACTTCCGCCGCTCAAATAGCCTCTAGCAATTACCGATATGCCAGATTAACTTAGGGCTATTCTTCTCCATGGCGGTGCAACCGTGCCGGTCCGAAGTCGAGCGGTGGGTCGCGGAATTTGGCGAAATCGACGATTTCCCTCTTAGCCCCAAAACCCAATTACTGTTCATCTCAAAAAGCCCCAAAAATACACCAAAAATTCAACAAGAACAAGGCAGAGGTATTAAACTCGCTCTGATACGAGCCATCCTCTAGGAGGATGCGCAGTGTTTAGATGGATGAGATGAGCCACGTTAGCTTTTTGGGGAGAGCCGCCCTGAGACGGGATCTCATGTCAATGGCCATGGTCGATTTTTGTGGTGATTGCTAAGTCTTGTAGGCATCGATAGATTCAATGGCGGAGAAATTACAAAACCCGCGGAAGATAGATTTACGTTTCAACCTGGATGTGGGGGCGCGAATGAGAAGCGTGGAGATTTCCGTTATGATCGAGTAACATATCGATGTGTTGAGGGAAGGGGATAACGATGCATCGTGATCGCGAGTTATTTACGGTGCGTTCGTTTCCGATCGACGTGGAGAGCTACGTTTTGCACATGTGTCGATGATTGATTCCTCCGATAGCTATTATGATTGATCCGATAGCCTATTCTTCCATGCAATGTGCTCAAAGGGTACCTGCTGATATGTGTATACGAAATGTAAAACATGACTCTGATGATCATAGTTGTAGGTACAATTTAATTTCTTTCTAAATCAGTGTGTGAAAGTGATCAATACATCTTCAATGATAAAAAGGATCATGCATGTGTATTAAATAGGATAACAACAGGAACAAGATTTGACGTTATAATCGTCGATCAATTGAGAGCTCAATGATTTTGAAAATGCAACAATCAAGTGTCAAATTCGCAGTTGATTGAATTCGCTATCGGGAAGCACACGTGGCAAATGACCAAATATTCGACCCTGGGAGCCACGTCGAATGCTCGACGCCTAAATTCCGCTAATGGCAAGGTCAAGGCTAGATCGATGCCTTTTAAACTCTTCATTCGATCATCAACCAAAATCTCTAATCATGTCTCTAATCATCCCTGTATTCCACTAGGAGATTTTTTTTTCCTGCCAAGAGAATTTGATCCCCAAAAGTTTTATAAGGTGGAGAAATTGATTACACAGCAAGTTAGATGATCAAATCAAATGTTACGACACCGAATTAGGGAAGGGACTAAACCACGCGGACCCGATGCCCAACGGGCCTAACATCCATGGCTCATACCGAAATTCTAAATTTGTCCTATACTTCAGGCAATATAATACCCATAATATGGGCAAAGCTTAGGCGGTTCCCTTCCAAGTTGTTGTGAGCTCCACTCCCAATGCCCCTGAGCTCCTTTGATTATCATGTAACGTTTATTTCTATGATCAAATGATCATAAAATTGCATTTTGACATGGATTTTAGATCCAATGCCACACTTCACCCCCCCGCCCTTATTGATATGTATTGCAATGGGGTCACTCGTTGTTGATTTTATAGTGCTTTTATACTTGTTACTAAAGTCAATGGCAAAAAAATTTTGTGAAAAACCCTCGAAACTGTAATTTTGCACTTTTACCCTTTCTATAGATCGATGTGTAGAGACATGAAAGTGCAAATTTGAACGTGGAGAGTTTACAGCTATGATCAGGCTACGTATTGATATGCTGAAGATTACGAATTACTAATGGTATTTGAGTTTAGAATTAGTTAAAAAAAAATTTCGAGACATATCAAGCAACTATTCTTTTTTTTTTTTTTTTTTTTTTTTTGAAAGAGTGAGTACTTAACATGGCATAAGTAATTGTATTTTTTTTTTTTGGCATCGGGGGAGCAACCCCTATTTGCGTATCCTTACCAAAAAAAAAAACCCTATTTGCGTCCTCCCTTTTGGAAAACAAAATGTTTGGTGGGTGTGAAAGACACGTGAGGTCCACGTAGAAAGGTCTATAGAGAAAATGAGGAAAGTCTCCAAAAATTGTAAGGTTTGATTCTTGAAGGCGGCGTTGATTTGTGCTGCCAAAATGGTTTCAAAGTCTCTTGTGATATACAATTACGATACGGAACTATGGAGAGAGCGACTGGATATGAAATGCTGAGATTATTAAAAGCGTTTGTGAGATTTGCTTTTGAAATCAACGTACAGACACACAGCTGTCTATGAAAAACTCAATTTTAGGCTGGCACAAATGACTTTGAAAAGTCTAATGTCGCGGATGACTTTTGGAAAGAGTCCCATGGACGAATTCCGAGCTTGACATGCCCGAAATTAATACGGCTTCCCCTAGCTAGTAGTCTATCTCGTGGCTTGACTATGAGGCAAAAGCAAAGCAAGTTGCCCCATTTGTTCAGAGAGAATTTTCCCCCCCCTTTTCCGTTTTCATTTTCGTGAAAATAGTATGTGAAAAAAGAGCGTTTGGTACTGTTTCCCAAAAAAAAAGCAGTTCCCAAAATCGTTTAAGCAATTGTATAGTTGATGAGCAAAACGCCCCAAGAGACTGCCAACAAAATGCTTCCTACTATTAGTATGGTTAGGAAATTCCTAGTGGATACACTTAGTATGGCAAGGTATCGATACATAGATTTTTATCAATTGCGATCAAACATCGATTACACAGTTTGTGCGGTTAACCTGAACACGTTGCATGGTTATGTAGTTTGAAATTTACAATTAGCAGGACAGTGATAATAGGAGTCCTTGTGCCATTTACGCATTTGAGTTCTCAAACTTTTATTTCGTTTATTTTGGAATTAAAACTTGCATTAAAAAGCATTTGAGAGATTCAGTTTGCTCCATCAATTTCTGATGGACAGAAATCATAGCTAGCTTCTTTAATTCCCCGTAAACATAATAACATATTGCGTGCAAATATGACTACATGTTCATGAATTCCCTTTGCCCAAAAGAGAAACATAAATTATTAATTATCTATTTTTAACTAATCGAGTCATCGAAACATTCAGATGTGATATCATTCACTAAATTATCTCTTAGGCTTTATTGTCACAAAACATGGATGACCTCGGAATTAATCATTTTCATAAGTCTCCCAACTCTAAATTTTACTCAGATTCTTACCTATGAAGGCAATTATGGAGTTATTTTCTCCTTGATCAAAATAAGGATCCTCAAATATCTTGACATACATATATAAAACTGTTTAAACTTTATTTGAAAAGGTATTTTGCGTATGATAAAATATTTATTAAAAATAGACTAAACAAGGTGCAATATCAAATTTTTAGAGAAACGAAAAGATTGATAAAGTTTGAATTGTTAATTCTTCTTGCTCCCGCAGCAACGCATTAGTTAATATTCTAGTACATACATAAGACAAAATGATGGTTTTAAAAACATGGCATGTTGACCCTTGTCAATTTTGGTAACGTGATCTAGTGAAATAGTATTCTCTTATTTCTTTTTTGTTCTTTCGATAAGAAATTTCATTTCTACACAAGAAAGCTATTATAAGTTTTCATTGTTTTGTGGGATAAAGCTCATTTATGCAAACACGATTATGAATAAACTTACATATTTTTGCCAAGGCTCATTTATGTTACCCAATTCTCGATAAAGTTATTATGAGGAAATTTTTATACATTTGCTTAACCATTTCCAATAAAGTTATTTGAGCGCATTTGGATTTTCGTTTGGAAAATGCTCTCAATGCGGGACCAAATGGCTTTTTCAATACTATTTTCATGTGCAGATGAAGATGAAAAACGAAAAGTGCGAGAATTTTCTCTAGACATAAAGAGGCAACCTGCTTTTTTTGACTCATAGGTTTTGGTCTTTCCTTCTTTCTTTCTTTAGTCCCTGTTTTATGCACCCCACGCGTCTTTTCTCTGTTATCATCTAGTGGAGCGACTGAGCATGAAGTAAGATGGAAATGCCGTTGGCCTTGCTATATATTATTGCATGAAGTTAATCACGAGGCACCACCAAACCATCATCTCCCAACAAAAGCATCACCTCTTTAACCTCCTCTCAAACGCTCCTCAACCCCTTGCTTTTGCCTTTTTGGAAATGGCGGAAGCAGTGCTCTTCAGCCTTGCCACCGCCATACTGAAAAGCATCACCTTCGAAATTGCAAAGCCTGGAGGCTCCTTCGCTTCTCAGAAGATCCAGTTGCTCTGCGGTGGTGCCGAGGGCGAGCTCAAAAGCCTTCAGGACACTGTCCAGACCATCCAAGCTGTGCTTTTGGATGCCGAGAAGAAGCAATGGCACGACAACCAGGTCAAGCTCTGGCTCAGGAGGCTCAAGGACGTGCTGTACGACGTACAGGACTTGTTCGATGATGTCGCAACCGAAAATCTGAGGCGGAAGGTCACTTCCGGCAACAAGATGTCGAAAGCGGTACGCGTTTTTCTCTAAATCAAATCAGCTTGCACACCGCCTCAGAGTGGCTAATAAGATTCAGGAACTTAGGAAGGAACTAGATCGGATTAAAAGTGATAAGGAGTTATCAAATTTAGAGCAGCATCTGAGCGAGGAAACAATCGGGAGAGGAAAGAAACCTGAAGTTCCCTCACCTGATGAAAAAATAATTGGTAGGGAAGAGGACAAAAAAAAGATCAAACAACTTTTGTTTGATTCCTTCTCTAGCCAGAGTGTGTCATTTGTTGCCATCGTCGGCAAAGGAGGTCTTGGAAAAACCGCACTTGCACGACTAGTGTACAACGATGGGGAGGTAAAAGAACATTTTGGGCTTAAGATGTGGGTGTGTGTATCTGATGTCTTTAACGTGAATGTGATTATCAAAGAAATTCTTAAATCAGCGAAAGACAACTGTCAAGAGCATGATGATGAGATGAAAAGGTTATTACAAGATCTTGAGAATAAGCCTATAGACCAATTGCCAAGTCTTCTTCATGAGATTCTAGGCAGGAAGAAATACTTGCTTGTTTTGGATGACTTGTGGAATGAAGATCGGCATAAATGGTTGAAGCTTGGAGATTGGCTTGAGGGTGGTTTACAGGGAAGCAAGATACTTGTAACCACTCGTAGCCACAAAGTTGCAAAGGTCACGGATGCGAAATCGGTTATCCATGTTCTAAATGGCTTATCTGAAGATAAGTCATGGAACTTATTCAGGAAAATGGCTTTTGGAGATGGGGTAGAATCATCAGACCCAGAACTGGAGGAGACAGGTCGAGATATAGTTAAAAAATGCGCCGGCGTTCCCCTTGCCATTAGAACTATAGGAGGCCTTTTGTACGGCAAAAATAAAGATGAATGGCTCCGTTACAAAGTGCGTGAACTTCCAGAAATACCAGAAATTGATGAGGTTGATGATGGAATTATGCAAGTCCTCAAGTTCAGTTACGATCGTCTCCCGTCATGCTTGAAACATTGTTTTGCATATTGCTCATTGTTTCCGAAAGACTATTCTACAAGAAAGATATGATGATACATCTTTGGGTGGCACAAGGTTTTATTGAGTCACAAAGCGGGAGGATAACCTTGAAGAGGTCGCCAACAAATACTTGTCAGTACTACTATGTAGATCGTTCCTTGATGAATACAAATCGTATGATGGCGAGGCCCTACATTTCAAGATGCATGATCTCATGCATGATCTTGCCCAAAAAGTTGCTGGAGGTGAATGCAAGATTGTTAATTTTAAAAGAGGAGATAATGATAGAGGAATTAGACATGCATCATTTATTTCAGAGATCTTCTCTCAAGAGAAAATGGTGTCCTTGCTCGACACATCCAAATTGCGGACGTTTTTCTATTTGGGAGGTGAATCCTCTGTATTCAACTCTACCAAAGTTTTCTCTGGGTGTAGACATTGTCGAGCGTTGGGTTTGGACAAAATAGATATTCCTCTCCTTCCTTCCTCCTTTGGAAAGTTGAAGCAGTTAAGGTTTCTTTATATTTCTGCAAACCAATCTATCCGAAGTTTGCCGGATTCAATTGCGGATTTGGTGAACTTGCAGTTCCTCAATCTCATCAATTGTGAGAACCTTAAAACATTTCCAAGAGATTTGAGGAAATTGATCAACCTTAGGCACCTCTTAATTGATGGGTGTGATTCACTGAGCCACCTACCACCCCTTGAGTGAACTCCCTTCCCTAATGACATTGATTCTCTCGAGCTTGGGTGCGTTGGAGTTCCTTCAACAGACAAGTGACCTGGAACGATCCAATACTACACGTCCCTTCTTCCCATCTCTCGAGAAACTGTCCCTCTGCTTCTGTAGCACCCCTGAAAGGATGGTGGGGAAGAAAGCAAGCAATGGGAGCATATCAAAAGCATCGGTCAGACAATTCACTGTCATCCTTCCCAAAACTTTGGTCCGTGGAAATATGTGATTGTCCCCACTTGAATTTCTTGCCACCATTCCCCAAGGTGGAATACTTGAAAATAGATAGCACGACAATGTTGGAACAGCAATTGATGGCCAATCCAAATTGCCCATCAGAAGCAACAGTGGGATCCACATTCACCCCTTTCTCTAAACTAAAGCGTCTAGTTATTTATGAATGGGATACGAAGCCCTCAGTGATCGAGTCTCTACTCCGATTAGCCACTAATCTCAAGTCCATGGGCCTCCACTTCTTTTGCAACCTAAAGTGTCTCTATCGTGGCACGCAACACCTTTCCTCGCTCCAGGAACTCGACATTTTTTATTGTGCAGGACTCGATATATTGTGCCAAGAAGACAAGCATGACACTAAATGGCGATTCCTTACAAAACTTCGTGTTCTTAAAATCATATATCTTTCGGATTTTGTGGCATTACCTGAGTGGATTCAACATGTTACAACTCTACAATCTCTTGAGATTTCTCGCTGTTTGAGTTTGAAGAGTTTGCGGAATGGATTGGAAATTTCTCTTTACTCGAAAAGCTGGTATTATCTTATTGTCCAAAATTAGAACGTTTGCCATTGAAGATGCGCAACCTCACATGCTTGAAGAAATTGAGAATCCGTGGTTGTCCAGCTCTGAAAGAGAGGTACCTAGCACACGGCCACGAAGAATTGGAAAAGATACCGCACATTCGGATCATCGATTGGGAGGATTGATTGTAACCATGAGCTCAGTAGAGAGGTACGAGAAAAGACTATCTATCTCACCTTCTTTTTTATTTAACTTATTTCTCTTAACTACCCAGTTCGCCACCAACGCTGCGTACTGTACAGGTCGAAATTGCTGTTTATGTCGCGCGTGTAGAACACCACCTTTGCCTCGCTGTCTTGCTCGTAGAGAAGAACCTCCTCACTCCCTCCTTCTATCTCCTCCATCACGGCCGCCGGAACTCCCTGATTCGACACCACCTGGGAAGGACCCCAGCGTCTCCGACGCACGTCGCATCCCTCGATCGCCTCCTTCCTCTTGGCCGGGTCGCAATCGATCCCGCCGAGATGGTTTGAAGCTGAGATTCTCGAATCCGCTGCTCGATTCGGAGTTGCCTTCAGATGTCTTGTCCAGTCGGATGAAGAAATTCTGGGGATTTCGGTAATCCCGGCGTCGAGGACGCCTTTAACGCTGGCTTTCGAGTCGTCACTTTGCTCTGTCGTGGCTCTGCTCACCGGAGTCAAAGGCCAAATAGAAGGTAGGAACTCTCTCTCTCTCTCTCTCTCTCTCTCTCTCTCTCTCTCTCTCTCTCTCTCTCTCTCCTGCAATTCAGTTTTCACTGTGAATGTATATTTGTTGGGGATGAATTTGGATTATGAATTGAATGTTATGGAGACATTTGGATTATGAATTGAGTGTTATGGAGACATTGCATTGCATGATATGATGAGCAGCTTCTTTGTAGCTGATTGATTGAGTGGAGAAGAGAACAATGGCATCCATTGCGAGGTTTCTTTTGACTTTAGAATTATGCGGTTCGTAAAAATGGAAGCAGAAAGTCATTAGCTCATGAGCTACCACCACTTGCTTAGAAAATGACAATTGCTGTATAATATTGGCTGATTCTTTGGGGGACCGTGCGTCTAGTACACAAGTTTTGCAATTTATGGAAAAGAAATCTGTTAGGACAAAGTTGACCATCGATATATGACAGGATGATTTGATGTTGTCTTAGATCTTGGATCAATCGTGGCGTCTGCCTTAATGCAATGCTGACTCGATTACATCAATTGGGTTTCAAATATGTCGCGCGTAATGGAAACCTGCTGTCTCATAGAAAATCCAGGGCGTGTACATAGATTTTTGCCTTGCGGTTGATTCTGTTGAGCAAGTTGAAGGCTGGCAAGAATTCCACTTTTTATCTTGCCGATAATATACAAAGTTGAAACCGAAGCTGAACCAAACGTAAATGTTCTTGAAAGCGCAATTTTTTTTCGCGATAAATTAGTGTTTTAACTGTCATATGAGTATCCAATCTAAAGATAGCATCTTTCTTTTGATTTTAAAGGGGTATGTGGTAATCTTCCTCTCCCTCTATTTTGTGTTCTCTTTTTTGATTCTGCTTTTGCTTATAAAATGATCTTTGTTTTTGAGAGTTGTGTTCTCTTTCTTTTCTTCTTTTTTGTTTAAAATGTAATGGGCAGTGTAGTTTGGAAGCAGCCTCCTTTTAGATTGGTGGGTTGTCTGCTGATGTTAATTCCTCCATGGGTCCATACAGCCTTGAAGATGGCCAAGGAGTGTCGCTGAAAGAAGCATGCCACCAACACTCTTGGGCCTCTTTTGTTTGCCAAACTCGGGGCTTGACGCTCTTAAAATGGTCGTTTGTTATGAGCTGCGAATGCAACAATTAGTGAACCTTTCTCAATCTGTCAGTTCTCAAGTCAGAAATGAAGGAACATAATTTCTATGTACTACTGTGATTGCAATCTTAATGTTGATAAATACTATATCTGCAAAATATCTAGAACCGACATTAACCCCTCCTGTTAAAAAGTATTGTTTTCAACACATCTGCCTCATTCGAGACAATTTTGAACCTGTCAATATAAGGCTAGCATGATTTAACAAAGTTAGAATCAAGTTTGGATGAGTCAAATAGCTATATTGAGATACTTGATACACAAACCATTTGGGAACAGTGGCGTAGATTAGTCTTATCAAAGAAAAGCGTAGATTGTGAAGACATGATGTTATTGCTACAGGGGAAAATGCCATGGTAATTTAATTCCTGAATTCTCAAGAGCTCTTCAACTAACTTAGCATATGAGAAAATACAGTATAAAGGCGAGAAGAGGATCGAAGTGTGTCAACTAATCAAAACACGGTTTCAAAAAGTTCGAGAGATGAACAATGATGTCCGCCAAAGCTACTTACCGCGAAAGATCTCCGATGCCGATAACTAGTGCTCTAGGTATTGGAGGAACGTGGATCCACTTTTTCTCATGAAGCACTTGAAGTCCTCCAATTTGATCTTGCAGCAGAATTGTGAGGAAGTCATTGTCTAAATGCTCTGTCACACCGAGGGGTCAACTCGGCAATAGGCGGAAGCGATTAGTAGTGGCACATGATCGCGCATCCTTTCCACACTCCATCTCCCTCAAGTGACGTGGGTGGAGTCCTAGGGCTTCGATAAGAGCTCAAGCAGGGGCGAGCCGGTCTCATCGCATGGTTTGAGTACTCCACTAGCATTTTTGTGCGGAGATGTTGCAATGCATCAGAAAACTGAACTAGAGCTGCTGTAAAAGTATTGTTGGGCGACCGGACGACGAATATGCAGGGGACTTGGGTGATCCCAGTGTCCACAAGGCCTTTGACTCCAGCTTTCGTCTCGTCGAGCGCTCTCAATTTGCTCACTTGATCATGTTCATCGTCTGTGGAAGTGACCATAGGCATTTTTCAACAGGCATTTTTGCCTGAAAATCGGATAGAATAGACTTCAACGACGGGATTCTCATTTTATATGGACAAACATGATTAATCGAACTATAGGACATGTAAAGAGCTAGGGGTGTATAAAGGAACCAAAAACTGCCCGAACCACGGAATCGAAATGGACTAGGCCCCGGAACCAGCGGGTCTCCATGGGGTCTAGTCCGGTTCCTTGTTCTAATTTAGTACAACTAGTGAGTACTAGTCCGGTTCTCGGTTCTAGATATGGAGCCGTTCACCGCCCACCAGCACGGTTGGATCAAAGAATATATATATAATTTTTTTTGGTAAGGAGTAATATATATATATAATTTTTTAAGGAAAATTTCCAACAAAAAAAAAAAAAAAATTTAAAAAAAATGAGAATCCTAAAATCCCTAATCTAAAACTCAATGCTCATCAACTGAGTATTGTTACGTCTCACTCTCATCTTGTCCGAGTCATCTCTATCTCTCACTAACTCTCAAGCTCAACGCCCCTTGACTCACGGCCCGTGCCTCCAGTCATACATCGCCTCCTTCTATCGCTTTCAGTCACCTCCATTTGTGTGAAGCTTGATGAAACCGTTTTCCAGACCCACCCGGAAACCGGATCGGATCGGGCGATTCGGATCTGGGTGGATCCATCGAACTAACCAACGGTTTCAAGTTCCAATTTTTTGGAACCTGTTTTAATGGCGGTTCTCGGTTCCATAGTGGGAACCGCCCCACCCGAACTATAACATCCTCAATTTCAGTCCCTGGGAAATAGCTATGGTTTAAGTTTGGTAGTTTTCCAATTGGAACCAATTTTACTCTTGTTCTGGAAAACTCAATTTCGGATCCTTTGTATCCCCTCGTATTGTTATTTTTGTAGAGACTTTTGTGATCCTAATTTCCAAACACTTTCTTCTTGAAAGTTTCTCCAAACATCTTAACGTTTTACATACTTTAATTTCATAATTTTTGGACTTAATATAAGTAATACGATGACCTGATTTTCGGACCGTGTAAAAATGCCTAGAATGGGTATTTCGATAATGTTCACCCTTTTTCTTTTATTTTCTACAAGCTTTTATAGGCCGATTTTGGAAAAGTTTCCTTCACAAAAGTTGTTGAGAACTTCTTTTTCTATAACGTATATAAATTTGGGAATTTTTCGAGATGATTTGAATTCTGGAAAGAGCTTACTTTGAGAAACAAGAATTCTGTTCCAGTAAACTATTTTTAGTCTGTCTTTGAGCTACTAAAAATGGTGTTTACAGAAAGATTCAGATTTCGTGTTCTTCATGAAAAATGTTTGTTAAGGCCTTATTTATGACATATTCAAATTTGAGAATTTTCGGAATCCATTTACTATGTTTTCAAGTCCGATTTCGTGAACAGTACAAAACTATCCGGTTTTGTCAGATTTCAAAGATTTATCAATTTCTATATGAGAACGTTGGAATCCCGACTTGATATCTTTTGGTGATATTTGAGGACATTCCAGCGCTGAACCTCGAGTTGAACGAGATTATTATAAGTGTTTTGTCGTGAAAACCCTAGGAAATCATGGAATTGATTATGATGTGGGTTTGTGACTTAAGTGTCGATTAGTTGTTATTGTGCAATCCAATGGTGTTGAGTTATTGTGAGCCGAACTGACATTTCTAGTAGGTCAAAATAGGCTCTGCGTTGGTTTTGTTGGGAAGAAACTAGAAGATAAGCTTTTGACACAATCGAAGCTTCTCCTTCAAGCTTCATTTATTAAGGTTCATCATGACATGCATAAATAAATGAAGACTTTGAGGCCCCCTTCATCATGGTTTGCATTAATTAGTTGGATTTTGGAGGTAGCATTATCATGACATGCATTAATGGCCATAAGACTTTAAGGGCATTTCATCATGTTATTTTTTCATTGTCCATTAATATAAAGATTTTCAAAATCAAGTTATTAATGGTATTTCATCATGGCTTTTGACTCTTATTCATTAATGCAAAAATTTTCAACATCATTTCATTAAACGCCAAGATTTTCAAGATCATTTTATCATGACTTTTGACTTATATTCATTAATGGCTAAGATTTTAAGAAGATTTGATAATGATGGCCAAATCTAATCATTAATGAAGGAAGATTTGGTAATTATGATAAAATCTAGGAATATTTTGTAATGATGTTATTTTATCTCTTCTTTGCTTGGGCTATTATAAATAGGAATAAAAGAGAGAGAGAGAGCTCTCATACCGCTTCTTCTCCATTCTCATGCCCCTCTCCTCATCCTCACGCCACCACCAACCTTCTCTCTTGCTTTTTGCTTCTTGTTCACACCGAGAAAGAGAGAAAGAGAGAGAGAGCTCACCGACTAGCTCGTGTCTCTTATTGTTATTCAGCAAACTAGAGCTCAAAGCCAAGATGCCATCCTCCACATGTTTAAGCCTCATGCCAAGATCCGTTTACTCACGTGTTCAAGCTCGAGAACCGTTGAGACTCCCGTGTTCTTTTCTTGTTCTAGTTTTATTTCATAGTGTAAGTGAATTTCCTAATATCGAGAAAGGATATTGAGATACATTGTGATATGGTTTGCTTGAACCATTTCTCAGTTGTTTGGTTGATCGTAGTTGGTTCATTTTCTTAATTTGATCATGTTTTATATTTAATGTTGTTTTCAGATAGAACCGAGCCTTGGTTGGTAAAGTGTACATGCGATAAGGGCCGACTTATGTTAACGGCGATCGATATATCCTCGCTTGATATTAGTGTTTTCACTTGCTGAGTCTCCCTGACTCATCCCCCGTTGTCTCCTTTTTCAGGTCCATAGGATGGCATCTCCCCCAGCCCGCGTTGGCAATCCCGTGGAGATGAGAGCCGAAGTGCTCACCGTGATAGATGTCGAGAAGACCGTGCCTACCGCTGAATCACAACGCTTGTGATGTTCGATGAGGGCCTAACGGACTTGGTGCCTCATCCGTGACGTGGCGTGGTATCACCACTGTGAACGGAGAATGGGTTAATCCCTATGTGGGTTCAACGGTACTTTGGCGGTGTGGGCAGGCCGGCTCCAAGATAAAGCCACGGGTGGGATATGAGATGACCAAAGGACGGAATCGGGTGGAGGTGAAAAAGCGAGGAGCGAGGATAACCCAAGTCAAATTTTACTATCCTTAGTTAGCCTGTATTTAATATGTTCGCATCGTTGTATACATAAGATTTGCTTTGATGCTTCTTGTCTTATTTCCACTATTGTTCAGAATGTGATTGTCCCGAAATTATACTTCCGTTTGTATGTGAAGAAAGATAACAATGAACAGGACCTTACTTTAATGGCCCCGAGGTGAGGGGCGTTACCTAACCATACTCACCCCTATAAAGAGCTCATATATGTTTGCTTAACTATAGAATCATTGCATTCAATATAATGAAGCATGATGTAATATAAAAAGAGATCAATTAGTTATTTAAATATATTTATTAAGAACCATAAGTAACAGATTAATTTCCTGATAAGAGAAAATCCGAATTTATTTCATTCATTCCTTAATCCATAGTTCTTTTTTCACTTACATGCAAAAACGCGATTGATGCACGCTCGATATTGGAAGAGCACGTGAATTAATGGCTGATAATACGGTGACTATTTGAAATTATAAACAATGTAAAATGTG